>OY978221.1:9683080-10376229 GCA_963854785.1 Vaccinium vitis-idaea
TTAAGGAGGGAGAGAGAGAGAGAGAGAGAGAGAGAGAGAGAGAGAGAGAGAGAGAGAGAGAGAGAGAGAGAGAGAGAGAGAGAGAGAGGGGAAGGAGGAGAGAGAATGACTTTACGGGAAGAGAAAGAAAAGACTTAAAATTAATGAATATCGACAAACGGATAATGATATTCGATTCATTAAACTTTTTTTTTCTTGAATAATCTAATCAGCGTATGCTAAAAAGTAAACGATTGATATCATGGTAATCAAATTTCAATAAAATCTACCGAGACGCATTACATTTGTTTTTTTTTGGTGCTTCGGAAATTTAACGCATTACATTTGTAACGCACCACGGAACCCTTCTCCAAACAAAAATGATAGATACACTCCCTCCCCAACCACTCCCTACCACTCCCCCTCTCACATGTGGTGGGTCCCACCGTGGGTTCCACATGTGATGGGTCCCACCACATGTGAGAGAGGGAGTGGTAGGGAGTGGTTGGGAGGGAGTGTATGTATCATTGTTCTCTCCAAAATGGACTTGGAAGTCTAGCTGGACCCTCCGTAATTCGATAATCATTGGAGGCAATTATCCAGGCTTTCAAGTCCTTGTCCAAGGGCCTGTTTGGCCGACTCATAGATTCTTATTTTTGAGTTTTAAGACTTTGGCCGGTCAAATCCAAAACACATAAAAAGCAAAAACTCACTCTCAAAATTTGACATAAGAGAAGAGAATCTAAAAGTAAGCTGAGAGGAGTTTTTTCACTTCTCATTTTTCACTTTTCCCATTTTGATTAATAAAAAGACCTACAAATATATTATACATATATTTTCCAAACATTACTCTTGTCGCAATATATATTCCGCACATTTCTCCCCAAAACTTCTACCATATTCAAATATTTTTTAACAATAATCCAAAAAGCAAAAAAGTCAAAAAAACCAAAAAATTGAAAATAAGGCTCCCAAACACCCCCAACTTTGACAACCTCTCATCACGCTGATATTAGTTTGTTTGCATATTCTTTTAGTCTAATTATTTAGTGATCCTAGAGCACGGTCACATGGTGTTCCGAAACACGTCAACACCAGACATTCTTCTAAGATCTACGACTACGTATATCGACTCATATAAACGCGAGATGCTGAAATGATTCGAAACACCACATGACTGTGCTCCGATACTACATACACCCTACCCAATTTGTTTACTTACATTTTCTTTTTGAGTTGCCCCAATTTGTTTGCAATTTTCCATAATTAGATAACACCAAAAGGGCAAAGTTTTTACCCCTTTAGTGTTGAGGTGAAAGAAAGTGTATTTTTTGGAAATCTAAACACAAACAACTCAAAGACTTTGAGTCAATAAAATGGAAAAAAAATTGGGTATTGAGTGGGTACCACATGGCCGAGCCTACATAATATCTGAACGTTGCATCCGGGCCGTCCAAAAGTGTATTGGATGGACCAGATCGAAACCCTCTCTCCTCTCCTCTCCTCTATCTCTCCTGTTTCCCTCCTAGGACCGTCCAATACTGAAATGGACGGACCAAATCACGCGCAATGGAGAACTTCCGTAATACGAAAACAAATTGGGATGGTAATAATTTCCCCTTTTGTAATCAGAGTTTGTTGTCTATTGAAATACAAAAAGCTCTCCGTTTTCAAAACAAAAAAGGAAATACTGCAAGACAAGCAGTTACGAACAACCCCCTCGCAACGTACACGCACACGAGTCTCCTCCTTTTCCTCGCCACCGTTTCTCTCTCTAAAACTCCCTCTCTCTCTCTCCCCACAAGAAACACACCCCCCTCCACCAACAACCACCGTTGTATCCAAATTTTTTTCATCGATCAATCATTCATTCATTCAATCATGGCAAGCAAAAGCAACGGCTTCGTCGGCCTGATAAACATCCTAACCCTCCTCGTCTCCCTCCTGGCCCTCGGCGGCTCCGTCTACTTCTACATCAGCCACGCCTCCGACTGCCAGAAAACCCTCCAGCAACCCCTCCTCATCGTCGGCTGTGCCCTCTTCGTCATCTCCCTCCTAGGACTCGTCGGCTCGTGTTGCCGCGTGACTTCTCTTCTCTACGTCTACCTCTTCTTCATGTTCTTGTTGATTCTCGGCCTCATTTGTTCCACCGTGTTCACCATCCTGATCACGAATAGAGGCGTCGGGAAGGCCGTCTCGGGACGGGGGTTCAAGGAGTACCGGCTCGGGGATTATTCGAATTGGTTGCAGAATTACGCTGTGAATGAGGGGAATTGGCCCAATATTAAGAGCTGCTTGGTTGATTCCCAGGTGTGTTCGAGCGAGAACCTTGGCGCGACCAACGGTCAGGAGACTGCCGCGGATTTTAACAAGATGAATTTGTCTCCTACACAGGTACATTCTAATTATCCATAACAAGCAACTTATTAGGGTTCATGTTGGTTGGAGAATATCATACGAGGAATTTTTATTTTCCAGAAAAAGTATTTTTCAGTAAAGCATGAAATTTCTTCGTCCCAATTTAAAGGCGCGTGAATTTTGGGTCATTAATGAATGTACAAAAAGACTTTTCCCGAAAACATGTAGGAAAGAGAACGGTACAGATTTATAGGGAAGAGAATTTAAACCGTTCATATCTTTTTCCCGAACGTTTTCGGTGAAATTTTTCCTCTATCATGACATTTTTTTATAAGATTATTGCGGGTTGTTTACCAACGTTTATAATGGAAAAATATAATTCATAGATATTTTTTTCTGTTTCGTTTGAGCGAATCAATAGTAAAGGATTATATGTCACATGCAAATTTGTTGAGATTATAAATTCTATTAACGTTTAATCCGGACCTAAAGATAATTAAGCAAACACCAGATATGTAATATCATCGTGGATATATAATCTGGTCATTCATGGATATTGTGTATAAGGATTTGTCAATACTTGGAAATCAGTAAGTACAAAAACAAGCAACTTTTACGGTTACATTATTTGAGTCGTATACACAACAAGAGATGATAGGGAACACACATGAACAGTTTACCAGAAAAGGTTCAGTAAATTTGAACCGTTTACTTCTCTTTCTCTTTCTTGTATCGTTCACTTCTCTTTCCTAGAGGTTTTCTGGGGAACTTTCCCCGTATCCTAACTTTTTTGACAACGTAATAGGCAATGTTTTCAGATTGTGTTATCTACTTTCAGAACTTTTGTTAAAGAATTATCCACCCATTTAATGCGGCATTAGTATTCCTACCATTAATGGATATTTTGATAAGGTTATTTGACTTCCAAAAAATAGGTTCACCAAGGTGCTAATTCTTTCACATTGTATCCAAAAATATTCAGAGGGCTATTAATAACACCATAAAATTAATGTTTTACAAAATCCCTATACTCCTTACTTCCCGCAGGTTCCATATTGCTAGTTTCATATAGAGAGAACTCAACTTTTTAAGATTATATGTAATTAATTCATGTCTTCGCAATATGGAACAGAACCAGCCTGTATCTTTCAAAAATACTCTCTCCGTCCCCAAATAAGTGTAGAGTATTTCATTTTGAGCTATTTCTTAATAAGTGTGTCTTTTAAAAACATAATGGGTAAAAATTTGTACAATTATTATTTTGTCCTTCTGAAAAGTTAACGAGTAAAGAATTAATGGGTAAAAGTAGAGGATAATTTTGGAAAGTGGAGGTAAAAGTTGATAATTATACATTGGCGAAAAAATGGTGAAAATATCACTTAGTCCGTCATTTTCGATACGTAATTGTGTACCATTTTATTTTGTTTTGAAAGCGTTGTTATGTACCTTGTACTGATCAAGTAGGGTTTCCCTTATTTTTGTACAGTCGGGTTGCTGCAAGCCACCAACATACTGCGGATTCGAGTATAAGAACGCAACCTTTTGGACAATCCCGAAAACAGGCCCTGCAGCCCCCGACACGGACTGCACGACATGGAGCAACAACCAGCAGGCGCTGTGCTACGACTGTAAGTCGTGCAAGGCCGGGATCCTGGCCAACATCAAGAAGGAGTGGCGGCTGTTGGCGGTGATCAACTCGTGCATCCTTGTCTTTGTCATCATCGTCTACTCCATCGGCTGCTGTGCTCTCCGGAACAACCGCTCAAACAAGTACTCGAGATACAACAAGGGGGGATTCGCTTGAAGAAGTTGATTGATGTGTGCTTTATTGATTGATTGATTGATTTATCCCATGCATGCAACATTGGTGGCCGGGTTTATTATTATTTTATTTTTTTATTGTTCTCTAGGTTGATACAATGTTATCATTTAGGATATATACATACATATACTCTCCATGACATTGATATTATTAATTAATTAATTAATGCTTGATATATGATCTGATAAGCTGCGTCAATTCTTTTTCTCTTGGTCTTAGATCTGGTATTTTGTAGTCGTACTGAAATTCACCTTTGTCTCTTACTGAAATTCACCTTGTTGACTTCCTCCCAGTTGTAAAACCATATACGAGAAGCAGGGGACAATTCTCCGTGTGTTGGCAAAGAACGCGACTATCCATACGTACGCAACGCGTATGCACACATCTATACCGTCCATTTCAACAAGTCAATGGTTCAGATCTTGATAAGTCTTTGACCGGTCAAAGAGTAAATAAAATCTAGACTGTCAAAAGTGCAATTGGATGGGTAAATAAAATCTGGACTGTCAAAAGTGCAATTGGATGGGTAAATAAAATCTGGACTGTCAAAAGTGCAATTGGATGGTGCAGATGCACCGTCTGTACGTTTTGCGTACACACGTCTACGTATGCGTAGATTTTTTGGTTGGCAACCTCCCCGAGTTCTCAATACACGTATTTGTAAAACTGGGGCCCAATATTTCTCCAAGAAAAAAAATTAAAGAAATAGCATTAATTAACCTCAAAATAATTTTTTGGAATGGGGACAATGTTGGCTAACCATTCGGGGTAGGATACCACCCCGAGTAAGGATCTCAAATAGTCTCTCTTTTGTAGTCGGGGAATGGCGCCAAGCTAGAGCGTTGCTATGACCCGCTGCTCTATTGCCCCGGCCCTCAGATTATGCAAAAGAATCGAGGCCGGGCGTTCTTATCCATAGAGGTTCTCCCGCCTTTAGTGATTGACCGAGCAAATCCGTTGCCTACAAAGAGCGATTGAGAATGTCTTTAACCTAAAAATGCATAAGTTAGTGTACCCCCAAAATAAAATAAATATAAAATAAAAAAGAATAAAAAAGAATAAATAAATAAAATGCATAAGTGAGGAAGACAAACCATCAGGACCTCGTAGATGGGCTAGATCCCATCCCCTTGTCGGAAACTCAGGGAAAGAGAAAGATATCACTGGACTTTTTGTCTTCTTTTGAGACTCTCTTTCTTATTTTGACGCAGCGGAATTCACGAGAGAATAGTTAGCATACTATTCCAAACGAGATAGGTTCTCGAATCCACGAGAGTTCTTGAATCCACAAGAAAAAGACAGAGAAAGTCTCAGAAATAATATTGATTGATTAAAAGTTAAATATGCCCATAGGCTACATCCTTATTTATAGCCTAAACACTAACTCAACTAGGAAATAGAATAATCTTGCTAATCTTGCTAATCAAGAAAAACAATAACGGAAACTAAGAAACGTAAAATAAAAGACTAATACAAATAAAAGATTTTGCTTAACCTACTTATGGAATTTAATAAAACATGCCAAAACAAGTGGCATAAAATTAAAATATCCTAAATTATTTTTTTTATTAAAATAACGTTTCCATAAATTAAAACCCGCGGCATCTTGTCCTGCATCATATTTCCTAGAAGAGCAAAAAGTAGGACCATTTCTCTCTCTCTCTCTCTTAACTCCCTAGCTCCTTAAACTTAGCACACCAACTAGGAGTCAACCTTAGAAATCTACCTTAGGGCATCCACAGTGGACTCTTAAAATGGCTCCTAGGTGAGGCTCCTAAAATTTAGCAAGCCATTTGATCAATTATGGTCTTCAATGGACTCTCAATACAAGCTCCCAATGGTGGCTCCTAAGCATGACTCCTAACCCATTAGCTAAATCTAACTAGCCTTGTAGCTAGCTCCAAGTGAGACCCAAGCCCTTTTAATCCTTTTTTTTATGGGACCCACACTTTTTTTTATTACTTTCTTCACAAAATAGAAAATTTTCTTGCTAGTCCATTGGGTGCACGTCTGCTCTCTATATTTAGCAAACTCTAGGAGTGTCAAATGGACCCTAATTAGGCTTATGTGTACACCTTAGGAGTCAACTTAGAAACCATTTTTACGGAGCCCACTGTGGATGCCTTAGGAACTACTCTAGAAATTAAGTTTATTGGAGCACAAAAATGAAGAAAAATATTTATTAATGTTATCCACGTTACCTAGTTATCTAATTAGGAGTTATTGTAGAAGTCCACTATATATGCTCTAATAGGTAGCATTGTGGCTGCGGGCCCCTTTTCGGGTTCTACTAGAGGTTTGGAGGAGGAAAACTTGGATCCTCACAATGCTAGGGCTTCTCGTCATATCATAAAAGCGTGCGTCAGGATTAAGCGTCTTATTGTTGTGTCGGAGAAGTCTTGTGGTTCCGAGGAGTTGTTGGCATCATTCACCATGAAGATCATTTTACTCGCCAAATTGAAGCCACGCCAGTTGAGCTTATTGTCAAATATCTGGACTTCAAGGAAAAGAAAAAAAAAAATCGAACACTTCGTTGAAGGGTGATAAGCCCCAAATGTTGTATATATCCGGGCTTATCTTGCTCGTTGTAAATCACACACACGTGCATTTTTTGCCTTTGAATGATTGATTTTGCGCGAGTTGTGTTTTTGATAAGTTTCAGAAAATCGGAGCTAAAGAGGCGTGTCCAAAGCTCCAAATAATCCCCGATTGTACCCGGAGGTACCCAAGGTCCCGCAATGCCGTGGAGGACAATCGCCGAAGCTTAGAAGTCGATTCAAAAAGCTTTGGAAGGTTCAAGGAAGGCCCGGAACAAAAGAACAAGACATTTGGAGTTATGAGCCTCGAGAAAATCTGACCAACCGATAGAAAAATGCTCATTTCTCTCAAGATAAAAAGGCTATGAAGATGAGGTCAATTGGGTTTGAAAGTAGACTCATAGAGCTTTCCAACGGTTCAAGAATCGCCTCATTCCGAGTTCGGACGAAGCCGGGACGTGCCCGCGAAGTTGGGTAAAAAATCTGCCTGAACAAGCTCATCTGGATCGATCCATGATGAAGTTGGATCGATCCAACTTCATCAAAATTTCACCAGACCACTTTGGATCGATCCATGATGAAGTTGGATCGATCCAACTTCATCAAAATTTCACCAGACCACTTTGGATCGATCCAAAGAAGGGTTGGATCGATCCAGACTCATCCTTGGCGATTTTTGACAGATTTTTGGTTGCTTTAATATCTTCCATTTATGGAAACTTTCCACTTATAGTATGTTTTTGGGATAATTAGCCAATGTAAAGGGCTTTTAGTATAAATACCCTCCTCCCTCCTCTCTCCTTCTTCTTCCTCCTTAGTCTAGTTTTTGCTCCTCCATTGGAGGATTTTTAAGCTCTCTCTCTCTAGTTTTTCTCAAGTAAGTCTTCATTTTCCTTTAATTTCTTGTTGTTTAATGTTGTAGTTACTCGTTGGATCTCTATATAAATCAAGTTTGTTTACGTTTTTATCGGTTAATTCGTTTTCTTGTTTGTCTTGCTATTTCCTTAGTAAACTCTTGTTTTTAGTAGTTATTTGATAATTTCTCAAGTACTAATATTGTAGGCTAACCTAGGATCTTCATTAAAAATCATTTTTTAGAGTTGTTAAGCATGTTATTAGTTTTCTTCAAAATTCTAAACTTGTTTTCTAGCATAATGTGTGAGTAGTTAAGTAGGCTTGGTCATGGGGTGATTAACACTCCATGACTCGGGCTAATCCGTTCCTCTCATCTCAAAAGTAAACACTTCTTGTTGATCAAAGAGTTAGGATTAATTTTATGTATCAAAATTTGGATTTGTTAATCTCTTTGATCACACGTAGCCAAGGGCTTGACCACTTGGCACGTGTGATGCTTAGGGCGATGTCAATCAAAATGTTTGTCTAAATGGCACAAGAATCCTAATCTTTGTGAAGCACATTTTCTAGTCAAATGGTTTTAATCTCTAAATCCTCCGTTCGGGAGCATCTAACGGTGTCCCGAGCCGGTTATCAAGAGTCGAATGGTTTAGTCTTAGTTGTGGTAGTTATGATCCCCTAGACTACGCCTTAGTTTAATCAGTCTTTTTAATCTTCCGAGTCATTCTCGAAGTCGAGAGAATTCCACCAAACAACTCCAAAAGCCAAGTTTGCCGCTTTAAGGCTAAAACCTACACTTGCAAGACAACTCTCACGCCGGGTGCGTTCGGTCCCTGTGGATTCGACCCGGTCTTACCGGTTATTATGCTACTGCCGACCTAGCCCTACGCTTGGGGCGACACCATCTACGATACAATCCAAGGTCGCAAGCAAAGGGGCATTGGTGAGAATCTTGTTTTATATTTGTGGTAAAAAAAGCATGGGAGCGTTGATAAAAATTGGTTTCGATTTGGGATATATGGTAATCCGATTGTAATTAGGGGCACTGAATCTTGTTTTATGTGGTAAAAAAAGCATGGGAGCGTTGATAAAAATGGTTTCAATTTGGGATATACGGTAATCCGATTGTAAATAGGGGCACTGGTGAGAATCTTGTTTTATGTGGTAAAAAAATGGTTTCGATTTGGGATATACGGTAATCCGATTATAATTAGAGGCTTGTTTTTTTGTTTTGTATTAATGTAATGAACTACAAACTATAAAAAGAGAAAGGATAATCAGTGTTATTTTAGAAACCTCCCACCTTACAGGAGGTTTTTATTTGTCAGAAACCTTGGGGAGACCAGTGAAATTTATCTTACTTTGGTTGAGATATACTCTAATTGAAATGAGATACAATTTGGTGTGTATCATATTCTCTTTAGGGGGTGTTTGGATGGCTACTTTTTACATTTTTATTATTATATTTTTGCATTTTAGGTGTTTGGGTGGAAGTACCAAAAAATGAGTTACGGGAAAATTAGTTTTTGATTTTTGAGTTTAGAGAAGAGAAGTGAGAATTAGGGGAAGATGAGCTTTTTGACTTTTCTTATTTTGATTAACAAAAAGACCTAAAATGTATTATGCACATATTTTCCTCGGGTGATGCTAATGCCAAAACCGTTTTTGTTTGTGCCAAAATTGCAGTGCTTAAAAACCTTGCACCATGTGCAAGGTACAAGCCTTTTATGCACTATAGTTTTGACACAAACACAAATGGTATTGTCATTATCATTTCCCTACTCATATCATAAAATGCATTATGCACATATCTCTCAAACACTTTACGATTTAATAATACATTTGCAGCATAATTAAAAAGTCAAAAATATAAAAATGCAAATAGCTAAAAAAAATGAGGCTCCTAAACACTCCTTAACCTGCAAACGCGAACCTATTTAACTAAGGGGTGTTCTACTAACAAAAAATAATTTTTTCTAAAAACCTAGACATGTCATTTTCTTATAATACATTACATAAAAAACCATAAAAAGCCAAAAAAAAATTGAGAAAATTGCTCTAAAATGGTAGTTGGGGCAATTAATTGCAAAGACATGGAACACTTTTTGAAAATTGCTCCCAACATGAAACGCACTATTTTAATTGCACATACATGGTACCCATAATTATGTTGACCGAAATACCCCCTTGATCTGTGATTTCGAGTGCAATGAATTTGTTGAGGAGTGCAACCGTTGTCAATGTAGAGTGCAACAAAAGTGGATGAAGGGTGCAATGGTCAGGAAATCTTCCCAGTGTGACTTGAACACACACCCTTCTTGAATTTGGATAAAGGAGATGTGATTTTCACTTGAGTAAAAAACGTGCAACATGGGTGCAAATCAGTTGTGGAAGAATGCAACAGTCCTCTATTAAGGGTTCAACAGAAATGAAAAAAGAGTGCAATAGTCAGTAAAAATATTTCTATAAAGTTTGAATTGAGTAAAAAAACGTGCAACATGGGTGCAAAACAGTTGTTGAGGAGTGCAACAATCATCCATTAAGGGTTCAACAAAAGTGGAAGAAGAGTGCAATAGTCAGTAAAAACATTTCCAAAAAGTTTGACTTGAGTAAAAAACGTGCAACATGAGTGCAAAGCAGTTATTGAGGAGTGCAACAATTATCCATTAAGAGTTCAACAAAAGTGAAAGAAGAGTTCAACAAATTCATTGCACCGACGTTGGTCCAAATTCAAGACGGGTGTGTGTTCAAGTCACATTGGGAAGATTTTTTGACAATTGCACCCTTCATCCACTTTTGTTGCACTTTACATTGACAACGGTTGCACTCCTCAACAAATTCATTGCACTCAAAATCACAGATTCAAGAAAGGGGTATTTCGGTCAATATTATTATGGATTCCATGTATATGCAATTAAAATAGTACGTTTCATGTATATGCAATTTCTAAAAAGTGATCCACATCTTTGCAATTAATTACTCCTACCACGATTTTAGAGTAATTTTCTCTTTTTTTTTCTTCTAAAAACTACGTTAGCGGAACACCCTAAAGTAGCGCAGTCCCTTTGGGGACATCCTATAAAATTGGATAGATACTAAACCGTTATATACGCTACCGTATTATTAGTTCTTCTCTATCTCTATACACTGCTGCGGCCCTTCGCCGTGAAAATCCAGGTCGAAAAACCAAGATGACGAAGAAGTCTGTACAGAGCTTAGTAGTAACCCTGCTTCCACAGAAAAGCCTCGGGAGCTCCCTGATCCGTAAGCCGCATCTGCTGCTGCCGCCATTGATGATGATGTCTCGTACACACCATCTTAAAACTCTTCCTTCGTTTAGCGCCCCATCGAATGTTAAATCAGACGACGATGGGCGAAGATATCTACATAAATCTACGTTTGATGAGATTAGGGCGGATCTGAAGCGGAGTAAATTCCTGACTGCAATTGCCGACCGTTACCTCAAGGGGGCTCTTGTTCGTCTAGCTTTCCACCGAGATGGCGAAATACTGATAAGGCTCCCAGGTACTATAATGCGTTCAGATGGTATAATTGCTACTTCTGCCAGTCGTTTGAGTTTTCTCGAAACCAGCAAACAACTCAAAGACATCAAGGTAGATGTCGATTTTCGGATGGGGGTGCGAAGAGAACGGTACGAGGGCGTCTTGTTGGATGGTGATTTGTGTTCTAATATAGCTTTTGTAAGGATCGGACCTCGCCGGCCGATACCACAACCGGTATTTGCAAAAACGAGTGACCTATTTTCAGGTCGTGGGCTTGTGGCTTCGTCCTGTGTAACAGATTCTGAATCTCGTTTGATGGGTAGTGCTGCGTTTGCTGCCGGTTGCTTTTCTGATGATGGGTTTTTTTTGAACTGTTCTGGTTTGGGGTGTCCAAAACCTAGTGATTTTGCGGGAAGATTCAATGCCAATGCAATTGCCAATAAGGAGGAAAACTCTGAGTCATCTCGCCAGACCATAAAAGCGTGCGTCAGAATTAGGCACGGTACTACTGCTATCGGAGGATGTCTTGTGGTTCCGGGACGAGGAGTTGTTGGCATCATTCACCATGAAGATCATTTTACTCATCAAATTGAAGCCACGCCAGTAGATCTCATTGTCAAACATCTAGAAGCAATGAGAGGTTTTAGAAATTACTGTGTGTTTTGTTCAAAGTCAATGAGAGTGAGCGAGAGAGAGGGTAAAGATTCAAAGTCAGAGAGGAGAAGAAAGTCGTGAGATTTAGGGCTTTCACGCATGATGATGTATAGAAGTCTTCTTTTTCCTTCCCATATTCTACCCTTAATGTTTCAACAGTTCCATTTGACCACGAAATAACTATTCTAGAGGCTAAACATGTCCCATGAGGGCAGAGGGCACACCTATCCCAGATGTGTCCAACCAGAAAGTATCAATAAAATATGTAATGGACATGTCACTTGGCGTGTCTCACTTGCGTCTGTGTTCCATACATGTCTGATGTCCGTGCTTCATAATTGGAGATTAGTGCGTATCCATTGGATAATTGAACACAATGATGTTAGGCTAAAGAAATTGTTATGGTTGATTTATGCAAAAAGCATTCCCTATTCCTTCCTATTTATAAAGGATTGAGTACATGTGGGGGAATCAGAAGGATGAAGTATTTAGAGTTGATTTTAAATTAATAGTGTTCTGCGTTCATCTGCTGTTTGCCAACAGGTTTACCATATTAGAAGGCATCATACTATCCAGATTTTGTAGGTTTTACACAATAAATGAGACCCCTGCTTATGATAGTTTCTGACAGCTGCCTAGCCTTGCCATATCTTTTCATTGAGAGGCTGATTTTGGGAGAACTAGTGCGACAAGATTGGCGCTGATTGCTCGTCAGCATGCCTTGTTACGACCTCTAATTTGAATCCTTTTGACTTTGTGCCACTTTATCTTTACAATTAACATGTGTCCAGTTTAGAAGCATGAGGTATCTTCATAAAGTCTTGCCACAACCAAAGATGATTCAACTATTACCATCCACCAGAAGTTTATAGCATGAATTCATGCATTCAGTGGATTCGAAACTCTCTAGTTGTACTTGTAGTTTGTATAGCCTGACATAAAGTTCCATCGCCTCATGTTTTACTTTATGAGCTAGAGAACTGTTACCATGAGGTGACATCTAAGCAAATCAGCAATTAATTGTTCCAGTTAGACTACCATGCTCTAGGTGCTGGAGACATTAGACCAAAATGGTCAACATATGCTCTACTCCTTAGATTGAACAATGTGGTAATTTTATGCTGTTGCATACTGTTAATGTTACAACTTACATTGTATAGGTTGGAAAAATACACCGGTATCATGTATTTGTTTGGAGGGTTCTTCCTAGTTTCCACTTCGTATCCATAATCTACAGGACCAAATAAGTTTTCATCTATCCAAATGAAGTTATAGTGTCACTTTAGTGGCCATAAGCCTTGGCGATATCCTGTCACCTCAATTTACTTGAAACAGATCTTGTTAACAAAGCAGAATTTGTAAGGATTATTTTAACTACGTGTAAAGGGTTGTTTCAAAACATCATTCAATAGTTGAACTGAGTGAAATGAGTAATGTTAATTAAGTTGATTGGTTAACCATACTTCATTTCACTTGGATTAAGTTCTTATTAAAAATGTAGGACCACTAATGTTCTTAATGATTCATACTCAGCGATAGTGCTGGCTTAATTTGTAACTGCTTGTACATAAGCCTCAACGTGCATCTCTTTGTCCGTTCGACTGCTGGCACTACCACATTACAACCACCATTGCTGTTACCACACCCTGGACACCTCTACCGTCATCGCTAGTCCTCCCCCTCTCCATCAACGCCACCCCCCCCAAACCAGTGTCATCATCATGACCACCAGGTTGTCTGGGTCTTTCATCCCCCAACCCCTGCAACACCCAAATCATCACCATGACGACACTATCACCCCAGTACTGCTGTCATGGCCACCAGGTGGTCCAGGTCCTTCACCACCTCCAACCACCACAAACACACACACACACCCCATTTTCACTTTATCACACTGCATGCACGACGAGCACTGCCACGGCTGACACTGCCACAATGTCAACATGGAAACATGAGATAAAGCAATAGATTTTCAAGTTCTTCTTGTATGACACTGCGCGTTCTATTACAACCGTAAATGTATATGAAACAGATTTGAGCTTACAAAATATTTATTCATTTTTCAGTAGTTAATTTTAGATTTCATTGTTCACTTTTATTAAACATCTAGGTCTTTGATAATATTTAAATAGAACTTGAAATTTTGTCGATTGATGGAAATGGTAACCTTTTGTGAACTGAAAAGATAATAAACCCAGTTCAAAAAAAGAAAAGATAATAAACCTGGAAATTTTATGTGACTAGTTGCAGTTCTAGATACATGGTTTAAGGAGGCAAGCATGGTATTGTCTGGAGTTTGTTGTGATGTGTGATGATTCCACTCAACTTGGATGCTTTCACGATTATACATGCAAATAACTTCTATTACGGGGTTTCACCTTCAATGAATACTATTTTATGAGGAACTAGAGTTTGTGGTTTAATATTTTGTAGGGCTTAGGGATGCGAAATGGAGTTATTGATGGTGCCATTAGTATCTCAGCCGTCCAGGTTCGTGTTATTTTTTATCTTTGACTTTTGGATTTTTCTATTTTCTTGCAGTAACTTTTGTTGCTACTCATGTTTGATATAGAATATAATGGGTGTTATTTGTTTGTCTTCTTTCATCTGGTAAATCTTCATAGTGAAGTACATTATTAATCATGTTATTGTTTTGAAAATGTTGAATCATGTTCACATGGAGAACGTGAGGAAAAGAGTTCCTTATTTGGATGTGGTAAGAAAAGAATGAGAAAGTTCATTTTGTGAGGTGGGCATACATGAAGCTTTACAGCAGCAGATGTTTGTTTTGAGTTTTTTTCTTTTGCACCTTTTCGTTTTGTTTTCTTCCGTACTCTCTTTGCTTGGTAGTACGAGGTTGGTGTAGCCTTGGCGCCTTTTATAATAATGTTGCTTTGTTGGCGGGTAAAAGAAACTTGCATATTACCCCTGTTAGTCAGCTTGACTTGCTTCTTTTTCATGCCCTTAGGTTGATGTGAAATTGTTTGAAACATCACTTAGCTCTAGATCTGAAATTTTCTGTGGTTGAAGATTATTTTTTCATTCTAAGCCAAGTGTTGCATAAAAAGATCTCCTTTTTCATTTTTACTGGTATTCTTCTGGCTTACAAATGAAGCCTAACACCATATTAGTTCTTGTATCCATATTGATTAGACAACCAACGAATGTACACTTGGTCCCCTAAGAAGGTCTTAGAAACACTAATTAGTTTACATTATCATGGCATGGTGTATATGTCTGCATCCAAGTAGAATCTCCTATGTATGGATGACCTTTGACTACTCAACACAAAAAGGGGTAATCAGTGCTTTAGTTCTACTCGAGTTACCACCAATGGATTATCCAATGGATTATTTGATTATGTTGGTATTTGAGTTGGGATCGGTCGCTCATGGGTGGGTTGACACGTTTTAGATTGCAATTTGCATGGTGACTGTTGGTTGCTGACATTCTCTTGGTTTGTGCCTCTTGAGAGGTGAAACATTGTGTATCAATTAGTGGATCGAATGTTTTAGGCAAATTTATCCAATGCTTTAGATGGCTGTGCATTGTGTATTCAAGAAAATGTTCAATTGTCGTAAGTCATGACAATATTCTACTGATTGATTAAAGGAGATTACCGTCTTTAGAAGCGTTTGATACATTTTTCCATTCCCCTAAACAGTTCAGGAAGCTAACACATTGGTTTTGTTGTACTTATGCGGCTATGCCACATTTGATTGGTTTGTACCTATTGAGAGGTGAAACATTGTGTATCAATAAGTGCATCGAATGTTTTTAGGCAAACCTATCCAATGCTTTGGAGGGCTGTTGCATTGTGTATTCAGGAAATTGTTCAATCGTCGCAAGTCATGACAATATTCTACTGATTGATGAAAGAAGATTACCATCTGTAGAAGCATTTGAAACATTTCTCCATTGCTGTAATGGTTCAGGAAGCTTACACATTGGTTTTGTTGTATTTATGCCACATGCTATCTTTTAGTGTTATTACCAACGGTTCACCAAAGATTTGGGGTAGTAGAAATCTTTCAAACATTGTTTCCATCTTAGGCACTATCTATCTATGCTTAAACCCTCACAATTCTCATAGTTTGAGGTCCATTTGGGTTTTTTGATCTTTGAGCCTCGTACCTTTTGCCTTGACTAATGGATCAGCTTATTGCAACAATTCATTATCAACCATTTTTAGAAGGAAAAAGTTCATTACTTTTGGTTCTTGTCCCTTAGGGCACACAGCTGTGGCTTAGGTCCCTTTCCCTCAACAAATAGAGTCAAGTTTAAGTCTCCTTATTAACCTATAAACAATACAGTAACTGTGGCTCTTTATTATGACATTGTTCTTACATTTATTAGTGGTTAGTAAATCTGTAATTGTATGTACAATTCGGATAATAAACCTGCAACTGGCATTTGTACTTCTGGTTTGTTTAAGAGAGAGAACTTGCTTGATTGTGTTTCAGCCTATAAGCTTCCCTATCTGGACCACTGTTATTTATTAAACACTGATTTTTGCTAGAAAAGACATGGTGGGTGCTTCCTGTAGGTTAGTGCTAATGATTTATTTTCTGTTTTGATTAAGCAGTGGCGCTGCAATGCTGACAAGTCCTGCCACGAACCTCGGCTAAGATTGAAGTATGTTATTCTGTGTCTTCCTGTGTAATACAACTTAGTTGGGTTTAAAGTTTTTTTTTCTGTTGTCTTCAACTTTGTGTTCGTGTAATGTATGAGGGTGGCACCCTCCTTGGCAGTTGGCACCTTCTCTAATACAGCTTTAATGTCTTACCGGTTGTAAATTGTTTGGCAAAAATCTGTGCTGGGCTTTCTTTGGCTCATTATACAGATGTTTAGCAAGGGGAGCAAGGGCAGTTTGCAAGTATATCCAGAAAGTCTTGTGCAGCGTGAGTTGATACTTGGTTTTGCCATGCGTGCTGGATTTGCTGGTGGCGTGGTTGTTGACTACCCTCACAGGTGTGCAGAATTTTATTCTGAAATGCATATTAACATCATCAGTTTCAATACAAAGCTTGGAATTGAACAAGTAGCTGTGGTGTTATTGTGTTATCTACGTGTCTGAATTTGGACCGTTCATACTAGAAGACCAAGTAATAACTAAACACGTATATTGGGCCTGTAATGTCTGGTAAGGAGCCTTCTAAGACTGCCTCTTGGGAATTAAAACATCTTGAAGGCTTCCAAGGAGCATATAGAGATTTATATTAATGTCGTGGCTTACTGAATACCATGTGTGACAGTACTAAGAAGAGAAAGGAATAGCTTGTGCTCACTTGTGGTCCACCATCCCTGACCACTGCCACTCCAAATGCGAAAGGTGAAGATGAAGAGAGTTGCTCTGAAGATGAAGGCAGTGGAGATGAAGAGAATCAAACAGTGAGTGCTTACGCAATACTTCCTTATCCACTTTTGTTTCAGCAGTTACTGTGAGAATATACATCAATGCTGCGAAAGTAGTTTTTGCTTGTTGCTAGTTGAATACCAACTTTGTCAAATAATTTTTTTTGTCGTCCTTGGACCAATTATTTCTGTGGGGAAGTAAGCAAGTTTCCTTCTACCATGCAGGTCTGCATCTCGGACAGGCACAGACCAAGGAAAAAGCAACGAATAACAAAGAAAGGTAAAGGGCGTGATTGGGTTTTGAAGAAGAAAGAACAGATGAGGAAAAAGGGAAACCATGTGCCTCCAGATACAAAATACACAGCGCGCAAGAGGAAGGCTCGCTTTTGATTCCTGCAGGAGAGTGACATACGGTATTCTCTTAATTACTAAGCTTGGTTATACCCATTGGAACTGTTTGTTTCCTTCTGTTTTTTTGTGTCTTGGGTTCTGGCCCGGTTTGAATGAGTTATGTCAAATAGAAATCTGAAGTTGAACCTTGATGCATATCCGCAAGAAGCTGAGTCACTGGCTAAATGTGGAGAGCATTTCAGTTTTGAGATCATTGTAATTTGGGTTGTGGTTTTTGTAAAAAACCCTCAAAGTTTTGCATGGTTTTAATACCACCTCTCCTTTTGTCTCTGATTTAAATACTGAGTTGTAATTCTGTGCTTTGCAGTGTTGGCTCAAACATTTTTGGGGCTGGAGGCGAACTCTCAAATAATTGCCCCCCCCCCCCCCCCCCCCCCCCCCCCCAAATATCTTCAAGAATTTAAAAAAAAAAAACTAATGAAATTTTATGAAGTTACAAATTTCAAACTAAAAGGATACAATTGTAAGAGAGAAACTTAAAAATATATGATTGCAAGAGTTTTTGAAGAAGATGAGAGAGTTTCTCATATTTAACCATGATTTGTGAAAAAATAATAATGAACTGTAACGGCTTGCTTGATTATTTTAGTTTTCAACCTTTGTGATAATTTTTTGAAATAACTGTAAAGAATATATTTACTTGCGCATTTTTGTTGGGTATGTTAAATTTTAAATTTCTAACAAAGTAAGGGCATTTGATTTTTATTATACTGTGGATTGGGAAAACCAGAAACAGAAAAATGGTACCAGAAAGGGGGAAAAAAGAAAAAAAAGGGTACAGGAAAAGACAACGAGGGACCTGATAAAGGCGTAACAGATAAAATGGTGGCGTGGAAATCGATCTTGCGACCGCCGTTGGATACTTTTTTATAAATACAAATACCTTACATTAAGATGGGCATCGAGCCAAAATTTGGGGGCCCAAAATGCTTGGGAAGGTGCAAAAGATCAAACAAAATTTCGAGCCAAATGTATGCCACAGAGGGTCCTCAAAGGCAAGGAAGCGCAGCCATAGAGAAGATCGGGGAGGCGGTTGGAAGGGGTGCGAAGGGGGAGGTGGGTGGGTCGGCCGCCAGGGCTGATCTTGGGAAGTTGCCGCCGCCCGCTGTCTCTCTCTCTTTTTCTCTCTCTTGAACTCTTCTCTCCTGCTTAAACAAGCATTTATTTCCTCTTGAACTACTTTTCCCACTTCCCCATCATTAACTTCTATCATCTCTCCTAGTCTTTCTGCCTCCTCACATACGTCCATCTTGTAAACTACTGAATCAGCCATATCATTCTTTCTTTCCTGCGAAACATCAACCACATCCATATCATGTTTATCATCAGTACCCTTTCTAGCTACTAGATCCACAGAGTTCACTGAATTCTCTATAGAATTTGGAACAAATTCCAAACATGACAGTCCATCTCCCTTCTTTGAATCATCCTCTTTGCTATCATCATCTCTATTAACATTATCTTGCAAGTTGACTAAAGAATCTTGAATGTTGCAGCCCTTGCATGTGCAGATCGTTTTCAGGAAAGCGTGAATTACCAATTGCTCTTCGATAATCCTAATTTTAAATACCTCGTTCCTGCATTCAATATCCATAACCTCATTGATCAGGTCCATCATAGATGTACTAATCAGAACTTTCCCCACTGCAAAAGATAAACACTTGGATGTTTCATCAGCTACATTAACAACTTCTCCCCAAATTTGCCCCAACTTGATAAAATTGACAGCACTCCACAAATGAATTGGAACTCCATAAAAGTTTAGCCAAATTAAGCGACAATGAGCAGGTTTGATGGTGAACCTTTCCCATTTATGAGTCTCCAAAAACCAATCTTTAAGCCAGGAAAAATTTCCTCTATTGAACATAGAATCCCTATCTTCAGTACAAGAGAATGTTAATACAACAAAGTTACCTCCCATTAATTTGACTAGGATATCTGCGTACCCCAAACTCTTAAGCTGATCTTGAACCAAGGCCATGGACCTGACAGGAGATAGCTTTGCAATAACATTTCTGTATAACCATTCATTCCCCACCTCTATTAATTTGAATGGCTGTGCAATTTTGAAATTCTTTTGACCCCTAAGAGCTTCCAGATAGGATTTTCTTTTGATTCCCCCCAAATCATCATTATCCTTCACGTTGGGAGCCACTTTGGGTTTCCACACCATCTTATACTTCTTGTTCATATTTGCATGATTGATAGAACTCCTCCCTTTTCTAGCCACTTTCATGATTTCTCGAGATTTCTGATTAGAGCTTCTGTTGTTTTTTTCAAAACTTGCTTCTTTGACAAACAATTTTTGACCCCAAACCCAGCTCCCATTGATTTTGGCAGCAGCCATGCATGCCACCTCTTTCCTGGAAAATCTCACAAAACCGAATTTTTGACCCGTATTTCTGCTGATTTTATTCGGAATAAACAGATCTCTAACTCTTCCATATTTTGAGAACAAGTTATGTACCCACGCTATATCAATTGGAAGATTATCAACAAACAAAGTCGTGAGTTTGTTACCTTCGTAGTTTCCTCTTCTTCCATACTGAACCTGATTAAGAGGTCGATCAATATTCCACGCTTGAGATCTTGGATTTCTCCAATGTTGAGATGTACTGACACCATTGTACCCCATCTTCCAATCTGAACTTGATTATGAAAACGCCCTCGATAGCTCGCTTGACACCCTAAATAACCCCTGTTTTGAGAAGATCTCATCTTACCCACAGATCGCCCTCGCCCTCTCGCCCTCTTACCCACAGGTCGATCAATATTCCACGCTTGAGACCATGGATTTCTCCAATGTTGAGATGTACTGATGGTGTATGCCTTTGTAACTAGATTGGCCAGACGTAGTCTCTGCTGCGTATTTCCTGAATTCTTCTTCTTGTAACTCATTTGTTGATTCATGATATGCACATAAGTGAAAGTGATGGTGAATTTTACGGAGCGATGATTGATATGTCATTGTTTCTGGTGCAATGACTAGGAAATTCCAGTGTGCAACTCTACTGGTTAACTTCTTGCTACAGTTTTGCTTTCTTTTGCATTTCCTGCTATTTTGTTAGCATCTGATAATGGTCACCTAAGTTGTGCTCCTTTTTATTACAGCTAATTAACTCGTCATATTCAGCAAAAGATGAAGGTAAGAACAAGAGATCAGTTTGCTAGCAGAACCATGTTTCACTCTGTTGATAGCAGTATTCTTGCTATACTTTCTTGGAGCACTCTGGGGGAAAATGTCCTTCCTGGCCTAGTCCACGCCACGCAATTTTTTTCCCATGTCAAAGACATTGGAAGCATAAGCCATACATATAGTTTTTTTCAATAATTTCACCACTTAGTGGTGGATTTTTTTTCACCACTTAGTTGTTGGAAGAAGGAAGAGGAAGAAGGAAGAGGTAGATACAACCAAAGAAAGAAAATAAAATCTGACCAACAAAAGGAAAGTCTAGGAGAAAAACACAACCAACCGAAGTCCCATCTCTTCATCATATATAACAAAATCTCATTCCATGTATCCATGGGACCCAGTAAATACTAGTGGACACAGTCATTTGCACCCTCTTTTTTGTTCCATTAACAAATGGATTAGCAAACCAATAAGGTCCAGGGTGCCCATCTCCTCTCAATAGGGATAACTTTGTCACATCCAAGACCTCCAACCTTATTCTTTTTCCAATTTTCTTTGCTTTTTCCTTTTTTCTTTGCTTTTTCCTTTACGGCTTCCATTTCTGCTACCTCGATTTTCCTCATCTCTGCATTGGGATGGAGTAGTAATACCCTCTCTCTTGAGGGGAGGGCAACGCTTGTTCAGCATCTCACATTCACAAACCCTAGTTATCTTATGCAAACTATGGAATTGCCTATTAATGTCTGTAATACTCTTGATAGACTTAATAGGAATTTTCTTTGGGGTGACACTGCTAACAAAAAAAGAATACACCTTGTTAATCGGAACCAAGTCTGCCGGGACAGACAAGAGGATCTTGATCTTGCGAAAGCTAGGAATCAAAACTTAGCTCTCCTTACCAAACTTCGTTGGCACATGAAGACCGAACAAGACAGCCTCTGGGTGAATCTTTTAAAGAATAAGTACCTCAGACACCATTCCATTGACAGTTGGGCCAGAGATTGTTCGGTATCCCACACTTGGAGAAGCATTAAAAACACCCAAAAATTTGTTCAAAAAGGTACTAAATAGATCATAGGAAATGGTAATGACATTGATTTGTGGAAAGATTGGTGGTGTGGGGACAACCTCCTTGCCATAAAATTTCCTGGACCTCATGTGAATTCTGGTAGAAAAAAATAGTGAGATCTTGGGTGATAACCAGACTTGGAATCTTATAGTATCTCACTATCTCTCATCTTATTGATGGAGCTACCATTGAGATGATTAATAATGTTCACATTGCTGCCTATGCTTCTGATTCTGACAAACCGTCCTGGGCCTATGCTGTTGATGGCATTTTCACTACTTATAGTGCTTATGAGTTTATTCGGAAAGAAGCTAATGATCTTTCAGGATGGAAATGGTTTTGGAAACTTAAAGTTCCTTCGAAACTCAAAACTTTCATTTGGTTAATTCTTCTAAACAAGCTTCCCACAAATAAACTTAGAAATCACAGAGGTCTTTGTCAATCCGGGTTATGCCCCAAATGCAATTATGAAATCGAAGATATCAACCAACTTTTTCGAGAATGTCCCAAAGCCCTGGACTTTTGGTCTTTCTTTCGTAGTAGCCTATGGTTGAGTAATGGTTATGAATGCACTTTTTTGGATTGGATTAATCGTAATCTTAAGTCCAAGAAAATTTCTGGAATAGGGAATAATATACCTTGGAGCTGCGTCTTCTTAGCCATTCTTTGGCAAACCTAGAAAGATAGAAATCAGAAAAGCTTTGATAACGGATGTATCACACAAATTTCGAGTCTGCGAAAAAGACGGAAAGATGCTGAACAAAGTTGATTTTATTGATGTAAGAAATTAGGGTTACAATCTCTGTATGAATTTCAAAGAAATCGATCCTCTGATTCTTCTCTTCGAATGTTGAAACGAGGGCTTGAAGCTTGATCTCGAATCAAACGGCGTAATCTTCTCCGAGATTTGCGGAAAAGATTGATGATGTGGCTTGAATGTTCTTCAGAGCTTTTAGGCTTTGATTTGAAGAACTATCTTGCTTGATGAAGACTTGAGGAGTTCTGAAGGGCTTTGGATGCTTGGATCTTCAGAGCTCTGCTTGCTGATGGAAGCTTGAATGTCTCAATGTGTGTGTCAAATATGAGAGAAGGCACCTCCATTTATAGGGATGGGGAGATGGAGAGTTATGGCAAGATTACAATTCTTTCCATATCTTTCTCTCTAATTATTTCCTTATTTTATTTAAAGGAAAATAATTAAAATACAATAAATATCTTTCTTTTATTTATTTTGGGAAAGATAGTTATATATAATGAGATATAATTTATTTCACCAAGTGGCATAATTTAATTGGCCAAACTTGATAAATAAATTACTGCATCGTTTTGACATGTGGCGCCCTCTGATTGGTCCTTTCACATGTCTTTGACTTTTGACTTGTAAACACGTGGCATTATTTGATTGGCCAGTTATCGTGTTTGGTCTTTTAACCTACGGACACTTGGCAGCATTTAATTGGCTCGTCCGTGAAAATTTGATTTTGACCTATGACACTTGGCAACATTTAATTGGCCAAACTGCGTGCCCTAGGAACACGTGGCGATTCGTGATAGGCTAGAAATTTTACATGCCTACAACGGATACCCTCCATTGACTGTGAGCTTCAAGACTACTATTTCCTATGCCAAACATATTGGGGAAGCATTCAATACCTTAGCATTGTGAGGCTTAAAAAAACTACATTAACACGCTGGTTTCCTTCATCTTCAGGTCTTAAACTCAACACGGATGGCTGTTGGTATGATACAACACGGATGGCTGTTGGGATTTTATGGAAAACTAATATGGGAATCTAGCTTGGCGGCAGAGATTTGGGCTATTTATAGATGATTGACAATCATTTTAGAGAAAAGCATACAAAATGTGACGATCGAATCTGATTCTCTTGTGGCAGTGAACTTAATTAATGAAGACTTTGATGGGAATCATCCTCAAGGAAACATGATCTTGGAGTCTAAGGCCTTGAAGGAAAGAACAAGAGCTACTCTGAAACATATCTACCGTAGTCCTAATGAGTGTGCTGATGTAATGTCCCTCTCACTTAGAGAGTTCTAGAATAGAGACCGTTTAGGTCTTAGGGAAGTTCTAGACTAGTTTCTTCCTTTTGCTCCCCTAACTCATCTCCCTCATGGAGTGCTACTTCTTTTGCTCAGTTTATTTGATTTCCGAATTACCCAAAAAAAAAGAAGCAAGGGATGTATGAGAAAAAACTTTTCAACAATTGTCTTTGTGTTCATTTACCAAGAAAGATGTTGGGTAAGACTTTCCTACAAAATATATCCCGCTAAAAAATTGAAGAATTCTAGTTTTTCAACAAAAGTATTCTGTTAACAAAACACATATGGAAAAATAAATTTCATTTTTCTTTCAAATGTCTTCACTTCACTTCACTTTTCTCGTAGAATATACTTCTCAAATAACATTTCCGACAACCAAACAGAGCTTTCGTGAAATGCTAGAACCCTCTTTAAACGATTTGCTTCGGTCTTTTGCGTAACAATCAGTTTTGTTTGCTTCATTGGCTGCTGCACTTTCCGGTCAGTTACTAGTGCTACCCTTCATGTTGATTGATGGCTTTAGTAATCCCATGCATGCAATATTGGCTCCAGGTCCGGCTCTGATATTTTATGGACCTAAAATGAAATTTCAAAAATAAAGCTCTCCACTTTAAGAATAAAATGATGAAAAAGATAATTGAACAACTCCAAAAAAAAAAAATGTACTAGTATTATTCAGGTAGGCCAAAAATTTCAAAATTATGTATCATCATAGAAATTTACTAAAATAATCACCTAGAGATCACTTTTGTGTACTTAGAGTGGCCAAATTACTAATTGCGCTCGTATAATAATTTTTCTTTTATTTCACGAGTTTATTTTGTATGAATTTGATTTTACAAAGCTATGTTAATTAATGAATAATATACCACTTTGCACGTATCACAGCATGCAAGAGAACGCAGTATAGCAATTAGATGGATTTACGTGATATGAAGTCTCACTATTAGCCTCGTTATAAAATTTTACTATAAAATATCAAAGAACAATTCATATTTATCACATTTTGAGAATCGCATGACGCATCTGTACAAGATATGGCTCACGATGTAATATTTATAAATAACCTTTGAACTAAAAAAAAGAAAAAAAAAGAAGAAGATATGTTTATAAATCAATTTTAGGTGGGCCCGCATTTGAAGGTTTATTTTCCAGTGAGTCCTTCGAGTCAGGTTTTAAATAAAAGAAAGAGAATGACGTCGTTGAAACTTTTTTTTAAATTCTAATTCCAAGTAAAGATTACGTAAGATTTAGCTAATGTTATTGTGAAAACAGTAAAATATTCACAAGATTTGACTTAATCGATTTGTTAAAAACAAAATAATTCAAACTTTCAACAAATTAAACCGAAGCTGTTACATGTAGCAAATAATTTAATTTGTAAATTATAAAATCATGGAATAAGTCACCACATTTCCATACTTAGATTATTATCCTTAACTATGTTATCTAATCATCTTGCAATATTTGGTTGAACATTATTATTAATGTATTATTAGAATGCAGATTTGTTACAGCTCGTAATGAAAATCATCCACGCTAGCTTTTTGGGAGCTTGACCTCTTTATTAACTAAATTTCATAAAAGAACAAAGTTTTATAAATATACGAGAGAGAGAGAGAGAGAGAGAGAGAGAGAGAGAGAGAGAGAATAACAGCCCAAAAGAATAAGATACTTAAATTGCTGGGAAAAAACACACACACACAAAAAATAATTGTCCACGCTTTGGTTGAACATGATTATTGCTGGGAAAACACATGCGCGCGCGCAAAAAAAAAAAAAAACCACAAAGTACTTTATTTTGAAAATTGCAGAATTTAATGGACTGTAATTCTGGGATGGAGGGACTACAAGCCTCTTTCTGAGCTACGGCTACCCTCCCCCTTATTGCTCTGCAAAGTTGACAATAAGAATGAAGGGAGAAAATGAGGGAGAGAAACAAAAAGTTCTAAATTCCAATACACTCTAGCAACTACCCAGAGATGTGTTTGGAGGGAATTGCTTATTCTTTTCTGGGGACACACTAATCCACACGTTACAAGACTCATGCGCCACTCAGGCTTATCCTTGTATGTATACTTAAATGTCTAAAAGTGTTCTCATGAGAAACAAAAGACACTCAAATTTTAGAATTCTGGTCAACTGGAGCTACCTGTTGCCGCAAAACCCTTCTCATAACCTTATTTGTCGCTGTCCGTGGTAGAGATGAGACGCGCACGATATGAAAAACCTGCAATACAAGCTTAATAAGCAAAGATTGTGCAATCCGAGATTTATGCAAAAACAGTTAGTTAAGCACAATTTATATACCTTGAATAAAGGATTTAGTTTCTTCTGCAATGCCGAATTAAATGATGTTCTCAACTTAATTAAATCTGGGTCCGAGTGACTTGAATCCTTGAAAACAACGGCAATAATCAACCTCTCAGGACCACCTCCCGGAGGTGGCACCCCAATCGCTGCTGTCTCAAGGATTTTGTTGTCAACTGCGTTACAAATGCGCTCAATCTCAACTGAACTTACCTGCCAAAAAACAATGAAAAGAGTTTAGACTGATTTACACAGAGAATGGAGCCCGGAATATAAAAGTAACTCTCTAGTCTTCCACGTGAAATGTAACTAATCGCGTGAGTGTTGTTGGTGCCTGTCAATTTATAAGTCCTAACATTCATTGAGAGAAGGATGTTTCAATCTATAATGTGAGGATCGGGGAATATAAATATTGTTTCCATACTTTCTGCCTACAGTCTGGAGCCGTTCTAAATTCAAATTCAAAGGCAGTCAGGCCTCCATTGCATCCCTTTCCTTGTGCATGAGGCATGCTAACATGAAGGGTGCACGAAGCATGCTAACACGAAGGCTGCATGTGAATCATGGATTTGTTGAGTGATTTACAGAAGCGAAGGAAAACATAACAAGATAACCAAAGCAATAGTGCTGTATTACGGAGAACAATGATTTCATAAGGATGCTTGAGGAAGTTTCAAGTCATGATGCAAAGCCATTTGACAGAGATGGATCATCTTCTAGTAGGTAGGAATGTAATGGCATTATTCCAGTCTAGTGCATGTAGTCTAGCACTTCAGGGGTCAATCAAGAACTTATAAACAACTTAATTTGTCCCGTTCCAGAAAAAAATTTACTCTTTGACTGCCCAGGCCTCTCAACACAAACATGATAACTCAACAGTCAAATAATATTGCGTAAGTAAGATTTTAATACTAATTCATACCTTGATTCCTCCAAGATTCATTGTATCGTCAGCCCGACCATGTGCATGATAATATCCTCTAGAAGTAAGCTCAAACACATCGCCATGCCTTCTTAGAACCTGGATGACAAAAATCATCCCCCACACGTTGAAAAGAGTTAATTCCTCATGCTTGTGTACTAGGAGGATGCTTAGCTTACCTTTCCGTTCCAAACAGGCATTCCATTAAAGTAAACATTATAGTGATCAGCATTTAGCAGTGTATTTGAAGCCCCAAACATCAGGGGACCAAGAGCCAATTCACCAAGTCCTGGAACATTTGGTGGCTACAAAAGAAGTACGAGAAAGTAGTTTAAATGATCAAGGCATATATATACTATTCAAAACTTGTGATTGGGTGAAGCCAGCTGTCAATCAAAATGTTGGACTTGACCAATATTCCTACTAGGCTACTACAGTTCCAAATCCAACTAGGTTACCGAACTGTTAGTTGTACAAATACTGAACAAAAGAAAGTTTGATTAGGTCTGGATTGGAAACTTTGCATGAATTCCATAAGAGACATTTGCAATAAGAAGATAATGTTCTGCATACAAAATAAAATGTTTAAGAGGTGTATGCTATTAAATGTAAATTTAAACTGTTCTTATTTTGCGCATAAGTATGAACTCATCACATCTTTCAATAGGCCAATGTAAGTAGTTTGAATAGTTCTTACAAGAGGAATTCCGTCATCGCCAATGAGAAACAGACTACAGCCCATAGCTGGTGTGCTGAAAGCAGCCAAAGATTGAGGTTGTAAAAATGAACCAGAAACAAATCCACCACCAATCTCCGTGCCACCACAATACTCCATGATGGGCTTGTATTGAGCCCTCCCCATGAGCCATAGGTATTCGTCAACATTAGATGCCTCACCAGTGGAACCAAAGCAACTATCAAATTTAAAAGAGGAAATTAATACTAGAACCGAACCGAACTTTTTCATAGGAAGCAAATACCTAGCATATAATGCATTTAGAGCTGACAGCCTGACATGTAGACAGGACATTTTGCGACATTAATCTCAGCAAGTCAATTTACCCTTTAAACGTACAAGGAGCAAGCAGACTCGGAAAACCGTCCACACATGCTAAGCACACCATGTTTATATACTCTCTCTGTACCACTCAGACCCTGGCCAGCACAGCCACACATGCTAAACACGCCATATGTGTATTCTCCCTTCGTCCCTCTTTCTTGGTCTCTCTTTGGGAATCAAACTATTGAAGGAGACAATCGTAACCCGTTAAAAACATTATGCTTACGAATTGTCCTTTCAGGTCATCAAACTATGTAAGGTGCTATTACTTCAATTCAAAAGAGAAAGGACGAAAGAGAAAATCTATCAAATTTTGCACATTGGCTAGTCAAAATGGACATTTTTTATGGGACACCCATCTATGGAGAAATGAACTGACATAAAGGGACAGAGGGAGTATGTAAAGATATTTGACTGCTGTAGGAAGAATAAACCAGGTAAAGAGTAATACGAAAACTTACACTTACCGGATTGCAGACCAATCATAGCTATCTGTACTATTTGCAGTTTTCCAAGTCCTTACAATACTTGGAATAACACCAAGCATCGTTACTTTAGCATCCTGCACAAGTTGAAAAGTTCAAATGCATTAGACATCAAGAAAGTCTTAAGAGTTCCCACAACCAAAAGAAAAACACAGTAGAGATTTACTTCCTCCCTCTTTAGTCAACACCTGTGTGTGTGTGTGGATAAGGTTCACCGTCCCATTTCTTACCTCTTTCATTTGCAAGACTTACCTTATCCACATGACAGATCAAACTTTTATCCACATAACCCGTAGTAGCAACAGACTGGGCCTTGATCTTTACACATTTTTTTTTTTTAGGTGAGAAGAGACGGGGCCTTGATCTAGAAAAGCACTTCAGAGATTTTCAGGCTTCAACAATTACCATGTCAAGAAAACAAATTACAAGTTGACTGGATGAGATACCATACTCTTGACTCGGGACATGAAACTGCAAGGTTACAAAAATCCTGCAGCACAATGCTGTTATATGGGGGCTTCACCATTAAACAGGAAAGGGTTGATTTTACAGTTCAGGACTTAATCTGATAAGTAATGCGCTCGGCCCTGTGATCAGTACATTTATGTCCATCTAGTACTTTTCTAACTTTAAATCTTGTAACACCAGAGCTGTCAGGCTGTCTCTGGCTACAAGAAGTATGAACACGAAAATTTAGGCAACAGTGCTAGAGAGTAGAGATCCATAAAATTAGCTGATGATGGACCTCAAGCCTGTAGCATAAACAAAAACATGGATGCATCAATCTATGTCCTATAGATATTACCCACCAAGAAAACGTAATTTGTTCATTTGACTAGAAAATATTGGAAACCTGACGGACTAAATTTAGCAACACTGGTAGGACCATCATAATCAACAGCAACAAGCATAGGCAATTAGTTGGTGACTGGTATACATATTCACAGTTGTTCCTACATGAGCATCGAACGGATAACTCCTCCACCCCCTCAAATGTATTCCTCAGAACACTTCTCAATACAACACAATATATAAATAGCGCAGCACATGTCATCTTCTCACTTAGCCCTTAATGGCAGCATTTCCCTTTTAATTGTTACCTTCCAAATGATTTCCACATTAAACATTTCTAACTGAAATTCCTCATTGCCACCATCCTTTCAGTTAAATGAACAATTTAGACAGGAAGTTTCATGCTGGGACGAGTTCGTAAAATCACTTATGCACTAGCTCTAATACCCCAGGAGAGCAGTAACATACTTAGAACGATGATTGTCAAGCTCGATACATTGTAAATTTAGGTTCTCAATGGGTATAAAATTAGGTGAAGGCTACAATGTGGACAAAGAGCACTAGCGTAGCCTTGAATTTCAAGAAGGAAGGTTGTTGCAGGGTCTTTGTAATTATGTTGTTCATATATTCAGGCCACAGAGAGAGACAGGTTTGAGTTGATTAAGGTTGGCTATGGTGCACTACAGGAGCATATAAGGGCTGTTTGGAGCTGTCGACAGTCGCTACATAACATAACTTTCACTACATAAAAACCCTGAAGCCTTCCCGCACCCCATGTTTATTAAGAAAAGTAAATGCAATGAAACAAGCATAAAATTGTACCACCACTTGAACAAACAAAGTTACTTCAGCGAAGATCACACAATCTCCAACCATGATTTAAGCGCAACCATGATTCAAGCGATATCCCCAATTTACCTTATTCCCACTCACAAGATCTAAGTCAAAAAATTTAATGTTAGCTTTATATTTTATTTACCATAGACTGACTACCATAAAATAATTAATGAAAACTAATGTATTGCTACTTAAAATCAGAATGTTGATTTTGAACCCACTTCATTACTCCAAACACCTATTTAACTTCAACCAATCCATTGCATACATAATTTTATCGTCCTAACATTTAGTTTTTGAGGGTTCATTGAGTTCCTAACACATTATGTAACTAACTTAAGCCAATTATTGTAGAAGGCAACAATGTTTCCTTTCTTGCGATATAGAACAGCATTGAATAAAAAAAACAATGAAATTATTGCTTGTTTTCAACGTACAAAAGTTCATCTTTCTTTATCATATAATGTCATAGATTATACCGTGACGAATGTTATACTATAGCCACCAATGAACCACATTTGCTCCCCCATGGGTACACCATAACAGAGTCAAGGTCATCACAAAATAAATAAATTAACAACTCACAAAACATTGCCATCCGATTAAAACTCTTGGGGGCACATGACCCGGATTCTATCTCCATTTTTTCTCTCTCAACCTTTCACCCTCCACAAACCACCTCATTGATTCCCAAATCCAATGGCTGGAACACACTCTTCACGATGGATCAAACAAAACGACACCGTTCAGAGTCCCTGTTTTGGGAACCAAAAGCCTTTATGGGAATGGGTATAGAGAGATTGACAAATCAGAGGAGAATGGACATGGAAGAGATGAGAGAGAGGGAGAGAGAACCTTGACATTCTATTGTACAGTAATAGCCTTGAACTGTTCAAAGCCCCAATTGTATTTTTTGAGAGAGAAAGAGACCTTAAAAACCCAAATTGTCTGTAGTTACCTGATTTTGTGTAAGCAGATGATTGAATTCTTTTGAATGGTGACATGGTAGGTGGAGTGATCTGATCGGTATGCGTGGTTTGTCTATATAGATTTATATACACAGAAAAAAAAAATACTCATATATACATATCTTCCAAAAAAAACAAAAACAAAAACCTCACATGTATACATATGAAGAGAGAGAGAGAGAGAGAGAGAGAGAGAGAGAGAGAGAGAGAGAGAGAGAGAGAGAGAGGTGGTGAGTGATGGTGCGGTGGCGGGTACAATCGAGGCAACGGTGGGAAAAAAAGTGGAGAGAGGATCCGGATCCGTACATGATTTACCTAGTAACCATGTGTAGAACAAGATACAAACAACAAAAAGAACCAAAGGTAGACTCAATAGTGAGAACAGGTTGCTACCTGTACAAATTTTGCGAAGCCAGAACCAAGGGGAGAGCCATTATATAAAGCCATGGATGCCCCATTCAAGAGCGAGGCATAAACTAACCAAGGACCCATCATCCATCCAAGATTAGTTGGCCAAGCAACAATGTCACCTTTGCGGATATCCATGTGGCACCAACCATCTGCAGCAGCTTTCAAAGGTGTTGCAAGGGTCCACGGTATTGCCTTTGGTTCCCCTACACCATAATACATCTGATTAGGTTGTTTAATTTACTGCCACTGCCAAATCTACATGTGATGATTCAGTCTTTGCATTGCCGGGAAACTGACTCGCCCACCCGTTGACAAAAAGTAATGTCTGGTTTAGTTTGTTAGTGATCATCAAAAAGCAAATCACTAAAACTCCCTGTATGTAATAGCAAGTGGCACCTACTCTCTTTTAAACATCTTCAGTAGTTGAATTCTCTCTCTTTGTTAAAAGCTTCAAACACATACAAATCCTGAATGCCCGTTTACCATACTAACAAGGGACTCATCTCCAAATGCACAAAGGCAAACAGACTAACAGAAACTGAGATGGAATGCACACTAATTGACCACAATTAAATAGTAAGATAGTACTATAGCGTTTGCAGCACCCCAAAAACACTAGTGGAGAGTTTTTAGAAATGCTAGATCACAATATCGTCTGAAAAGCTTAAGATGCTAGTATATAGACCCAAGAAGGTATATGAAGATATCCAACACCCTCCCCACATGCAACGTGTCTCGCACTTGGAGACACAAACATCCATACACATAAAAGCAAAAAAAAAAAGAGAAAAAGAAAAAAGAAGAAGAATATAGCGGGCAACAAAAGCAAAAGCTTGAGCTTTAAGAACCCAAGACCTCTCGAAAAACAATGCTTTGACAACATGTTAGATCACTAATTGTCGTAAAAGCTTAAGCTGTCAAGAAATAGGCCCAACAATATACGTCAAGCCATCCAACATCATAAATACAAAACCTAGTACAAAACAGTCGAAACAGGAAACTTTGGCGAGATGCTGATAGCAAAGGATTATATTAAAGAAAACAATAAAAATTACTTCCTTCTCCAAGCATCTGTAGTCGGTTTAATACGTGCGTATTCAGCCAATTTCACAAAAGCACAGGCATTGGATATGGACCAACAATTCCATATTTATTTCATCAACAAGTGGACTTGTTAGTTGATATAAAAGTCACCATGGAATTGTCAACGGATGAGAGAAAAGCTATCATCCCTATATGAATGAAGAAATAGAAAATGAAATGTCTGATAAAGTTTAGAGCTGGTCAATGTTATCAAGCCCAACGTCTGTGAAATTTAAAGGTGTTGTAAAGTATAAGATTTCATTTCCCTTGTATAAGGAGCAAAAACAATGCTGAGCCAGCACTGGCTACCACGGTATGATCAATGAATTTATGGATCGATGAGATGACATTCTGTACAACAATATATATAAATCACAACCCTTAAACTTTTCGTTACCTGTAGTTCCCGAAGAGAAGAGGATATTTGTGAATGCTTCAATAGGTTGTTCAACAGCTACAAATTCAACCTGTCTGCAAATTTTGGCACCAGCATTAGAGCTTAAATGGAGACTTTAGGATGCCCCACACTTGCATGCTCTCCAACCAGCATCTTCATGATTACCAGCCTAAGTAAGTACCATGATGGAAGCATGCACCACACAACCGTACTCTTGTTTCCAAAAGTATATTGAATGGACTTAACTCCGAAAAAACAAGGTTCATTTTCTTTTATTACCTGCTATATATGTACTCTACTCTGATGCGAGGGAAAGGGAAGGTCGAAGACAGCTGTAGGGTACCTACAGAGGGATCCGATAAATTCCAAATCGGGGGTGAAGCGATTAGCCTTACCGGATGACTTAAGCAGGAATTGACAGGGAATGAGAAATCTCCGCCCTTCTTGTTCTTTACAAATTTTGAGGCGATATGGCAGAAGACCATACTACTCAAGGTGATAGACCGAATCAGATTCTGCACCACCAGAATGGTATGGTGTTTCTCGGTGACTTATTAGTATATTTGATGAGCAAGACTATACTACACCCCTGTCCTATCAGAGACTTGAACCATAAACTGGCCATTTGAGGTGGCAAGAGATAACACTCTAGCAAGCAACTATTGTGGCTTACTAAAAAATCCACACTTGTGGGAAAATGTTCAAAACATCAAACCTCATACTTTAGCACTACCAAAATTGAAGACAAGGTTCTTTCCAATGCAGAGAAGAATGATTCAAGTGAGACAGCTCTAAGGTGGCCAGTGGTTAATGCCAGTGATTTGGGGAATTGTCATTTCTATCAAGTATCAACCATGCAAGTGATTTGGCAGATTGTCCTTTATATCAATCTGTACATCTTCTTTTTGCAAAGGATTAATTATTCAAATATCTAGTATCAATTCAATTCTACGGTCCATGTCTTGCCATCTGAAAGTTTCAAAATTTGGTAACTGTCTAGATGAGAAAGATATCAGCAATATGTCCTAGCCAAAATGCTAAATCCGACGTATAACTAATAGATGTCAAACAAACTATGCAGAGGTCACCAACAAAGATTAAAAGGTAACATAAAACATTAAAAGGAGATCTTGCCTGAGATGTTTGACTTTTGAGAGAAAATCATGCCAAGAAATGTCACCATCACGCAATTTTGTGGCAAAGTTGGAGCTTCTAGTAGGAATAACAATAGCAACGGGTGGCTGCGCATCAATAACTCTTCTGCAGATTTGAACCTATATGTGAGAAATAGTCACAATAGACAGACGAGAAGGAAAACACTATTCATCTAAAGAGTAGCAAGAAGCTTACCCGTACAAGGGTATGCTTTTGTCACCACGAACAATAAAATCCTGAGGAAGAAAAGTTTGACAACAAAAAAATTAGCCAACGAGAAAATGAAGGCATAATCCACCCAGGAAGAACGTAATTTGAAAATTGACGGACATGTAGCGGACTGGATGAGAATAACTTAGAACACAGTTTAACTAATAACTGATGAAAAAAGGCATCTAATATAATCTGATAACCATTCAAAAGCAAGTACAGGGAACAAGTACAATAACATTTGGCAAAGACAAGTCGCATAAACTAGCCCAGTTGAAGGAATAGAGTAAGCTACCAGCCTACCACCAATACCAGTTGGAAGCTTCCTAATACAAATCCTGTGCCTCTATCTGCTTTGTCTCCAAACAGTCTCTCAAACCTAGAAGCTGTGATCCTCCACCTTAAGAACCCTCATAACCCCTCCCTCCAACCTCTCTCGCTCCCTCCTAAGATAGCCTCAGCTCCTATCCACCAACCTTCGTTAATCTGACATTATCTCACAGGCGGACAGGCCACCATAATTCTCAGAATGCACACTTTACCAGCTTACTCATCTCCATCCACCCACAATATATTTCAAAAAGGAGCACAATCTAGATAACAACTCATATTTCTCTGTTCTATGGTACATCTATTCCATCAGTGGACATGAAAAACGAGACCCGTGAGATTGTATAGTTTGTCCAGTTCGATTCTGAAAAGAATTCTCTGGGTTCCTCAGGCTTTTATGCAATTACATATGCCTTCTTCCATATTTAGTGCATACAATGTACAGCTTAGATGGATTTTCCCAGCATGCCTTTAGTGTCTTTCTTTCTTTTCAATTTGCGCAAAAATAATTAGACCACGTGAGTCAATAAACTGTACTAACAACACACAACAAAATAAACATTACGAAGGAGAACTTGTGGTAAAAAAAATGCGCATTCTGGCTAAGATCACTGTCCACTTATGATCAATGATCACTGATCACTGTATACCAGTTGGAAAGGCTCCAGATTGTCATGATTTGGACTTTTGTAAGGACATTATAAATATACTGGGTATTAGGCCAATATGGAGAACTTTGTTCGTTCATGAAGCAAACCCGAAATGTTTCGAGGTACTTCATGGGTTTAACAACAAACCAAGTAACTTTATAATCATACCTCTACCTCCCCATGCTACAAATATTTGATTAACAACATGCACAGACAAACTTAAACTTCCACAAGCATACTCTTGAGCCCTCCTGTAGAACCCCGGGTCATAGTGGAGAGGCCCATAAAGCTCATTACTAACTTGAGAGGTGCTATTATACGCATGTGGTACCAACTCCCATAAACTAACTTGGGAGGTGTTGTTATACCTACGTGCGACAAACTCTGACACTACCCTTTACGTGTGACCCCACTTGTATGTTGAGATATATACAGAAGGTGCAGAAAGCACAAATTAAGGATAACAAATTATACACCAAACCCAACTGATTCTTGCCCAAAGCCTGTCTAGGCTGTGATTAATGGTTCACAATGATAAAGAGCTCATTCCAGTAAACAGTACACATAATAGAGGAATAAGGCTCCATGAGATTTTCAAACCTCTTTTCTCACTTGTGTTGGAAACTGAAAGCACATATGTAACTCCTAAAAACTAAAAAACATTATGATTTCTCAATTTAATCTTGCCTGAACCGCAATCTGGAGAGATTTACCTGGGTAAAGATCGCTTTTGCCTTTGATAGTCTGAGCCTGGCTGCTATTTCATTTGGAGCAAAGCTATCAGCAATGGACACAACTACATAACCTGCCAAAACAATAGCAAGGTAGATCACCACAGAATTTACATCCATTGGCATATCTATTGCAATTGCAGATCCTTTGTCCAATCCAATTGACTCAAGCGCATATGCAACTAACCTACAAAAAGAATTTAGCAGGATTCAATAAACAAAAAATAAACAGTTTGGCCAACTGTCTGTAAGAAGAGAACAGAAAACATCACGAAAACTAAATGTTGCTCACCCATCATTAAAGCCAACGTTGATACATATACGTTTCAAAAAAAAAAAAAAACGTTGATACATATTATGCACTGGAACAAAATAGGTCCTCAAAGGAACAAAAAGTAGAATAAAACACATGGAATCAATTCACCGTAAATATCATAGCTATCATGATGCTACAGTCTCATCCTGAAATTATAGCCAGTTATCCAAGGAAACAACTTTACATCTATCTCACTTCCAGCATTGCTTCGTGAAAAGTAAATTAGTTGCTTATAAATACATGTGATAGAAGCACTACATAAAGAAATTACAAGATTAAATATGCTAAGTAACCATTAGTTAAATTACGAGTTAATCAATCATTGAAAATGACAGTTTGACAAAATAATGAACCAAAACTTCAACACTATGGCTTATGCATAAAAGAATCATACCAAACCTCTGTGCGCAGTTCATTAAGAGTCATCTTCTTAAGAGGAAATTTATCTTCTCCTTCATCACGCCATACAATCATTACATCATCCAAAGTCCTATTTTCATTCAAACTCAAGCAATTCCTTGCCGGATTCAGACGTGCTCCAGGTAGCCATTGACCTCCGGGATGCGACGAGTCCTCCCGTAATATACATTGTGGAGGCACCGAAAACGACACACTCATTTCGTCCAGTATACATCTCCAATAAACCTAACAATTAAGGGAACAAAATAAGTACCATCCTTTTCAATGACCAGTAAAATTCATATGGGAATGACCGAATCTTTTAAGAAACTGTGACAATACCTCAGGCTTCGAGACTGAAAATTCCTGGAATTCAAGGAAGCTTGATATGGGATCCTTATATCTTGAACCCAGGAACTCTTTCCCGCTCCTCTCCAATAGCTTCCCAACATTAGTTGAGGCTGCTCTTTCCCTACCATATAAAAGGACAAGTACAGAGGACCATTTAACTGCCCGAAATAATGGCATAGCAAACATCACAATAATCAAAGACAGTATAAATATTTCTCCTAAATCTTGCACATGTATTTTCATACAGCACTCGCCTGAAATCTGAACTATAACAATTGTGTATAATGCATCCCCACCAAATTCCAATAAACTGAAACTGTATAAGTGTTCTTCTCTTATTATGTATACCAGACATTAAAATGCATGCCAAACTGTGTTCTCGCAAGGGGAAGGGAAGGAGTTAAATTATTGAGTCAGGATCCGGTCGTAAGAAAGGATGAGTTCGTCAAATGCAACTCTAATGTAGCCAGTCCTTACGATAGTAAAATGGCAAAAAGGATCCATCTTTGTTTCGGTTAAATTGTCACTTCTCGTGCCTTGTCAACTACTGCAAGGGAAGCCATTCACTTCATATGCAGCGATACTTTGGCAAAAGTTACTGAATGGGAGCATGTTGTTATGAACTGTTGCACAATCCTAAGTGTATTAAGCTGATCAGATGGCTACCACTACTTGTGGAGTTCAAATTAAATACAGATGGAGCTGTTTATAATAGGCAAGCAAGAGCTGAAGGCCTAATCAGGGGTAAGCATGGCAATGGGCTAATGGTATTTCATCAAAAAAATCGGAGGGTTAGCGCAATCACTGCAGAGCGTCAGGCAATCATGGATGGTCCTCATTTAGCCGCAACAATAAACGTCAAAGAAATCCAAGTAGAAACCGACGCACAAGCAGTAACAGATGCACAAGCAGGAATCTCGTTGATTATGGGTGATATCAGGTATGCACATCATCTTAGTAATCTTGTCCATGATTGCAGATGTTCGATGGAGGAGCTCCAAGTGACAACCATTGATCATGTCTACCAAGAGGGAAACTCGTGTGCTGATGCACTCGCTGGTCTCAAATGCAGCGATTGTGGCGATGTTATTACCATTTTTCACCATCAGCTGTGCTAGGACATTTGCTTAATGATGTTATAGGGGTAGCATACCCCAGAATCTGTATGAACGCTGTCTAATCTCTTTAATGCACCTTTGTTTCACGCCCCCCCCCCCCCCCCCAAAAAAAAAAAAAAAAAAATACTACTACAACATTTCTTTCTTTGATGACGTAAGGAACTACCCCTCAAAGAGGCCACTAATTGGATTCCACTGTAGAGCACAAACCTTGGGTGACCGAACAGCCACGACGGCCTGGCCACTAGGTTCAGTAGGTACCAGCCTGGTAAGAGTCGAACCCTGCCCACACATTGAGGCAAAGCCAAGTGATTTCCACGGGGGCAAGCCCCTGGGTGGTTAAAAAAAAAAAAAAACTACTACAACTTATTCCCTAAAGTCCTAGCATTTTCAGGTAAAAATTATTGCTCAATCTTTCCATTTAATAACACTTAGCCCCGTTTGATACGAGGTTTCATTTTGGATGGATTGGTAATGAGATGGGATTGGGATTGATAATGTGATGGGATTATTAATGAGGAGATGAATCCTTCCCTCATGTTTGTTTTGCACAGGATCATAGATCATGGGATTACTAATAGCATGTTTGTTTTGCTTAGGATAGGATTGGGTAAAAATAATTTGTTTCCAATTCTACCCTTATTTGGAAATACCATTTTTCATCAGTAGCTCAACAATACGTTTTCATGTCTCTTTTTTTTCAGATTTCAAATGAAAAATAACATTTTTTTTTCAGATTTCCAATGAAGATTTCTTTGAGCCACATTTTCTAGTCATTTATAGATAAAAGCATCCAAGGTAATAATAAAACAACACAGGAAAAAAAAAAATTGAACCGGGTTATTTTAAGTCTTTATCAAATTTTTTTCCGTGTGTTAGTTTTGCTAGTTAGGCGCTAATTTTTTTGGAGTATTGGTTCATGTCAGCATGAGAAATCAGAAAGATTTAAAATATGAACCATAGGTTTTTATTTTAAATAAAGATAAAAAAATAATATAAGTTTTTTTTTTTTTTTTTAAATGTCAAGCATTAATTGCAAGGCGTTGTCAAAAACAGTTGAGAAAAAGTGGATACATTTTGCGTTATATGCATGAGGGTAGTTGTGTCAATAGCTCAAAAGGGAGAGGACATAATTGTCTTTCTTGCTTCAATCCCATGGGACAAGTTTCACAATACCACACCCCCTTGGGTTGGCCAATCCGGTAAAAATGGGGGATTCATAGTCCCAGGAGATTAGCAATCCCACCCATACAATTCAAAACAAACCTCATTTTTTGGGGGCCCACCTCTCTCCTAATCCAATCCCACTGCTGAACCCTCCTATCAATCACGGCCTAACTTTGTTCCCTTCCAAGTTCACATCGGGGCAAAGCCATGTGTTTCTGTTTCTACGGAAAAACATAGTACTATTTACAAGAAGAGCAACGCTAGGACACATCCAAGTTTACACCGACTCTAACCTATCATTGTTTTATAACAAATCGTGGGATCTGTATGTTCCCGGAGAAATTAAAAAATCTTCCATTCAAATGTAACCAGATCACGCAGTTCAGTTTACCAGACATTCTCATCTCGTCTCCATGATACTGTTCAGTTGTTAGACCAAAAAATCTATGAAATTTACGTTTTCATGTGTTCTGTTTGACCACAAAAATTTGCAGAAAAATTGAAATTCAACCCTTATCTATTTTGCCGGTATATTTTGTAGGTCCCACGACTTCTTTGGTAACCGAAAGTTCCTGACCACTGAAAATTTTACTAAAAGACTTGAATTTTTTCCATCATTTTCAATTCTTGAAAGTAATAATTCCAAGATAAATAAAATTAAAAGAACCCTGTTAAGTGTTAACGCAATACGGTTGAATAAAACTTCGATGGAATAAAATATAAATAGATATCAAATGTTGATGTTTAAAAGGAGATGCGTACGGGTCGGGTATCCAGGCGGGAGGGTCGGGTCCGAAGTCGCGGTAGCAGCCGTAGTACATCATCTGATGAAGAGAGAAGGGAAATTCCGGCCTAAGGAGGTGTTTGGAGATTTGTCGCCATGTCTCCGGATTGGCAGGCCCGTAATTACGAACGATTGCGGCGAGATTTAGGTAGAATTGCTCTGCGACGTCGGGAGGTAGTCCGAGAGCTGCGATGTCGGAGGAGGAGACGGAGTCCAGAGATTTGTAAGACATCTCTTTACTACCGCTTCTTCTTCAACTTCTTCTTCTTCTTCTTCTTCTTCTGGACTGGATAAAGACTGTAAATTGTATGGGTTCGGTGATCAATTATTGATGGGGTTGGGTAGATATATAGACATGTGCGAGTCACTCACAAGTCACACCAAGGAGGGGAAAACAAAAATGATTAGAGTTTTTCTCAAAATTACTTGTTTGATTTGAATATATTTGGTGAGAAGTGAGGAGAAAAGTGTCAAAATGAAAAGTTTTGATTGGCTCATTCTCTTTCCTACATTTTCTCACAAAAAAATGGTGCGATTTGACGAGAAAAAAAAACTCTCCTATCTTATCTCATCGTTTCTCAAGGGAGTGTGAGTGTCTGAATAGATAATTGTGTAAAGTTGTGTACTGATGGGTTGAATCTATTGTGTTCCTCTTCCCAAAATTCTTACAGTACTATTTATTTTCACTAAAAAAATATATCAAACAAGCCAATTACACTATTCACAACACTTAAAAAAAGTTATATCTTTAAATGTATATTACTTATATATTATGCGATATGAATTTTATTTGATAGATCTTAATTATTTCCAAAGTTTTTTAAAGGGGTACTTAAATAATCATCCTTTTATTCCATTGAAATTAGAAAATCATCCTGAGCTTTTTAGGGAGTTATGTTTTCATCCCGAGATTCAAATAAACCCTAAATTGCCCTTTATATTATATATATATTAGGGGATTGAGGACTAAAATCAAAGTTGCGTATAGGTGATGAAAAAATTGGACTAATTTCAATATTTGGAGGTCCTACCCTGCAATTAAGGGATTGGGGATAAAACCCAATCCCTGGGGATAAAACTCAATCCCTGATATTATGCTTCATTAGTTACTGTTCAACCTTTATAACCTAGCCATAAAACTCCCCAAATTGCCGCCTCAAATCACCTCCTTGTCGTCCCAGTGGACGAAATCTTCAAGCCGTTCATCCTATGTACAAACCTTTTCGATTTAAATAAAGGTTTTTTCCCAATTCTAGAATCAGCATATGCTGGAAATATTGATCGTATTAGGCCAAATATTCAATTGGGCAACAGTTACCACCTATTCATCTAGGTCAATCAACATTCATTCTCCCAAATTGCTGCCTCCAAATCACCTCCTCGACGTCCCAGATTTTGATTTATGGACGAAATCTTCACGATGGCGGTCCCAAATCAACGTCTCAGCCTCCACTCCTCGCTTCCCAAGTCGCTGGCGACAATCATCCCTCTCGACTAAATCGACGTCGTCTTTTCGTCGTACCGGTCTGATAATTCCATCAACCGGACGATTTTAAGACGTTTCTCTTTATTTGCGGCATCGAGGTTCAATGCAGTGATGGTTGGTTGGACTGCATCCGTTCACGGGGACCTTGCTGAAAAAGTGGATAGAAATATCCAGATCCTCTGTTTGAGGCCTTTAGTCGGCGGCGCAGCCTTTGCAAATGCTGGCTCTACTTGTGGTTCCGCCGGAGGGTTGAGCGGTAAAGCGGGTGGGGCAAGCGATTCCACCGGTGGGACGTTTGGGACATGAGTTGATGCTCCGGTTGGGGGAGGGCTCTCCCCTTGGGTCTTCCAATTCCCTCAAGGACTCTACACTTATGCCTAGGGAAGATATTTGGCTCAAACCATGAAGCTGCTGCAACTCCGTGAGAAGGCTGTGAATTGTTTAACATATTTTTACCATAATCATTATGGTGTGAGCATGTATTTACCATGATCCAATATTCTTAGTTAACAAATAATAACAAATTTATCATATTCAATGTTCTAAGACTAATTTTTACCATGATTCTTAAAAGATATTGTGGTCATATTTTTCACATAAATCAACAAAATATTACCATGTTTATTGTGGCTTCCTTATTTACCATAGTTTTTGACATTTTTTTTTTTACCATGATTCAAGATATCAATTCAATAATTATTACCATGTTTACAATTCATTAAGTGTTTTTTACCATAAAATTGGAATTTGTTTTGATATTTTTACCATGATTTTTGATCTTTTTTTTATTTTTACCATGAAATGTTGATTATGTGGTTGATATGTTTTACCATGATTCAAGTTCTTAACTTAACAATTATTACCATGTTTATAAGTGATTAAATATATATATTTTTTACCATAAAAACTGTGATATGTGATATTTTTTTACCATGATTCGTGTCCTAAATTTACCATATTTTTTTGACTAGTTATAAGTTTACCACATTACTCGGTCATTGGTTACATTTGCCATTTTTACCATGTTTATTCAAAATTTCTCCATCTTTACTATGGTGGTATTTATTTTTACCATAAATTTGGTGTTTGGCTCATGTATGCCATTTTTACCATATTTGCTGGTGCGAATTTAAATTTGTTTTGCTTGGTTATCTATAATTTCACCACACATTAGTAACAAATTTTTGAATTTGAAATTTCTTTTGTTATCTCTCTTAATGGATGTGATTGAATCTCATTAAATTAAAAAATGGTTAAATCCCAAAAAATTAAGAACTTATTGAATCCCACAAAATTAGGATGTTATTGAATCCCACAAAATTAGGAAAAATATAATTCTGTATATGTTGATATCATAGTAAAAGGGTAGAAAAGGTATTTACAATGGAAAAGGATGAAAACATAATTCCGTAAAACAAGAAGGATGAAAATCTAAATAGTGTCCAAAAAATGGATGATTATTTAATTACCTCTTTTTAGGAAAATTATAAAAAATATTATGAATTGAAAATTAGTATATAAACAATTTAAAAACGACACGTATACCAATAAATTTGCAAAGATACCAAAAATTGTTGGGGAGTGATTTTCACACCCCCAAATTGTTATTCACACCCCCTTTTTTATCTTCTAGTGAAATTTTCATGTATAAAAATGTCACTAAAAGACAAAAAAGGAGTGTGGATAACAATTTAGGGAGTGTAAATATCAATTACCAAATTCTTTAGTGGTTTTAAAGCGCCGCCACTTGACATTTTTTCCACCACATTTATACACTTAGAAGTCGATTCGACATTAATATGTGGTGGATAAAAGAACCTCACAAAAATGCGTGGTGTAGGAGAAAAGAACCTCACCCAAAAACTTTTACACTTTTATCCACCACATATTAATGTCGGATCTCCTTCTAAGTGTATGTTATGTTGGATCTATTTCTAAGTGTATGTTAATGTCGGATCAAAGTGTATCATACACAGTGTATCTTAATGTCGGATTTACTAACATTAATCTGTGGTGGATAAAAGAACCTCACAGAAATACGTAGCGGATAAAAGAACCTCACCCAAAAAAACAGAATTACCTCGGTACTTTGCTTACACCTAGCGGTATTCGCCTATTCGGATAAATTTGGACTTATGAAGGTAATTTAAAAGATCTCCTTTTAAAAAAAACGAAGGTTTTTGGATACTGATAATAATATCACAATGGCTTTTTATTTGAAGATCACAAGAGAATTTGACCAAATTTTTATTCTTGTTAATTATAAAAGCTCATGATAATTTTTAAATATTTGAATGGACACGTAACATTCTCTTCACATTTTTATGGACAACACGCAACCACATAAGTGAACTTCTATCGAACAGTGTCAACTCCCGAATTTAGATCATGCTCCACCGGACCACCACTTTTCATTGGTACAGTCATACGGGATCCACATGGGTGGAATGGAGATCTATATCCTAATTAACGTGGTGGCATGGGTATTACGATAAATGTGCAAAATAATCTTGACTTCTTTAACTTAATTAATAAAATCACGTCATTTGATTACCCAAACAAATTCATTAATTGCTTTATTCTTAAACAAAAGGACTCGTATAGACAGTATATAAATAAATAAAAAATAAGAATATTCTACTCGTAAAAGCCTAAAACAACTAATTATTATAATTCAATCACGTAATAGTATTTTTTGGAAAGTTAATGGATTCAATAAATCAAAATATTTTAACATTATGTGTAGTACTTAAAAAATAAAGAAACCTTTGTATTCAAACGCCCCTACATATACTCATTCTCAAGGTTCAACGTTATTCCTTTCGCACCGCTGGCAAATTTCACCATTTTCCCGACTTGATTCTCATTCAATCCATAATTAACACATCCAATTCTATCTCCAACTGAGACCACTCGACCGATCTCATCCACTTGAAAATGTGTGAAAAAGTCAAAGTTGGCAGTTCAACTTAAGAGTGTTTATTATGTGGTGTTACTTACCTAGTTACCTGGATAGATCGAAAAAAATGACAAAAATGCTATGTAAAAGGAATCACGCAAGGAAGGCTCTACGGGGCCCAGTACGGATCTCAAACCGCTGATCTAAGCCGCTCAAAAATTTTAATGGGATTATTACCTCTAGGTCTAGAAAATGGATATCTAATTACCAATAAGGTAAGTCATTTTTTTTAATTACCACTAAGCTAAGTCACTCTTTTTTTGAGTTTAGATTTAGGGTGCACATTTCTATTATAGGGTTTTAGTGACTTAGACACTTTTATAGAGTACCCTAGGATTTTAGGCACTTTCATAGGATACTCTAGTCGTAGGGTACCCTAGTCATAGGGGTACCCTAGAGATTAGGTTTAGGGTGCACTTTCTTATTATAGGGTTTTAGTAGTTTAGACACTTTTATAGAGTACCCTAGGACTTTAGGCACTTTCATGGGGTACCTTAGGATTTTAGGCACTTTCATAGGGTACCCTAGTCATAAGAGTACCCTAGTGGTAGGGTACCCTAGAGTTTAGGTTTAGGGTGCACTTTTCTATTATAGGATTTAGTGATTTAGACACTTTCATAGGGTACCCGAGGATTTTAGGCACTTTCATAGGGTATCATATGATTTAGGCATTTTTATACGGGTTGGGGAGTTGATGAGAATTTTTCAGAGTTGGGCTTGACCTGATGGTAATTATGGGATCCAAGGGTGACCTGATGGTAAATGCCCCAATTTTAAAACACATTTCGAGTGGGCTTACGAGAAACCAACTCCATCCGATATGTGTGGATACTTGATCCAAATTTTAAAATTATACCTTTGCCTGTTCGAAGTAGAGGAAAATGTTACTATACATGCCTGTTTGGAAGAACGGTATGCACCCCTTAATTATAAATAAGCTTTTGAACTACTGTTATTAATTATTTTATGAAAAGATTATGAATTCTTGATGTTATGAATTTCAGCTAAAATTATAGTATATGAATTAAGGAGTGCATACCGCACCATACCTACAAATTGAGGCATTTTCACAAAGTAAAACATAGTTTTGGTTATATGTGAAACAAAATCAGAGAAAACTTGCTGCACAAAAATTCATTTGTACATTTCTGTCACATCCCGTATTTTTATCGACAGTATTTTCTGCTGATTGGTGTTCAATACATTTTAATTGGCTTATTGAAGCTTAAAAAAAATGAAGCAATAAATAACTAAGGGGTGCATTAAGATATCAAATTGGAATAAGAAGTTATATTATTTTATTCCTCTCGAAAGTAAACGAGGTTTATCGAGCCGAGCCGAACCGAGCCTTACCATTCAAACTTGTTTTTAATTAAGGACCTTAAGGTTTTTAACGAAATCGAGCTCGAGTCGAGCCTCAATAAAAACTTAACGAACTGAGTTTGAACAAGCTCTTTTCAAGCCGAGTTCACGAACGGCTTGGTACATTTGCAGCAACCGTGGGTGTAGTACGGGGTGCTTTGGCAAAAAACCCAAAAATGGTTTTTTGGTTTTTCTATTTTGTCCTCATTCAAAAAAAAAAAAAAATTGCATTTGTTAGTTTTGCAACAATTTTTCGTGGTTTATGGATTCGTCTTGACGAGAGAATCCAAAGAGTATAAAATTATGGCTAGAAGTAATATTCTTTTGAATAAAATCGAAAATAAACCAAAATATATCAGTTTATTGGTTTAATTTTGGCTTTATTAAAAAAAATTAGTTTCGACCATAATTTTATACTCTTTAAATTCGTCTCATCGAGACGAATTCATAAACCATGAAAACTTGACGCAAAACTAACAAATGCAAATAATAATAATAATAATAAAATTGAATAAAGACAAACAAAAAAATTAAAAAACCAATTTTTGGTTTTTTTGCCAAAGCACCCCAGGTGGCGGTGCATGGGTGGATGGTCATTGGTATGGGTGCCATGTATGACTTTAATTCGTGTTGATTGGATGGTATGGGTGCCATGTATGACTTTAATGGGGACTGGGGCATACACCCTCTCTCACATGGGGTGTGGGGCTCACATGTGGGCCTCATGTGAGCCTCACACCCCATGTGAGAGAGGGTGTGGTTGGGAGTGTATGTGGGGAAGTGTATGTATCATTTTTGTTGCAAGAGACTGGTATCCCAAAATTAAGTAAATGAATCATCATGTATTCCGGGATCGAGTCTTATTCCCTCTCCTTATATAATAGATTAGAAATGACGAATGACAAAAAAAAAAAAAAACCATAAAAAGATGCTGATAAATAACCAATCACGGCATTGATTCAGATTCGACCCCCTAGATCTCTGAAATGAAAATTTTTTGGGGGTCAAGTGGGTATTGCCACTTGGTACCCAAGCATGAATGCATGATCCAAGCCGTCCAAATGTGTTTTGGGCGGCCCAGATTGATTCCATCTCTCTCCTCTCACCCAAACACACTCTCTTCTTTTTTTCTCTCACTAAAATCCGGACCGTTGGATCGCTGTATGGAGTCCACAAAGGTGATCAACTGAATGCACAGAGTTATAATACACCAATAGTCGCATAAAAAAAAATGATGAGTAGCTTATTTTACTCGTCTAATTTTAAACTAACGAATTTAATCATTCGCGAAGAAAATTAATCTCAAGGTAACTTCTTGTATTTTTTTTTTCACAGCAAAAAAAATTTCATGAATCATCGAACAATAGGAGCAAGAAGAAAGCAATAAAAGCCTAGTCCAAGACCCAATCCTCGATTGGCAAGAAGTCAATTGAGGCCCACACTTAACGGGCCAAAGCCCAAACTCAAAAGGCCACAATGCCCGGATAGAGAAATACAATACAAAAAACCCTACGGCGCCCCCAAAGACCAACCACCAACGCCGACATGCCCAGCCACCACCGTAACTTCTTGTATTTGTATACCCCAAGGAATTGGAATTGAGCTCATGATCAAGGCCCGGGACTTACGTGTTTGCTCACTCTTAAAGTCTTAGGTTTGAAACCTCTAAGGCAACAGCGGAATCAGGAATCTAATCTGTCATAAGCTAATTCATATGAATTTTTTTTTATTTTTATGTGGACTAACCCATATACAAATTTTGTTGGGCAAAAATTTTACATGTAACTTTTTTTTTTTTACCTACCCTAAGATGCATGTAGATCCGCCCTTGCTCTAAGGTGCTATCAATTCTTTTTGGGTTAGTCCATACGGAACTTTGCTTCTCTCAAGTAATCGAAAAGAATTAAATTGCATATGAACTTTGCTTCTGGTCGAAAAGAATTGATAGCATATGAACTTTGAGCCAAAAAGAATAAATAGCACCTTAGAGCAAGGGCGAAAAGAATTGATGCATATGCTATCAATTCTTTGAGCCGAAAAGAATTGATTCATGTAGAAAAGAATTGATGCATGTAGATCCACCTTTTTGGGTCAAAGTTCACCATGTGCTATCAATTCAACCACATGAACGAAAAAAGAGGCCACAAATGATTAATTAAATTGCATTGGTGAAATAATTACACAAAAAAGTACTAGTAAAGAATTAATAAAAATAAGCCAACTACTCAATCAGAGCCCCCTGGGAGAAGCTTTGCAGAGGTAGTAGTACCAAAACGTTGGACAGCAGGAATGACTCTAGATGGTGATAAAACCTCTGCAATAGATACATTGTACGAATCCGCCCCTAACCGACTCTGTAGCCATCCCCTTCCTCCGGAGAACCCGCCGGCCACAACCCAGCAGTTCTTAAAGCCAAGACTTGTAAGTGTTCTTGCAACAATTTTGGCCGAATCCGAGTACCTGAATTTTCCAAAACAAAGTCCATAAATCAAGCTGTACGTAGTGCAGATAAAAAGAAAAAATGAGGTGGCGATAGCGAAAGAACTCACGAGTCCATGATCACGATGTTGGACCCTTTGTTTATTTTCTTCAAATATGAAATCTTCAAAGCTGCTATTTCAGCTTCTACTTTCTTTGCATTTCGGACAAGGCCTTTTAGCTTGCTCGGTAATTCTTCCAAACTGAAACATTGACGCGAATGCGAATGATAAAAATGGCCAAACAGAGGGTATGGAGTATGAAGACAACGGGAAAAACAAAAATTGGCAAGGACACGCTATTCGGGCCACTAGCCAGTACAAAAATTATCATCTTGCAATGTTTCAGTGATCATTTCATTGCACAAAAAGGCATTCTAAAAGCAGAAGAAAAAAACATCTAGACTTCGTTGCATTGCAATTTCACATGTACCAACTGAAAGACTGATACTTATTAGGCCTTGTTACAACTAGGGCTGCAAACAAGACTAATGCAGCTGAGCTTTAGAATATTCAGGTTCGTTAAGTTTTAAAGAACTCAAGCCGAGTTCGAGCTCAACGGAAATTCGTCTAGCCGAGCTTGCATAGGTTTGAGCCGAACTCGAATTTGTTCACGAGTCTTAACGAGTAAAAAATATTAGATATTTATACTCTCATACAAGTGTAGAACTTCAAAAAAAAAATTGATTTTATACATAAATAAGTTCATAAATATATAAAATTATAAAAAACAAATAAAAATTTAAGTTAATAGTACTTTTACAAATTTATACATGTACAAGTTATGTACTATTCATTAAGTACATGTAAAAGTTTAAATATCCTCAAGGTTATATGTTACTTATAATATAATATATACATATAAACTCCAAGTTCACGAGTCTAATCAAGCCGGATAATGTCAGGTTCGGCTCATTGAACGAGCCTAAAATTGAGGCTCAGGTTCGGTTCGTTTAGTACTCGAATCAAACTCGAACGGGCCTTTACTGAGTCAAGCCTCGAATAATCCACGAACGGCTCGGTTTATTTGCATCCCCAGTTACAACCATGTGACCTATTCAACCCTTGTGTCCAATATGACCTATTACAATCCCTGTGTCCAAGGAAAAAGGAAGGAAAAGCATACGAGCTTTCTTTGCTTTTTCTCCACAAAAACAAAAACATGCACAAATGCAATTATAGACTACTTTGTCCTTTTGTAAACCAAAAGAGAAAACGAGTGAAGCTGAGGCAGCAAAACTACTTACGGGATTGCAACCATTCTACTTTTAGCACTAGATGGAAGTCGAGGAATACCAGCCTTGTTCTTGTCCTTCTCTGATCTAATATCAATCATCAGATAATTCCTCGAAGATATGAGATCAAGGGCTTGAGCAGGAGAGAGGTCACCTAAAGAGGATTGAAGTAATTGAGGAATCTTAATTAAGAAGAATATAAACAAAAAAATGTCTTTATTAACTTGAAAATTACAAGGATAAAAAAAGTAGAATACTAGACTGCATTGATATCATTGTATTCCAAATGCAAGTTGATTTTTTCCAACACACGAAAGAAGTTATGAGGGTACCCAATGAACAATACCTTAGAAACATTAACATGCATCTGCATTCATTATTCGACATTTTTCAAGAAGTAACTGAATATTATGCCACGATAAAATCAAACAATGTTTAGGTTTTTAACCATTTAAAGTCACCATGATATAATAATATTCTAACTAAATACATACTGACTGGTCATTAAAAGGGGGTGTTCCACCAAGGGTAGCTTTTTTGGCTTTTTCACAGCTTTTTATGTGATGTATTATGAGAGAATGATCTGCGTCGAAAACCACAATAAGCTGGCTTTTTGGGTTTTTGAGTTAGTGGAATGGATTCAGTCCTTTCAAGAAATCAGACTTATGCCCACAATTGCAGCAAGACAAACAAACAAGTATTTCCTGCATCTGCATATTCCAGGATCAGGTACTCTTAACAGTTAGTATATGTTAGTGTTTTTTTGGGTTGTAATGGTGTAGTTAAATGGTAGTTAACTTGTGTAAGGAGTTATGGCAGGAGTCAACTGTGATAGCAGCAGTAACTCTAGCCAAGTGGGGCCTCCCTTTGTAAAGGTGAAAAAGCTCTCGAAAGTGTTGAAAAAGTAATGTGGGTCCCATTATTTGTTGAATTTTTATTTAGTATTTGTGTACTTTAACAACACTTTAACACCACCACTACAACACTCATTAACTTAACAACACATTTTGTCATAACTACACATAAATGGGACCCATTTTTTACACTTTTGTGTCATATAACACCATATTTTTAACTCCACCACTAGAGATGGCCTCATACTGTTCCCAATAGTTATACCAAATGTTGTCAGCCTGTCAGTTACCGCAGTTTCCAAATGCTCCAAAAGAAAACCATGACCCTGTGTTGTTCCTGACAGCAGGGGAGCGGGCAAAACTAACCTCTGGTCATATGTGTGCAACTGGACTCCTAAAATCGGTCCCCATTTTCATTCCACGAATCCCAGACTTCTACAATGCACCAAGCACTAGGTGATACCTTTCTTTAATTCTGTCTTCCCCATTGCTCTATTTAAATTGGGCAATTTTGGTCTGGCTATATTTATTATTTAGTTCAATTGGTCTTTTCATTTAGAATCTAATTTATTGTTAGCTTATTTGTTCTTTTAAAAGACAAAAGTCAATGTACCTTTGTACCCACGAAGGTTGAAAGAAACTGCAGACCAAAGAGGAGGAAAAAGAAGGTATGCAAGGAATAGCGCTCCGCCAGCCCCTACTATTGTGACAGGATCCGCTGATGAGATGGTTTCAACTGCTGATGAGGCAATAGGCTTGGCGCCTTCAATCACTTTCGTCGTCTGTTGAGCAGCACCTGCAACTGTCTGCAGTCATGCAATCAATCAATATCAAAACAGTGGCAAGGGACAAGAATTTTTAGCTGAGAGAGGAGGGACCTCAAAGCTAAAGTATTCAACAAAACGTCAGCTTAATAGGGATAATATCTTTTTTGTATCTGATTAAACATTATTCAAGAATCGAGCCAACTTGATCTATTAGTTCAGATCTGTTCATCGACTAGGAGACAGCCAACACCCAGCATGCAATTGGATTGATTCTCAAAGCTCATCTCTATGTTTCCAGAGCACAAGAAATGAAATCCATTGTCTGATGCCATAATGGAGTGCTGGAATTTCAAATTCATTTGCTAATGTAGAAGTAAGACACAAAAGCAAGCCAACTTCAATGGCAACTAGTACAAGAAGCCACAAGCGAATTTAAAGATGGGCCAGTGCCTCTCCTCAAGCTTCCAATCTGTAACTTCCAGTGAAATAGGAAAAGTGTGTGTACCATAAATCATTTAACTCCCTTACCCTTTTGAGTTTTAGTAAAGAAACTGGAATGGCCATTTTTTCTGGCACCTAATGCTTTTAGATGAGTTAGTGCTCTACGATTTAACACAACAATCTTTCTCCTCTCAACAACACTACTACATTGACAACGAGGTGCTGAGGGAAAACCATCATGGTTTGAGTTAGGGTCACGATTGGTCTTGGGTGGACAAAGGAGTGGTATGTTGGAGATTTTCAAAATAAGAAATAATTTTAGTTTGGGGATTTTATGAAAAGATGTTGAGAGAGGTTTATGTGAAAGGGTGCAACACCATTTCACATAAGTTGTGACTTTACTGAATGGTTATCACTCCTATTTTGGATGTGTTTATTAGAACGGGTGTGACTATTAGGAAGGGATGTGATAAATGGGGTGCCTCCAAGAGGAATGACCCTTCGTGAGGAGTGTCTATTGAAAAGACATGATTGTTCTAATGGGTGTCTTCTAAAGACATGATCTTTCACAAAGAGGTGCCTATAAGTCTATAAATAGGGCCTTTGTAAAGTCATTTGACACACCGTAAAATTCCTTAGCGAATTACTCTCTCTTTACACACTTTATTCCTAGATTATTAGGCAAACTGATATTCTGTTATTCTAGAAACAGAATATCAGTTCTTGGTTCTCTTATTCTCCCATAGCGGATATTCTGTCTGTCTTCATTTGTGCAAACGCAGTCAGAAAGAACCTTGAGTTCGGTTTCATTGTATCTTGAAGGCAGATTTGCTGTTAACCCGGTGCACACCAAATTCACTCGAATTGGTGGGCGCAAATACTGTCTTTAGGAAAGCGTTATTACAACGTGCCTCGAATGTAATTTATTGTTTCAGATTTTTCTATGGAGACGACGCCATCAACATTTTTGAAGACCAGATTTCCAACAATCTAAAGACAGTACTTACAATGGCGATGTCTCTAAAGAAAAGGATCATTTAAATTATGGTATTGTGATTTTCGGAGTTTGCATGGGCGACAATGGGTTAATAATGAAGTTTGGGAGAAGCAATATGTTTTCATTTGGGATTTACAACGGAGTAGGAAAAGGGTATGTTAAATAGAATATTCCGATTGACAATATGTTTGGGTTCGGTTATTTCCTTGAGGCAAAGACGGATAGTCGCGATTGAGATTTTTCTGGAAAATGGGCGATACAATTAAATTCCGGTCATCTGGTTACAATAATTTTACGCTCTTTATATAATTCATTTACATGGAGTAAGGTATGTTCTAAACTCTTTTTCTGATATGCCCATGCCCATGGTGGTGTGAACTCAATTTTTACTCAGTAATTATTCTTGGTATGCATATTCATTGAGTTTCACGGTTTCGGTTTTCTTATTTACTGTGCCGGACGTGGCAGTGATTTCACTATGTTGTAAGACTTGTTCTGTGAAGGTTATTGATAGTCTTTTAAACAAAACATTAGTTTTATGGAGCCCATCTTTTATACTAAGTTGTGAAATTGTCCTATTACACCGCTTCAAAATGAATTCCTGACTGTGTTGGGCCGAGTATGATCATTTCCTTTGGAGGATTTGTAGTTTTGGCCATTTGTGTATTGTTTTTTATATTTAAGTTGCAACTTTTCATGGGTAACCGTTCATTACCGTTGGGAAAGGATGGGTGCATCCTTAGGATAGAAAGGCACTTCGTTTTGAAAAGTTACTACTCTTCGAGTGAGTTGCCGTTGTCTTATTCCTATATATAGAGAGTATTTTTTTTTTCCAAGTTGGACACATACAATTTATTAAGTTCATTAGTATTCTTCAAAGAGCAGTTTTTGTCTCATTTCGTGCATTTTACGTACCAACGCTAGTTTCAATTGACTTGAGAGGTTTGTGTTTTTCGTCAATATGCTTTCGGAAATTCCTGGCTAATTTGGTTGAAGAATCCTACAAAAGTGAAAAGGACACTACTAAGGATTATATGGTTTCTATCTATGAAGCATGGGTACTTCTAAAACCCCAAAGTACCCGTACCGGGTACCGGTACTTCATGGGTACTCTAAAATACGTACTGGGTACTCCAAAAACGTACCGGGTACTTTTGAGTTTATGGATACTTTTTTGGGTACTTTTGGGTCTATTCATAAAGTTTTCAAAACTTTAGGGATTTTGCATGAAAAGAAAACTCAAACTGCTAGGCTCAATATGCGATTACTCAATGCGATAAAGTCATAAACTCGAGACCACGACTCATATCTAGAGCTTGATTTTGCTCACTATCTTGAAACCGATGATAGTTGCATGCACAAAAATTAGGTTATTACACTTTATTTCATAGGAAGATGAGTCCATCAAGCGGTATGGGTTCAAGTTCAAGTGCTATTAGTTTTTGTTATCTTGCTTCTATCTATAAAATACGTTATACTTATTATATCTAATGAATCATACCAAAATTGTCAAAAGATATACATGAAAAAATAGTCGTATCCCCGCCATACCCGTACCATACTTTTTTGGGTTGTTGCCATATCCCGTACCGTACCCGTATCCCGTACCAGTACCCGTGCTTCCTAGGTTTCTATGGATCATATGGAGGCCTCTGATGAATCAACTAGGACAAAGCCAAATTCGCAAGGCAATATTTTCCGTGGAACGGAGAAGTGTGCGCTAAGTCCATTGCGACAACTGAGGACCATGGAAATGGCAAGGAAGAAGCATAATGATGTTCCTGTGCGCAAGGGGCCGATTATAATTCACACAACACACAAGAGTGTGCCTTGTCCCGCTGCTCTTAAGAAGATCAAATTTTCAATAAATAAGAATGAGAATGTTGATTATTTTTTGTGTTATTTGTCTTATGTGTCCACATGGAATATTATTTTATTCGCATTGTTTTATTTTGGAGGTCTGTGTTGTGAACTCTTATATTTATAATAATAATACATGGTACAAGATCTGTCTGACGATAATTTCTTTTCATTAGTATTGATAAAAGATGAAATCCTGAAGTATGTATTTGATAATTGTGGGCTTGCATGCATTATGGTTTAATATGTGGCTAGCATCATTTTCTTTGGGTATGATTGCTTGGACAGTCGCATGTTTTGCATATAAAGAGTGCAATTGTTCTTATGCATTTTATGGTGGTAGTTTCCTAATAGATTGTTAGAGCACATGAACAATGATTTTGCCAATATTTTTAAGTTCTTAAACATTCTGTAACTAATTTTGAAATTCTAATTAGTTGGTACTTGTAGTGAGGAAAATCACATGTCTTTGGGTTTAGAGGGACATTGCTTTTTGTCCTTGTTAATGACTAAGAACAAGTGGTTAATTTTATGTGAAAGCTTGTTTAAGTAGATAGGTTTTCATGATATAATCTCTGGCTTCATCTAATGAAGTGTTGTGCACGCTTCTGACTTCTAATGTGATTGTGTTTGTGTGGCTATTAGGTCACATGTTCTCTGAGGCTTATCGGAGAGGATAGACGAGGTTTGGAATAATTAATTCCAACTATCTTGTTTTTACATAAATATAGTTGTACGACGCAATTATTTCCCACAAGATCTTGTTCAAATTTAGAGGATTGAAGATATAAGCTTGAAATGGGTATCCATGGATTATTATGGATACATTAGCGCCTGGTCTATTAAGCGTTGAAGCCGTGGAGAAATAGTAAGGTTATCTTGTGTGGGGTTTTTCTCTCTTGATTTAAAGTGAGTTTATTACAATGAGATAGGGTGACATGGTTTTGTGTCATGGAGATATTTCTCTGCAAATCACTTAAAAGAGAATGTTAATAGTTATGACTGTGGTGGTAGTCCGGACAAGGTATATCACGTCATAAACTATGGTGATATAGCTATGAAAAATGTTAATTACTCAAGAAGTAATTGCTATAACTTTCTTGCAAGGATATAATGTGGAAAACATTGAATAGGGATGTGGCTTATCCCAATTAATTTGATCACTCCTGGTGGAAACTCAACTCAACCGGTTGATGCTCTCAATCTCTTGGGTTCAATGAGAAACTAAACCATATGTCGTGATTGTAAGCACTTTAAATGTTACTTTATACATCCCAAGGTAAAGTGCTCGGTACCTGTAATGTAAAACAAAGTAGGTGAGCTACTTAGCTCTTAATAGATTTTTGGTGCTTTCTTTACAGGGCACTGGTAAAAATCTACCTATGTGAGTGTAGAGGTGGTGCCGCTTCCTATTGGTCACGGGGGCTAGACCTTAGAGCGCTCATGAAATCAAGATACCGACACACGGCCAGTGCATGGGTCACCCGATTGGAATATCTGCAATTATGAGGGTTATGTGTGAAACATGTCCGGTTAGTCACTATAGGACAACTAGTTCAAAGATACGTCTACTATGCTGCCCTGACTAGCTTTGATGTGTTTCACTAAGTGAGTGGTTGAAGTCGTGAGACACTATTCATGTATGCATAAGCCTTGTTATAAGAGAATCAAGAATTAATTCTTCTTCCTTATTTCGAAAATGGTGGGGGATTGTTGGAGATTTTCAAAATAAAAAATAATTTTGGTTTGGGGATTTTATGAAGAGATGTTGAGAGAGGTTTATGCGAAAGGGTGCAACACCTTTTCACATAAGTTGTGACTTTACTGAATGGTTATCACTCCTATTTGGGATGTGTTTATTAGAACGGGTGTGACTATTAGGAAGGGATGTGATAAATGGGGTGCCTCCAAGAGGCATGACCCTTCCTAAGGAGTGTCAATTGAAAAGACACGATTGTTCTAATGGGTGTCTTCTAAAGATATGATCTTTCACAAAGGGGTGCCTATAAGTCTATAAATAGGGCCTTTGTAAAATCATTCGACACACCGTAAAATTCCATAGCAAATTACTCTCTCTCTACATACTCTATTCCTAGATTATTAGGCAAACTGATATTCTGTTATTCTAGAAACAGAATATCAATTCTTGGTTCTCTTATTCTCCTATAGCGGATATTCTATCTGTCTTCATTTGTGCAAACGCAATCAGAAAGAACCTTGAGTTCGATTTCGTTGTATCTTGAAGGCAGATTTGTTGTTAACCCGGTGCACACCAAATTCACTCGAATTGGTGGGGGCAAATACTGTCTTTAGGAAAGCGTTATTACAACGTGCCTCGAATGTAATTAATTGTTTCAAATTTTCTATGGAGACGACGCCATCAACATTTTTGAAGACCGGATTTCCAACATGGTACAAGATGTTATAGAGTGGTCTCTTAAGTTTTACCCTAAGGTCCCTAATATTGCCCCTCCTGAGCCACAATCCCAGCATTGCCTCTGCAAGACAATCCCAGCATGCTGGGACTGAAAGAACTATGCCAAGCGCCGCACACCATTTCCATGTTTCATACCTGTGGCACAGAAGTTGCAATGAAGCAACTTCGGATGCAAAACATGCTCATTTCCACTCGTACTTTAAAATGCAAAACATTTGGTAAAACTTCACCAAATATAAACCAAATTGCAGAAACCAATATCTTAGTAACTTACGAATTACGGTGTAACCCGAAAATGCCAATTTCCAAAGAAAAGAAATAACTTGTGTAACAGCTTTTACCAAACACTTGGTGTGCATGCAGTCAATACTGATATCTCAACAGCTAATTCACAGTGATAAAAGGGGGCCAAACCTTAGCAGCACTTAAAACAGGCTGCGTGTTGAAACCCGAGCTCTCAATCGCTTCTAAAGCTTTCTTTGAAGCTTCAGATACTACTGGAGAAGCTATCTTCACCGCCTCTTCTCCACCCTTCTTCAAAATTGGCAATGCCACATCAATACCAGGCTTAACTGTTTCGGCAACAACCTGAAAAACACTCTGTGCCACCTCGAAAAAACTCGAACCCACTTCCTGAGCTTGATCAATTGTCTTCTCCACCTAAAACCCGGGAAAAAAAAAAATACAACTCAAATACATGGAACAAACACCCTTTTTTTTTTTTTTCAGTTTTCACTTAGAGCAAGTCCACCTGTTGGCACCAAAATAGCATTGGCAAAGTTATTTTTTGGCTTGCTACAGCGTAAAAACCCAACATATAGCAATATCGCGCTTCACCGCTTTAGTGTCATTTTAGCGCAATTCAAATCCAGGCCACTGAATTGAATCCATCTCATTTTTTGATGCAAATTGAATGGCGTGGATGATGTGAAATGTTTGGCAATTTCCAAATTCGCAAAAAAATAATGGCATTGCCAAAATTTGGCATAAGGGTGGAGAGTGTTTCCCCATTCCTGATTCGGAGATGAGAGTTCAGAATTTCAACTGAAAATGAGAGTTGTGCGAAGTAATTGGGACTTACTTGGGTAAGAGAGGATACAATCTGTTCTTTGGAGAGGCTGAGAGCGTTGGCTTCAAGTGGGGGAAGCGTAAAGAGAGCAAAGAGGGAGAGAGTGGTAGAAGTAATCGGGAGAGGAACAGAGGAGGGTCTGAATTGGGTTCTGGATGCAGTTTTAGAGAGAGAAGGGGATCGCGGCGGCGGTGGCGGAAGTGGCGGAGGGAGAGGATGTCTGATAGTTGCAGAGGCTCTGAGGGCCATCACCATTTTGGCCTTCCACCACTGCTCTGTGTTACAGTGGAAGAAGCAGCGAGATAGAGTATTAGGTGGTCTGTTTGGGCAAAATGTGTGATGGGAAATAAACCGTCTTTCAGTGTTTTTCTGTCATTTAGAAGGTTTCATTGAAAACCAACTTTACTTGGCAAGTGCCCACCTTTGGGGGAAAAAAATTCGGTGCCCAACTATGCCACATGGTGCTGAGCGGCAATTCCGGCCGTCCATATCCAAAAATAGATAGTTCAGATTTCTCTCCAAAATATTTCTAGACGGCCGAGATTGCTGCTCGGGCACCACGTAGGATGGTGACGCTCGACACTGAAAAATCTCTCCACCTTTGGAAAGCATTATTTGGGATCATTGTTCTATGAAAAATACTAAGGTGGAATGAGAGACTCGAATCCAATAAAAGAAAATGTTGGATCCGTTTACACCTTTGCAGATTTCTACCAAACTGAAGGCATTTTTTAGTTGTCTCTCACGTTTTGTATGCAAACTTAGGTATTACTCGGCTTAATTACTCATGTAAATTGTGGGATTATGCATGTAAGTTAAGCATTTGGAAGGACAGGCAAAGGTAATTATTGTGGACACATATTTGGAGGGTCAACACAACAAATCCCTACTTGGTGATAAGATCTTGGCTGTACTAAATCCTAGTCTTTAGATCGAAAGGCCATCTTTGGTATGGTTGTATTTATCAAGAATTACAGAAAAATGATAGGGAATTCAAAGAAATAAAATTTGTTAGCTCCTTCATTTCAGTTTTCGAAACACAATTATCCTACCTATAATAAAAGGAAAAACTCTCACTCATCTTTCGGCCATTCTTTTTGATGCCCCTTCTGTCCTTAGATAGCTCTATATTCACAGTAGCATTCCTTGTGTCGGCCATATTTTCTCTTTTTTGACTAATAGTCACATAATTGGTACCGCTTGGCGTAGAAAGCGTGAAACTTAAATGCATGTGTGGAAAAAATAGCATTTGTGGAAAAAAACACATGGATGTGTGGAAAAAACATGTGTGGAAAAAATAGGATTTGTGGAAAAAAAAAACACATGGATCAAAATGGGACACGTAGATAGCAACTCATGCACGTCTCTTTTTGTTTTTTCTCTTTTTGTGGAAAATCTCTCTATCTCTCTCTTCAAAACTCTCTCTTGGTTATCCATCCAGTTACATCGGCGCTTTCAATGAGGCATGTTGAGGCATGTAAAGTTGGAAGGGATTTCATAAACTCCTACTACATCTGCATCTACGTCTCAAGAGAATGCCCTAGATTACTAATCGATCAGATGCGAATTACCCCAAAATTTCAACCTCGAATCGTATAAAGCTCAGAAATCCAGCGATGGTCGGCGGCTCCGGCTACGATTAACAAGAGGTCTCTCTCTCTCTCTCTCTCTCTCTCTCTCTCTCTCTCTCTCTCTCTCTCTCTCTCTCTCTCTCTCTCACACACACACACACACACACACCTACACTATCACTCACTCTAACGATTGTTTATGTCTCTTTTTTTAATCGTCAAATTCGAACCATGCACCTTAACCTCGTATAAAGCTCAGCAAATGCGGCGACGATTGACGGCTCCGGCTACGATTTACGAAAGACCTCTCTCTCTCTCTCTCTCTCTCTCTTATTTACTCTCCGATTATTTTTGTTTCTTTTGTTCTCTTCTTTGACTGTAGGCATTTGGTTGATTCAAATCCCTTCAAACTGAAAATAAGGAGGTTGAGGATCAAGATCGCAAGGACGACTACCTCTCGAGTCAATTTACGGCACAGGGTTATCACCCATTATGATTTTTATTGAAACACTAACACTTTTTGGCCTTGTATAATTGGCCTTGTATAAATGATTTCCTGTTGGACCATCATTCATCAATGTTATTCTAACATATTATATGAGGGATTACATTAAACTTGCTACCATCTCTCTCTCTCTCTCTCTCTCTCTCTCTCTTGATCTAAAGTTAAACTTGTTATCTGATTTGATACGTATTTGCTTATAATGATATTATTGCATGGCATTCTCCTAAATTGGTGAAGACTAACAATGGTAACTATTTGTATGCCAAAATTGATAATGAAGAAGAGAACGAGCACGAGACTCCTTCCGTGCACGGAGGCGTCTACTAGTCTTGAAAAAAGAAAAGATTACGACACTGGGTTGAAATCCATTTACGTATTTCGAAATCCATCAACAATATTCTATCAACGTGATTCAAGCAGAATGCTGATGTTCTCTGCGAGTTGATCTAGAAAGTGAAATGTTTCAATCATGAACCCGAAAAAGACCCACAAACAGCCTTTAACTGGACTGTCCATTCCATTTGGTATTCTTGTTTTTCCTCTGCTAGGAAAATCAAAGAAACAAAATTTTCTAGCTTCCATCACTTGGGTTTTTTGCATCTTTCCCTAAATATTTTCCCTCTACGCCTTCACAAACCCATGAGCAAACATAGCACCCTCAACTTCACCAACCATTCCTTCTCAAAAAAGAGCTTCACCAACCATGGGGCACTTGCCTATGATTACCTTATTTTAACATCTTCAGTCTTTGTTTAATTTAAAAAATGTAAGTCTATATCAGACATTCTTACCTTCAAAAATCCCAAAACCCAAGTACCAATCACAGCTAAATGGCTCATAAAACTCAAAACATCCATGAGAATGGTGAGAAAACCAACTCAAAGCTAGGAAAAAGGTTCCTTGGAGTAAGACAAAGGCCCTCAGGGAGATGGGTAGCTGAAATCAAGGACTCCCACAGAGGCTATGGTTAGGGACCTTTGATAGAGCTGAACAGGCTGCTTTCGCTTACGACAGCGCAGCTCAGCTTCTGAGGGGTAGAAATGCAAAAACCAACTTCTCATACCATGGGATCATCACAAGTCATGAGGAAAACTGCAAGGTATTGGGAAAGAAACCAAAGTCGTATCGGCTTCTTCAACATGCCATGATGAAGAAGAATTTTGTTAAGTCCTCAGATCTCAACTCTGTCGATTTTTCGAAATCCTCAAGCCATTTTGGCACACTTATGGAAGAAACCATTGTTTGTTCTCCAAATGAAGATCATAATAATCAGCTTTGCATCAATTGGTAGTGCTAAGGTTTATAGCTCCAACTTTTAGTGGTCCAAGATGTTGATTTTGTTTCTTTCCATTTTTCATGCAAATTGGGGTCTTAAAGGATAGCTTTGTTTGAGAATAAAATAGTTAATTTGCCACAAAAAAAAAAGTGCTTCTGGCTTTTTCAGATTTGAGTTCTGGCTTTTTCAGATTTGAGTTTACTTTTCGTTGTATCTCTCTCTTCCATCTGATCATCTTCTTAGAATTTCGAGTACAAAACTTATACTTTGGGCTACTGTTGCAAATTTGCAATAATGGAGAATGAAAATATGAAATTCTGTTCTCTGAAGGTTGTCTGCCATTTTTCTGGCTGATAAGTTTCACAACTAAAAATAGTGTGCCATATTTGACACAGTTTTTAGATATAGTTACTCTATTAAAGCAGCATTCCTATAGTTAAATAAGGTGTTTAGATAACGCGGCATCTGGTCGATTAATTCAGGGATCAATCCTTCACTAGGGGGGTCCCAATTAAATTCAGAGCATGATTCTGTATAGAGTGACCCAACACAAGAGTTGATAGCACGCGGCAAAGAGTTTAAATTCAGACTGAAGGCTTCCTGAGATCCTCATTGCCAGATGACTATCGCTGCAACAATCGAGGGATGGGATTTGCTAAAGTTAAATAATTGGAGATAATAGGCTCCAATTAGCCATTGTTTGGCTTTAGCAAGCCACTTGCCTAAATATCCACCATGGAAATTTTTTATGCCAAGCGGGGACTATGTGGCACTGCCACATGGTGCCCTTTGACTCATCCGGGCCATCTATCTGTGTTTTGGACGTCTAAGATCTGTTGGGGTGGATCGGTGGCATTTTTGTAATTTTGAGAGGTAAATTTACCCAAACCAATCTGGGCCGTCCATGACACGAATGGATAGTCCGGATGAGCCAACAGGCACCACGTGGCAGACTGGCAGTGCCACCTGGTGCCTACTCGGCACCAAAAAACTCCTCCTTCAGACAGACCTAGTTTTGAAATATTGTACGTATGACCCATTCTGCAAGGATATAGGGCTGATCCAGTTTTCTTCCTTCAGGCCCAAAATGTTGTTGGTGCTGGACTAGAATGCATTGGTAAGTTTAACTTCAACCACACACTAACTTGCAAAAATCTAGTTCTACCTTTTCATTGGTGTAAAGCAAACCACAAATGTTATAGCAAAACATCTTCAATAGTCTTTGGGCACTCTCCACGTGGTGTCCTCTATCATACATTTATGCGGGGTCCGGTATTAAGTGTATGGACCTCACAAAAATGTGTGGTGGCGAAGGGTATTGAAACACCATGTGGTGGTGTCCCAAGACCATTGAATAATTAATAAGCTCGCATTTTTTGTTCATTTTAGGGGTCTACTAATACTCCAGAATATAATCAAATGCTTTTTTTTTTTTCTTTTTAAGAAAAAGGAGCTAAATATTTAGCATAGCCTTTCAAGTCGGGGCCCACGTTATCCCAAGGTTCGACGACTTCTTTCCAAGTGCCAACTTCCTAAATTTATTTTTCCACTTTCTTATAGTATCATTTTCCTTTTCATGTACATCTATTCACAACTTCAGATCAAAATATAACCTCAATATATCAAATCATCTGTCCTTTGCAACCTCGTGCTTCAATTGCAACATTGTGTTGTTTTGCAACGACTCGAATGTACATTTAGCTACAAATATTGGGATCGATCGTGGGTCCTCTCATTTGATAATTCTGATGATAATGGGAGTCACGTAATTATTCTCATATGTGACAATCAATGCGACCCATTAGGATTTGACTTGACAATTCGAAGCCGTTCACTTTTTTTTTTTTTTTTGCTAAGCAAAGAATTTATTAATCTTTGAAAAGGAATTACAAAGATTAAAGGGATCCAAAACTAAAACGCCAAGGGCCCAAAGGAGAAATAACAATAAGGGTGGTAAGATACCAACCAACGCCTGAACCAAAAAAAAAAACACCTGAGACACCCAAAAAACTACAGCAAGAAAAAAGATACAACGAAAGAACACCAACTGCCAAGCCAACCAAAAATATATTGATCAGAAAGAACACCAACTGCGAAGCCGTTCACTTTGTAAACTTCAATGTATTCGTCATCCATGCACCAAGAATATATTGATCAGAAATCAATATCCGCTTGAATGGAACATAATAATTGTCACAAGAAAAATAAACATCACGTTTGATCCTCCTTTTCTGCATTAGGTTTCCATCAACTCCTTATTAACGTTTGATTAACCTAATTTTTTCAGTATAGATGATACATAGATCTGGACTTATAACACGAACAATATGGTCGTAAATCGTGATAGCCCCAAATTTTTGTTACATGAGATGACCTTGATTTTAGCAAAAAGTTAAGTGATTATTTTGAAATTCTTCTCTAGTTCCCGCCTCAAGGGTGGGCTTGACAGGACTTCAGTCTTCACATTCATTCTCGAATAGAGGGCAATCGAAAATACTATGCTTAAACCGCCTATTTGTTTGAAGGATATGTTTTGGAGAGGGAGGGGGATATAGAGGTAGATATGGTTAGAGAGGTATTATTTTAGATGAAGAAATTAAAAGTTACTCCTTTCGTCCCATATTTGTTGTCCACTTTTACTATTCACAGCACCTCAAAAAATTAGTTATATTTTCTAAGATATAATGTTATATGTTATATATATATCGATCTCGTTTGATAGTTCTAGATAAGTACTATTAAAAAAAATTCAAAATTGAAAAAAACATTATATATTGAAAGATATAAATAATTAAAAATGACATGCATACCCGTAAATGAACAAGAAATTTGGGATGGGGGAGTACTTGGTTTGTTTTATTGTTGTAGAACCCAAATAAAAAAACCAAAAAAAGAGACACAGTGGTGATAAAAAATCAGAGGGGTAGGGTGGTAAAAAGAGGCCAGATATAATTTAGATTAGGGGAGGATGTGTTTAAAATTTATCGCACGATGGGGGTATATGGATATCTAGGGATGTATATATCCGAGAAGCAAAAACATAACAAACACCAGATATATCCAATTTGGATATGTATATCCGGCCAAATCCTATATCCCGCTCTCAAATCCTTCTAACAAACAGGGAGAGTGCACATATGGCTTTGTGGGTAGGGATGGCAATGAGTCGATTCGGTTTCTAGTATTGTCATATCCGAACCCATTACCCAAAACTAGAAGGGTACCCAGAACCAAACCAAAACCCGAATGGGTAGGGAAAATTAAAACCATAACTGAACCAATCGGAGATCTGTTCAGTTCGGGTACTCCCTGTTAAATTAGAAAACAAAAATAATTATGAATGAAATTCAAATATAAAAATCAGTTAAACTGAAAATGCCACAGATCCGCAATTAAAAAGGTTTGCAGATATGCATCTACATATTTTAAATGCAAAACTAATATACATCTAAGTAGAAATTCAATGCATTGAAGCTATATACGGGCTAAACTTCTACATATGAAGGGTAATTTTATAATTACACATTATCCAATTCGGTTCAGTTCGGGAAACGGTTCCGTTATCAGCTCAAACCAGAACTAAACCGTACTCGTTCGGTTATCTCACATCACATACCATACCCACACCCACAGGGAATACTTCAGTTATAGTTCGGGGGAAAAAACTGGTTATGGTTCGGATACCCATCGGTTCAGTCAAGATTGACATCCCTATTTGTGGGAATCAGTTAAGGGTTGCACACAAATGAAATCCTAGCCGTTCATTAATTTTAAATAGTTTTTCAAATAACTCTGGAAAAAAATCAGCTCAATCGCACCACAAGTCTAATCTTCTAGTTTTTCATTCAGGATTGATATCCTAAATCTAAAAAAAAATTGAAAAACGTTGAATGAAATACTTACAGCTATTCGATTGAGCTATTTGTTTCCAAAGCCGCTCGAATTTTTATAAAACAAAATTAATAAACGACTTAGATCATATGTGTAAAATCCCAAAGTGTGCCCCTACAAAGCTATACATGCACAATCTGTGCAACCTTTGTCAGTACGCATGATGGAACAGCAGGGCAATTGGGCAAAGGTGATGGGGGCTGATATGTGTTTATCAAAATTGACAAAATACATCCATTCAGCTCACTCACCCATCTTTGTGACTGATAATCTTTTTAAAACCGACAATTGTGGTGTTTCCCTGTTATATTTACGAGAAGATAATAAAGTAATTTGTATTATCCCATCAAATGCCCCTTTTTGTAATCAATCAATCTAGCTTAAATATTTGAATCCTGATATATACACACCCCCACATACACTCCCCACCACACCCTCTCTCACATGGGGTGTGGGGCTCACATGAGGCCCACATGTGAGCCCCACACCCCATGTGAGAGGGTGTGGTTGGGAGTATATGTGGGGGTGTGTATGTATCATTTTTGTAAATATTTTTGGTTGCGATGCTCAAACCACTCGAATCACCATCGCATTCATGCATGTCAATTTAACCATCATTGTCATATTCTTTTATCAGGAGCATTATTGGTCTCAGAGAGCATTTCAAGGTGGGTAAAAACTAATCATGCTGCTCTAATTGATTAGAAGATTTTTATTTCATTATGAAAATTTGTTTCCTTGTAGCAGACTTGATATATTTCAATCTCAACCTTTTTAAAACTCATTCAATTCTCTGTTCTTTTTTTTTTTTAAAACTGCAAAAGGGTGGGAAGGGCAACCAGAGTAGCAACACCCTTGGGCGTGACCATAGGGGTTCCCGACCTACTATAGAATGTCGGGTTTGAGCCATAGTTATTGCCCGGAAAGGTGAGTCCGTTACCACAGGACCACTTAAGAACTAGATAGACAAAGGGTCCTCCATGCTACTCCCGCAGCTGGTGGGACTCGAACTTGGGCAGATCGTCTACAGAAGGTAGGGAGATCGCCCTAGCCCACTCAATTTTTCATTATTATCATTATTATTTTCTGAAGAGTAAAAACTTCATTGATAGTAAAAATTACAATACAGTGGATGCATCTAATACGCCTAGAAAAAAAACCTATTGCACACAAGCAAGACAAAAAATACATCCATATCAAATGAAGGCTACACCAACGATAAAAGGATCACACGGTTATATACGTGCATGATAGTTGTCGATGAACAACTATCACGGTGGTTCCACAATTGACGAGGCTTCCTGCAAAAAACAGACCAATACCAACCAAGTGACTCTAGCACTCACGTAAAAAGTACTGCGTGCACAGAAAACACCCCATGCAACTAGATGGTCGAGAAACCAACTACAACACAATTCTCTTTAAACTCAACTTTTCTTCCAAATTTCAAAATTTGAACTTCTTAAAGGATAGTAACTAAATATATTGAACAATAATATCCTCGTGAAGGTATTGTGAATACATTTCTAATGGTTCTAGTTCGATAAATTTTATACATTATCATATCCTAAGTTCTATACATTTGAATGACTGTTCTTTATTTCTCAATGGCTCTCTATATATGGAAATCAAACTTGATTCTTCAATTTGAAGAAAGAAAATAAAGCATGGTTGGAGATTGCATTCTTTATTTTGAAAATTTGATTAATGATTTTGAAGAAATGAATGCATGATCGGAGATGTTCTGGTCAACATGATTGATGCCCTCAATGAGTTGTGAACATATAAACCATTTTGATCTTCAACTCTGTTATTGGTACAGACTACCATGCACCAATCAAGTGGGTCCCACACTAACCTTTTGAACATTTCATTTATCTTAGAATGATTTTCCGAGGGGTCTCAAGAGAAATCAGCTCCATCGGATCGGACGTACGTAAGTTGTTGATCCAAAATCACTCCATTTCATTCTAAAACAATGGAGCTGAAATGGGGTAATTTTGAATCAACCACTTATGCACGTCTGATGGAGCTGATTTCTTCCGGAGCCCCTCGGAAAGTCATTATAAAATGAAAGAACGGTTAGGATCGTTCGTGCGGGACCACAAGTGGGTCCCCGAAGCTGATCGGTGCACGGTGGTCAGTACCCTTGAATAATCGTTTGATCTTTGTGAGTTTTAATATTCCAATTCCGAAAAGCTCCATCTCCTTTCCAAAAAAAGTAGAAGAGTCATCAATTAATCTTCAGATTCTTCAGTGTTCACACTACTTGTAGTTAAACTTCCAGGATTCTTTCCCATGAAAAATACGGAAGATTTCCTCAAATGTTTGACCTTCATTCGAGACTGCTAATGAAATGGACACTCGGAAGAGTATAGAATTGAATACCAGATTCCTAGAGTTCACCTTTAAAAAGGGGGGAGATTCTCTGGCAATTTGGTACTTCTGTTCTGTCTACTGTTTCTTTTGACTCTCATTTTCAGGCATGTCGCTACGACTATTGAATGTTAACCCCCTTTGGGTTCATTGGAGGAGAGAAAGCAAAGGGAAAAACACCATTCTTTTTAGACCATTTGCCCAAGAAAGTGACCACTGCTGCAAACGAATTTGATTCCCATAGCTTTCATCTTGATTCTGTAGCTCAGGAACTAACCATAAAAGGGGACTGTTATTTTACCCAACCGAGCCAAAAGGGGGATTTGGCTCGGCCAGAAAGGGCCTCGGTTCAAAACCCAAGGTCCCTTCGTTCAAGTCTCTCCCGAGGCAGGGGCGGAGCCAGGATTTTGGTTGAGAGGGGGCAAGAATTGGACGCGTTCAGGGGGGTGCAAGGATTTTGGTTCAGGGGGGGCAAAAAAAAAAATCAAAGAGGGGTCAATTAGTAATTTTGTGAGGTATACTAGTAAAATCCCTATAGAAATTTGGGGGTCAGAGGGGTCAACTGACCCCTCTTGTCTCCATGTGGCTCCGCCCCTGTCCCGAGGGCTAGCCATCACTACAACTCCAAGGGCGATCCCAATGGCTAGGCATTTTGTTCACCTAACTCTCACAAGCCTAGGTTGGTTACCCGGCCAAGTGAGCAGCAATGCACTAAGCCTGGCTACATGCCCTGGTGGTCTGGTCTCCTGAACTTGTAGAGTCATGCTTTCAAAATAAGAATGGATGTAGCAAATTGAGCTGAGTACCACCATGATTTACGGAATATAAGTACTAAACCACACGCGTATGGTAAAACCCATGAAGAAAAACCACAACCAGATGTTCCTTTGCCGTTAAAGTACCATTACCTCAAGAAAAATGAACACAATCATCAGAATAATAATGCCAAAACTAAAAATCAAGTCCTAACAACTACTAGTCTACTACCGTCACTAAAAAGATGGCCGCACACCAGGGAGCGCACACCAGCACTCCTCCTTCCCACCATGGGATAGTAAGAGTTGTTACCCGTATGCTTCCTACGAGACGTTCATCAAAATCAACATTACCAAGTGAACACAAATTAGACAAGAAAATAAGAACAAATACGAATAATAAGCAAGACATTATCCCAATATTGTCTGCAGATGGTAGATGTGTAATCAACCCGGAATGAGAGTATAACCCGCGAAATCCACCCAAAAAACAATTCTCTCTAAAACATAAGCATAAGAGTGGTTATGTTACTTATGCAGCCCTAGCACATGAATACAGTTCTATATGAGATGTAAAAATCAAAATGCCGCAAGAGATCAAAAGTACTCGCGCTAATCGCTATGCTTTCCTAGTTTTATTAGTGGGAAAAATCAAGAATTAAGATGCTATCAATACCTAAACTACATGATCCAAATGGGAAAACAACCGAGTGCGAAACCGCCGTTGATTTCATAAACTAAGACTAGACATGGTATTGGACATCCAAAAATCATGAAACAAGTGGCTAAGAGTATACCATGAAACCAATATGGCCAAAAAGATCATTGCAAAACTGGAAGCATCAAACCCATATATGCATACAAATTTTTGAAGCAGAATTGACCAAAAAAAAAAAGGAAAGAATTAGATAAGACGAACAAATTAAGAAATTATAAACAGATTCCAGTCGTATAATACATATAATTAGAGCAGATAGCAATAAATCTAAGCCCCCCCAAAATTGGATGCTTTATTCAAAAGGCGTCAAAGAGCCCCACCACAATCACACACTCAGATATGCAATCCAAGTAATAGATTCTGGGTTTAAACAATCATTAGGTGCCACAATTAATCGAATCAATCAACGGTTATTTAACTAATTGAGCATACACATATACATATACATATACATATAGCGCATGTAAAGGGGTGAGCGCTGGATGCAGAGGTTTATCGACCGATTCCTGATCCGTAAGAAGACGAACGAGATCAGGGAACAGATCGATGAACCGCTGCGTCCAGTGACCTCAACCGTCGTACACTTCTTGACCAAACTCCACCACCAATATTCACACATTGAAGAAAGCTAAGAAATCAGATGACCCTCCAAGACTACAAATTGGAATCGAATCGAAGGAGGAAAAGAAACCGCAGATCTGCGCTCCCACGACACTTGTTCTACCACGCCGAAAAAAAACCATCCAGAAACCAAAACGACGAAACAGAAAGCAAGTTTGACGGTAGTATGGAATTGCATATACTCCTATATATATGTATATATATGTGTATGTGTCGTTTAGGTATTATCTTGTAGCTCTACAAAATCTCCTTGTCGATATCTTTTTGAGAGAGAGAGAGAGAGATTAAGGAGAGAGAAGCCATGGAAATCCAACAAATACTAGAGGACAAGATTTGCCATTGCCTCACGTCTCTCTCTCTTCTCTCTCTCTCGTCATCAGTACTGGAAGCTGAGCTGGGTCATGGATACGAAGGGTGACCGAGGGCCATTATTATTTGGGCCTTTGGTTGCCTGCCACGTATTGAGTTTATTGACTATAATGCCCCTAGAGATATTTAGGCCTTTGCGTTGATTTTTTTATTATTGAATAATATGGGTACGGGATCCCTGTAGTGTGGGGCTCACTACAGGGTTATAGTGAGAAAATTCGGCCGTCTATCTTCATAATGAATGCTCTAATTTTAGTCCAAACAATGAACGACTCAGATCATTTGAAGTTTGGATCAAATCCGAGTTGTCGATGACGAGATGAACGGCCAGATGGACCATCACTCTCACTACAGGGCCCCTGCTTCGATTCATACTCTCAAAGAGATGAATCTAAAAAGTAAAAAATTATTAACCAATCTGATTTTTTGTAAATAAAGAAAAAAAATAATCCGAAATGTATGTCTGCTTTGAATTATTTTTTTGTATTGAGTGAACTTTTTTTATCATTTTGATTTTTTTAATACTTTTTTTAGATTCTCCTCATCGAGATGAACCAATAATCTTAATAAAAAAAAAAATCAACCATTGACTAACAAATACGAAAAAAAAATTGAATAAGGACAAAAAAATCTTGCTGCATTATTTAGCCAAAACACCTATATTTATGCTTGATTCGTCTTTTTTTGCCTATGTTAATTTTGTGTCAATTTTTTTTTTGAATTATTGGTTTTTCTTGAAAAGAGAAATATAAGAAATCAAAATTGTGATTAAAATATTAAAAAAATGCACTTAAACACAAAAATAATCCCAAGTTGCTTATCAATTTTTTTTTTCCAGATTTCTGTTGTCGAGGCGAACTAGTAATCTATACATAATTAATGTAAAACTAACGCATGCAAGAAAAAAAATTAAATAAGTACAAAAACATAAAGATTATAAGGCCAAAACACCTCTACTGTCTTTTACCAAAAACAGAAGGTTAAATCGGTCTAGAAAGTTAACAGGTGGAGTTTTTTAGGGGTTGTTTGGCCAACTATTTTTCTCATTTTTTCAACTTCCCATTTTTAAGTTTTGGGTGTTTGGCCGCTCAAACTCAAAACACATTATGTCAAAACTCATTCTCAACATTTAAGGTAAGAAAACATTCTACTTCTCATTCTACTTTTCCCCTCAAATAATAGATCACCATTATACCCCCTTTAACCACGCTTTTGTGTTAATCGTATAAATGCAAATCCTAATTTGTGTTAGTGAAAGTGATATACCACGCTTTTGAGTACTTGGTTGCTTAATTTGTGTAATGTTTCAATTTGTAGGCTTTGTTTGTTGTTTTCGGTCATTGTGTAATGTTTTTTAAATATGTAATGTTAGTTATGTATGTTCTTAATTTGTGCAATGTTTTAATGTTAACATTTTTGGACCAACTCTTTTTCTTTGTTGGCAATTTGTAAAGACTTGTAATTTCTTTATCTTTATATTCATGGTTTATGACGTATGTTGAGATACCATGTTGATAGTATCTAAAAAGTCAACTGTATGACTTAGGTGTTGGAAACGCTGTTTTGACTTTAAGTGCTAAATTTCGTATTGTTGGGTTAACGCGTTAAACCGGTATTTTGTAGATTTTTTTTTTAGGCTCAAAATGAAGCCTTGTGCAAGTTGAGATGGCCTATTTGAAAATATAATGGTGCGTGTGGGCGCAATATCGAGGAAAACAGACATTTGACATTCATTCTCATGCATAGGGGTGTCCAGAAAAATCCGAAAACCGGTAAACCGAACCAAACCGAACCGAACCGTGCCTTTTGGATTGGTTCTCTGGTTCTATGGTCAGGTTCTGGTCCTAAAAAATTAAAAACCGTTAAATTTGGTTCGGTTACTGGTTCTTTTAAAAAAACCGTGGTTCGAACCGAACCGGAACCGATTTATTATTATATATATATACACATACAACTTCATTAATGTTTACTGTTGGTACGTAAATTTTTTTCATCTGGAACTCCAACAGTCTCCAGACTCTCCAGCCTCCACTGAACCAATTTCTCCACCGTTTCTAGTTCCCATGGAGAATGAATTTACTCCAATGTTCAATTTCCCACCAAATCCGTCCACTATCTCTCTCCCCAGGATTATCAGTTGATTTAGTTCTATATAACACAACTGAATATCAATTTCTACTTGTGTTTTTTTTTTTTTTATCGGCTGAGTTTATGTAATCACTTTGCGAAGCCATTTTAATGGTGGTAGTCTTTGAACTATTTTGTAGTACTAATTTTGGTTCAAGACTTGAAATGCTAATGAAGTTGTAGCCTAGTTTTATGATTAATTTTGTGACTATCTTTTCCAATTTCAAAATTTATGGAAATGTTTGGTTGATAATAGGGTAGAACCGAAACCGAACCGAAACCGGACCGGTATAGCGGTTTGGTTATGGGTAGGTTTTGTACATGTAATGGTTAGGTTTTGGTTCCATTTTTCCGGAACCGTTAGCAATGGTTTGGTCACTGGATTCTTGAGGAACCGGACCAATCCGGACCATGTACACCCCTACTCATGCATCGCACTTGCATAGTATACCACATATTTATATAGAGTTGTGTTAGAGATTTTCCTACAGGACAATTGTAGACTTAACCCTTCATTTTCAGGTACTAATCAAGGCGCATAGTTTGGAGTGTTTTATTGGAAGAGTTACTTTAACATCTTTTTGTAAAGCCATGTATTTTGAATATAGAAATGTAACTTTATTTATTTACCTATTGACTTTGGATAAATGTAACAAACTTAACACTCTTTCTCTTTTCTCATCAACACACATAGAATTGTCGGTTTGTAACTTATCGAACCTACTTTTGGAAGGAACATTGGCATTATGAAATGACATGACACATGGTTTACAAGCAATCATGTATAGGGGCTTGGTATTTTGTTTATGAAAAATATATTATTATTATTATTATTATTATGTTTTAAATCGAGGTGTGACACAATTACTTCCATTTTACATAATTTTTATTAAGTACAAAAAATAATGATGTACGAAAGACTTTAAATTATCCACAAAAAAAAGGAATAGCAAAAATATTTTCCAAAAAAAAAAACATTAATCAAAATTGGACGGTACAAGTTTACAAAAAATATTTCCCAATGTAACTTCAAAAAAAAACTGCTAAAAATAATATGGAAAATTCTAAAATGAAGTCTTAAAAAGTGTATTGAAATGTGTGAAAAGTATATAAAAATGTGTGAAAGTGTATAGACATATGTTAAAAGTACATTGAAACTTCGAAGCACTTTGTTCACTTCACATTTCTAAAAAAATTTCCAAAAAGATTCTTTCCCAATCTTTTAACTCTCCAATCATTAATCATATTTCTCTCTCTACTCATACCCCACTATTCAATCATTATTCTCATTTCTCTCTCTATCTCTCTTCAATTATTACACCTATCTCTAATTATTACTTTTTCCAAAAACCCATCCAAACACTATCTCAAAAATATTTCTCAAAATATTCTTCTCAAAACTCTCAACCAAACACAACCTCCTAGTGTTTTTGTTTTTTGTTTTGTTTTGTTGTTGCCTTATTGTCAGCCCATTGAGCTAATAATAGAAAAACCCAAATAATATTCATGCACATTTTTAATAACATAATAAAAAACAGAGGCAAAATGGCAAATAACCAATTCATAATTCATTTTTATCAGTATTATTTCAAATACTACTCATTTTGTAAAATATAGAATATATTTTGCATATTTCTTTAAAAAAATAATTAGATTTAAAATACATTCTGACTATAAACTTCAAATGAAAAGTTGAAAATGAGCACGTGGTACAGGCTGTATGCCCGGCTGCCCGCCCGTGAATGTGCGATATGTGGGGACCACCACGAAAAGGCTTTGAAGCGTCCACAGTGTACGGAAATGACGTGGCATTCACGGATTGCTTAAAGTTGTGGGTCCCAACCCACCTCGTTTATTGCTAACTGGCCCCATCGTTTATACTCCCTTACCTTTTGAATGCTATACATGCAAAGCTCTGATACATGGAGGCTGCATCTTTTTCTTTTTTTTAATTAAGTTCTCATAATTTTGTTTGTCTTATATGAATGTTAGTTTCTCGTCAAAGTTTTGTACACTATTTGTTTGTAAGTTTTGTACACTATTTGTTTGTTTTGACGAGAGAATTTAGAAAGTGAAAAAAATGACAAAACTTGATAAAAGTTCGCTAAAGGCAAAGAAAAACAATCACTCGAATTCAAGTTTAAATTTATCCATTTCAATTTGCAAATTTACTAATGACCCCCTATGCCAAATTGATTCAAATTATACAGGAGGTCTTTTATCTCTTATTGCGATGGAAGTTGTTCACTTTGTTTGGCTCGTTAGTTTTTTTTTTTGGGTAAATAAGGCTCGTTAGTTTGTTGTTCACGATAAAATGATTCAAATAGGCATTGAATGGATCCCATCAAGAGAGTACAACACATTTTTTTTTTTGGTCCTAAATCACAGTAGCCAGTTTATTGATAAACATGTCGAGAGTTGCAAAATGAATAGCTCTGGTGAACAAACGGGATCATGGTGGGTGCTGTTTTGCGTCACATATAGGATCACATTAGGAATCGATACATTAGAGGATCCTTGCTCGAAATATACTCTTTTTTCTTTTTGTTTTTTTTCCATGTTTAGTTATTGTGAGCCTTTATATTGTTGTATACATAATACATTATACAATAATGACCTCCTACGGGCTATGTTAAAATAGATTTCCAAGTTCAATATCAAATATAGCTAGCGATATGAGTGACAATTCTTGTTTAACACCATTACTTTGAGGACAGAGGGGAAATCTTCTCCAATATAAAAGCCAAAATGTCATACTTTTAAGTCACATATGCGTTATTGTGTCCTCACGTGAGGGGAATTTGGGTTGTTCAACTAAAAAATTGGCCTAAGTTAGTTTCTTGGGTTGATACCTTGAGGAATCCAGGGGAGGTGTTGTGCGGTACATGTTGTGTGTTGTGTTGTGCGGTAAAACGACGTAGTTTTGTTCATTGTCTTGGTACACTTCAATAGGCCCTGTTTGGAGAGTTAATTTTGAGGTTCAATTTTAGGGTTCAATTTTAGGGTTCAATTTTAGGGGATTTAGGCTCTTTGAGGTATAATATAGTAGTTTTAGGCACTTAGATTTAGGCAGTTTGGGTTTAGGCGCTTTGGGTTTAGACACTTTGTAGTGGCTTTTTCCTTCTTCCAGACAAGGCCTTTGGAAGCTTCAAAGGTGTGTCAAAAACTACGTCGTTTTACCGCACAACACAGCGCACAACATCTACCGCACAACACCCACCCCGGATCCTACATTGTGAGAGAGTAACCTGTCTCGTAGAGCGCAATAAGTCAGTTTTGAGTTTAAGTCAATTTTATGGAACAACTTCCAAGTATCCACCAACATTTCCCTTTTGGTGATTCGAAATGGCGAACGCAGAATTTGTACTCAGCAAGGACCCGAAACAAATGTATTTTACATTAATAACAAAAACCATAATTTATGATATAAATATTGCTACTTACTAGTTCTGAAAAGAATACGAGATTCTGTACTTATGCATAATCGCATATAGTTTTATAACCACGACCTAAAAATAGTCAATAGCTTGAATTTTAAGGAGTTTTTTTCACACATATATACCTCTATAGAAACTTATAAAAATAAAAATAAAAAATTCACTCAAGACACTTGCAGTGGGCCGATCCTATAGGACTTTTCCAAACTAATCTAAAAATTTAGTATAATTAGTGGGATCATTAGGGAGTGTGTAACAGCCCGGAACCCCACTTGCACTCCCTTCCATCCGCCCGTTGTGATTCGAGCTTTTTATGTTTGTAGGTCCAACGTGAAAATCATTCATGTCAAATACAGTTTCATCGGATATAGATAATTGGTTGATCAAATTATTTAGGCACTTAGAACATCATATCTTTAAGAAAAAAGTGAACTAAAAGAAATGGTTATTGGCATATCAATAAGTGTCTCGATGGAGCATATTTGAAATTTATTTCTCTCGAAATAGCTTGGTTTTTGTATGAATAATTCACAATTACGAAATAAACAGTTCAGATTATCGAAATGCAACTGTAATAGACCTATTTTACAGCCACATGCAGGTCTATGTGATATGATATCTCGTTCAGTTGCCGTGAGAAAGGAATTTTTCATTTGCATAAAGATGCTTTCTACGCCTCCAATAAATATAACCCTTGGCGTGATGCCACGGGCTGGATTTAATTTTGAAAAAATCATACTACAAAAAAAAAAAAAGTTTTCATAATTCGGCCCGCTTACTTCAATTTTTAGCTTTGCCTCTGTGTACTGTTAAAGGTATTGGTTCGGTAATCATTCATGCAAAGAATCAGATTAATCGTAAATCAACAAGAAGAAGAAGAAAAGAAATCTGGAACTGGGTTGAGGTTCATTTTGTAAAACACTGAATTCTTCATAAGATTTTGACGCTACAACAAATTTCCAATACAACATTAATTGGACTACAAAGCCACCCAGACAATGAAACAATAGTTCTGGTGCTTCTTCTCACATACTCAAAAACTACAAAACCATTATTCACGCGTTGAGTAAGCACAATCATACGAACTTGTCTTCACAATTGTGTCTATACTTTCCAAGACTACTTAATCCCAAGATTATTGATCCTGTCTGTTTTAGTCCCCAAATCAAATGAGGCCAAGAGGGATTGGCAGAGGCAAAAAAATTACAAAAGGATTGTGAAGCTAATTGTGTTTCTTCTCTCCCGTTCCTCTTTCCTCTCCTTGAATTGCTCTACAAATTTAAGATCAAAACACAGTAAAAAAAGAGTCTCAAGATAAAAGTTGGTTCCTCAGGGTTCTCCTTCAAATGACATAGATTTAGCTTCGAAACGTGCCGTACAACCCACAAGCGTGGGACTTGACGACCTTTGTCGCACCATTTCGCAATACTCAGGATCTTCCACATGCCCGTGAAAACTCATCAACTGGATCATCTGATGACACATGGGGAAAAACCGCCTCTGAAGGGCAGAGTAAGTGAAGAACGGAAACAGAGTTGCGATCGAAACGAATAGTGTCACGAGCCAAAAGGACGGGGACGGAGCACACGCTTCGATGAAAACCATAAATGCGGTTGTCGATATGGTGGGGCCCATAGCCCCGTATCCCAAGAGGAATAAGTACCAGAACAAGATGCTACCCCAAATGAAGAGATGTTGCATGTAGGTAAAGTAATTGATGGAGAGTGCCATTTGGAGGTTGACGATCACCACCACACAGCTGTACATGGTGGTGCCAAGGATTTCAAGGCCGACGATTTCCCCTCCTTTACGGAAGGCTTGGTGTTCCATTGAATAGATGCATAAGAAGAAGATGCATGTGGCACTGAACATACCATTAATTGCCCAGCTGAGGATTCGCGTCCAGCTGAATAGGACATTATGTATGCCCTCTTGGTATAGAACAGGAAACTGCAGAAGTTGACAGTATTTGTTTCAGCATTTCATGAAATTTTTCCATGTCATAATGTCAATAATAGACTTGCTTGGTTTTATTTTTGCTTTCTGCTTTCCTTCTCCCGGAAACACAGAAAACCCCGGAAACACAGAAAACTTGTCTGGCGAACTGTTTCAGGAAACGCAAGAAAGATGATGACGACTTTACAAATGTTTTTGGCTACACTGAGAAAATTTTGAGTACTCCAAACTACTGATTGCTTCATTTTATAAACCCCAAAAATGACGAAAAACAATCTGCAACAAACAAGTTTGGAATTTGGAACTGACCTTGAGACAAAACTGTGAGGATACGTCCTGGTCAAACACTCCAAGGGCAATCACAGGAAGCGATGTGAAGAAGACGTTATAAAAGGACAGATACCAATCATTGTAGGCAGCTTGGCCAGAAAATGATGTGTATGCTTCGAAGAAGAAAATTGTGAAACCAAATGCGATGTTCTTGTAAAAGAAGTAGCATATCTGCAAAATAACAAAGAACCAACATATCATCCATCTCATTTAGTTTAAACACTAGTGCTGAAGTAAAACTTTTGTTAATGAAGTGGCAAAAGAAGTGTTATATACCTTTTGACCAATGTTTTAACTGTAAGAAAATTGTAGAACTAAGAGCGTCTCCAATAGATTGAGCATTTTTTTTTCAAGCCAAAGTTATTTTTGACTTGCTATAGTGGTATGTTGTCAAGATTGGGCAGAGTTGCTCCAATGGTGCCATTTTTTTTACCTTAACCCATCCTGGCCTTAGAATCACTTGGATCATTTCATAGCGATTTGAACAGAAAATAAAGCAACACAAAAATACAACAACAAATGACTTCGTCACTTCTCATGCCAAATTTGAATAAATGGCAAAGCTATTTTTTGGCTCGAGAAATGGCCGACCATTGGAGGTCATGTTTTAGACCTCATGCCGAATAATGACTTGTTTGCTTGATAAATGGCTCACCATTGGATATGCTCCTCGTCAGTTTGAAACTTAGGAGCAGCACATTACTAAAACCACATAAAAAAAGTAATACATTATTCACTTACATTGTTTATTAGTATTCGTAAACAAACGTGCTTTACATAATTCACTTATGGTCTATAAACGAGAAGGATGGCATACCAATTAATCAAGGTGAAAAATGCTTCCATATTGACTCGAGCGAAAATTTTACAAGAAAAAAGCAAAGAGAGTAAAAACTGAATTCCTACCATTGATGACATCCTTCTGTAACACCAATGACCGTGTACAAGTAGTAAGCGCTCAAGAAAACGAAATTGTGCAATTGCAATGTCGCTTGACATGGCTGCCTGATAGTTTTATGGTATAACAATAGAGAGACAAAGATTAGCAAAATAGAACAGTTTCGAAAACACCTCATAAATTATGAAATCCTGAATCATAAACTACATGATCATGTTTACCTGCATTCCTTCAAAACCACTGATACCAATTCCAATATCTGCTTCTTGAAGCATTCCAACATCATTTGCGCCATCCCCAATAGCTAGTGTTGTATTACCAGTTTTAAGTCTAACAAGTCTTGCAACCTGCAATATAAAGACATAGGTATTATACTTGATCTACCACTTCCCCTACACAAGAATAATCATGGTTTGCCACAGATTATTGTTTGGAAACCATAAAATCGTAAATAACGCTCATGAAATGAGGATACAAAACAAATACATTTGGCTGCTTATCACTTGAACACGGGCTTTTATCGAATATTTTCAAAGTTTAAGAAAAGGGCTCTTTTGATAGTCTAAAATCATCATTGGGTCTATATTTGGCTTCAAAAGTTGTTGCACTGAAGGTGAGACCAAATGTAATTTACCAACATTTTCATGGGAGTAAGTAATCATGATGCAAAACCATTCACAATGAAAATCCTGGCTTGAATAGACCATGACAAAGGAACAAGCAAGATCTTTATCTTGCCACAACACACAAGTAAAACGCGATTCTGCCAAAAAAGTATAGAAGACGGAAAAAAAAAGTAACAAGCAACAAGAAATGTATCTTTTCAAAACAAGGGAAGATAATCCAACTCACAAGTGCTTTCTGTTTTGGTGATGAGCGACAGCAAATAACAGATGCACAGCCTATCGCAAGGTCTAGAAACATGTCCTTTGCATCATCCTCTAGAGCATAAGCTAGTGATTTACCGTCTATAATTAAAGCCAATGCCTCAGAGCTTTCACCTGATGCACTTGCAGTAAGTTGTTCCATTCCCTCCTTCATCTGTTCGAGTACACTTGCTTTTGATGCCTAGAGAACCAGCCAAAACCCTATCAAACTTACAAATTAAGATATTGGTATACCATTACTAATTTGGAAATGCTAAAGTACTAGTACATGCAGTAAATAGATTGGTTCAGATGTAGACCTATCTATTCTGTTTAAACATGTCATTTGGGCATCGAGAAGACTACTGCATATTATTTTTTGGGTTGATTGATAGTGTTGCATATCACAATGAATACGGTACCTCAAAGACAAAAAAGTACTTGCAGGTATACTATGGGTGGAGGATAAGTACCTGCTTACCAGGAAACCTACTGAATGGGAAGAGGAAAAAGACGTCCTACAGTTCGGATTGCTCCTGTGCGGGGATTAACTTTAAAGGAAATTATGTATACCTTTTTCAGAAGCCATGAAAATAATACAAGGTACGCACATAATCAGCCTGATACAAGGAACATACATTTATATGTAGCTATATCTAATGATATCTGGTAGTTCTATTGTACTAGCATTTAAGCTCTGCAACTATATTTTCACTTTTCTTTTTCTGCCATGGCTTTGTCACGGTGCTACAATTTTGTAGGGAAGCAAGAGAATTGAGGGGAACAAGGCAGAAATCACCCTACATAGCCAATATAAAAAAGCATCAAGGAGACATTTTATGTACCTTATAAACAGCTGATTAGTTAGCTGTTGGGAAATAAGGATAAATAAAGCATTCCTTCTCTTTCTTGACTGTGTTTTGTCAGCTATCAAATGGATCATGAGAAAAGTTTCCCCAAAACATCCACTGAGTGGCTCCATTAGTTTCGCATAAATAATCAAGAGTTACTTAGATGCTTGTAACTTTCAGTAGGCCGTGGTTCATATGCATGCACAAAAATTAAAAACAATGACAGCATAATAGAATTGTATAACTGAAGCCTAACAAGGCAATGTTGCTGTTCAGAAAAAAAACAAGGCAATGTTCAGAAGGCATGGGAACAAATGTAAAGAAGTAGACAAATGCAGAATGTTAACCTCGCTGATGTCTAAGTCACTCCCAGCTTTCTCCAGTGCTCTAAATCCTGGTGCCTCAGAGTTTATTATTATTTGTTTCATTCCTTCTCTAAGTAAGCTACAGGCGAAACTGCAATTTCAAGTTTGAAGTCGGGAATAATAAGTCTAATTGAGTTTCAAGTCTATTGATGCGGTAAGACATATCCACAAACCATACCCAATGTTAATTGCTGTCTCCATCTTATCTCCTGTCAAGACCCATATTTTTATTCCAGCCTGTGCAAGCTTGTCAATGCATTCAGGAACCTAATCCAATTTCCAAGCGCCAAAAATCAAAGTCATAATAATAGCAAACAATAATAAATTCAAAAACACAAAATTGATCAAATAGTCCAACACGTAATGTTATAAAATGCCTTTCGTTTTATGGATGGTTTCCTTTGTCCCCCCATTCACACCACCACCACCATACACACCGGAAATTTCAAAATGAGAAAATCCACAGTTGAACACCAAGGCATGGTCTAAAATGCTACAATAACATGAATTGATTTCCTAACACATGTTTTTCCATAATTTCCTGAGACATACCCCTTGTTGCAGTTTATCTTCAACAGCTGTAGCGCCAAGAAGAATCAAATCCTTTTCAATCTTCTCTGCAACTTTCTCGATTATTTCCTCACGATCTACAGTTACTAAGTTCTTCGCCTCAGTAAATGCCTCTTTAAATTCCTCATATTCATCTTCATCGAGTTCACGATATGTGAGTACCAAAGTCCTCAAACCAGCATCAGCATACTCATTAATATGCTCCCTAGTCTGCTCTTCAAATTCTCTTCCATTATTTGCAAGTCTGACAAACATGACGCTGAATGCAAAAAGAAAAAAAAATGATGCGTTTGGATAAGGGATAAGTAGAGGGGTTTGTCATACCAAGAGACAATAAAATAATTGGGAAAACCAGAGAAATAAATTTAACTTCTTGACTTTCAATCTTATTATCTTTTACAGTTTTATCTTTTCCTTACTCCACAAATCTTTCCACAATCCTGATCCAAACACAAGTACGGAGCATCAAAAGCAATAAGGCAGCATTCGTGTTTTCATCCTTGTCTTACTTGTAGCACTTAAGGCATTGTTTGACTAGGATGTGGATTAGGTGGTTTCTGAATGAGAATCTAAAATATTACTGCACTCCACTAGGTAGTGCTATGTTACCGGTTGTCTCAAAAGCTTAAGCAATTAGGAAATGGGCGCAACAATGTATATCAAGCAATCTAACACTCTTCCTCAAGTGCGACCCCGTCTTGCACGTGGAGATGCAAATATTCATTCATACGGTGAAAGAATGCAAAGGGGAGAAACATAGTGCAAACGGGGAACAAATACAAATTGAGATACTTGAACCCAAGACCCCTTGCAACCTGAGCTCTGATGACATGTCAGCCTGCTCCATTCAGTGTCAGCCTTGAAGGCAAAATCTAGGGCCGCCAACCTCAGATTCATTCTCTCTTTTGAGGGTCAAGAGAACACCAACCCAAGATTGTGCCTACAATGCCAAAGTCTCAAGCCGCACTCGATGGCATGCCCATGAACCTTGCCCCTGCCCTCGGCTCCTCTCATCGAAGGAATCCGCAAGGGCACTCAGTGGGCGGTCTTGCCATGGGGCCACGAGCTGATTCTCCAAGGATTCATTGCCATCGCCATCAATGAATAGGAGGGAGCTGGGCATAGGTACCTGAATGGGACCACCATTGGACTTGTGGTTGAAGACTTGAGCTCAATGGTTCATGTGAGGGCCCTCATCTACCTTCCTTCATTGGGAAGGAACATTACTTGGTAAACGAATCATAATCAATCTCTGAGAACCAGACACTCACCTGCAACCTTGGTTCTATAAACTATTGTTTATATTTACCTTTGACATTACCCCTGAGGTCCCATGATAGAAGTTTCCACATATCATTGACCTCTGAGGTTGACTTGACAGACCTTAACAATCCATAGTGTCGGCCAAAAGTAACCCGCCACATGTCTTAAGGCTAAGCTGCTCCCTGGGCATGCATCCCCCACATCCATGACAATTAAACATTGACTAACCACCATCTCTATATCCATAAATCATTAGCTTGCAGACCTCTGCTAGATTCCACCTCAGCAGTCCTACATGCCCTTGGTCACCCACACCCCAAAGGAATATAAATGAAAAGAAAACCACATGTTCCCAGCTATGGTTTACAAGAACAGCATGCTAAAATATTATTGATCAACAACTTGCGGACAAGTGGAATAAGAACTATAATTCTTCCAAAGGGAACCAAATCAATGATCGAAACGAATACCTATTAACCTTATGCAATATATAAAATCGTCATCCATTGTACAAACCTGTCGGCTCCTTTCGTAAGCAGTAAAAGCTTCCCTTCATCATCTCTTACAATGACGGACATCCGCTTTCTTGAGCTACTGAACTCCAAGATATCCAAAAGTTTATATATCCTACAAAGGTAGGAGAATGTTATTTCAATTTCCAATATATACAACGATCAAACATGTCACCCTGCATAAAAGAACAAATCAGAAACAAAGAAAGGATTTGATAGTCAAAGAAATTACCTATCAACCCGCGTTCCTGAAATAGGATCTATCTCATGCAATGAAATACTCGTTTGCGACCTCTCAAAAAATTCAAACCCAAGTTCTCTGGCAGCAATAACAAAAGCCGCCTCATCTGGTGATTCAGCTTCATAGGAAACCGTACCTGTTTCTTCATCAACTTCCGGAATGGCAGTATGACAAATAGCCAATAACCTGAAAAACTTCTGAATTATATCTGGTCGAGGCTCATTAACCCAATTCCCATTCATAATCCTCTCATCCATAAAATTAAACCCTTTAATAGTTGTTTCCTTTTCAGGTAAATCCTCAACGTCGCCCCCTTTATCATCATCACCCACCTCCTGGCCTAAAGGTGATCCTTGTCTCCTAGCCATAGCCCTTTCAACTTCGGTTACTCCACGCCCGTAAGCCGTCCCTCCGATTGAACACTTAATGAATTCCATTGAGTTGCAAGTCAAGGTTCCAGTCTTGTCAGAAAGCACAGTGTCAACTTGGCCAAGTTCTTCATTCAAATTCGAGGTACGTGCTCTAGCTGGCTTATCACCTTCCTCATAATACATGTGCAAATCTCTATTGATGAATACGCTCTGAAGTACTTTCACAATTTCTATTGAAACATACAAAGAAATGGGGATCAAGTAACTATATAACATTAGGGCAGTCAAAAAATGCAAAACTGCCGCAATGGCTGCCCGATTTGGATCGTAGTAAATTGTTGTGTCATCCGGTCTTAGGTACCATCTTGTCATTAACCCATCTTCTAGGTCCTCCCTCGTTGCAATTCCAAAGAAAATGGATCCAATAAAAGACATGAGAGCTAGAACTAAGAACAATGAGTAGACAAGTTTATCAGTTCTTTTCTCAATTTTGCTTCTCTTTGAAGGGGGTGCCGTTGAATTTTGGAGGACCTTTGTATCATGACCCGTGAAGATAACCACTCCATAAATATAATCCGTGTTTTTGAGCTTAGAGTCTCTTAGAAGAAGCTGCTGAGGTGAGAGGGGATACTGTTGCCCTTCAAATTCCAAACTCCCGACGAAAGAGTACAAATTTGCATTTGGATCCTCACATCTAATGACAGCCTTAAAACTTTTGAATCTAGAGTCCTCATTTAAGTTTGAAGTTACTTCCAGTGCTTGTTTAATTTTCAAATTGGTTTCTCCATCAAGGTTCATGGTTTCAACGTAGCAAAGCGCTTCATCGTAACTTGATGAAAGTAAGATGAGGTCAGCAGGAAAAAAATCATCCTTTTCCACCTTAATAACATCTCCAACTCTTAAGTTCCTCCATCTCGTGTTATCAAAGTTGCCGTCACCTTGATGGACTTTAACATTGCGGTTGTTCGCCTCGATATCCTAATAACATCCCACGGACACTATTATTAAGGGAAGAAAATTACCTAGAAACAAAGAAACTGAATGCATAACAGAAACAAATATATGAAAGCGAATGATTTGGAAGGGGTAGACGACCAATTCAGGAACATTTAAATAGTTGAGAATAAAATATCCAACTTATGACAAGGAAAACAGAAGCTTTAGGAGTGTTATTGACACAGAATTTTCATTTCATTTTCCTTGTATGAAGAGGAAGTGACAAATTAGAACTTACAAGGAAAGAAGAATATACACTAGATAGTGCTATATTACTATTCATTATAGCACTACAGACTGTGTCGTATGGATTCTTCTAAAAGTAATCTACAATAGGTAGTTGTAAAATGCACCTTACATACAAATCCAAGGGCTATTGATCTCATTTAGATAATAGGTACAACACGCCGAGTAACAGATTAGCATTGCACATAACTACCAAGACATGCATCCACATTCCGAAAACTACGCTATCATTCCCTAAATCTTCTCTAACACTTGCATGACATGCTTTACTTCCTCTCTGGTTTTTCTTTTTGACAAAGAAAAAGAAACCATAAACTCACTTTACAGCTGTGTTACACACTCAAAAATAAAAATAAAAACTCTTTACTATCCATAAAACAAACACATTTTCCAGGCATTCACAATGTTAAGGAGATATTAAATTTTCTCAGATACAAAGCTTAATTAGGCTAATCCAAATTTGAAGGTCTGCACTAATCTGCATATATTGGGTCATAAAGACATCATATAACAATTAACCAAGTAAGCGACATTGAAATAGATCCACGTATACAAACAAAAAAAACCGATGAAACACTGAACTTCTTATGTTACCTGCCTTTTCCTCCTCCAGTCTTCAAGAAACTCTTTGCCCATTGTAAATCCCACCACAAGAACGAAAGGGAGCACGGTACTGACAGCAGAGTAAGGAGAGAGCGACGTGAACGACAAAACCGCACAGACGAGGAAATACACGTTGGCGACCCTCCTGAATTGTTCAAACAATGCTTTGGGAAAAAATGTAACAGGAGTATACTTTGTAGTTCTGACATAGTTGGTTCCATACTTGAGAGAAGTAGACTCAAGGCATTCAGGGTCATTACAAAACACTACCCTTGAAAACCCAGGTCCCCCAACCTGTGATTGCTCACCATCAAAGGAAGCTTTCCTAAATGAGATGCTATGGACTCTTCCTACACTCTGCTTTCTCTTTCTACCAAGAGCCATTTTTTTTATGCAAATAATCACTTTTGCAATCCAAACAGCACTTAACCAACAAGGAGATCAACTAGTATGTTACTCAGGTGATGGATGAAGGGTTCTGAATAACATTCGACACCAAGAGACTCTCAGAGCCAGAATCCAGAAGAAGAGGGAAATTTGAGAAAAAACTAACCAATCTGAACCTAATGACCCAGAATTTCAATAACATGGGTAAACAAATAGCCACAAAATCTTAAGCTTTCCAGTGTTTGGAATGCCAAAAATGAAATAAACTGGAAACCAACAAAGACCCTTGAAGCTCAAGGGGTAGATCAGTTCCCAACATACGTATAGTCATTTTATAGATATATACCTCTAAAATTAGTAAATGCGAGTTTCCACTATGCTATTTTCGGTATTTTTAGACTACAAATTATCAAATCATTTGACGTATGCGAGCAAAAAGAGTTTTGGAAGAATACCAAAATACCGACAATATAGGTGTAAGAATGAGAGAGGCTTGGTGTTCTTTTCAAAAAGGGAAGGTCAGCCTTTAGTTAGAGTAAGATAGTATCTTGCAGACAGACCTTTGACTAGTAGTTATAGAAATCCATAGTGAAAAGCACGTGCACATGGGTTTTCAAACCTGAATTCGCAGCGACCTGATTCAACCACTTTCAGGAACGAAAAATCAGTAAACAAAAAGGAAATAAAAAGAGGCCAAAGAAAAACAGCAAGGAGAAGAAATGGACAACAGAGAGATGAGTGGACAAAAAACTCATCTGGGTTTGCTGGGATTCTCTCTCTATGTATATGTACATTGTTGAGAAGCTTTCAAAGAAGAAGAAAATGCCCTAAAAATTCTGTCCGTTCTACTGGATGGGTCTGTGTGTGCATGTCGTAATCTTGGATGCAAGACAATGACACTGATATTTCTGAGAAGCACGACCCAATGACATTCGTTCACCCCGTTTTCTTGCTGCTCTGTCCAATTCCGAGTTCCTAGTTGGAGTACAGGATTTTTTTTGAGGAAAAATTCTAAAATCAGTCCTGAATTGTGTTAAAGTTTAAAAAGTGTATTTAAATGTATAAAAAACATATAAAAATGTACTATAAAAACATGTTATATAAAGTATAAAAAGTGCATTGATCTATGTATTTTTTTTTTATATTTCTTCTATGTTGCCCGAAGAATTTTTTTTCTGATGGAGGTGTTTCTAACCATTCTAATAGGGGAGTGATTTCTATACCCCAAATTGTTTTTCACACTCTCTTTTTATCTTTTAGTAAATTTTGTATAAAATTTTCATTAAAAGACAAAAAATAGAGTGTGGATAATAATTCGGGGATGTGAAAATCAATTACCTTTTAATAATTCTAATCTCATACACTTCAGTGCCGAGCGGGTACCATGTGGTACGTGTGCGCAATTCATCGTTTTGAGAGGCTTTTCAGTGCCGAGCGGGTACCACGTGGTACCTGCATGCACTTCATCCGGACGTCCATTTTGGTTTTGGACGGTCTGAATTATAGAGAGAGAAACAAGAGAGAGAAAGGGGAGAGAGATGGTTCAATCTAGACCGTCCAATACACTTTTGGACGGACTGGATGTAGCGTTCAGTCGGGCACCACATTGGCTCAGCCACGTGATACCCACCCAATATACAAAAAAAAATTCGTTTTGTTGTTGTATTTGCAGAAGAGAGAATATTTTAGTATTCTACCAGAAGTCGAAAAAGAAAATAGGTCTTTATTTTCTTTAAAATATCAGAAATTCAAAATTTAAAGTCGCAAAAAGCATCTCAAAAGAAAAAAAAAAGTGTTGGAATCTGACCAGTGGCGGAACTAGTAGATTTGCTAGTAGGGATAAACTAAGAAAAACGGACTATATTTTCAAACTAGAAAGTACGAAAAGTTTTGATTTACACTTCGCAAAATTGTTTTACAAATATATACATATGACGAAATAAGAAGTTGAATGCATAACCCAACCAAATCAAAATAAACTCAGACATTTTTTGAAGTCGTGAGAATTTTTGAAGCCTAGTTTTTCAGATCCCTTGCTTCGCTGACTGTTTCTACTTCTCCCAATAGTTTCCACTTTCTTGTCATAATTCGGGGTGCTAACTATAAATATTTTATGGCAATATTCTTACGAAACTTTTCTCTCTCTCCTCGTAATCGGCAATGCTACATACACAGAAATGGTACCCAGAAATTATCCAAAAAAGTGGCAATGAATGGCTCAGATTTCACTTGAGATCGAATCTAAGCCATTCTTTTTTTTTTTTTTTGGTGCAACGGAATGATAAAAATCTAAGCCATTCATTCTCACTCTCTGAATAAATTTTGGGTACCATTTCTTGGTAATTAGCATATTTCTGCCTCATAATTTGTCTTTAGCCTACCAATATTTCACTTTCTCGCTTTTTTTTATGGGATGTGATAAGCAAGAATGCCAACAACAATTGGAAAGGGAAAGGCAAGAACGTTAGGTGACCGTCGAAGGCTTTGCTGACTTGTAAGTTGCCATTTGTAGCTAGCCTGCTTGGCCAGACTGAGAGTGAGAAATTAGGATATAGAGAGAGAGTAAGGAGTATATTACTATGTGTACAGCGAATAATTTGGTGGCTAGCTAACAGATTATTTTTTTAATCACAAACAGTAGAAGAATACACATATAAGAATTAGATAGGACATAATCTCACAATCATAACTGTGTTTGGTTGAGAGTTTTGAGAAGAATATTTTGAGAAATATTTTTGAGATAATGTTTGGATGAGTTTTTAGAAAAAGTAATAATTAGAGAGATGTGTAATAATTGGAGAGAGATAGAGAGAGAAATCAGAATAATGATTGGAGAGAGGTGTATGAGTAGAAAGAGAAATGTGATTAATGATTAGAGAGATGAGAGATGGAGAAAGAATTTTTTTGGATTTTTTTTTGAAAATGTGAAGTGAACTTCCTAACGCATATGTATACACTTCCAAATTAAAGTGATATCACTATACCGCTTTTTTATTTGATATTTTTCATTTTGTGAGATAATATCTAATAAGTATTTAATACAAACCAAAAATATTTCAACCTAATATCGAAAATTGATTATCTTAGATGTATAGTCAAATTCGACGTTCATATTTCATCAAAGAAACGACCTCTGAATGTATAGTTCCATGGTTATTTACGCGAAAGCCGGCCCAGACACTTGGTTATTGTAGGAAAGGTTAGCGTTGAAAGCAAAAGTTGACCATCCTATAGCATCATGTCAGGTGTCACTTGTGGCCGCGCAACACGTGGCCAAGCCACACGGGTCAGTGGATCACCCCATGCGAGTGTCACTAGTGCGGCACTACCCTCAGCGAATGGTCCATTGCGCGCTATTAAAGCCCAATGAAGGCAAGGCTCATTTACATACGGATCACCTATACATGGAGAAAAGCCCATGAGCACCATGACTAGTGCGTCCCAAAGACATGTGCAAGAACGCGAGAAATTAGTCTATCATAGACTAAGTAATTATATTTGCTCCAATTTGAAGGCAGGACCCGAGGGGCTCACTAAGGCTTGGCTACGGTACTGGCGCGACTGAACAGGTTACGACCTTCCCCAAACGGAAATAGAAGGGGATCTGGTGGTTTGGTGGCTATAAAAGAATAAGAGGCTATTTGCGCGAGGATGGGGTAGTGCACCCGGGTGAAGCCTCAAGGGTCAGCTTCACGAAGGGTGATGTCACCAGCGCTGTCAAGTTGTACGGAAAGGACACGCGACCTCATATTATATAGGGAGACAGCCTGACACTTGATCATTGGCCTAGGATACCCATAAATATGGGACATTCCCTACAGAATTCCCAGATGTGATTTTTAGACAGAGTATGACATTCTAGAGAGAGAAAATAGGTAATCACTAATTCTGAGAGTAGAACATTCTCTCTCTGAGTAATATCAATCCTATTCTCTAGATCACTTGGGTACTCCATAGATTAGTCTGAGAGCAATATTGCATCAGTCTTTCCTGTACACACCTGCTCTAAGCTCATATATTTCTTATATTGACTCATACAAAGAACCTATGCTACAATAAATAAATAAAAAAGGTGACATATAGTTCAACAATCCCAGTGCTAATTCTACGTAAAATTTTTGCTGAAAAAAAAAAAAAAAACATTTCCTAAACAAGAGGAGTTAGGCAGTGGTATTTTGGACACCTACCTTTCATTCAAAGGTGCAGTTATCGAGTCTTACAAATATATTTATGCATGACACGTGTGTACATGTGTATACTTTATTGTTTGATGCTTTGGTATGGGCTTTTTCCGCAAAGTAAAAGCGGATATGGGGAGAAAAACTCAGGGTGCCAGAAAGGCACCACGTGACGGAACTCGTCGCGCATTTGAGCCGTCCAAAATACTTTTGAACCGTTGAGATGTACACTTGGCACCACATGTGCCCTTACGTGCTTAGCACACAAGTTTTTCTTGGAGATGGGGCCATTTTAGAAGGAATGGTGTGGATCACAGGCAGGAACACAAATCCTTTGGTAAGGTGTGGATCACAGGCAGGAACACAAATCCTTTGGTCAAAAAGAAGATTATGGTTTTTTGGTTTTTTAGTCGTTTTTATTTAATTTTTTTTTGCATTTGTTAGTTTCGCGTCAAGATTTTGTGGTTTCTGGATTCCTCTCGGTGAGACGAATCTAACAAGTAGTATAAAATTATAGTCAAACCAAATATTTTTTTGAATAAAACTGAAATACTTGGATTATTCTCACTGAGAGGAATCCAGAAACTACAAAATCTTGACGCGAAACTAAAAAATGCAAAAAAAAATTTGAATAAAGACAAAACGAAAAAACGAAAAAACCATTATCTTCTTTTTGGCCAAAGGAGTTCGAATCAACGAAAGATTAATACTTTGATAGTGTTTGATGGCACTTGGCAGGTGGTTTTTTTAATCATCTACATATAATTGTTGAAAGCAGCGGCATAGCTATTGTACGGCCTTGAAGGCTATACGTCAGCGGGCCCCGAAAAGCCGCCCGGCCAATGTATAACCCCGAAGCACCCGGGCCTCCTCCATTACTACTGTAGCCAGTACCACCATCATTTTCAGGGTTGCAAAAAGAAAACCATTTTCAAATGACATTGGCAAAACATAAATGACATTGGCACAGCACATAAGACACCTTTCCTATAAGGGACGAAAATAAATAAAACTCCTCGTATTTTGGCTCTGGAGACTTAACACTCGGTCCATTGTACACTATCGACAAGACATGCCAAAACAAGGCATACGAATTAAATTTACTGGACTTCAACTGATATCCTATCAAGCATAAATCAATGAGATGTTGTTGGAGAAAAGAAAACAAATGAAAGAATACAATTCCAATGTCAAATGTTGGAAACTAATAATTTGTGTAAGCTAAATTGAAGAATTTGGTTGGCTCTCCCTTTCCTTCGCGAGTCTTCGTTGATAAGATCGTTGATGCCACTAACCAGGTCAAGCATAGACAATATAGTAAAGAAGAACGAAACAACTACCAATGAGTACCATCTTTTTGCCTGCCTTTGTCAATCACATCCAACTTCACATCCCTCTTTTACTGCTTCAAAGTTTCAGTCTTCTGACGAGCAAAACCTGGCTGAATGATGTAATTGGCGATGTGTGGTCCGAACATGAACACAAACCAGAAACATGGATAGGCAAGCTGCATCAGTCGTGGAAGGAGGAAACACAAGTGCATACTTTAAATAGAAGGGGGACAGATATCCAAGAAAATTTCCTCGGGAAGAAAGAAAAACACTTTTTTATCTAATTGTGATATGCAAAATACTCAAACAAAATGATATAGTGGAGACATTTTTGAAATAAGAGGCAACCATGATGTGGTTTTGGCTACAAACAATAAGACTCGAATCTTCCACCTTGTCATGCCTCTTATTATTCCCTTTTCAAAAGTTCTCACTGGTGCAATTACAAGTTGGACTGCTGTACATAGTTGCAACTTGCAGCATATATCGCCAATCGTTTTTCACCTCCTCCGTGACTCCCCTATCTGGCATTGCTGATCTCCACTATTTTTCGATATGGCGGGTCTCATATGTACACAGGGTGTTAATTGTGTCAATTCACAGGCACAAAATCTACCAAACACATGGGAGGACGAAATAATATGGTGAAATGCAACCGGTGACATGTATCATTTGTGCACAAGTAAATAGATCCAAGTTCTGCATGAATCTTCGTAAAATTTCACAATTTCAATGAAAACAAAGAAAGAAGTTAAGGGGGGAAATGCCACTGTACCTGAAGAAGCATGGAGGGAGCTGCTGGAGGGTCATTAACGACATGGCTTCTAGTTTTTCTTCCATTTAAAGTGAGAAGCGATGGGCTATTAGCTGTTGTTATGTCCCAGAAACTACGTTTCTTAGCGGTTGGAGCTGGAGAGAGAAATCGATGATTCGGGCTCTTCAACTCTCCCTCTTTTTTCTCCTTTGGCCTTAAACTCGCCCTTGTGACAACTCTCTTTAACCCCTCCGCCCCACTCCCTCCTACCCCTGCTGATTTTGCACCTTTTCTAGAAATGTCACGAATAAAATCATCCTTCTGCTTTATCTGCAATGAATGATCTTTTCTCATCCTCTGAATTTCCATCTGCAATGCCTTGACAGTATTTCGCAGTTCCTTGACTGTCTCCTCCGCGCCCCTCTTCTTAGATTCGGGAGTGAAACAATTCCCACCCATGAAAGTTGATCTTGGTTTTCGTTTTTCGTTTGGTTGGGCAGACGAAGGGGGAGGAGATAAGAGAGAGGAGATAGAAGAAGGGGTTGGGGAGGAGTTGGCTGCCAAGGATTGTGCTTGGACGGTAAGTAGCTTCTGTTGCTGTCGGGCCAATTGTACTCGTAAGTCACGATTTTCTTTTTGTAACTCGAGTAATAGCTTAGCCTGATCTGTTCCAGATTCGGGTACTTGCATTATTTCCTCGTTTGCTTCACATGCCTGTGATTTTACAAGACGAAGGTGGAAATTATAGAACCAGAATCATAGAGATTAGCAAAGCAATATCACTTCCGCACAATTAGAATTATGTAGTAAGGAGTGACTGATAAAAAAAAGCAAAGAATATTGTCGGGATAAAGGTAAACAATAAGCTGTGATTGAGGAAACATTAAAATCATTAGGCGATGAACCACAATACTAAGTGATAATGCATTAACAAATACTTGAACTATGGTACTGATACCAGAAGCTCATTGCAATAGCTGAGGATCAAAATTTTGTTTTGGTTAGCTTGGAGAAGGAAATGTTTTGGACTGATTTCAAACAGATCAAAAAATATTTAGGGAACGTATAAAAATGTCATTGTGAGTACTTGTAGATGGGCCGAAATATAACGAGGATAAGGGTCAAGGTTAGTCCAATCAGACAGCCCATCAGCTAGGAGGGCTAGGCCTTTCCTCAGACAAGCGGGCCAGCTTTTATACCGAGCCCGAGACAATTTGTCCAAGGCGCTCAGTCTCAGGCGGAAAAGGCGATAAGGCAGTTTCTTGCCCGAAACGAGATTGATCTGGACGAGTCGAGTAAACCCGAAATGACTCGCAAGGAATACGGGAAGCAGTTCAACTGACACGTCATGGATGACGTCATCCAAGATGGTTATCGTGCGTGCCTTGCTCATGACGAGCCATGTGCATGTGACCGCTTCTTCGTGATGTCATGCTGAAGTTGGCCGAGCGGTTATGCCACTTGTCATTCAGAGACTCGAAGCATGTGCATGCAACGATAACAGACTCGGTGAGCTAGACGATCCAACTCACGGTGGAGAAGGGGTCAATCAGGAGGCCCGTTGGACGACTCCACCATAGTACTTGTGGAAACCAGAACTCTTTTGACCATTTTGGAATGCAAACATAACATTTTTGTACCTTGGCAATAACAAGAGCGCAAAAACTTGAAGTCATTAGAATGACAAGCTTAGAGACGAACCTTGGTCCGGATCTCCTTAGCTCGATCAGCCCAATGAAGGGTGTTTTGCGTTTCACCAAACGAGTGATTGCTCGGACTGATATTGGCGATCATAACTGTGTTACATGCTCCCCCTAGGGAATCCTTCAGCAGTTGGGTGAGCTTGGAATTTCGGAAAGGGATGTGTTTCTTGCCCTCGACAAGGGCATTGATGCAACTGCTAAGTGCAAGGAGTGATTTATTAATGTTGGCACCCTCAAGCGACCTAAGTGTTCTCTGATCTGTTGCAAGAGCTCTCTCTGAACCTGCTAGGTCTATTAGTGACAGCTTTCCCACTCGGTTGACTATGTTGTTGGAGGCATCTTTAGCATGGTATTCCACCATTACCTGATTTTATCATAGCAAAGCATTAATAAAGTAGAAAATTGGAATAGATGAAACTAAGTGCTAATGAAATAGGTTTATCTTTCCAACTACCTGGAGAATAGCGTGGGAGCGTGAAGAAGTTTCATTGGCACGAGTTGGTTCAGTGGTTCGGTTTTGATTGCCTTGTTGAAGCAATGCCATAACCTGTCACAGAGATGATTCTATCAGCGAATGTAACTGTAAACTTAGATGCAATAGAGGAGAAGACTAGGATAAATACTTCATCTGTGGAATACGCTCTATATTGAGTAAGACCTGCTGCCACGATACCCTGAAATATTTGGCCAATTTTATCTCAGTTATGATCCAAAAATTCAAAGACCAAAACGGCAACAAAAGTAGCGTAACGAGTTGCTTCAGAAGATAATATTATCATCCATATCTTAGACAAGTTCGGATAAATGAATTTTTAAGGCAACATATATGAGGTTCTTGTTCAAAGATTCAGTTTACTTTACAAAAGTAAATGGAATGTTTTCCTTCATGATTAGCAACTTATGACAGTGAGTTTGATTAGAGGTAAATGAGAGAAAAAAAAATGGTCATAAGTTTCTCCCAGCGATGGTCATTTGACCACTTCCATCATGAGAAACAACTGTGATCCAATTTAACAAGTTTTTAACAAAAACAATCTGTAATTCTACATGGAAGGAAATATTTTTAGCATATCTCTATTTTCCTGTGGTACATGATAAGGTTACCGTCGGTTGTCGAAAAACGTGCAAAGAACGTTCAAAATCTCTACTGGGTTGTGTTTGGATCATGGAGCAGATTTGTGTAATACACATTCTTCACTTATCAGTATTTTCTTGCTTTGTCCTCTCCTTTTCGATATCTCACTACAAATCTTTCATCCAAATAGAACATAAGCTAAAAATGTCTAATGCACAGAAACAATGCTGAAACCAAAATCATTATAAATTGTTGTGCTGCAATGTTGAAGCACAAACCTGTTTGTCTTCTCTAAGGACTAGAGGCCTTCCTGGAGAAAGCAAATCCCGAACTGTTTCATTATAGACCTCAAGGTATGACAGATGAACCACATGGTTTCCGTCACAGCTCCTCTGCCTAATCTTGTTGAAAAGATCCTTAATCGCCAAAACCATCACCCCTGGATTCTCCACTGTACCTAACATAGTGTACGTTTTGCCAGCTCCCGTAGCACCATAGCAGAATACTGATCCATTCCTACCCTCTAAAACTGCTTCCACAAGTTCTGCCGTTCTGGAAAAATCGTTGTGCACATACCACAGTTAAAAATTTTCTCAACGACCAAATAATGCACCACTCAAAGTCAAATCTCAACAAATTTATCTTCAGATTTTATATAGCAAGCCCAGAAATGTCTTCAACCAATTAAGAAGCTTATCAGAAAAATTGGCAGCAATTACTTACTTGAACTAGTTCAGTTATCAAGCTCGACTAAATCTAGGGAAAGTAGAGAAATGGAATGAATACAAGGGTTGGGTGCAAGTCTGAAGGTCTAACATTAAATCAAGTGAACCTCACTGCTTCTTAAAAAAAAAAAAACTAAACATGAATGTGCACCCATAATGATGCTAAGCCTTTGCTATATATAAGCAGCAAGCTATTAAAATTCCTAAAAGGCAAATTGTTCCTTTTCTAAGCTTTTGAACTTGTGTTTCTTTCCCCTTGAATAATTTCCATAGGAATTTGAGATCCAAACAAAGCTATAGAGTCTCAGCAATGCCAAATGAAGTCATTCGGCCCTTTACTAGAAGTAGACGGTGAGATTTGTCCCTAGAAACTAGTTAAGGTGCGCTTAAGACGATCACCCTGAATTATCAAATATCGAATGACCTCAAAATGAAGAGCTTAGCAACAAATTAGCACCAAGTTTATCTAGCACAACATATTCTCTGAAAAAACAAAACTTTCTGAGGACACTAGCACATACATGGGTTTTTGATAGACTCCAATAAAATCAAACTCTACAATTCTAGACTTATGTTCTCTGCATAAAATTCAGCTTATATATCACCAGAAAAAACAAAAAAAAAGCCCAATTTAAGACTTACGTGGTTGAATAAACCTCAAGTTGAGTAGTAGACTCAGGAAACGAAGCATCAAAGGTGAAATGCCTTCCCCTAAGCCTCTTGAGCCTCAAATAATCATTCTCCGTCGCGAATTCCGTCAAGTAAACATCTCTCCTGTTCACAATCCTCACACAACACCTCGCCCCAATTTCCCTCTCCTTCTTCCCCATCGGCCTCAGCCTCACAAACACAAGAATCCTACTCCCACCACCACTCTCCCCATTCTGCTTACTCTCCAAACATACCCTATCCATTTCTTGCAAATTCTTGGGCCCAATACCCCCTCTCCCCTCCGACTGGGCCCCCAGCGACAGCTTCCTCGCCACCGTGGTCGAAACCACGGCCTTTCTCGGGCAAGAAAACCCCACAATCCTGTCACCACCGCCGGCCTCAACATTTTCCTTGGCGTTATAAGTTGGTGGCTGAGGCAAGACGTAGGTTCTTGTAACCGTGCTGTTCTTCTCTTTCATCACATTCGTCTGCTCCTTTTTCTCTCCTCCTCTCTTGCCTGCACTGAGCTCGACACTTGGATGAGACGAGAACCTCGGCGGCTGTGGCGGCGGCTCGAGAGGGTTCTTGAGAGCTTGCTTTTGCTGCTCGTACAAAAGGGTGAGTGCCTTCATCTTCTCTTTCAATCCATGATGTGGGTTTCTCAGAGGGTTTTGATTGGGATCAGTTTGATCTGGGTCTGTCTTGATTTGAGACCTAGTTGACACAGGCATATTCTACTTTGCTGTAAAAATCACAGATTTTCAGTCTACCCAAACATGCCCTAGTCTTTTTCTTGAAAACCCAGTTGGTGAAACCAATTGAATTGAAGTAAATTTCAAAACTTTTACAGGAAAATGGAGGGATATTTTTCTGGAATCAAATGCAACGAAAATTTCAGTCTACCCAAACATGCCCTAGTGTTTTTCTTGAAAATCCAGTTTTTGAAACAGATCTTATTGAAGGAAAGTTCAAAACTCTTGCAGGAAAATAGAGGAACTTTCTCTGGAATTAAATGCAAATGAAAATTTTCACTCTATCCAAACATTACCGTGTTCTTTCTTGAAAACCCAGTTTTTGAAACCGATTGAATTGAAGGAAAGTTGAAAATTTTTGCAGGAAAATGGAGAAAGTTTCTCGGGAATTAAATGCAATGAAACAGGCTGTGTATAGTACTCTAGTAGAGAGCAGAAGAAGCTGCAGAGAAGGTTGAAGAAACAGATTAAGATCGTGTGTGATTTTGTGCGGAGGGATTTGATCCGTTAGATTTTAGAGAAATGGACGGTTGGTAGTAAAGCGGGGAAAGAAAGTATTTAAAGGGTTTTGATAAGGGCACTACACTATTTGCTAGTATTTCTGTTCCACTTGACCTTAATTACGTACAAAGGAAGGCCCTAACGTATAGCATGGTGGTGAAAGCAAAAATGGGAGTGCCGTTATTGCATGACCACTTTGAATTTTTCCCGATTGCATCTGTAACGGTCAGAATGTGGTAAAACGCCCAAACGGTCAGTTACAAAATCCTTGGGGCCCAATTCATAATTTCTCCGAATTGCACGGGCAGTCCTCGTGTTTTTATTCTTTTCTTTTGAGCCACGTAGTGAGATTTGGTACATCCGTGCTACATCATCAACCATGCACACAGCACACCCAAACCACAGCAGTCAGCAGTAGACAATTAACCTTTCCATTGGAAAAAAAAAAAGGGAAACAAATGCTAGTTAAGGTGATGGACAATGTGTTAAAAAAATAAAAAGTACATTGATATCTGAAAAATGTGGTATACAAAAAATGAATTCCCTTCATCTCAATTTATTTGTCTATTTTCAATATTCTTGTTAATTTTCAATTATTTATATCTTCCAATATGAATCTCAAAAAAAATACACAAGGAATCTTTTGATAATGTAGTTTATGATTAGTTATTTTTAAAAAAATTAAAAATCAAGAAAAATATTATAAATTGAAAGACAGCACCAATAGAAAAACGTCATGAACGTCGAAAATGGACAAACAAACAGGGACAAAAGGAATGTTAATTGGGTTATAAGTGGTGAGTGAAAATATACATTGATTGGGTTCTTCTGTTGTCGTCAACACGGTAGGTTGTAATAGCATTTTATGAAATATACATTGATTGGGTTCTTATGATGTCGTCTACACGGTAGGTTGTATATTTTCATAAAATGGGTTGATTGGGTTCTTCTGCTGTCGTCTACTCGTCTACACGGTAGGTTGTAATAACATTTTATGAAATGCAATTCTCTCTTCTTCGCCAAAAGAAAGAAAGATGGGCTATCCCTTTATATCTTTTTATTTTTGGTTTCGATTGTCAGGGGTGTCTAGATCAACTTACCACACCTCGATTATTCCCTTCTTCAATCTGGTCAAAGTCAGACCATTTACGCCGAGACGGTAGGATTCACACACAATTTCTTTGCTACGACCTGATCCTAAGAAGTTATCAAGTTTCAAACTCAGACGGCTAAATTTACATCACATCCATGTTGTCACTTGAAATGTAAAATGACTAAAATCTACCTAGTTCGCAATAGTTAGACCATTTCCAATTGTCTCGCCATTGCTTCGACTAGACTTAAATGGCGAGGTTTTCTTCCAAAAATTGCAGCCAACAACCTCTCTCACTCCCTCGCCATTTTGGTTTTTCACTTTTTGGCTCGCCTGCCTCAGCGAGGCACTGTAGCCCTCGCCCCAGCACCGCCGCAACGGTGCAGTCGTTCGACTCCTCCGGCCGGTGAAAAATCAACAGTAAATGGTGGGTTTTGGTCAGAAAAATCGTCGGATTTCAAGGCAAGGCAACCCGGAAGGCCGGGCAACCATGCAGTGGCGGCTCCAGGAATTCTCGTGAGGGTGTTCAAAAATTCTACTACGGCCCTCTAGAAATCATAACTGTGCATAACCCCCCCCCCCAACAGTGCCACCAAAAAACAACAAAGTATTTAGCATATTACAATTGCCCTCGACGACTTTTCATATTTTGAAACGTTGCATAATAGCATCATTATCAACGGCATCAAATACATCACGCTTAATATAAGTAACCAAACAATCGTTCATCCACTGATCTCCCATTCGATTGCGAAAATTGCTCTTTATGTTCTTGATTTTCTTATCACAAATTTGTCCATAATTTCAACTAAGCAAACAATTGAGCAAAAATTAAAAAAAGAATCAAGGTTAGCAAAGTCTAGTGTTGATTCAAAAAATTATACTAAGCACCAGTCCCCGTAGTTCATAGATTAAGAGATGAACATTGTTTTTTCTTTTCGGTCCACACATTTTGGGTAGGGTGTTCAAGTTTTTTAGGCAGGGTGTTCAAATTTTTTAGGTCAGGGTGTTCAAAATGCTATAAAAAAAAAAAAAAAAAAACAATTTACATGTATTTCTAATTTTTTTTTCAGGGTGTTCGGGTGACCACCCTACCCATAACTTGGAGCCGCCTCTGCAACCATGGTTGCAGCCATGACGGGAGGCGATGATGATATTTACAGATCTGAGCCTGTGTGTGTGTGTGTGTTTTGATTTTGGCTGGATTTATGGTTGATTTTGGGCCGGTGATGGTGATGGTGGTCTGGTTGTGGTCCCTGATGGTGGTGGTGGGTCGGTGATGGTGGTATGTGGCGCTAATAGTGGTCAGTGGGTGTGGTCGCCGGTCGGTGTCCCACAGCGGGAGGTGATGAAGATACAGATGTGAGCCTTTTGATTGATTTATTTATTTTTATTTTTGAGTTAAATGGCTAGTCTGTTGGCTAGATGTGTTATTTTTTGCCTAGCTATATGTGTGTATAATACATTTTCTAGCTAATTTGTTGAGGATTCAACGGATGCTGTTGGAGATGCTCTTAGCAAGGTCAACTAGTCTAACGGTTTAGATCATGGAAAAGTACTCAAGAGAGAAATAAAAGTTATGGACACTAGGGCTGAAAGAAAAAAAAAAAAACCGAACCGAACCGGTGAACCGGTTAGAACCGATTATTTTGTTCGGTTTTTTACTTTACCCGGTTCGGACCGGTTTTATTTTTACTTTACCCGGTTCGGTCCGGTTTGTGGTGGGTGGAGAATCTTTAGCTCTTTTATATGATTACAAAGACCATCTTCCACATTTCCACCTTCGAAAGATCAAGCAACATTACCTTAAAACATTAAACAACTACTGTACTAGCAACTCCACTACTCAACTTTTCCATTTGTCTTTAACTGAAAACCTTATTGAGTGAGGTTAATTAATACTAATAGGAAAATGCTAATGTGTGATCAATAGGCACACGGTAAGGTTGAAAAAATATATTGAAATGTGTGAAAAATGTATAGGGATATGTGAAAGTGTATTGAAAAATATAAAAGGTGTATTGAAGTGTGTTTTATTTGTTTATTTCTGTGCTTATTGTGTACCTATTGAGCACATGTTAACAAGACCTATAGTAATAAACCCAAAAGTCAGAGTATAGGACTGCCGCTTTCTGTTTGTCGTTTAGTTAAACATGATTAACAACCCTACGTAGCAGTGGGCCAAATACGAGTAATAGACATTCTTTTTCAAACTTGTCACAAAAAAAAAAGACAGATCTTTTTCAAAGTGTCTACGCCTGCTGCTCCTAACTCCTAAAGGAAAGGAAAAGAAAAAGCAAAAGGAGGAGAGACAAAAATGAGAGGAGAAGCAGAGAGTTCCGAAACCTAGGGTGACTTTTTACATCATTCAAGAAATTAAATAAAGGACAGTGCTACCCGTACAGAGGGTTTTGCACAGAAAATGCACCGAGCTCCTTCGGGGACCTACTTTTGGGTCCCACACGAGTGATTCGAACGGTTCATTGTTCTTAGAACATTTTTCCGAGGGGCCCCACCAAATTTCAGCTCAATCGGACGGTTGGAAGTGTTCCAACCAAAGTCCCACCGTTCCAACCTCGTGTGGGACCCAAAAGTGGATCCCCGAGAGGGCTCGGTACATTTTCTGTGCGGGTACCTCTGTACCCGTAGGATTATCGTTAAATAAATATACATATATGGGTCTGGTTCTAGAGACACCCATTTTGCACTCCCATTTGACACCCCATCTCAGCCCTTGGTTTCAAGGGTTGAAATTAAAACTTTAAACTCAACCCCTTAATTTCTCATGTGCTCTCTCTCTCTCTCTCTCTCTCTCTCCAGTATCTAGTACCATCGTTCTACTCCCCATAAACCCATTTTGCACTTCTATTTCGATTTCTGATTGTCGGTGAAAACAAATTTGGCTTCACAAAGTGTACCCATAATAATAATTGTTGATTCAATTTTCGAAATTGTAGAAAAGAACCATAAAATGTTGAGTTACCAAATCGAAATCGGCAGCTATGTTATTCTGAATCGGCAACTATGGGAGGCGAGGTGAGTCGATTTTTTTTTTTTAATTGTATCCCAATCCAGAGCAACAAAGAAACAATGTGGGTAGGGTTAATGTGAAAATTATGATTCACTTTTTCCATACGAAGGGTAATTTGGTATTTTCAAATGAATAAAGACAAAACAGGAAGCGTTTAGGGATAAAGCGGCGGGGGGTTGCAAAAATTATTTCCCTTGTTAAACTCGAAATATTTTCACTCAAAATATCAATGTTGTTATTGGCATCATGGCATGGGTTAGAGTACCAACCGCTTAATTCAACACTATATAGTAGACCGCTATTCAACACTATATACCTACATAATCTGCGGCGGATATGTTCTTCTCCTAGCTAGTTTGCGACAACATATTTTTGTAATATGATTATTTTGGTCAAAACAAAGCATTTTTTTTTTATTAGTTTCTATAATTCAGTACTCCTTATATGGTGTACATTATTAACCCTATTGCTAATTATTAAAGGTTATGTGATTGAGTATTGAATGGCTTCAAAGGAAGGTCACTAGGTCAACCAAATTATGAGCACCGATGCACTCAATGGACTCTAATGCACTCACCCTATGCTAAATTTTGTTTTTGCATTCTTTTTGGATGTCTTTAGGATTGCTTTACCTTCTCATGCATGATGAGGCTTGCACCGGTAGTCTTATCATCTGCCAAATACTGGAGAATTTTCTTTTAGAGATTCTTCACGAGGAGTTTGACAATAAAGTATTAATCTTTCAAAATTATTTAATATTCACGAAGCACAGTCACGTGGTGCTCTAGACAGTCCAACACTACATTCTCGTGGGGTCCACGTCTATGGACACTACGTACATAATTATGTGCTGCTTAATGATTTGGAGCACCACGTGACTTTGTTCTTAGACTACTGAATAATTGCTCGCCTTGCATGTAATTGTACCTTGACATTACAAAATCCATTACCATTTGTTGCCCCTCTCTCTCTCTCTCTCTCTCGAGCGCATGCTCGTTATATTTACCCCATGTTCCATATCCTAGATATGGCAAGATTTCATCAAATTTCATAATACTGTGGTGTTTTTAGTCGAGGTTTATTTTGTGTCTCTAGAATTTACCAACCATCATATAAGATTTTAATTTCCTCTTTTAAAATTGAGATTAACATGTCATTTAAATGTCAAACTTCAAATAATTAAATGACCATTTTATGATGGAATTCGTTTTGTTGGATTTACATTATCTTGTCCATAGGAAAAAAATCAAATCAGGCACCATTTAATACTTATGTTATGCTTATAATCGATTACTGCCATTATTATTGTTTTTTCTTATTGGATGAGTAGGAGTATCATTCAAAAGTCAAATTATAGTGCCTTCTCATCACCCTAATTTGAGATTTAATTACAAGATCTTCATATACTAAGAAGTGATAGATCGATCGCCGTTATTTGGTGCAAAAAAAAAAAAACTTTCTTTGTCTGTTTAGATGTTGTTAATGGATCCGCATCCATGGGTGGAATGGAAATTATTTATTCCATTTTATGTAAGGTTGACACCTCACCTAGTTTTTAATGGATGTATGAGACTAGTGCATGCCTGTGCCCGTGCCTGAAGGCACGGCTTGAGCAATCGACGCAAGTGCACGTACCTGTACCTGTACCCATACCCGTACCTATTATTTATGGTCCTTCGAATTTCAGAGATGGGTAGTGAGAGAGAATGTGGTTTGAATTTTGGAAAGGAGAGAGAGAGAGAGAGTGAGAGAGAGAGGAGTGAGTTGGCAGAGAGAGATAAAATGTAATATGATGACTGAGACAAAAACCGCTCTCCGTTGTAATATAGATGATCTAGACTATTTTAGTTAATAAAATTACGTCATTTTGTGCACCTCATTAAATTTTAATTTACTTTGACTTTTTTTTTGAATTGATTATTATATTTATACTTAAGAAAAATAAATTTTGAGCACAACATCGGTATAACTTGAGATACTAGTATTTTTTTTTTAAAGGTATTTTACTTGCAACTGTAATTGCACAATTGGATTTCACTGGTATGCCATGAGTTAAGATTATTTTAGGATAACAATTTTGAACAATTAACATCGTAATCGGTCGTTCTTGGGCTGCAGTATTGAGACCATACCAATAGAATATTAAAATCTCATCCACTAAAATACTATTTTATTTTTTGAAAGATCACTATTTTGTGCTTGTTATAGTAAATTTATTTCAGATTATACTGACGTTTGTTCACACAATTTTTGTTTGTTGTTGATATCTACAAGTAAATACTAAAAATTTAATTAAGTAATTAATATCTAAACTACGAAAGTCAAGATTATCTTGTACGTCCATTGTAAAATAAGTAAGGTGTCAACCATATATTTAAGTAATTAATATCTAAACTACGAAAGTCAATAATATCTAAACTACGAAAGTCAAGATTATCTTGTACGTCCATTGCAAAATAAGTAAGGTGTCAACCATATATTCGATTGAATACTAAACAATTTTGGCCCTGTTCGTTTCCCAGTTTAGTTTTGATGACATCATCATTTCCCTCATTTCTCTCTCCACTCATTACACCTTATGACATCATCAAAACTAAACTAAACTAAACTATCTAACCAAACATAGCCTTTATATCTCATTATAGATTAATTAAGGCATCAAAAAATTTGAATCAATATTGGGCCCATCCAAATATTGGGCTCAATTCATTTAGAAATAGGGGCGAGACCGAAATAAGATGGATTGAATTATTTGGTAAAATGGGCTAGTAAATTGGGCTATCCTAAAGATACGGGCCCACTCATTTTTCTAAGTCGAGTAATAGAGAAAATTTTAATCCCAGATTTAAAGTTAATTTCCTATGACAAGAGAAAAATATCTCAAAACATGAATATTTACTACTTCAAGATGTCAAAATTAACACCGAGGGCTCGACTGAACTTTTGGCTAACACTCTTGCTCAGGATGGCAAGCACTCTCAAGAGCTCAAGCATCTTTGTGATTCGTAAAAGATTATCAAATTACAACAAAGTGTCGATTCTTTTACGAGTTTCATATCCAGTACGCTTAAAATATCAAGACTCGTTCAAATATAATCTCTCCTTTCAAGAGATCGATTGCCATTTGTTTTAGATCAAGCGATGCAAGCCCCCCGACCACCAAATTAAGTCACTCTCTTCAATCTTCTTGACCCGAGAAAATCATCGAACGGTTCAACTGACAACAACTATCAATAGCCATTGGATAGAGACCATATCAATTAGGAGATTGATTAATAAGAGGTTCAGTAATTGTAATGGCGTGAACAACATAGGATTGTACTAAAAAAATCGAATTAATGAAATTATATTTTTTGTGCGCCTTTCGTCTTCTTTGTTAAAGAGATTCAAATTTGTATGTTACACCATGCGAAAGAAAAAGAAAATTATTTAGATCCATTTCAACTTAATAATTCAATAGGATTATTTTTGTTGTCATTCAAAAAGTTAGTCTAGAAAAGAAGAATCTAAAATATAAAAATTATAATCAAAATCTTAAGAAAGATCACTAAAGGAATTTTTTTTTATCAAACATGCAGACTTTTATTTTTGGCTTCATCTAAAAAAATTTAGTTTGGTTTATATTTTTTCTATTTTTTCATTCCGCTTCTCGAGACAAAAAAATAATCCACAAAATATGTAATACAGAACTAACAAATGCTCATGTGATCAGATCAAAAAAAAAAAAAAAAAAACTAACAAATGCGAAAGTTTTGATTAAAGACAAAAAATTAGGAGACATTAATCAACGCAATGTTAGCTTACAAATCGTTTTTTTGTTGTTGTTGTTGTTGTTGTTGTTGTTGGTGAACAACACCTAACTACTCAGCTTTTCACCTATTCAAAATAAATTAGCTAAACTAAGGTCTCGTTCAATTGTAAGGAAAGAAAAGGAAAGTACGAGAATGTCTCAATTGGTTGCATTTTCTGCAAAAAGGAGTTTAAAATAAAAAGGGAAAATAAAATCAATTCCATAACCCAAATAAATGAAGCTTACTAGTAGTTCCTATTGCAGTCACCTAATTTAACTCCCAAAAAAAAAAAAAAAAAACCGAGGTCCAAAGACTACCACTCTAATTAACGCATCAAAATCACATAAAAATTGCCCCAAACATCACCAGTAGGGGAACAAGAATAGGAGAAGACATGGTTTCAAATGCACCACTGTTGGACGGTGGCGGCGGCGGCGGACTCATGGGCTCCAAAACTTTGACGATCATCTTCTGGCCTCTCTCACAGTGTCCGGCGACTCCACTGATGAAGTAGAACAGCCCCGGTCGGTCGAGTTTGAAGACGGTGTCGCCGTTGTTGGAGAAGAATATTGGGTGAGCGGATTTGCATTTGTTGTACTCCTCTTCGCTCACCACCAAAACTGAGTCCTTCTTGTACTCAAACCCTACAACAAGGTGTAAACGTTACGTACAGTGGTCAAATGGAATCATTTTTCTTCTTGCCACTTTTATATATTCCCTCCGTCCCGCAAAGTTTGTCACTTTCACTATTCCAGCCCTATGAAAAAATTGATTATTTCTTTTAATCTGTAATGTTTTATATAATCAATATGGATCTCGTTTGATAGATTTCAATTAGATCTTTTAAACAAAGTTTTGAAAATCACATAAAATGTTATGAATTGAAAGATATAGGCAATTTAAAAATGGCACGCACTCCCGAAAGTGTCAAACTTTGCGGGACGGAGGGAGTACTAGAAAATGGCGTAAAAATATTTTAAATTCTTGTTGTACGATATATGTAATTTTGGTATGTTAAATAAAAAGTTACTAAAATGAATAAATTTTTCAACATTACTAATTTTATGGTATCTCCATCATAACGTCAAATATGCACAAAATTACATAACATTCATTTCAAAATAACAATAACAATATTATGAATTTTGAACACTTGGAAGATGATATTGATGTCTATTATGCCTACATAGATTGCAAAGATACTACCAAAAGACATATATAGATAAAATATTGCACATAGATATCTATTCTAAAAAACATAAAAATAAAAAATAAAAAATACTGTTACATCGCTTTGTAAAATTCGTTTGTAAGAAAATCTGGATGGGCGAGTGCTAGTTTTTTTTTTTTAAATATTGGGTGGTGAATCTATATAATTTTAAGCTGTAAATTATACAGAAAACTTGAAACATAGGTAGGGCGATCGTTCAGGTTCATTCAACCCTCATTCCATCCTTGTTTCAAAGGGAATTATAAACATTAATAGAGGCTATTTGAAGTAGTAACATACGAAGAGTGTCGTCGACATTGAAGCGGTTGTCCGAAGCCCAGTGATCGTAGAGGTTGTCGTTCTTCGAACCGGGAATAGCCCATCCGGCTTTGCCTCCAACCTCAAACTCAACTGACATCACCACTGTAAGGAAAAGGAGTGAATAGATGAGAGCTGAAAGTATAACGAATTTGCAAGTGCCCATCAAGAGGGTAGCAGCCATTATTCTTGGCCTTTGGAGAGAGAGTGAGAGAGAGATTGTTTGTTGGTGGTTTTTTGAGATAAAGAAGAGAGGCTTGGACTTAAAAAGAGTTGTGGTTTGAAGTTTGTTTTGGAGAGAGAGAGAGAGAGAAGGATACGGGGGAGTGGGGATGTTTGGCGGCAAAAGATTAGGGACACGGGTTAATTAACTTTGACTTGGTACAACTGTTTTTCAAAACAACACCTGATGATCGAACTAGGGTTTATGTTTATCTCTTTTGGAAGTTAGAGAAAGAAAAGGTACTGGTTTCGTGAATTTATTCTGTAGTTCGGGAGAACCGTCATGGTGTATTATGAGACACTCAACACAACACATTCTTGTGGAACTCATGATTAAGTGTATGGACCCTACGTAAATGTGTGGTGTTGGAGTGATCCGAAGTACTATGTGGCTGTGCTCCGGAATTATTGAGTAATTACTGGTTTCCGTTGAATCAATTCATACAAGACCTTTAGTTTTTCTTTCGCGAATTCTAGCGTAAATCCAAGAATCAAACCACAATATTGAAAAACCCTTGTTGCGCGGGCTGATTCAAACCAAAAAATAGAAAGAAAAATAAAAGTGAGAAAACAAAAGAAGAATCATTGCATAAGTTTAGCAAGCTAACAGCATCTCCAATGGATGTGGCATCTAGTGTATTAATGGTATGTGTCAAGAACTAACAAGTGCTTTAGTGTGTTATCTAGTGTATTAGAGTGTGTTACTCCCTCCGTCCCAATTTGTTACGCCCGTATTGGAGAGAGGAGATATGAGAGAAAGAGAGAAAATGGAGAGAGGAGAGAAAAGACCATCTTTATGTAATAAATAAATGTATATAGGCATATGTATATATTTTAATACATCAACTCTTTCTAGTACACACTTTAACTACACCACTGTGGTACATATTGATTCTCTAAACTAATACACGTCTGACACACATAAATGTTAAACTTTGTTTTATAAGCTAACACACATTTTAGCACACATTTTCTAACTTCTTAGAGTCCATTAAAGATGCTCTAACTCGCTATAGATAGGGCTTGGGGGCATTATTTTTTTTCGTTATTTATTTCTCAATGGTGATTACTTTATTGTCCTCTATTTCCCAGCTACATTGTCCTTTTTTTTTTGGTTAAAAAGCACTTACACCCCCTCATCTATCCCTGTTTTTCAGGGACACCCCCTCATCTTTAAAACTCATCAAAGACACCCCTTCATCTATTTTTGTTTATCACAAACACCCCTTATGTCCACTTCCGTCCATTTTCGTTAACGGGAGTGGGTGAAAGTACCTCATTGCCCTTTCTTATATTATCAGGGACACCCCTTCATCTATTTTTGTTTATCACAAACACCCCTTATCTTTGTTATGACATTCTCACGGAGTTTTACGTATGTTTCTGGACCTGATCTTTGAGCTAAAGCAGGATACACCATGTTTCAATCCTATTAAATTCTGGTACGCCTCAAAGACCAGTTTAGAAAATATTAGGTTAAACAGTTTGTAGATCACTAACAATTAAAACCACTTATGGGAAGCAATTTTTTTAACAACGAACTTTCAAGCATGAACTAGCATATGAAAAAACTCCAACAATAGATATTGTGGTCACCTATTACATATCTTGACATACTATTCCCTACTAATTACATATCTTGACATACTATTCCCTATTAATGTTGGAAATAGGTGAATAAAATTCCCAATGTTGATCTCTCAAAATCAAGTGTGCTGGAAGGGGTGCGAATTGATTCAAATAATAGGAAGGTTATTTGCCCAAACAATGTATCGGAGATTCCAACCAAAGTTCCAGAACTCCGTGAGAATGTCATAACAAAGATAAGGGGTGTTTGTGATAAACAAAAATAGATGAAGGGGTGTCCCTGATAATATAAGAAAGGGCAATGAGGTACTTTCACCCACTCCCGTTAACGAAAATGGACGGAAGTGGACATAAGGGGTGTTTGTGATAAACAAAAATAGATGAAGGGGTGTCTTTGATGAGTTTTAAAGATGAGGGGGTGTCTCTGAAAAACAGGGATAGATGAGGGGGTGTAAGTGCTTTTTAACCTTTTTTTTTTTTGCCATTTGTTAATCCTAGTCTACTCTATCCTAGGGGACTTGGGAAGGGGGATGGGTGCTTACCGGAATCGAACCCTGCCTATTAGGGGTGAAATCGGTTCGGTTTCGGTCGGTTCGGGGTGAATGTTCCCCGGACCGATTCGGTTCGGGGTATGATTTGTGTGAACCGATCCCGACCGATTTGCTTAAGGGACCGATTCGGTTCGGGGTGTTTCGGTTCGGTCGGGGTTTTCGGGGAAATCGGTTTAACCGAAATGGGCCAACTTGGGCCTAATAAAAAATTTACTTTTGGGCCAAACCCAGCACTTGTACAACAAACCGAAAATGGGCCAATTTAGGCATAACCCAAAATTTACTTTTGGGCCAAACCCACCACAACAAACCGAATGGGCCTCACAAAAAATTTTACTTTTGGGCCAAACCCAATGTTTTTCAAACAGAACTTGCAGCTAAAAATTCAACTAAAAATATTAACCCAAAATCTAGTAATTCACAGTCACAATTTAACACTTTAACAGACAATTTAATATATGTATCATTCACAATTTCCACTACTTAGACAGTTAGACTACGATTATGCCATAATAGGACCACCAAAAACCTGATTTAAATCAATTCACAATTTCACATTCAGTGTATACTGGCATTTAACATTACAGTAAGGCATAACCGCCAAAAATTCAGAACCATCCATAAAACTAACACTGATGTACTCCAAATTACCCTGCATTCTAAAGAAACGAAAAATAACAATCCTTCTGCATATAATTGAAGATCTTCAAGAGCCCCCTTTGAATCGATCAAGTCTACTAATAAAATGGATACCTCGAGGCTAGACATTTCTTCTTCGAACTGAAATCAGACTCTTCACTCTTCACTCTTCAATTTAGAGTTTTGGACTGTGACACAGCCAAAAACAGTAGAACAATCAATTTTTTGCAAATGAATATTAGAACAATCAATTTTTTGCAAGCATCAGGAATGACTACGGAAACTGGAAAGAAGAGCACACAATGTTTACTTGTTTATAATTTATATGCAACATAGAATCATATACAGAGACAGAGAGAAGAACAATGATTTAATGCCTACACAATGGTTGTAGCATTTCCCAAATCTGAACCAACAAAATCCCCTCTTAACTGTTGAAAAGTAATTGAGAAGAAAATCACAAACTAATTTCAGAAAATCAACAATCAAGTGAAGAAAGGTTTATTTCACTAAAACAAGCACGCTTTAATTTGATCCATTTCCCTATTTCACTATGAATAACCACAGCCAAAAAAAGAGCTACTAAGTGATTTATATCCAATACACTTTGAATGCATGCAACTTAGCATTTGACATATATAGGGTCCCAGCATTGGTTGTCATTCAAAAAACAAATCCATAAGAAAGACTCATAAATGACCAGACGGTGACTAAGCCTATGATACTTTTCAGAGAAGAGAAAACAGATTGTATTACTGAATTGATTAATGATACAATGCTCAACAGGTTTAAATAGGGAAAACCTAGAACAGAGAATCTACTCTTAAGTAAATCTATACCTAAACGGAAGATACAGAAACATATGATCACGATATGATTACATGCCTGATCGTTGGCAATGATCTCGACACGGCCGTGTTGCCAAACTCCGACGCCGGAGTAGGTGGTGCTGAGATCTATGGTGGGAGTAGAAGTCGACTTCCGAGTAGAGAGATCAAAGATTCATGGTGGCCCGGTGGGAGAGGGAGAAGAGAAGAAGAGAGGGAGAAGAGAGAAGAGAGGAGATCAGAGATTCATGGTGACTGGGGGCGTACAAGACTGGAGTAGTCAGTAGTGGAGTGATGGACTGATGGGAGGAAGTATAGATTAGGGTTTTGGTTTTATAGTTTATAGATGGACGGTGTAGATCAAAGTTAATGGACGGTGTTGATTAGTTTATAAATCGGTTCGGTTCGGGGCTAGGTCGGTTCGGTCCATCATCGGTTCGGTCGTTCGGTTCGGTCCCACTTCGGTTCGGTTCGGTTCGGTTTGGCCGTGATACTCCTAAACCGAGACCGAACCGATAATAAATTTCGGTTTTTTCGGTCGGGTTTTTCGGTCGGGTTTTTCGGGTTTTTTTCAGCATGGACCGACCGAAAACCGGCCCGAAATTTCGGTTTTCGGTTCGGTTCGGGTCCCGCCGGTTTTTTTTTCACCCCTACTGCCTATATGCATGGGAGTATAAGGGAGGCATCAACTGCACTCCACTCCACTTGCAGCTACATTGTCCCTTTGCATGACAAAAAATGTCAAATGTGAATAAGAATCCCACAGTATTTGCAAAATACTCCTAACTCTCTTCTACATACAAAAATCCACCACAAAGTATTGAAAAGAGAAATACGATAAGAATACGGGTAACTGTTTAATTTTTATAATGGCATTCAAAAGCCCAAACACAAGCATTGCGCCTAGGCTAGGGCTGTAAACGAGCCGAATCGAACCGAACCCTATGAGGTTCGGGATCAGTTCGTTAAGGCATGAGTTTGGCTCGGATTCGGCTCGGGTTCGATTCGAGCCTAGACAAGTGGGCTCGAGTTCGGCTCGTGAAAAAAATTCAAAGCTCGGGCTCGGCTCGATAGGGCTCGTTAAACTCAAACGAGCCGAATCGAGCCGAATTTAGGCTCGAATCAAGCTCGGTAGGGCTCGTTAGCAATTTAGAACACAAACTGAGAGGGGAAAGAGATATGCTTTAAAACAATATTACATGTAGATCTACCACAATAATCAAGAAATTAAACAAAAATAAACAAATCTACCACAATAATCAAGAAATTAAACAAAAATAAACAAATCTACCACAATAATCAAGAAATCAAAAGAAAAAGAACACAAGAAAAAAAATATTGAGAACTAAATAGAGTACTCTAGTTAGGGATAAAACTCATCTGTTCGTAGTAGAACTAGTTAGGGATAAAAGAATAACAAATTACATAAAAGTTTATCAACTATAAAATATTTATATGTAGACCCCTAAAGTATTATTAATTACATTTTGACCTCAGGTTCGCGAGCCTAACCGAGCCGAATCCACTTAGGTTCAAGTTCGGCTCATTTATGGAACGAGCCTAATATTGAGGTTCAAGTTCAGTTCATTTAGTAGACGAATCAAACTCGAACGAGCTCTTACCGAACCGAGCCTCGAATAGTTCGCGAACGGCCCAGTTCATTTACAGCCCTACGCCTAGCCCATAAAGAACTATGGGTCCACCCAGAAAGACCAGCATTGTGGCCCAATTCCCCCAAACCTTGCTCCCACCCACACATGGAAATGTGCAGCAGGTTTATTTACAAACTAGGGTCGCAGAGGTGGATAGTTGATACTGTTCAATTATTAGTTGCTAGCAAAAGAAAAGAAAGCACGAAAATGTTTACCTTTCTTTACCGATAAATTTTTTTCTTGTTTTGTTGGTATGAGTAATAAAATTGCGAGACTTGCGTCTTTAATTTTCACACTAGGATTATCTTTGTTCAAAAGTTAACCAGCAAAACGTACAAGATTCCTTTTTTGTTTTTTACGAATCGGATCGACGCAGAACGTACAAGATTCCTGCAACTATATATGATTATGTGATACTACGGTTGCAATCAAACTTTTCCGTAGAAATCGGAAAAAATCCCTTCAATAAAGGGCCGAGAGCGAGGGACGAAAAAAAAAAATAGAACAAATTAACTCTAAAATAAAAGTAATAACTTCTTGTTCCCTACAAGACCATAATCCAAACCAGAAAAATAAACATTTCTTTTCCCCTAAAACCAAACAAAGTGCACTGAGAATTCTGATTCCATTTACCCATACTGATCCTACCAATCAAATCTATATCAGGAACACCCCCACTCTTCTCTTTTTCACAAGATTTCACCCCAATTGGAGCATTTCTTGATCCCACCACCCCAACAGAGGAACAAAGATTCGGATTTCCAGATGCCCCAAAACGACTTCCCATTTTCCCATAAAACGACACAGAGAATTCAATTTCCCCTGTGAAATTGTTTCCATTGAAATAGAGTGCACTGATACAGGGCATATCTTCAAATCTTGGAGATATATTTCCAGAGAGACTGTTATTGACCAGTCCAAGAAATCTGAGTCTTTTTAATTCTGTCACGGAATCTGGAATTTTTCCTGTCAAATCAGTATTTGAAAGATCCAAGAATTCCAAATTTTCCAGATTTTCCCACTGAAGTCCATTGAGGTCACCACCAATTGGGTTATCAGATAATGCCATTTCATTCAAAGAAACCATTTCTTGAAGTGATTTTGGTAACCCACCTGAAAATTTGTTGCCACTTAAGTCTAATAGTGTCAGGTTCCTCAGATTTCCAATTTCCATTGGCAATTTCCCTTCTAAATTGTTTCTGCTCAAGTCAAGCTTTAGGAGTGAGGTCAAATTTCCGAAAGTCAACGGCATTGACCCAGAGAGAAAATTCCTGTTCAAGTCAAGTATCAAGAGCTTATTCAAGTTTCCCAAGCCATCCGGAATCGGGCCCACGAGCCGGTTTCCGGCGAGGACGAGGCGTTTCAAATTTACCAGATTGCCCATCTCGGCCGGTAATTGACCTGTCAGTCCATTCTGAAGCAACACCAGAGATTGGAGGCTTTTGAGGGTGCCAAATGAGGCGGGAATTTCTCCGGTGAGGCCGGGGTTTGATCGGAATTCTATGGCTTCTAGGTTGTTTGCTAGTTTGTCCCAGTTTGATGCCGGAAGTGTAAGGGTATTTCTGGTAAAACAATGGTAGAAGGAGAGGGATTTTAAATGGTTGAGGTCAAATAGGTAATGGGTGAATTCTGGATTTGGGGTGCAGTCAAGGGAGTTGTCATAAACAGGACCAATGTTTAGAGCAGTAACATACCATGACCCATTGAACAAATCACATGAGACTCCCTGTCCATTAGAATTATAGTCAAATTTAAGAGAGTTATAGAGAGAAAACCAATGTGATATTTAAAATTAAATAATGATATTGTTTAAATTTGGAGGGGAAAGAATCATTCTATACAAAACTCGGAGTCATTCAAAGGTACTTAAGTATGGTAATATTTCTTGTGTCCATGAAAATAAACTGAACAGTCCACCTTACCCGTCCGTCGGTTTTTTTTTTAGGAGGGATTTATCTTGATGACTCAACAGTTCACTTTTGAGAGCTGGTAGAGACCATTTATCTTGAAAAAATAGAAAAAAGAAATTGTTTCACCAGATTAGAATACATTAACCCAGCTATCACATGATAAATACATTCCGAAATCATAACAATCACTATCTTGAATTATCGAAGTCGTTCCAGAGAGAGACTCACAGACAAGTAATCTTGACGAGCTCTAGAAAGTAAATAGTCGAATCATCGAAGCTGTTTCAGAGAGGACTCAGACAAATAAACTAGACGTCTAGACACTGTCCATTTCATTTGCATGGACTTGAGAGGATTCATGTGTTGGTTTGAACAAGCTTTGGGCCTCCTTTGGGTAAAAAACTTAATCCAGATTTTTGGTTTTTTGGGGTACAAAAAACCAGAGTGCTTTGGGTAATAATCTTAATCCAAAAAACCAGAGTGTTTTGGGTAATAATCCAATAATCCAGATTATTCGTTTGGCCAATAATCCACCTATTTTGGCTTTATTAAAAAAAATTGAGTTCTGACCATAATTTTATACTTGTTAGATTCGTCTCGTCGAGAGGAATCCAGAAACCAAAAAATCTTGATGCAAAACTAACGAATGCAAAAAAAATTTGAATAAGGACAAACGAATAATCCAATAATCCATAATCTGGATTATTAGCCAAAGGAGGGAATAATTTGGATTAAGTTTAAGAAAAAACCAAACCATTTTTTTGGATTATTTGACAAAAAACCAATAATCTGGATTATGACTAGAAAAACCAACCAAAAAAAAAAACTAGTTTTCAGCGGACTGGAAAACGGATTAACAAAACTAGCTTTGATACTTCTTCCTATAATAAATACTTATAATAACATTCACGTTCACGTTCAAGTCTCATAACTCTTTATTGGATCTAAATATACTCTTAACACTACTCACACGTGGTAAGACTTTCATTTCGGTTCCAACGTAGGTCCAGATAATGATGTGGTGTGACTGGGCAATATTCCCTCGCGGAGGCGACAGGTACCATACTTGCACTCTCAATTTAAGCACCTAAAAAATATAAAAAATAAAAAGCAATTTGATATAGAAATGCATGTATGTACCTGTATTGGAGTCCAACCACAAGGATCTGGATAGAGATCTGAACCATTCCACCACTTCCCCACAAACCCTTGAATACCATTGTACAATGCCTCCTTCTCTCTCACCTCCATTGGAGCTAGAATTATACTCGAAGAGTCTTCTAATTGGCCAGTACCACATACTAATATACAAGGACCGACAAAAACCAAGAAAATGAAGCAAATATTACTAACTCCAACAACATTATTGAAGTTCTTCATTGCCAATTTCCCAAACAAACATTGGAAAGGCCAATGAACTAAGGGTATATGGCCTGTTAAAATTTTTTTCCAGAGAAACAATGGGAAGGCCAATGGAGAAGGAAAAGAGAATGAAGCATAATGGACACATATGATAGTGTCATGATCCTTGTATTAATAAGCACAAACTTGATCACTTGCACCCCTGTGGTTTGGCCTTGGTATGGATAATCCCCCGACGTTCAATTTATTGCACATAACTTCCCTGCACTAGCTAGGTGGACTTATGCGCATTGTTATGTTTTCCATCCACATTAACGGAGCCGGGTCTAAAAATTAGATCTGAGCCGTTTATTTTGTAGAGCTTTACAAGTACTACATCCAAACTAAAATTCAAGTCGATCGAAAATGAGAACCTCGTGGTCGAATAGAATTCATTATGAAGTAAATTTTTAATTTAAATTTGCCTTTCATTTTAACAAGAATAATGTTATCCGATCACTAATTTATCGATGTCTGATCGACATGATTGTTTACAGAGATGCCTACTCTTTGATTAATACACTATGAAATTAAAATTTTAATTTATTGGTTAGATTCAAGGAAGAAGATGATGATGTCGTTTATGTCCAATTTCCTAAATCTGTCAAATTGTACGAGATTGGCTGCAGATGCAATCTTCCACCAAGCAGAGAGTGGTTACATGCAACAATTCGAACGTTACGTATGTACCACACATAAATTTTCTATTTTGTCGTACGGAATTGGGTGCAGATGCAATCTTCCACTAAGCAGAGGGTGATTATGTGTAACGAATTGAACGTCACAAATGTATCCACACATGGGAAAGTGTTTGGTCCATGAAAAGAAAACATGAAAATGCACATGAAAGTGCATTTGACGGAATCCACCCATTACACTTTTCAAATAATGTACTGGGTGAATCTCACCCGTCGGATACACTTTCATGTGCATTTTTATGTTTTTTCTTCATGGACGGTACTATGCCTCATCCACACATAGACCAAACAACATAGAGTGTAAATGAAGTTTGCCCTATTTAGAACTAGAACTAGGGATCAATAAAGAAAAAAGGTGTGCGGAAACAGAGCAAGTACAAAACTAATTTAACAAAGTCTAGTCCACAAAAAAAGGCTTGAAGAGTAGAGTGTGATTAATTAATGAACAACAAAAAGCTCTGAGCATTAAGTGAAAAAAGAGAACAAAAGAAACAGAGCTTTTAATGGTGCCCTTGTTACTCACAGGCTCATAGCCCATATGTTGGTATTGCCGCCCGCTAGCTACTTCTAGCCGTTGTGTGGAAATGACATATACTTACTGCTGCTGCAAACGAGCCGAGTCGAGTCGAGATTCGCTGTGTTCAAACTTGTTTACCAAAATTTGACCTAGCTTGAACAGTTGAACATAGTAAATAGTTAACGAGCCAAGCCGAGCACAAGCCAAGCTAGTCGAAGCTTGAGTCAAGCCCGAGCTCGTTCACGAACCAACGACAAATATATATTGTTACTTGTATAAAATAGAGATAGTTTTAATGATGCATGTATATATGTCTTAAATATATGTTCAACATACAAGAAAAATGCTCTATTTCGAAATTGTGATACAATCAAATATTGTTTTTGAGTATTGTACATCAGCATATTACTTTTTAATTAATAAGAAGCAATATAATCTTCTCATGTTAAAATAAGATGAGCCTTATCGAGCCTATCATGATATTTTGAGGTTTATTTATTAATTTTGCCCAAGCTCGAGCCGAGCCGAGCATACTAATGTTCAGGCTTGTTTATTAAGCGAGCTAAAATTCGAGCTCGAGCTTAATAAAATCTTAACGAATTGAACTCAAATGAGCCGAACACCGAGCTGTTCACGAACGGCTTGGTTCATTTGCAGCCCTATTATACTCCCGTCTTAATTTGTTTGTTCTATTTTTAGCATTCATGCTTTTAAAAAAAAAAAAAAAAATACGGTAACTACAATTGAGGACAAGTTAAGCCCACGAAGCCTTTCAAAAAAGTGACGACTTCTTGTGCATTATTTTTGTGGGGTGAAGCTAGGGTTTAGGCGTAAAAAGTTGTGTAATAATAGTGATGACTAGATCCTTTGGGTTTTTGGTTTTGAGGTCGGCGCAATAGCAAGATTAGCTTTTCCCGTAGCACTAATTTACAGATTCTTTTTTGTTCTAAAGAGAAAAAAAAAGATTGATAGCCAAATGCTTTCAAAAGTATAATCACGTAAAAAGAAGAAAAAAAAAGGGGGGTTTTGTCGACTTTTCGAAGTTTCTTACTTCTGAAATCAGAAAAGAACGAAAATCGGATAGAGCAAACTGACTTGGAAAATATGCTTTATTCATCAAGGTCGGCAATGGAGAGCGATAACCATGGTCTATGAATACGTTGTTCAGGTGAAAACAGAATCGTAAAAAGAAAAGATGGGTTCTTTTGTCGACTTTTTGAAGTTTTTTACTTTTTGAAATCACAGAAGAACGAAAATCGGAAATGAAAATAGCGCAAATAGACTTAGAAAATGCGTTTTATCCATCAAGGTAGGTAACGGAGAGCAATAAGCATGGTCTATGAATACGTTGTTTAGGTGAAAACAGATTCGTAGAAGAGCAAGAACTTGAATATATAGAAGATACATAGACCATGGTTAAGCCCATGGCCTAGTTATGCCTCAATGTCAAGTTGGGCTTGGCTTCACCTTCAAAGATTTAAAGGTTGGATTGGGTTGTTGTGACCTTTTTATGTGTTAGCAATGGAAAATGTCAACTCCTATGTAACTAATTGTACAGCCTACCTTTAGATTCAGTGTGGAAGACAGGAAAAACTCAGCTTCAATTAATTGAAGGAATATGTATGGAAAAAGACCTCTCAAGAGGGCTACCAGTAGTCTCTCCCCGTCCCTCTTAATTTGCCAGAATATAAAGGAAAATATTAAAATAGGCCTAGTGGTCTTGTGTTAAGGTTTAGAAAGTATAGTGAAATGTGAGAAAAATGTATACAAATAGGTGTAAATGTATTAAAAATATATAAAAGGTGCACTGTAGTGCGTGTTTTTGTTTTGTTTTGTTTTGTTCTTTTTTGTGTGGTTATTGTGTGCCCAGTTGGCACACATTATCAAGACCCAAATATAAAAGATCGTGTGTGGGACATACAGGAGTATAAACTAAAAAGGTCATTTTTTGGCTTCTTCTGAGAAAGGCCAAGATAAAAACAAATCAGGATCCCGTTGCGCCCCATCTACATTGCATGGTGTACCATTCCTATCTTAGCCGTCCATCCCAGCAATTAATGGTTCAAATATGTTTGTTAACTCTTGCAGGTAAAAAATTGTTTCTGCGATTCTGAACCATCTCTTGGAGAGATGGACTGCTAGGATGGGGGCGCTACACCGTATGGCGCAGAGGGAGTGCTAATTTTTGGGAGAAAAAAAAAACTAGCTCTTACGAAGCAATTTCGGGTATCTTTTTGGACATAAAAAATACGAGGGACACACCACCAACCACACAAGCTTACGTGGCACTGCATGATTGGTGGTTGCAAAGTAGTTTCAAAGTGTTTGTTCTCGTATTACCAATCATGCATTACTACATAGACTTGTGTGGTTGGTAGTGTGGTGAAGAGCAAATGTCATCAACAAAGATGGGATACCCAAAGAGCCCTGACATTGTGATGCAAAGGTCATTTTCTCAAAGTGCAATATCCAATTCGAACTTCCCCATGACTGATATATCATCGTCAATTTATCAAGGGGAAAAAAAAAACAGAGAAGGCAAGAAAAACCTGCTTGATATCTTTTTCAATTTTCAACATTTCAATTTTTATCCCTTCACTGTTTGAAAGCGTAAAACGACAAAAAAAATAAAAATTAATCAATCAAAGCTAGCTCAGTTGACAACCTTTGTAATTTGTATACTACAGTACTAAAGGAAATGTCAAGAGTCAATCCTAGCCAAAAGCAAGATAAATTATTCCTTCTCCTAAATGGGTTTTGTTCATTTAGTTATTTGTTCCCTCAATGGGCTTAATATAATTATGGGTTTGTGTCTTGTTTGATATAATTCAATTACTTGTATTCTTCCATCGTTTACAATTTAAAAAAATGACAAAAAAGTTGACAACGTTTACAATTTAAAAAAATGACAAAAAAGTTGACAACATCCACTGGATTACCAACATCTTTAATAAAAAGGGAAAATTATCCAAATGGTCCCTGTAGTTTCACCCGAGTCTCGATTTAGTCCCTCTAGTTTCAATTGCACTCCAACGAACCCTGTAGTTTCAATTTTGGTCAAATTGAGTTCAAAAGTTAACTTCCGTTAGTAAAGTTAACGGAAATCCCAATTTGGGGGTTTTTTTAAGGGTCAAACTCATCTTTTTACCCACCTTTCTTCTTTCCCAATTTGTAACCCTAACCCTAACCCTAACCCTCTCTCTCTCCTCTGTTTTACAACAAAATTCACAACAAATCCACCAAATTCACAAAATTCATAACAAATTCACCATTCCTCCTCTCTCCCCTCTCCCGATTTAGTCCCTTGTTTGAAGTTCCCAGGATTGATTGGGGAAGATTTCGCAAAACCCCTGTGGATTCTAACTCCTCCTGGCCCGATTGATGATGTATGGAAGGTTGAAAGGGTGGGTTTTGGTTGGTTTGGTTCGGGTGAGAGGAGTGATAGGTGCTGAAAAGCACCCGTTGAACCTCGTTAACTCGCATTTTGTTAAGCTATTTCGGTTGGTTTTTTTATTAGCGTTTGTTGGTGAATGGTGTTACAGGTGTCGAGTGCCCAAAGATGTGGAAAACATGCTTTGGAGTGGTTTAGAAGCGTCAAGGATGGAGAGAGGAGCGAAAGAGGACCAATGGGCCATTTTCTGACTTGGTGGTCCGGACCATGCTTTCCCCCGTCCGGACCAAGGGCTCCGCGAACTTCAAAGAGCAATATGTACCCGTAGTCTGGACCACCCTTTTCCCCATCCAGACCATGGTGTCGGGAATTAGCGTTTTGACTGGTTTTTGTGTAATTTTGAGAGCCCTAAGTATAAATAGCACAACCTAACATTGTTTTAGGGTTCCAAACTATTTGAGAGAGGCTACTTTGAGAGAGAAACTCATTGTTCTTCATATTCTTCATGCGTTCTTCGAATCAAAGCTTGTCGATCATCACCATGTCTGGCTAAACCCCTTCTCTAGGGGGAGGATGAAGCTCTACACCAAGTAACCTTGTTTTTCTGCATAGATTGTGGTTATTATTCGGATCAGATTATATGTTAAGAACTCGATTTCGTATGATCAATGGAATCATGGTTTTATTCTTCCAATTAGTTGAGTATTTGTATTCACGTGTTCAAATACCGTAAACATGTAATTGATTTCAACGGTGCGATTGGAGTTCTGAGATGGATTATGCTCGTAAGACGGATCGTGCCGCGATAGTGAGACGGTCCGTGCTATGGGATAGTCCATGCCTTTTAACAATCGCTATATTTTCTTGACGATTATCGTTAGGGTTTGCAAGCCCTAGCGATAATCCTTTGCGATTCGAATATTAATCATATCTATGCGGTGCTCGGTTGCGCGGTAGGAGTGGATTCTAAACCTTAGATCTTCTTCCCAAATAGTTCCACATCTTTAATTATTGCGCTCTTTAGTTCAATTATTTCACAAACAATCAAACCTCTTTTTACCGAATTAAATTAGAAGTTCATTTGAATTAACGCAACTCAGCCAATTTGTCTCCAAGGATCGACACTCGGACTTTACCGCTATTCTCCGGAATAAAAGTTAATTCCTAGTTATTAAATATTTATTTTTGACTCGGCATGACACGATCAAGGAGTATTTGGTGGGTTTTGTGGAATCGAGAGAGAGAGAGATATGGGGATCCGTTTGTGAGAGATAGGAGGCCGGGTTATGGAGGTCTCGATGGTGTGGGTATTGGTGGTGTCGGGTTGGGGAAGAGAATGGGTTTGCCGATTAGGGTGTGCAAGATGAGATTGATTTGGTTTTGTGTTGGGTTTGGAGCAAGTATCAGAAAGGAGAGAGAAAATGTTAGGGGTATTGGGGATGGGGTTTTCGGTTGTGGTGGTATTGGGCTTAAAAAGATGGACTATGGTGGAGAGGGGAGAGAGAGAGAGAGAGAGAGAGAGAGAGAGAGAGAGAGAGAGATGTGAAGGGCTTACAAAGGTGGACTATGGTGGAGAGGGCTTACAAAGTGGACTTTGGTGAATTTTTTTGCCTCTCAATTTTATAATTTTAGTGATTTTTTTTTTTTTTTTTTTTTTTTTGAGATTTGCAGAAGGTAAAAAAGGGGTAGGAGGAGATAGGGTTTGTTATTCGGCAAGAGGGAGGACAAAATGTCTATTCTACCCCTCAAAAAAACCCCAAATTGGGATTTCCGTTAACTTTACTAACGGAAGTTAACTTTTGGACTCAATTCAACCAAAATTGAAACTACAGGGTTCGTTGGAGTGCAATTGAAACTAGAGGGACTAAATCAAGACTCGGGTGAAACTACAGGGACCATTTGGATAATTTTTCCTTAATAAATGACAAAAAAGTTGACAACATCCACTGGATTACCAACATCTTTAATGTTTACTAGTACATCGTAAAAAAACCAGCTCAATCAGATATTGTTAAATGCTTCATCGATTCATCAAGTTTTTTATTTTGAATAAAATAAAAAGCTGAATTGCCCGATGAAGCATCTATTATTTGATTGAGCTGATTTTTTTTTTACAGCATACCAAAAAACACTATTTTAAATAACATGAATGCCTCTGATTATTTGTGTGGAACCCAGAGTGTGCCCAACACAAAACTCGAGCTCAAACTTAGCTCAATTACGAAACAAGCTAATCCCACGCGAGCCTCACGAGCAACTTCGTTCGTTTCCAGCCCTATAGTTGCTGGACATATAGCTGACTTCCATTACCCCGATAACCCGATACATGCCCAATGAACACTCAGTAATCAAGGTTTCCTTCCCCAAGGTTGTGAAATATGGCAGGCTCTGTTTGGATTTTGAATTTATTGTAGATGAAAAAATTGAATCCCTCCCAAAATTCAAGATCCACACAGCCTAAGTATAAAATAATTATAAAAAAAAAAAATGAATAAAAAGAATGCATGCAACTTATCAGCAAGAAAACTGAAACACCCAAAGAGCAAATATGACGACGGAGAAAACTTTTATCAAAATATATATTATTCACAGAAGTGTACCCAAAACTGCATCATCAACAAAAGAAAATTTACTTCACAAGGGTTTTACCCATATAAGAAAGACAAAACCAGCAGCAGCAAATTTGACACTGCAACATTACTTTATTCAGATTCATACGAGAGAAACATTTAGGTCAAAAACTCCAGCGTGTGTCAACTTTTACCGATTCCTATAACCTAAGCATGCAGTCACTTGCCTGTGACAAGAATTCAAATACCTTTTATCTTAACACAACAATGCAGCGATACTGGACACCTTATATCAGTAGATGCTCTTTCCCGTACTCCCGCACAATTACGGGCACACTAGTGGGCGGGACCTGCAGTAAGCAAAAAGAATGGAAAAAGAAACAATGAACGTTCGGCTGGAGGGACCAGCTTAATTTTTTTCCTTGATGCTCATGGCTGGTAAACCGTAAACAGACAGTAATTGCACACATACAAAGGTAAACTGACAGGAATCATTTCGCAATGGACTGGATAGATGTAGAATAAGGTGAATCGTCCACCTCACCCAAAAAATAAGTTCAAAACCAATTGGAGATAAGAATATAGTCGCACACGTACTGAGCAACAGTAATTAAAAAAACAAAATTCAAATGATGAGAAAAACAAATTTCACATATAAGCCCTTCACAACCAAATCATATTAACTGAACCTATAATCGAGTCGTTCAGACAGTATTGTAATAGCTCAACAAGAGTAGAATTTGTTCGGTGATCTGTATGCTTTTCTCATGCACTTGAGATTACAAGTGTAATACCCCGACATTGAAATCTGTCATTGGCTTGGATTAAAAAGGATTACAAAGTAAGAGATTTTTAATTCCACCTTGATTGTAGTTATCTTCACAATTAATAAGGTGAATGACTTATTTAAAACAAAACTATGGTTGGCAGGGGATGCACCCCACGTGGATCATGTTAAGGATTTGCCTTGCAAAAGTGGATAAATGCATGGGAAAGGGATAAAAGACAAATGAGGAGTAAAACAATAGAGAAGTTAATAAAAAGGAGAAGTGTCATTCATTTGAGCTTTTACTTTGGTGAGTAATCATATTCTATAAAAACAAAAGGAGAATAATGAACAAGGGGAGGAGAAAATTCTAAAGGGAAAAAAAGGGGGAAACTCGGTTAAGGTGGGGAGGTTGGGAGATGGATTGGACAAAAGAAAAAAAAGACACAAGAGGAAGGGAAAAATGGGAGGAGATGAAGGCTAAAATTGGAAGCACATTAAAGATGAAAAATGTATTCGGAAACTGATGTAAGTATGGAAGGAAGTGGGAATGCCTAGTTAGTAATTTTATTTTTGTTTAGATTATGTTGGTGGCGTAAATCATTCTTTAGGACGATGACCTGTGCTTTAGCAATAACATGTAGTTGTATGTGTAAACACTACACAAATTACAAGTAGGAATGTTTGTGAGGATACAAATTACTGTAAGAATTCCTTCTTGGTTGAACTTTAGCCAAGTGGTTTGTTATCGGTGGACTTCATTTGGTTTCCAAAAAAAAAAGTTTTTCTTGGTATATCAATTTCAGGTTTAGGTAAATTTTCACTAATAAATATGGTGGAACCTATACAAAGGTTAGATGTAAGTTGTTTTCTAGTTAATTGTATAAGTTTGGTCCAAGATTGTGCCTCCAATTATCCAAGGATTTTGCGTCAGGCCCTTCCTTAAGTGATGAGTCCAGGTCGGAAGTGAGTACCATTAGAATATTGGGTAGAGAAGTATGACTAGAAAAGTTATTATCTGATTTTCTGCTGTTATCTACATGTTAGCACAGAAATAGATTGGAAGTTGTTTGAGTGGCATAATTACGGGAACCGCAAGCAATTCTTTTTGGTTGTAAATATCGTGGACAATAATTATTCTTTTCCCATCAAATTATGCTTCATATTGATCTTTTATTGGGGGTTATATGTTGATCAACATTTGAGCTCGCCCATTCATTTTCTTTTCTTCTCGTTTCATATTTATCGCTCACGGATTTGGGTACTGTTAACTTGCCATTTCTTTAAAAGAGGTTTCACTAGTTGGCTTGGACAAAAGAAAGAGAGAATTACGAATTGGGAAATTAAGTAAGTTTGGACGCCTAGTTTTGAGTTTACATTGTACTGGATGATGTAACAAATTAAGAAAATCATGAGGAAATGTTTTGTCAGAGGGTTTATTTACTACACTTGTGCATCTAATTAACTCAACTTTTAGTTGGGTATTTGGGTAGTGAATGGGTATTTGGGTAGTGAAGTTTCCTTTGTTTGTTAGTGCCAAGTGTATGTATGTGTACTTAATTATAATTGTCGAAGATTTAGATATTTTGTTGAGCTGTCAGTTATGCTTATTTTGGGTATACTTATTTATAATTGTGGAAGGTTTTAACATTGTGTTGAGTTGTCAATTATGCATAGTGTGGGTACACTAGGTGGCTTAGAGCCTATGAATCATATCGCCTAAGTGGCATAAATATTACTCCCTCCGTCCCTTTTTAAGTGATCCACTTGGGAAATGTGTAATTTTGCGGACGTTTAAAAATGTACTTTCGTATATCGTTTTAAAATTTTTTTTGCACCAAATTAAAGTACTCAATGAGCACTTTAATTTGGTATAAAACAAATTAAAAAGTTATATAGAGAAATATGTTTTTTAGGGGTTTGAAATTGCACGTATTCCCGTATGGATCACTAAAAAAGGGACGGAGGGAGTATAGTAGTAGCGTGAATAATATTGCCTTAGTGGCATGATGAGTATTGCCTTAGTGGCGTTGTGGATATTGTACAATTAATGTGATATCATTCTGCCTTTGTGGCGTAGCCTTTACGGCATGAATAAATTGCTGATGTGGCGTAACCTTCGTGACGTGACCTATGTGGTCGGATGTGGTATATTGATTAAAATATGTGTTGCTTAAATATATTGGCTGATCAATGTTGGTCATGCTTTGTTTGGAAAGGCTTTATGAAATTTTACTAATAATTTTCGAGGATTTGTAGGGCGAGTAGACTGTAATATCCCTTCCAAAGTATTGGAATAAATTTATTAAATAAAATTTTATCACTGGAAAAACTACCTAAAGGGGCTTAGTATACTAGGCTCCTTGCTAGTTGGGGCATAGATTGAATTAATTGGATTTGATGTATCATTGTGCTATTATTCTCTGTTTGATGGTTTCAGGTTCCATCCTAAGCTTGATCCACTTGTTTGTGGTTAAAGCATCAGACATATGCAGACTTTTGCTGTGGACCATTTGTCCCATACCAAGTGGTTTACACCTGCTGTTGCTCACATTCATTTGGAGGGAGTCCTTATGTCTCCAAATTCTTGCACCCGACTTAAAGCTCCTGGCTACATATATTTACTCTATTATCATTTAACATAACTTAAATCCTTTATGCCTTAAAGTTTATAGTTTGAGCTTGGTATCGGCTAACAAGCATCTTGGTGATATGGCTAGATTGATTTTGAGCTGTGTGCACCACTATACTATATTGAGAGCCAGTGTGAGCTGAGTGTTTGAGCCCCTGAGTTTCCTTGTGAGAGGAGATACTCCCTCCGTCCCTTAAAGTTTGTCACTTTCACTATTCCAGCCCTATGAAAAAATTGATTATTTCTTTTAATCTGTAATGTTTTATATAAGCAATATGGATCTCGTTTGATAGATTTCAATTAGATCTTTTGAACAAAGTTCTGAAAATCACATAAAACGTTATGAATTGAAAGATATAGGCAATTTAAAAATGACACACACTCCCGAAAGTGTCAAACTTTGCAGGACAGAGGGAGTAATAATTAGTGGGGGCATCTGGTGAGATAAGTTTGAGGGTGTTTGGTCCCTAGAGAGAGTAAGAAGTGTGAGGTTTCGAGGGTGGAGCAGGGTGAGCACTATACAAGTTAGGTTGTCATGTATCATTCACATTTCTGTGTTGTGAACTGCATCTGCTGCGATTAATTTCATTACTGTAATGCTGTTATGATCTGGTGCTCTGTAGTGGCTAGTTCATGCCACTGCTGTAGCGAACTGCCATTGCTGTGCTGATGTCTGTTACTGTGGAGCTGTTATGATCTGCTATTCTGTTACTACGTTCAGTTTCTGCTAGGGGTGAAAAAAAAACCGGCGGGACCCGAACCGAACCGAAAACCGAAATTTCGGGCCGGTTTTCGGTCGGTCCATGCTGAAAAAAACCCGAAAAACCCGACCGAAAAAACCGAAATTTATTATCGGTTCGGTCTCGGTTTAGGAGTATCACGGCCAAACCGAACCGAACCGAACCGAAGTGGGACCGAACCGAACGACCGAACCGATGATGGACCGAACCGACCTAGCCCCGAACCGAACCGATTTATAAACTAATCAACACCGTCCATTAACTTTGATCTACACCGTCCATCTATAAACTATAAAACCAAAACCCTAATCTATACTTCCTCCCATCAGTCCATCACTCCACTACTGACTACTCCAGTCTTGTACGCCCCCAGTCACCATGAATCTCTGATCTCCTCTCTTCTCTCTTCTCCCTCTCTTCTTCTCTTCTCCCTCTCCCACCGGGCCACCATGAATCTTTGATCTCTCTACTCGGAAGTCGACTTCTACTCCCACCATAGATCTCAGCACCACCTACTCCGGCGTCGGAGTTTGGCAACACGGCCGTGTCGAGATCATTGCCAACGATCAGGCATGTAATCATATCGTGATCATATGTTTCTGTATCTTCCGTTTAGGTATAGATTTACTTAAGAGTAGATTCTCTGTTCTAGGTTTTCCCTATTTAAACCTGTTGAGCATTGTATCATTAATCAATTCAGTAATACAATCTGTTTTCTCTTCTCTGAAAAGTATCATAGGCTTAGTCACCGTCTGGTCATTTATGAGTCTTTCTTATGGATTTGTTTTTTGAATGACAACCAATGCTGGGACCCTATATATGTCAAATGCTAAGTTGCATGCATTCAAAGTGTATTGGATATAAATCACTTAGTAGCTCTTTTTTTGGCTGTGGTTATTCATAGTGAAATAGGGAAATGGATCAAATTAAAGCGTGCTTGTTTTAGTGAAATAAACCTTTCTTCACTTGATTGTTGATTTTCTGAAATTAGTTTGTGATTTTCTTCTCAATTACTTTTCAACAGTTAAGAGGGGATTTTGTTGGTTCAGATTTGGGAAATGCTACAACCATTGTGTAGGCATTAAATCATTGTTCTTCTCTCTGTCTCTGTATATGATTCTATGTTGCATATAAATTATAAACAAGTAAACATTGTGTGCTCTTCTTTCCAGTTTCCGTAGTCATTCCTGATGCTTGCAAAAAATTGATTGTTCTAATATTCATTTGCAAAAAATTGATTGTTCTACTGTTTTTGGCTGTGTCACAGTCCAAAACTCTAAATTGAAGAGTGAAGAGTGAAGAGTCTGATTTCAGTTCGAAGAAGAAATGTCTAGCCTCGAGGTATCCATTTTATTTCATGTATGATAATTGTTTAGTATGTAATTTGAAAAAATAGTATGTAACTTGGAATTCGACTTTCCTTTTTTTAGATTGATGATGAAAATGAGTTTGATATGGATGATCTTATGGATGAAGCTGCTGAGTTTGATTTACCTGATAATATTGATCTTGAAATGGAAAATGATGATGAAGTGGCTGAAAAAACAGAAAATGAGACTAAAAAAGGTGGTGACGGTCTAGTCAGTAATAAGAGAGCTGCTTGTTGGAAAAATTTTAAAGTTGTTACCCCAAAAGATCATCCAAAACCTAGGGCTGCTTGCAATTGGTGTGGGGTGTCTTATGCATGTCATTCAAAAAACAATGGTACAAAGTCGATGACTCATCATTTGAAAAATTTGTGTACCAAATATCCCAAAAGCAAGAGATTTACCGGTTCTAGGCAAAAACTCCTTAGTTTTGAAAAACTAGAACAAGACAATGGTGAGACAAGTGCAAACCTTGTGTCCTGTACCTTTAGTGTTGAGGCGTGTAAGAGAGCCCTAGCAGAGATGATAATAATTGATGAGTTGCCATTTGCATTTGTTGAGGGTCAAGGATTTAAAAAATTTATGCATGTCATTCAACCTAAGTGGGTCAAGATTCCAAGTAGGATTACGGTTGCCAAGGAGTGTATGCGCATTTACGATGAGGAGAGAAAATCTTTGAAGAGAAAACTTAAGAGCCAAAGGTTGTGTCTCACTACCGACACTTGGACTTCGGTCCAAAACTTGAACTACATGTGTCTTACCGGGCATTTCATTGATGAAAATTGGAAATACCAAAAGAGAATTCTCAATTTTTGTGTTGTTCCCAATCATAAAGGTGAGACTCTTGGTAGAATAATTGAGAACAAGTTGTTGAATTGGGGGATTGACAAGTTTCTAACCGTGACGGTGGATAATGCATCTTCTAATAATCTTTTGATTGCTTACATGAAGAGGAAGACCAAAGATAAGAAGATGACCGTTTTAAATCACGACTTCTTGCATGTTAGATGTTCCGCACATATCTTGAATCTAATTGTGCGTGATGGATTAGAAGAGATTGAGAACTCTATTGCAAGGGTGCGTAATGTTGTGAGGTATGTGAGGTCTTCCCCGAATAGGATGGATGAGTTTTGGTCATGTGTTCAAAAAGAGGAGATTACATGTACACTTAGACCTTGTTTGGATGTGCCTACTCGGTGGAACTACACATATTTCATGTTGGATAGAGCTCTAATTTATCAAAAAGCTTTTGATCGATTATGTGATGACACGGCCTTCAAATTAAATGTGATAGAGGAAGAGATGGATGAGGATAATGATTTAGAGTTTTGTGACTTTCCGGTTGATGGCGGGATGATTGAAGAGAGAGAGAGAGAGAGGGAGAGAGGAAGGGGGAAAGGGAGGAGGAAAGGAAATGTTGGGCCTCCAACTCCAACGGATTGGGATAAGGTTAAGTTGTATGTGTCATTTCTTAAAGTGTTTTATGTTGCAACATTAAAATTCTCGGGTTCTTTGTACGTCACTTGCAATGCTTTCTTTGATGAAATGGTGTTGATTCAACAAGCTATCAAGAAGTTGTGTGCTACCAATGATAGTGTTTTGTACCCTTTGGCACGTGGTATGAGTGCAAAGTTTGATAAATATTGGGGAAATTTTGAGAAGATTAACCCAATGATGTTGTATGCGGTTGTTCTTGACCCTCGATGCAAACTTGGGTTCTTTGAATATTGCTTTCTAAATACTTTGGGTTTTGATAAGAAGTTGGTAAGTGAAATGACGGATAAGATAAAACAAGGGATTACCGAATTATTTGAATGGTATGTGAGTAACAATGCAAGTGTGAATGCGCGTAATGGAGATGAGGTTAGGGGAGCATCAAATAAAGTGGATTTAGATGGTTTGGATGAGCAAAAATCTTTGAAATCTCTTTTTAAGCTACACCAACAAAATGAAACAAACATGGCAAGCAAATCGGAGTTGGAGAAATATCTATTGGAGGCTAGTGAAGATGATAATGAAAGGTTTGATATATTGAAGTGGTGGAAAGACAACTCGTCTAGGTATCCAATTGTGTCCCAAGTAGCACGAGATGTGCTAGCTATCCCCGTGTCTACGGTTGCCTCCGAATCCGCTTTTAGCACGAGTGGACGTGTGATTGATCCATATCGTAGTTCTCTCGCTCCCAATACCGTGGAGGCTCTTATTTGCACTCAACAATGGATAAAGAAACCAACTAAAATCAACATTAGAGAACAACTTGATGAGTTGGAGGAATTGGATTCGGGTACTACTCTTTGCTTTCTTTATTTTTTGTTTTCTTTATTTTAATTACTTCTATATATGTTGAATAATTTACTTGTACGCTTTTTTTGTGTGGTTTTATTGTATTTAGTTATCATGGAATCAAGTGGCAAGACTAAGAAGTAAGGGGTTGTTCTTCTTGACGAGGGGCTGCTGTTGTGGACTGAAAATTTAGGTAATGCTCTGTCATTTTATTATTAAATTTGTTAATGCTCTGAAAATTTAGGGGTTGCATATGTCAATTTCGACAAGATCTATTGTAATCTTATCTTAAATTTGTTCTCATTAATCCAGTCATGATATACATGTAATTTCTCTTTAATGTTTATCCAATTAATCTATAGCCTATATGTTGTGTCATATACATGACTATGAGTAAAAGATGGGTTCATTTTAGAATTTATAACTGCTGTTGATGGTGGAAAAACTTGACTAGACTGTTGGAAAAATGGTCATTGCTTGCATTTTGAATTTGATCCTGGCAGTGGCTAGTGTTGCTCAGAATTCATATTTGGGTCTGTTGAACTTGAACCTGGCAGTGGCTAGTGTAGCACATGCATGTTCTTTTTTTCAATTAAGTTTTGGAAAGTGTCTTGCAAAGTTGTCCTATTACATATTTACATATTTACATGCTTACACTTTGTTGTCCTAGTGAAGTTTTTGCATTTTTTTTTGGTAAATACCCCAATGAAGATTTGACTGGATTCTATTCTTTATGTTGACTTACTGTGCAAAGCGAATCCTTAGTGGAGTAGAAGTATTTGTTTGCTACGACATATGATTGAGGTTAATGTATCTTTTCCGAATTCGTGTAAATGATATCTGATGAAGCATTGGTACTGCAGGCAGAGCTACTGTGGGTCCATTGTTGGGTAGACTTGATCGATTCAAAGGGGGCTCTTGAAGATCTTCAATTATATGCAGAAGGATTGTTATTTTTCGTTTCTTTAGAATGCAGGGTAATTTGGAGTACATCAGTGTTAGTTTTATGGATGGTTCTGAATTTTTGGCGGTTATGCCTTACTGTAATGTTAAATGCCAGTATACACTGAATGTGAAATTGTGAATTGATTTAAATCAGGTTTTTGGTGGTCCTATTATGGCATAATCGTAGTCTAACTGTCTAAGTAGTGGAAATTGTGAATGATACATATATTAAATTGTCTGTTAAAGTGTTAAATTGTGACTGTGAATTACTAGATTTTGGGTTAATATTTTTAGTTGAATTTTTAGCTGCAAGTTCTGTTTGAAAAACATTGGGTTTGGCCCAAAAGTAAAATTTTTTGTGAGGCCCATTCGGTTTGTTGTGGTGGGTTTGGCCCAAAAGTAAATTTTGGGTTATGCCTAAATTGGCCCATTTTCGGTTTGTTGTACAAGTGCTGGGTTTGGCCCAAAAGTAAATTTTTTATTAGGCCCAAGTTGGCCCATTTCGGTTAAACCGATTTCCCCGAAAACCCCGACCGAACCGAAACACCCCGAACCGAATCGGTCCCTTAGGCAAATCGGTCGGGATCGGTTCACACAAATCATACCCCGAACCGAATCGGTCCGGGGAACATTCACCCCGAACCGACCGAAACCGAACCGATTTCACCCCTAGTTTCTGCTGCTTATGTAGTACACGGCTGCTGATGTATTACAATTGCTGTGTACTGTACCCTAGTTACTAATGCATTTGGTAGATGCGGTGGTAAAGTCAGATTCTATACTTTACCATCCATTCCATTTTCTGGGGTTGATTGCTACTGGGTTTGAACTGTGTTTCAAAAGAATGGTGTCCATATGCATCCTGATGCATCATAATCTGGTCATGGGCCAGGCTCACATTTGCTCCTCCGTTTGTGTTACGCCCATTTCTCCATTCGCGGTCACTTTGATAGTTGCCATTGGTATGTGATGTTTGTCAGAATCATCACGGTATGTGCCTTGTTACTACTGCCACTGTTTTCTATGTTGGCTTGAGGGGTCTGTCCCTCTAAATGTCCAATCTCCTATCCTTGGGGGGATGTCCCTTGGAAGATTTGAAACCCTTTGAGAGGGGGGTGTCCTCCCGTTGGATGCCCATCTGGGCTGTGATTCTCATCTCACACTTAATGTTGGTTTCAGCTGCCGGAACTAGTTTCCTTCTGGGCCCTTCTATAACATTCAGTTAGTTGTGCGCTTTTAAGGTTTAACAGCCTTTTAGCCCTTCTCTCATAGTGTATGTTGCGTGCTCGGTTGGAGGCTTATGTTATAGCAGCAAATTGGCAGTGCACACGCTCACGGTGCTACAGCATTTGCCAACACGCTCTCTTTGATGGACCTGAATCTCTTAGTTGTTACATTACTTACATCTTGTATAGGATCTACTATCCCTATCCTCTCCATGTAGCCACTTGGCCTCCCCACCTATATTTTCTTTTCTTTTGTTTTCTCTTTGTCCTCCTGGGGTATGCCCCTTGTAGGCTGTATATTCGTTTAGCCCCTTTTATTTTCAAGCTTGGTTTACCCAAAAAAAAAAAAATGTGTGAAGTAGTATCTCCTCAAAATTATCTCTTGTACCTTAGGATGGGATTGTTTAGGCAGTAAGAGTTCGTTGCGGGGAAAAAAAATAATAACAAGAGTGCGTGGCAGAAGCTTGGAATTTATTTACCTACATTTTGATCAGTAAATTTCGGGGACGAAATTCCTAAAAGGAGGGGAGTATTGTAATACCTCGACATTGAAATCCGTCATTGGCTTGGATTAAAATTGATTACAAAGTAAGAGATTTTTAATTCCACCTTGATTGTAGTTATCTTCACATTTTAATAAGGTGAAGGACTTATTTAAAACAAAGCTATTGTTGGCAGGGGATGCACCCCACGTGGATCATGTTAAGGAGTTGCCTTGCAAAAGTGGATAAATACATGGGAAAGAGATAAAGGACAATGAGGAGTAAAACAATTGAGAAGTCAATGACAAATGAGGAATGGGAAAATGGAAGGAGATGAAGGCTAAAATTGGAAGCACAGTGAAGATGAGAAATGTATTCGGAAACTTATGTAAACATGGAAGGAAGTGGGAATGCCTTGTCAGTAATTTTCTGTTCGTTTAGATTATGTTTTTGGGTAAATATTTTAGATTATGTTGGTGACGTAAATCATTCAATTTTGTTATTTGGTTGGGTTAGACCGGTAAGGTAATATAGAGAATTTGGGGTGTTTCAACACGACCAAAATACTAGTATTTGACGAGAAGAAGATGACGATGAAGAAAAATTTCTCATGTAATATTCTTAAAGAAATCATATTCGTCAAACTAATCAGGTTAGTTCTGGCGAAATCTGGTAATAATTCTTGAACCAATCGGATAGAATTTATGGGATTATGGCTATAGGCCTCTCTCATGAGCTTGGGGCTTGGTATTACAAGAACAAACTAAATGTATTCGAAATGACAAGATTGAAAATAAGATGATGGATGATGAGAAATTGATGGCACTAGGCGAGGCAAGTGCTATTAACAAGATTAAAAAGTGGTGATGATTCATTGATGTGGTCAAAATCAGTTTTGTCAGTTGTATGATGCATATTGGAAGTTAGGGATGGGTATAATCCATCGCTATTACTTGTTCCTACGAAGAATAATAGCATGATAGGCACAATCAACAAAAAACGAGGATATGGGTGAATAAGAATCCAACATACAAAGAAGTAATGGAAACTATGAGACAAGTGGCTTGTGTCGCATGGTAAAGAATGGGCAATTACTATATTAGTCAATGATGAGGGTATAAGACTTCCATAACAATATCAGGTAGAAAGGGTGATTAAGAATCCAACATAGAAACCACATATTAACGCCAACGTCATTATAAATTATAGTTTAATGTTATTACCCATTTCACACTGACGATGGCCTATGGTTTTTCCAATCGATTGTTTGCCGATGACATGTGATAGACGAAGACGAATCTGATTGGCCTAGGGTGAGGCATCGCCATATGCATGGTTTTCTCTCCTTAATCATGAACAATTATTTTGGTATGGATTGGGCTAGGTTTTTTCTCAAGGCTTTGGACTGGACTGGGCTGTTTTGTCCTTGGACTGTATTTAAGTAGTAATTTCAATTATGGGCCCTACAAAATCACCCATGTTATGTAACAAGTGGGGAAGCCCAACGTATTAACTATAAGAATATGGATATATTTTGATACTACTAGGTTTTTGACAGAGTAATATTTGATCTGCATTAGCACCCAAATGGCCAAATATAAAAATTTCAAAATATTTTTAACATGTAAAACTTACTATATATTTTTTCTAAATATAACAATTTCTGCGTTTCCCTGCACTCAGAAAACCTTTGTATACTCCATTTAACCATTGATTCTCAAATAGGAATCCCAATACGGAAATGGAAACCATAACTAGAATGATTTGGAAATATTCATTTACTAAGGCATGCTTGAAAATTGTGGAAATAAGTTTCAATGTGGAACAGTAAACCATAATATGACTTACCATGCCGTAATCTGTGATGATCATAGAGACATAATCCGAAGGAGTGGCATCATAACTGTTACACCAAAAGATGTGTCTTTAAGAATCAGTGATGACGAGAGTTTCCCTACTGAAGCTATAGTAATTTATCAAAAACTCACAGTAAGTTCAGAAGCTGTAAATTTTCCTTATTGGTCCAATTATCCAAATGATTTACATACATCCCTGGAACCTTGGAAATGATATCTGGATCGCCTGTAAAAAGAGTAAATAAGATCAGACAACCAAGCAGAATAATGATTTGGTAACTGAAGTTGGGAAACCAGTTCAGCACATCAAGTAACAGAGCATAACACTTACCAAGTTCGTTAGAGCAGATTGAATCAAGCTGAACTCTTTCATGAAACTTATATGCTTCACAACAAATCAGAACTGGAACTTGGAAAGCATGCGCTACCATAGCGACACATGCAGTGCCAACCCTTGAATATACCGTTCCATTTGACAGTACAGAGGCAGCCCCTAGAAAAACTCTCGTGACTTCAGGCATGATATATGACACAGCATTTATATGAGTATATGTACAACTGAGGCCCTTTCCAACCAGCCTGCAAATCAATTTTTGGCCATCAAGCTTTGGACGTGAATCCACAACCACAACACGAAATTTTTTCCCCAGTTCATGGGCATATAAAAAAATCATTTCGACGACTGATGATGACCCATATGTGAGAAGAACATCCCCATCCCTGATTTTTGTAGTAGCGTGTCTGACTATCACCTTGTCCGCAAGTATAATCTTCTCATAGATGAAACGATCAATGTCTGAACAGAGATTGGCTTTTGCTTCTGATTCCGAAAGATTTAAAGCTAACTTGGCAATACGATTTTTTAAAAACCTGATTGCATTCCCCATACTGATAGAAAGGGGCCTGCATTCAATCAAAAATGAAACATAACTACTGATTTTGGCGGTTAAATCTCTAGCAAGTGTCTTTTCTGGAGGTGTGAAGTAGTCTTTGATGGCTTCCCGAAATGCTTGTAGCATTGTAATACATCGATCGTTACCCCCACTTATGTCTCCAGCCAGATATTGTAATCCAACCTGATAAAAGTTTGCACATGTTCGTTAAACTAAGGTTGTAAATTTCTCAAAAGCTTGCATTTGTTACATTTCTTTCGCATAATTGGTTCCAAGGAATATGATTGGTTCCTTCACCATCATCCCTTAAGACAACTATTTTTTGGTGATAAAAACCATAATGTCTGGGACACGGTTCTATTTTAGAAGTATCTATGTTGTCATGCATAAAATTCTGGATTAGGGAACATAGATCTGGTAACAATCATTTAGGCAAAAATATGATGCAAAAAGGACACTTGCACAAGGAAATCGAGAAGCACATGCGATCAAAGGTGAGTACATCAAATACCAATAAACCTGATAATACAGGTTTAGGCACCTGCATATGACAGCAAGGCAGAGGATTATGAAGATACTTATTTCCGAGATTGATGTAGTAATTTTAAGCTCCAAAACGTGGTTGGAAAGGATACCTTGTAAACTGCAGAATGCACCGGATCAAGTTGGAAAAACTTTGCCTCCAGATCAGGAAGTTGAGTTCCATGTTCATATTGAGGCAAATGCCGAAACAATTCAACTCTGTTTCTAGCTTCGGTTTGCTTGACTACTGCACGTCTTTGGGCCTTGTCGACACGGTTTTTATCATCGAATTGCAGGCGAGGAGGAGGCACATCTTTCTTCCTATCTTTCCCTTGTGGTCGATCACCTCCTTTCCTTTCAGATCCTGCAACAGAAGGTGCCACGGGGGGACCATCTTTCTTTTGTGAAGTCTGCTTCTGACTTTTGCCAGTTTGGTCATGCACTGGAGGTACTCCTCCAGAAGCAGCATATTTTTTCCCCTCTGCTATAAGCATATCAGGATTGACATAGATACAAAATGAGAATATAGATTGCACAAAAAAGAGGAAAGAAAACTTGAAGAACGAGGGTTGAGGAACATGAAAAATCTTGTGCAGATACATGATGGCCGCTATGACCACCATTACTGTCGCAAACATACTTGGATAATGATCTTAGCAAATTGAGTACATACAAGGAATATAAAGAATTCAACGCAGGAAAAGTAAACCAATACATCACTCCTTAAAACTGCAACGTAACTCCTGAACAGCAATCGAGACTGGTACAATTGCTTGCTTGAGTAAAATTGTGCCTAAAGTATGATAATTTGAAGTGCTATTAAGATACTCAAATCAGAAACCATAGTAATCTAAATCACATGAAGTGTAAGAAAATCCAGCAAAACAAAAAAGGGAAAATGAAATGAAAGAAAAAACTAAAAGCCCCATTCACACAAGAGATGTAAGATAAGATACAAATAGTAGAAGGCACTCTCAATGAAAGCAGTACAATTTAGACGATGAGAAAATGAACATGATATATTATAGTTTCATCTCCAACACTCAGAATTATGATGATCAAAATTACACAATTATGGAGCCACAGGTGAATCAAAAGAGAACATGGTGCCCAAGGCCTTCAATCAGATTCAAACACAAACACGTAATACAAGGGAAATACGCCTTATCAGCAAGCATACCAATTTGTGTTTCATCCAATTCTCATAAAATACATAAGCATACGTAAACAAATAGGTCCACAAAGTTATACAAAATTCCATGAGCCAGTGTCTTTTTGTTCCAGGACTTTCAGCGGCAGAATATTGTAGAACCTTTCTACGTTGTGTCCAAAAGTGTGATGTAATAGAGCAAATGGTAATTTTTCTTAAGAGATTCTTGCTTGGTAAAGGATATTTTTAGAATCAGCACATTTTATTGGCTGTAGTCTCAATGGTTTGTTGATGTAGCAATTCAGAACTGTAACTTAAAATCAGAAACTGAGCGAAAAAATAAAAATAAAGGGAAGACAACTCAAAAGTCAAAACCAAGTTTAATATTAATCTGCACAAAAATCGAATCTAATATTGTATTTTAGTTGCTATAAACTACAATTAACCGGATACTTTATCAACAAATACACCTTTCTATTTAAATAGAAAAACTATCCCACCATTTTACAAGGAGCTCGTGAAGGCAAGGCGAGGTGCAGCCAAAGTGCATCAAACACCTTAAGGCAACGCACAGCTCACAAAGCACCCTGAGGCTCTCAAGGTGCGTGACGTGGGAGGATCAATGACATTTTCCATTTTTCCCCGTGAGTTGTGTGCGCTCCTGATTTTCTTTTAAAGTCAATTGCTATGTTTCTCTCCTGATTTTGTTTGTTTTGGTCAAACGGCTAGCCATTTTATTATGCCAGTAAGGCTAAAAATTAAAGCCATAGCTTTTCATGGATGCTATGGTTTTGTCCGTATTTGGTGATTTGAACATCTGCAATGCTATGCAGTGTTTTAAAAAGCGCGCTTAGCGCAAGACGAGGTGAGGCACACCTCTAGCGCTTCATAGGGTTACGATTAAGCGTAGAACCATTAATCACAGCTTAAGCGCTGAAGCGCGCGCTTAAGCGCAGAAGCGCAAGGCAAACGAGGTGCGCGCTTTTGTGTTTTTTTGCCTAGATTACATCCTAGCCCTTCATCTTGATAGACACACCCTGTGCCAAGTGCACCAGATAAAATTTCGGTAAAGCTACACATATTGTCGACATAACAACATCCAGCCGTCTAATCGACAAACCCTAAAATCATTCGAAGCAGTTCGAAGGGGTGAAGAGTCCTAGCAGTCTAATTGATCTACCTTCTTTACCAGGTAACAAACTAACAACTACTTCTTCTTCTTCTTCTTCTTCTTCTTTTGCTCCTCCTCCTCCTCCCTTCTTCTTCTTGTTCTTGTTCTTCTTCTGCTCCTCCTCCTCCCTTCTTCTTCTTCTTCTTCTTCAGAGTCTGACTCTAAGCAGATTTCTTTTTTTCTTTTTTTAAATATTAGAAAAAAATAAAATAAAATTGGTACTGAAATTATAGACTACTTTTTCTACGTAAGTGTATGATCAGTTTTTTGAGAACATATCAGGAAGAAGAAGAGGAGGAAGAAAAAGATGTGGAAGGATATAAATCAAATGATGATAGTGAAGATGAAGTTATTGGTGTTGAGGATGATGATTAATGTCTATGCATGACACTATGACAACCATGACTCTAGATTTAATTGCCGTTAATCATTTTGTTGCGTCTCTAAAACTATTCCGTTGTTGACATGTTATGTTTTATGCTTTTATGACATTTGAATGTTTTATAAGTCTTTGCTTATGTTGAAAGTCTTACCTATATTTGAATTCTACTTGTTCTAAAAAAATGTGCGCCTCGCGTTCAAAAGGCGAGCGCCTCGCCTTGCGCTTAAAGCTCCAGGGGACCATGGCGCCTCAGTGCGCCTATCGCTATTTAAAACACTGATGCTATGTTTATGATATTTGAAACTCTGGAAATATTTTCTTATGTTGATTTTGTCTATATTATTATTATTATTATTATTATTATTATTATTATTATTATTATTATTATATATATATATATTATTTATTTATTTTTATTTTTTTTTTGAACGGATTTTGTCTATATTAGAATGTACTTATCTTTTACAACTAGCGTGTAGCTGTAATGAGACATGCACCTAAGCACCTTGCCTCACTTTTCGGACCAAAGCTCCAGGGGCCATGGCGCCTTGTCGCGCCTATAGCCTTTCAAAACACTGCACTGTCAACAACTTTTTATGTAATATTACAAGTTCCAAGGAAACATTAGCAAACTGAAAGAAATAAAGCCATGAAAACACCAAAAACCAACAGTACAAATATCTAATGGCATAGCCACAAGAAACAATAATATCTACAAATTACGTGAATCATGTGCCAATGCTACAAAATTATCCGACAAATTCTAATCAGCAGGAACTAAATGGATTTTAAAAAAAAAAAAAAAAAGAAACTTGATTGCACTGTTTGTTAAGATTCAACAAACCTCTGCCTGAACCTTTTGCAGCTCGTTGAGATTCCTGCAGTGCACGCCTTTCAGCTTTTGTTGTCTTCTCTTTTGATGGCTTTGAGTTTGACGGCAATTCATTTGATATTTCTGCATCTTTTTGTTGATCCTTCTCAGCAGTATTTTGTGATTCTATCAATAAAGACACATGCAAGCAAAGCCACCAATCAATGAAACTTATAAGCTGTTTAATTGGAGACCACCACTGAACTCACAACCAATTTATCTTAAGAGTTATCCCATGTGGAATTAATGCCAAACATTCCACAAGAATAAGCAAGAGACTGATGCCAATTAAAAAAAATGCAATCTAGATGTAGTTTATCAACACATATAGGTAGTAGCCTAACCATGGCTGTTAATGAAACATAAACTACGCTGACATTTAAATAAGAGGTGGCCATGAACACCATGAAACATAACATTTGTCCAACAGAATCTGATTGAGCCAATTATCATCAAACTTATCGACCTGGCCCAGCTCAGCATTCATTGGCAAATCCGCAAATCCTGTAGAAAAACGGAGACTGCTTGAACTCGGAAGCGAATTAACACGTCAGCAGCCTTGTTTGGCATACCGTTATACTCCTTTATCGCCAATTTTTCCCAAGGCCTTCCTCATAACTACCCTAGAACACTTTCTTTTCCGATAAATCGCAAAGGAGAAAACGTATAGGTGGAAATAGGGAAATACTTCAGCTTCAACATATAGTGTTTGTAATGCAGAAGTACCATGTTCGGTCTCTGTGTTCAGATGAATTACTTGAGCAATAATTAAGGATAACATCATATTACTCCACCCCACGAAGGTTTATAAACGGATATATCCTCACAACACAAGTCCTACCCTCATGTTCATAATTCCTGTGTTGGAGAAGCATCATAAGAACCTTTCATTTTTGGATTAGTCTGCCAAGACACGGGTTTCAAAGAGTTTTGAATTATCAAGCCAACAGATGGGTAAATGGCTTTGGATATTTGCTTCTGCAAAGAGGTAGATAGTATAGTACAGTTGCTAAGTGACTTAAACGGTGCACGCATCGCGTGCTAAGGTGAGGCAAGGTGCAGCCAAACGATCTCGACCACCTTGAGGCGAGGCGCAATTTGTGAAGTGCTACGGGGGCTCCTTGGGCATGTGCCTCGACGTATTTTTTCATAATGGTTCAAGATCTCATTTCAACTATTACTTTCTAAAGGATTACAAGTTGGAAAAACACTAAATTAAATCCTTCAATGTAAAAGGGTAAGATTCAAGCCCTGGCTTCATAAAATAAAGGAAAATTCAAAAGTTGAAGAACATTTGAGGCCAAGTCTTCTATGTATGGGTTGTTGTATGTTTCTCGACTGTTTCTACACTACGTATTTGAATAGTTTTAATTTTTGTTCTTTGAGCATTACTTTTTCATGATTCGAAAATACGGAACTGTCATCTTTTACACTATTTAGGATTCTCAAAATACTTGTTTTTGCTGAATACTTTTACCACTGTTACACTTAATACATACTTTGACGAGGACAGCAACAAGTAGAAAAGTGCTTGATGAGGGAATTTTGGTAATTGCAACAATCCTAATCAAAGGACAGCATGGGTAGTTCAAGGATTGGTCATTCAAGGGTCATCCATGGTAGTTAGTAGTTTGAGGGTCATCCATGGTAGTTGGAAGGTCAAGGGTCATCAATCATCATGAATCTTGTATTTGCATTAATATCATCTAGATACATTAAACAGATTATGTTAATTCATTGCATAAAGTCTTTGTTAGATTCTATGTATGCATTTATATATAGGTCCATTCAATATCTTACTTAATGCGTTCATTGATTAGGTTCGTGTCATTTAGACTTCTAGGAATTAGAAGGGTGTTATCAATGGATTGTAAATTGGGATTTAATCTTTTCTTTTATGAATAGAGTTGATTAATGAATTGAGTTTACAAGGCTGACACCATTGTGATTGGGGTTTGGGCTGCGGTCCTTCCTTGTAGAAACCGCCAACCCTTACGAGGGTGAAAGACCTCTCTCTCGCTTTCCCTCTCTTCTTCTTTTCATTCTTTCCTATCCTCTATTCTTATTCGCCACCAAAAACCATCACGATTCCTATTGTATGCGGCAATACACGAGCGTCTTAAAACCGTCCTACATCATACTTTCTAAACGGGCACCTCGCGTGTGCCCTGTGCCTCGCCTTGCATCAAGAGGCTAGACACCCAAGGACAGTGGCGTTGCATGCTCCTCTAGTTTTTTAAAGACACTAGGGCACTGCAAATTATGGCAATAAAGGCGATGGTTGGTCTTGGTCAAATAATGATGTCAATGATTCCCACACTCCACACTACAATCTTATTGAAAGCAATTAAGGAAGGTTGGTATCAATTTGACAATCATGTTTGCTTCGTTGGACTCATAGTCATGGACATGAGGAGATAAGGGTATATATATGAAGGATGTGAGGTACACCTTACAAGGATGTGACTACCATGGCTTCAGCACATATTATAGGGAAAATCCAATGATGACTTCAAAATTGGAGAAAGATCAGGTAGTTTGGTTCTTTAAGGCATCACATTTTAGATATCACTACACAAATGTTGAGGATGAGATAACAGATAAAGATACTTTGTTGTTCTATCTCATTAAGTATGATGGAGAGAGGGAGGGCCGAATAGTCTATGTTGATCCAGAAAAGGGAGTTATGACCGCCAAATTTTAGTGAATGATTCTTATTGGTAATGGTCAGTCGCTTTGCCTAGAAAGAGTAATTGAAATACTATCTTCTTCAAGGGTCTTTCTTTGTTAGGGTGTCTACTACAGACAATATCCTTATCGTTGCTAACCTCCTCAACGGTGCAAAATTCAAAAGCATTACAAACTAATACCATATAAAGAAAGCTGGTGAGTCAATTGCCTTCTCATGCATTATAAGGTTGTTGAGGGCAATTATTAAGAGTTGATAGATACAAAACAAGGAGAATGAACAAAAAGAAACCACCGAGGTGGTTGCTAGGATGGCAGAGGTGAGTGGAATATATTCCCTCCCTCTACATCTGGAGTTCGAACCCTGCGCTCCCCATCTACTTCCTTTGGTGGTAGGTGGTGCAGGTATCAAAGCTCGCTTCGCGTGGAGGGCCCTTTGCCATCTTGTACCAAAGTGGTGCATGTGGTGACGGCCTATCCTCTCGGACATAACTATGGCTCGAACCGGACATTCCCAAGCAGGTCGAGAGCCCATATGGTCACGCCCAAGGGAGCTTGCAACGTTGGTCGCTCCCTCCCACCCTTTTTGGTTATCAAAAAAAAAAAAAAAAGAGACAAAAAAAAAAACAAAACAAAACAAAACAAAAAGAATGTAGTACAAATTGAAATTTTTAAAAAAGGAGTCGTTGATAGCATGCAGCTTTCTACTCTACAAGGTACTGATGGAACCTTATTCTTGGATGGAGATTTAAACGTCTTAAGTATTTCAGAGATAGGTGTGAAGGCACCACAATTGAATTGTTGAAGAGACAGCAAGACCATAAAAAAAAGGAAGAAAAAAAAAGTTGTGGCCTCTTGGACTTCGACAAAATGAAAACCCCATTAGATATCATATCGGATAGAAGTAGAAGAGTGAAAAATGGAGAACATGTTTTCTTTTGAATTGTATTGACATGATGGGGTCAAAAGATGATATAGAGAAGTATTTTCTTTATTTAAAACGTGTGGAGGGCGCATTGTGGCTATGACAAGTAACTTCACTGTCACTAACTTTTTCCTTCACAATGTGTTTGTACTTTTTAGCTTTTATATTTAGTACTGCTTAGACCATAAGCTTCACTTAACATAAGGTTATCGAAACACTAGAATTACGTTTATTATGTTAAGGTACTACTAGGATATAAGCTTCACATACAAAGAGCTATCATAATAAACCAAGTTCCTACGTTTTTCCCTCCTTTCTTGACTTCCTGATGAACGCTGGCCCCCGTCATTAAAGCATCATTCAAAAGACCTTGAAAAAACAAATTTTACATTAATAGACCTCATCTAGCAGCATGGATTTCCATGAAAGCATCATTCAAAAGACCTTGAAAAAACAAATTTTACATTTTATACAAGGTTAATCAAGGGACTCAAACCTAAAATTAGTTAGTGAGGCTTCTGATTTTTCCAGTCCAGTCACCAACCAAACAACCAGATCAACATCATAATCTTAAGTGCATCCTACCCAAAGTGCCAAAATCAAAAGCTCCAAAGAAGAACATTTCAAAGTTTCAATCCCATTACAATAATCAGAAAATCCAAAACTACACATCCAACTGAGCAGATCGTTTCCACCAAAACTACTAAAGAATAAAGATACTAAACTGACAATACATTTCTAATTCAGATAGCTGAATTGCCTCGCAATGGTTCAGACTTCAGACAATGATCCTTACCCCAAAATTACATACACACATAGAAGGGTATTGCTAACTACCGCCCAAAAGGTTGTGAATATCAATACACACTTTCACGGATACCAATATACTTTTAGCGATATTAGTACCCTGTTATATACTATACCGTTTTCGGATATGGATACATCTTTCACACTATCCCACCGCCATAAGAGCTGTCATTAGCATTTTCCAACAGGAGGAAAAAAAGAACAAAAACAATGGATGCAATAAGGGAAGAGAATCAATACCCGATACCGCACGAGCCTTCTTCACAGTCCAATTGAACCCTCCAGCAGGCACCGACGACGCCAACTTCCCCGAATTACTCCGCCGAATCCAATTCACCGAGTCCTCCGAGAACTCCCCGTCTCCAATCCTACTAGACGGCGATACCCCCGACGATGACGGCGGGGACGTCCCGAGCACCGACTCGGACTGGTTATAACTCCCGATCACGGCATGAACCCCGTCGATGGACCGACGCCGCAGCATCGAAGCAGACGGAACCGGCACGCCGACCGGGCGCGTCGGATGGTTGTGGTGGATGGCGAGGGAGGAGAGGTTGTCGGAGGCGTGGCGCGGCGGGGGAATCATGACTGGGGAGAGGGAGTTGTTGGAAGGGGAGGAGGGTCCTGGTGGACCCGACTGGGTGCGGCTAGGGCTTTGCTGTGCGACGGGAGAGAAGCCGACCTTGCGGATCACCGGGTCGATGACCCTGGATGTGCGGCGCTGTGGAGGATCCATGGGGAAGCAAGGTGGGGATTGAGGGGTTTAGGGTTTTGTTGCGGCGGCGGTGGTTTGGTTCATTGGAGAGAGGGTTGTGGAACGCGGGTTGCGTGGGTCTGAAAGTCTTTTGCTTCGAGTGGATGGCTCGGGCAAGGGGGTATGCTGCGATGCACACCGCACATGCTGTGCACCCATTATGGAGCTTACCTAAGTATGAAAAATGCATTTTGAAAACACATGATGTCCGATCCAATAAAACTCGGTAATCCTACGGGTACAAATAATTTTGTACAGAAAATGTACAAATCGCTCTCGGGGGTCCACTTTTGGGTCCCACACGAGTGATCCGAAAACGAAACGGCGTGATTTTGGTTCAAGCACTTCTAACTGTCCGATTGAGCTGAAATTTTGTGGAGCCCCTCGGAAAAATGTTCTAAAAATAATGAACGGTTCGGATCACTCGTGTGGGACCCAAAAGTGGATCCCCGAGAGCGATTTGTACATTTTCTGTACAAAATTATTTGTACCCGTAGCAGGATCCAATAAAACTTTTACGAGGACTATTTACTTGTCAAAACAAACAAAATGAATGATTTAGATCAACTAATGAGACCTGGGATGGCCCATTTGCGTACGCAACACGTGTACTTTACGGGTATTATTACACACGCTTAGAAGGCTCGTCAATTAATCGATACACGATTTTTTTTATTAATTTATTAATTGAATTGCGCATCTTGTAATTTTATTCTTAAGATACGTGGAATTGTATTTTATAAATCACCTTTTGTAAAAGCGTGTTGCAAAACACGTTTTTATGTCACTTATTCCTTTTTTTGAAACACGTTTTTATGTTACTTATTCCGCATTAATCAATAATTTTAAAGATTTACGTCATTACAAGTCACGCTTCCATCGTAAACGCGAGTTTACAAATCACGCTTTTCTGGGTGTTACCTATCATTTTTCCATTTCAATTCCAGGCTTTTTCGACATAGAACAACCTTCCAACCCACACCTCGACCACTCCTTCTCTCGCGCTCATCACTCAGTCCGCAGTTGTCAGTTGTTTTTTCTCCGATCATCCGAATAAGTATCTCTTGCTCTCGCACTGGCGACTTTGATCCGCCGTCGTGGGTGTGAACTTGCTCGGAGGGATTTGAATTTAGAAAGGTTGAATTGTGTTGGAGAATGAGAGGGGGGCATGAACAGGGATTTGGGGTTTGATTATTTGGTGGGGAACTTGTGTTGGAATTTTTCTTTTGCTGTTACAAAACAAAGGCTCTGTTTTATTTGCACGTAAAATATTTTCATGTAAAACATTTTACCCATTTTCCAGTAAAAAATTTTACCGATAAAATCTTTTTCAGAAATGGGCATAAAATGACTTACTTACAAAACTTCCGTAAGGCTGAGATTTTATCAACCCTCCTTCTCATTTGATAAAATCAAGGGAGATTTTATCAAATTTTGATTTTATCTTTGATAAAATCATTTGGGAAACTCAGCCTGACAAAAGAAGCGTGTTACGCAAATGCTTTTGTAAATGTGATTTAACATTGTTCGGGAATCATCAATCAATCAATACATCCCCTCAATCCTCCAGAACCTCAATACAAACTTTCTATATTTTAATTTATAAGAAAATAACACTACCCATCGCCAAAAAATGACGACGACAAATTAAATGCAAAATGTGTGGATGTGAATGCTCTTACAAAATTTCATTGCCCAATCATCGACTTGCACACTTTCCTAATCAACAAAACAATACTCCAACGAGCCATTAAAGGTTGCCAATCTGTCTCTTGTTGGGATTTATCAAAATAAAATGGTTTTTTTAGTTTGGGATTTTATCAAAATATTCGTTGTGCCTTGAGAAAGCTTCTAAAAGAGTTTTGGGTTGTTGGCTACTTGAAAGGGTGCGACGTTTGGTGAAAAGGTGCATCCTTTGGTGAAAGGGTGCGACATTGGTGAAAGGGTGCGTCCCTTGATGAAAGGGTGCAACCCTTGCGAAAAGGTGCGTTTGGGTCTATAAATAGAACCCAGGCACAATCATTTTGTATAAATTCATAATGCCATTACTCTGCCAAAATACTTTCTAGTTGCTGTCTTATTTTGTTACTCCGTTACTCTGCAGAAACGATGTTTTTAACAAATCCTTGGTTCTTTTGATCACAAATTCGACTCGGTATTCTGTCTGTCCTTCTTTTGTGCGGACGCAGGAAGAAGATCATTGAATTGATCGGGCTTTGTTGTATCCTTGAACAGATTCGCTATCAACCCGGTGCACACCAAAACAGTGAGGGCGAATAATATTTTCGGAAAGCGACTCAGTAACGTGCCTCGAAGCAAGTTTCTACAGGTTCCATCATCAAGGCGTTCAGATTTCTCGAAGACTCCTAGATTTACACCAACATCTCTTTCCTTTCAATCTGAAAGTCAACATGAAAATTATGTACACAAAAGTGCCCCATCTTGATGTGGTGTTCAATACCACCAACATTTGTGATAGATAATTTGCTTGGGTATGTAAAGAAATATAATCGGCCTATTGCTTGGTTATAAACTGATAATATCTTAATAATGTTCGGACCCCTTCACCTAACAGTTTAAACTTTTGAATTGGGTAAAAATATTTCTACTACATGATATTAAAGCAGAATCTATATCATCCCATACTATAAATAATTTACTATCCAATACTCCAACGTACAATGACAAAAATAGAAGGTTGCATGATGACAGACTAAAAAAAGCTATGCACAGCCCTTTGGTAATTTGTATCAATATAAGAGGTAATTTTGAGTATTACTGAGGTTATTGTGTAATTATTTCTTATAATTCTAATAATTTTGGTAATTTAATAAAAAAAAAAGGTAGTAGTTTCATTTCTTAATTTTCTGACACATAATCAATAATCATGTGGGTGTTGTATTAGCCCGAAGAAATAAAACAAAACGATTCAAATACTTTTAATGTATTAGGCTAGATTTCAATCTACAAATTTATTACGTTGGAAAGGAAAGGTTTTATATGTAATAAGTATGCATTGAGATAAAAATATGTTTTTCAAGTCGGTCCCTCCCGAGTCAAAATCACGACTCCGCAACTAGCTATGCATGATAGACTTCAAACACAACTTCAACTTAAGGAGACTGTAAATGATTGCAATCATATATTGGTTGAGTGATAACTTAATATAATATTCAGACCTCTTTATGTACACTACTAGAATAATTGATAAAGATCACACTAAGAAAATTTGAAAGAATACGATTTTGCTGAAACCATGATAAAGAAATGCAAGGTGAGTTTTTAATGTCACTTTGCTAATAAACCGTAGTGATTAATCATAATTATCACAGGTTTAAAAGAACTGTGATTATAATTGCTTAATTTAATCACATTTTCCTACAAGTGTGATAAATGTGTTTATTTTCACCACGTTTTGTTACAAACCATGATAAAATGTGTTTATTTTAATCACGCTTGTTACAACCGTGATAAAAGAAACTTTTTTTATCATAGTTTTCCCGACCTTGATAAAATGTGTTTGCATATTTTAATCATACTTCGATTACAGGTTTGATGGACTAGTAACTACTTTATTGTTTATCTTAGATTTTTTTATTTTGTTGCCTTATGCATCACTTTTGGTGACGAAACAAATATTTGTTACCTCATGCAATGCCTTTGTCGACCAAAATATGAGCTTAGTCGCCAAAGTAAAATCTGGCAGAGACATAATGGCGACAAAAAATGTTAGTCTCCAAAGAGAAAACATGTCACCAACTAATTTTTTGTTAGTGTCTACTAGTAAATTACTAGGTATCGCTAAAGGTTAGTCTATAGCGACCAAATTTACGTCGTCGATTGTATATTATAATATATATTATGTTACATACACATAAAATTAGTTAGTAAATGAAAAGATAATACATATACATACTTTTTGGGAAATGTGACATAAAGACTTGGATAGCCAAGTGGTTGAGTGTTAGGATAAGAATTGGGAGGTTGGAGGTTCAATTCTTAGCAAATACATGTTGGGATAAGAATTGGGAGGTTGTGGAGATGATTCCACAAGACACGTCACATTAAAATACATATAACACATTTTTATGTCCAAACCGTTGTGATATAGTTACACCACACTACAAGAAAAAATGTCTACATTGAGGATTGAGTTTCCTCGCCAAAACACCAAATTTTCTCGCTAAAGGAATTGGCGAGGAAATTTTTTTTCGCCAGGTTTCCTCACTAAAAGGTCGTCGCAAAAGGTATTCTAGCAAGGAAAAATAAATTTCCTCGCCCAATTTGCCAATTGGGGAGGAAATTTTTTGTCACCTATTCGGAACAATTGGCGAGGAAATTTTTCCTCGCCTATTCTGACCAATGGGCGAGGAAAACAATTTTTCCTCGCCTATTCTAACCATTTGGCGAGGAAAAATTTCCTCGCCAAAACTCCTGAAACTAAAAATAGAAGGAATCCAATTCCAGCTTCTCCACCTCCGCTGGGAATCGAACCCGCGACCTCCTCTCAAGCAACGCGCGCCTCATCCACCACACCAACTTCTATTTCAATGCAAAGTTCAACAACTTGTAATATATAACCTTTTGTAGTTCTTTTCACCTCACCATTTTTTTAAAAATCTTTTTGTCTAATTTTAGTCTGTTTGTAGTGTTTCTTTAAACTTCTTTCTTAAATCTTTTAATGTTATTTGTTTTTACTGGAGTTTTTATTTTTTATAATTTGATATTTTCCTATACCCTTTTATAAGTCTTTACTTGTTAGAATTACTTACCTTTGCATTTATATATTTGTTTGTGTTTAAATTTTGTGAATTGATAACCGATCAATGAATTTTGTTCTTCCCCTTCCTCCAGATTTTCATCGCAAGGAAAAAAAATTATTACCACAACTGACTCATGAGAATGTTTTTGGGTGGTCTCTACCTTCGTAGGCCTTGACTTGTTACGTTTGTGTTATGTTTGACTTGAATGATCTTGTATCGAGAGTTCCTTGAATATTTGGACTTGTCGAAGTAAAGATTAGTTTTTTATTTACCCTTAGAACAATTAATTTAATGTGAAAAATTATATTCGTCCGATTACTCTGTCATGCTTACAATTAGATATTCGCGACGATATTTGTGCTACTACTTTTTCTATCTTCCAATTTTTTTATTTTTATTTTCAAATCTAAATAAATCAAGCAGCAACATTTGGAAATATATTTTTTATTTTCTATGCCAGTCAGATTTTTTAATTTTGATACCTATGTAATGATTGTAACACATAAATCTTAATTCACTTTCTAATACATGATAGTATGATACCCACCTTTGTTTCAAAATGGATGATCATTTTAGGAGACCAAATCATTATTCTACTTGAGTAATAATAATAATAGATTTATATGCAAATGACATGATCAATATGATATGTATACATTTAGTTTCACTAATTAGTGTGTGCATACGACGAATAAGTTTTTTTTATTATAAATTTATGGTATCATAAATAAGATAAGTGTTTAATTTGAACTACTTATTTATTTTACGATATTAAATACAGATTATAAATTTACACAAGTATGGTTTTGCGAAACATTTTTTGATCTTTGAAGTGTCAAACTACGGTGAAATAGAGTAAAAATAAAAATGAAAAAACTATGATAGTCATATGCAATGAGTAATTATTTCATGCTTATAGAGTAATATGTGATATTTTAGAGTTACATTACCATGCATTTACGTGTAACGAGTGATTATTACGTCTTATTACAATCAAATGAGACATACATGACTTGAAAAGTTATCAAAAATTGACTTGCGTGTGCCCCACCTCTAGCATGTGGAAAACCCCAATACAGGTAAAAACCATGGAAATTAATCAAATCTTCAATTTTTTGGCGAGGAAAGATAATTTTTGTCGTCAAATGGGTGCTCTTTAGCGAGGAAATATTCATTTCCTCGCCAAATCTTAGTTTTTTGACGAGGAAAAATAATTTTGTCGCCAATCTTAGCTCTTTGGTGAGGAAAGATAAATTTCGTCGCCAATCTTAACTTTTTGGCGAGGAATGATAATTTTGTCGCCAAATGGGTGCCCTTTGACGAGGAAAGGTAATTTCGTCGCCAATCTTAGCTTTTTGGCGAGGAAAGTTAATTTCGTCGCCAAATGGGTGCCCTTTAGCGAGGAAATATTATTTTGTCTACACAGAGTACTCTTTGCCGAAGAAATCAATTTCCTCGCCATAGAGACCCATTTGGCGAGGAAATTTGAATTTCCTCACCACATTTCGTTGCCATAGGTAATTTTTCTTATAGTGCCAATCACGGTTTTTTTTCCCAAACCGTGATGGTATAACTAATTTAATCACGATTTTTTGAGCAAACTGTGATTGTGTAGTATTTTTAATCACGTTATTTGTCCAAACCGTGATCTTAAAACTAAATTCATTACAGTTTTATCTTCAAACCGTGATAATATTGTTGATTTAACTACGGTTTGCCATGTAAATCGTAATTGTATAATGTTTTTAAACACGCTTTTTTGTTCAAGTCGTGATCTTTTAGGATCTTTAACCACGGTTTGTTGTCCAAACCGTGGTCTTATCTTGTTTATCTTCACGCCTTATGTGTTTCCATATCAGTTTGGACTTAAATTTAATCACAAAAACAAACCGTGGTTGAATTTTGAAGACTTTTAATAACGGCTCCATTAACCACGGTTTTATAACCGTGATAATATTATAAAGATCACGGTCTTTACCCGTGATCTTTTAAGTTTATTGTTGTAGTGGTATTAGTTTTAGCTTGTGTTAATATGGAGTTTTGTATCAATGGATTTGTTTTATTAATAATAGAATAAATGGAATGACTATAATAGACACACATTAAAAGTGTGTATCGATCATTTACACTTATTGTGTGATCTATATTGTGTTACCTCATGGCAATCGTAACATTTTTTAGTGTCTCGTAACTTTTATATTAAAAATTTGTAACTTAGGAAAGGAAAGTATGAAGAGAGTTGAAGAGACCAAAACTCCCATAGTGTTGTTACTCGCTAAACTTAAACTTAACATGGACCAAACTTTGGAGCCAAACATTAGGCAAAACTAGAAGGACCAGATACAACCCAACATCAAATGGATAAAACATCCCAAAATAATGCTATCACCCCAAAATAATCCTCAACCCAGACCAAAATATGGAGCCAATCAGAACAAAACAAACACCACCCAGCATGATCAGACAATATTCTTATGGGTTAGTTTTGTTGGGGTGTTTTATTAGTCCTCAGGGTTGGGTTTTATAACTATGCCTGAACTTGGGTTGTGTCTGGTCATGTTGGGTGGTGCACTTTTAATTGATAATTTCATACCAAAGACCACCAGAATAGAATATTTTTGGACATGGGTACGAGTTATATGTTATTACCATATTTATGGATACACTTACACCTTATTATTTCAACCTAGGGAGAAGTCTGTGGTGTACTTCTAATTGATAATTTCATACGACCTCACACAATATATGATCAATACCAAATATTTTTCCAACTTGCGAAAATATTTAACTCATGATATTTATGTGTGTACTGCATGCTCATTCGTAACTGACCAGAATTTATACATATAATAAGTACCAGAAAAAATCATAAAAAATGAACCAAAAAAATATTTAACTCAGTACTCGAACCATAAAATGCAACTAACAAAAAATATTCATAATTTTACATTCTTAAGGTATGTGCGCCTTCGTAGCTATAAAAAATACCTAGCATAGTTACTAAATGCGTAAATTTGCACAATTGCTTTCTCCTTGGGCAAGATAAGCAAAAAAAATTTGTTCATCATTTTACTGTGTTACACTTTGTAGCATGTGTCAAAATTGTCAAGATAAGAATTCTACACGACAGTAAAATTAGATACTGGGAACAATACAATTCACACCTCAATTTGGGGGGTGTACTCTTTAAATCACCATTACTTCAAAAGATTTTGCATACAATTCGCAATGGTCTTAAGTCAATACCGCTTTTGTGTAGCAATTCATAACATTTGGATATCAATTCATCACTTGAGTTTTAAAATGCATTTTTTTTTAAAAGCAAAAACTTTATTAATTTCGAAAAAATGCAAAGGTTAAAAGAGAATGAGGAGCACATCTCAAACACTGTTGTTGGCAAGTGTGGACGCACCTCCGAAGGATTCTCGAATCGATTCGGAGTCGCCACCCGGGTTTTAACGGATTGTCCCCGAGAAACCGAACTCGATTGACTCGCGCCTCATTCAATAGATAAGGATTACTGGCCCGTCATCACCATACTATCTTAGGTTCGGGAGCTCAATTACGAGAGGGGAAGGGTTTTACGGCACCCCCCTCGCCCGGTTGGAAGACCGGTCTCTACTTGACTTTTCTGGGATTATACAAGAAATGTATGCAACTCAACTTTGAACAAATACGGGGATGAGGGATGGGAACCACGTAATGATGATAAACACAACGATAAGCTACAGTGTATGCTTATGCTCCGTGAATCTACATGAATGGCGATGATATGCAAGTATGAATAAACAATAACATCAAACAGCAAGTAACCATGTCAGAATATACAGACTGATAACAGAGTGATCAGAAATGACGCCACAAGGCACAATACAGGACTAAGCCAATCCAATTCTCTGTTAGGGATTTGAGCGCTCAACCTGGGGGTTTGAGCGCTCAAACCCTCCTCAACCCAAACATGCTTCTGATTTGATGAAAACATGTTTTAATCACCATTGTTTACTCAAAATCAGCATTTAAATCACTAAACAAAATGGCATAATCATATAATCATGGGTTTAAAACTCATTCATGGACCAAAATGAGGCAAACAGTATAAAGGGAATGAAGGCTCAATGCTTTAAAACTTTGCAGAACACTCAAAATGCCAAGAACAAGCTGGAATGAGAGAAAGATTTGATTGGACCAGTAGACAGTTTGAGCGCTCAAAGGGATGCATTGAGCGCTCAAGCCATCTCCTGGATTTGAGTGTTTTTACTGCATTCTGCCCTCATCTGGACCACAAACTAGTTCAACATGATATATGATGATGCATAATGTATTGAAACTTCACCAACATGAATAAAATAAATTTGAGGTGTTCACAACGGTGGAGAATAAGCAGTGGACCACACATAAGCATGATTGGAATGAGAGGGAGAAGACATCAAGTTGGCCTAGCCAAACATCAACACACACACACTTCGTAATCATAAACTGAAGACAGAAAACAGAACTGAAGTAAACAAGATTCAGATTCCAAAACTGAACAAGGCTTGAGCGCTCAAGCCCCATTCAAAGGTTATGAGCTTCTGTGATTTCTGACCATTCTTTGATGTTGGTATGAACTTGAAACTTTCTGATCATGGTTTAAAGGAGTGAAACACACTGTCTTTTTCATAGAATGGGATCATCCATGGTTTGATGATAATAAAACATTATTTTATGACTTTTGAGTTCATTGATCAATGATCAAAGGCAAAATAAACTGATTTATGAGTTTTTGAACCAACAAATAGCCATAATAATGATGTTACCAACTTAAGAGATGATCAGAAACCACAAAACATGAAGAGGTGCTCAAACAGTTTGAGCGCTCATAGTGATGGCATTGAGCGCTCAAGCTGTTTAAAGCTGGGGTTTTCAAAAAGTTATTTTCTTGTATATTTAAGACCTTGTGAGTCCATTAGAGGTATAGATGACTTCCATGAACCCACCGGTCTCCCTCAGGAGTTCCAACCCGTAACTTTCACTTGTTTTTCTACCTTTTGATCTTGATTGGGGCTTGAACTTGGGATTTTGGTGGATGGTTGGATTGTGGATGTGTTTACAAGTGTAATGTGGGTTGTTTTGGACAGATTATGATGGGTGTAGGTTGGCTTGGGTTGATTTTGAATAGATGATGGTATATTTTAATGAGAGGTTTTGAGGATCAAGTGAGTTTTATGGATGGAAGAGGATTAAGCTTGAAGTAATGGATGAAATGGATTGATGGTTGCTGAAAATATGGTTTGAGAGAGGGTGAGCAATAGCTTGGAGCTGGTGAGAGTGTCTAACCTCTGCAAATGATGTAGAGGGGTGGCTTTTGTAGAGAGAAATGGGGAGGGAAAATGGGTTTTGTTGAATTGGGGGGCCTAATGGGACAATATAGGTCCACCCTGGGGTCTATCAGGTGCATGCGAGCAACAGAAAAACGGCTGGGTGGCAGCCATTCAGTTGGAATCTCATCATTAGATGCTCTGCCACCGACAGACTGGATAGAGCTTGAGCGCTCAAACAGGGGGTTTGAGCGCTCAAACCCATTTGAGCTCAGGGGTTGGTTCTGGTTTATTGTGGTCTTTTGAAGGGTATTTTAGTCATTTGGGTTGGTTTAGGTTATTTGGGAATGGTTTAGGTTATTTGGGAATGGTTTGGGGTGGTTTGGGGGAAGTTCAAGCCTTCTTCTTAACCTTAAGGTGTTAACGGGTGGTTTCCTCATCACCGGGAGTGCTTGACAAGTATCCTGGGTCAAAATCGGGGTGGCTACAGCAAGATACCAACAACGTACACCCAATGGACCAAAGTCCAACACCAACAGGTCTAAGCTTGAACGAGCCATACCCTAATCAAATAATGAAGCCCATACACCCAGTGGCCCAAGACCAAATATTACAATAAAGTCTAAAACATGAGGCCCAACCCGAGAAAGGAAACCCCAGTCATCATCAGCCACTACCGCACTCCCACCCCCACCGGCCAGAAAACTCCGTTGCAATGCTTGACCGACCGAGTGACTAAAAATAAGACGCGTCCTAAGCGTAGGACTCTCGACCGATGTAGCATAATATCCGGAAGTACCGGAGTCGAACCACAGAGACGGACAAACGTGTGCAGGACTCAAAGATGACGGGTTCACAGTTTATCTTGGCTCTTAGGTAGCCACCCCTTGTTTAATGAAGTTGATTTACTAACTCGATTACCAAACTAAATTAACTAAATATGGATTTAAAAGGGGAGTACAGCCGTGGGAACCCAGCGTCCACAACTAGCCTAACCAATGTTTACTCGGGCCACAATTATTCATTTTATTGATTTTAGAATAAGAAAAAGGATCCCTAACAAATGCGCACCACCTGTCACCAGATTCCGTGCGCATTCGAATTCCGGCAATGCCTGGGTTTTGTTTGTTAGAAGAGTTTTCGTCTTCTAAAATTGCTCAAAAATTAAATTAATTCGATCCCGAGGTAGAACATTAATCAAACTAGCCACGGAGCTCCTTCGCCCCGCGGCCGCACTCTATAAAACTACTCGCTCATGGTTCTATTAAACGCAACAATAATATTAACCCTAGATCTACACATGCTTCAAACAATTGAAATAAATAAAACACGATACCAAATATTTGCAGCGAGAGAACGGATGCGAAGAACAAGAAATCAAAACTGAAAATCCTGAAGAACTTGAATTAAACTTGAATCTGAAATAATCCTGAAAAACCAGCAACCAAAGTTAAAAATAAAACCTAAGTTATGAATGTGGAACCCTAATTTCGAGTTATAATGGGGTATTTATATGGAATCCCCGCTAATTAGAATTAAAATCGTAAAAGAAAATAAAATCCCATTGCACGAAGACCAAACGCCGCCGTTTCTACGCTTCATAAGCCCTCGGTAGCGCTATACCTATTTTGGTGTAGCGCTACCGCACCCCTTATCTCTTGTTTGACCGTTGACCCCCTTATTGACCGGTTGACCTCAAAGTTGACCGGTAGCGCTACACCACTTTTGGTGTAGCGCTCCCCAAGCTTCTGTTCAGTTTTTTCCCCCTTTTTGCCACTTTCGAGCGCTCCACCAAAATCCTTGTAGCGCTCACGACGATCCAAAGCACTTCCCTCGAGAAATTAACTTCACACTTGGTCTCCACGGCCTCTCATGCTCTCTTAGCTCCATCACGGCCTTCAAGTCTCTGCAATCCAATCTTGGCGCTAAAACAGCCTTATTTTCCTGAAAATTAACAAAAACACGAAAACATACCAAAGCAACGCATCAAGTGGAAAATAGGGAATAAATTAGACAACAACGTGTTAAAACTACCCTATTTAGGCACTTATATCTACGATATTGCGTGCCTATCATGCAACATGCCACTATTGGCCATCAGAAGCAATCGCCAGCTAGACGGAAAACAAAGGAGAATCAAATGGCAGCAAAGTACCCCCATAACTCTGTTGCTGTTGGCGCTATCTACTGGTGCTATTGCAATTGGGAATTAACTTGGTTGGAGAATGTTCTATGTCTGTATTTTGTCTTTGATGTTACATGTTTCAAATGTATTGGGCTATATCAGTGTAATGGTTGACTTCTTATTAGCCTTGTTATTTTCCTTTGGGCCCGTGAAGGCATATGATTGTCGCTTGGAAGGGTGTCAACCTTGTTGGGATGTCTTTTTGCTTTGTGACGCCTTTTTCTCGGTTCCCTTAGATCTTTATAATTTGTTTTCAAAGATTAATATTTTTTTTTGCCTTTCAAATAAAACGTCGTTAAGCCAAACCGGTTTCACCCAACAATGAAACCAGTGGAGAACAAGAGAGACGACAAAGACAATTGACGAAGGAGAAGGTGAAGGAGAGGAAGAAAACTAGGGAATCCAAAACACCTCCAACGAGCCAATCAGACCATGAATAACGACCCACGCCGCCACGAAAGCTATCACAGGCCGCCACCCCTCCACCATCGAACCAGCCTCCCAAACCCCTCGCTTGCCAACAGACCCTGGAAAAGGCGACCCACGCCATCGCAAAGCGGCTGGATGCCGTAGCACAGCTGCCGAGTCCAAACACACCGCCGCAAGTTTGCTACCCCACCACCAACGATCCAGCCATCACACACTTGCAAAACAGAAGAAAAGAGAAAGAAAAAAGAGAAGAGGCGGGAACATGCAATGCCGACTCATTAGTTTTGGAGGCCTGAAACGGTCTCATGAGATGGGGCCTCCCATGTATTTGCATAATAAATTTTTTCAAAACATATATTCATAAAAAATCAATATAAAATATTTATCATTGCAAAAATTTAAACATATAGTCATACAAAAATAAACAATCATTACAATGGGGGCCTACATATTTGGGGCCTCTATTTTTACATTTTTGGGGAGGCCTAAAGCGGTGGTTTCATTGGCTTATGCCATGAGTCGGCCCTGGGAACAGGGAAGTGGAGAGAGAGAAGAGAAGAGAAGGGGGAGGAAGATGAGAAGTTGGAGAGTTTTAGAGAGAGAGAGAGAGAGTGAGTTGAGTTTTGAATGCAGAACATTAATTTGTACGGAGTATGTTATTATGAATTTTTAAAACAAATGCTATGAATTCAAACTTAAAGAGGCGCATGCCGTACACACAAAATAAGAGTGAACGTCACATCTCCCCTACTATATTCTTAGGGTATTTTAGAATTTGACAACAACAATCTCATCCAACCTATCTGATTTAGATGAAATTAATTAATCCAGACAAGACAGGGAGATATACTTTTCATGATGGACAATTCTGTTCAATCCGAACACTTCAAAATAATTAGAAACAACATACACAAAAACCAGCTCTGAAGACAAACCAAACTAGTGCTGTCTCATTAAGATGTGATGGCCGGTGCAAAAGTATCAAGAATTTCAACTATAGATGAACAAAGTTGAATGAATGTTATAATATCTGAATTTCTATTGGTCTAGTTAAAGGTTTTCGTTCCCTTACACCACGCATGCGTAGCAAGAAAAATACTGTAAACTTTAAGGCATCCTCCATTGGACCCTTGACTAGAAAATTAAGGACAAAAGTGAACAGAATATTGAAGTGCCACAAAAAGTCAAAGCAATTAATGCTAGACAACAGCATTTGGAGAATTAGGGTGGTCAAAGTTTGAGACTGCTCTCTATAGCTCTCAAGTCTTTCAACTCTTTCGAAAAATTTGATGTAGAGCTCTGCTTGATTTAAATGGGGTCCCCGCTAGTGAACAACTCTTACTAACTTTTTCGTCTTCTGAAAAATGTCAAAATACCAATTGTTTAGGGTACAAAATGGTATTTTTTTTTATTTTTAACAGTCAAAATATCCTTTCATAAAATATGTATATTTAGACTAGATGTTGTCTTGACAGTGTAAACAAGAAGTCAAAAATACAAAAAAATACTCCTATATGTCATATAGACAATTTAGACAGCTGCATCAACTTGCCCTAAAATTTACGGAGGGTTTTCGACATAAAACCTACTATAATGAATCAAGTTAAAAAACCAGACATGTACAAAGAAGAACTATTAATTCTAAATTCCAATCAATCAGTTCCGGTTGAAAAAATTGGGCTTTGTTAAAAGTCTAAAGTGGGTTGAATTCAATTACCGCAGCATAAACCCATAAATAGCAACTGAACAAAGAAAATATCACTGGCCTCCCATTTCCTCCCTAAAAATGGTAACTGGTTCACCCCTCATGCACATACTGAAAGTGAAACTCGAACCTGAGAGAATATGGTTAAAAGGGTGAGATCAGGAAAAGACAAAAAACAAAAACAAAAAAGCATTCAGAAATGTGTAGAAAAAGGCTTTTGATTCCACACACATGCATCAATGTAGCACATGGTACTATGAAAGGACGCACTTAGGAAATCAGAATAGGGCTTGCTTAACATGTCTGGGTTTTATGTTTTAGACACTATACAGTTTTTTTATGGTGGATGTGGAGGCATATAAATTTAACTTTTCTATTGGTCGAGATCCAACGACTGGAAGAAATCTTATTAATACTTCGTATAAATACTAGGTGTGGATCGTATGATATTCTTGATAGGTGTGTATCGTCTGCTATTCTTATTCGAATGTTGTCAGCTTAGGCATCCGGCGTTGGCTAACATAGTGGGCTTATATTGTAGACATATCCATCTTTAGCAAAATGCATGAAGGAGTTATGCTTGAAATAGAATAATAACTCTACTATTGCAAATATATGACGAAAAATTAGATTTCTAAAGTAGAACGTAAAGAAATATTTACTGGTTAGAAGAAACTCACTCCAAACCATTATTTTTTTTTTTTAAAGTGTTAAGAAACTTAACTTAGGAAAATATAAAACCTTATAAATTTTAGACGTATAATATTCTAATTACGTAAGCTAGAAGGACAACTTTGTAATTAGAGGGAAAAAACAGACTGAAACAAACTTGAAACCTTTTTTTTTTTTTTTTTAGGCAAAAAGTTTATTGAAAAATTGACAAATGATATATCAAGTTGGGCGAGAAGGGAGGGGACTCTAACCAAGGTTGGAAAAATTAAAATACCTATTGGATTAAAGCCCAGAAAACACCCAGAGGGCCAAGCCCAAAACACCTAATAGTCTAGCCGGAAAAGGGGATACCCAAGACAAACAATGAAGCTCAAACCAATGGAACCAAAACCCTAGATGCATACAAACAAGATGCCGCCGCCCAATCACCCCGATAAGCAATAGCAATAGCCGCCACTTGACCCCATCCCCAGCCTCCAATCAGTAGCTGTACCACCCATTACCGTTAGGCTGACAACTAGACTCACCCAACAATGAAGACTAGCGAGTGAAACAAACCCACAAGATGAAAAAACGGAGGAAGCCCAGTGGCACCCGGCAACAAACGAGGTCGCCTCATGTCATTAAGCCAGAACCGGTTTCACCCAGCAGTGAAAGCTGCAAAGACTAGAATTGCCATTAACAGATTGGCGGAAATGGAGGGGGAGGGGGAGAGAGAAGATGCACCAGAGATTCAGACCATTGCCACTGCCGTAAGAAGAGATCAAAAACCGGCCACCCGCACGGGCGTGAATCCCCCATGAGATTTGACAACAAAGATGACCACCAAGATTCGCCAGCAAGAACCCCATAAACGGCCTAGAGACACACCACTAGAAAAGAACCACCGCATAACCCTAGAAAAGAAACAGAGAGGGGGGTAGAAGTAAAGAGGGGAAGAGGGAAAGAGAGGGAGGGAAATAGAGAATAGAATTAAAACATTTGAAAGATAAAGACCAAATTAAAACATACATAAAATTGAAATTGCGACATTTAAAAATCTAAGAAGTGGGTTACGTCTACCTAGTAAATCTAATTTTCTTAATAAATTTGCAATAGTAGATTTATTATTCTATTTCAAGTATGACTTCTTCATGCTTTTCGCTAAAGATAGATATATCTGCAATATAAGCCCACTATGTTAGCCTCTGCCAGATGCCTAAGCTGACAACATTCAAGTAAGAATATCAGGCGATACACACCTAGAATATTATACAATCTACACCTAGTACTCTATATATCTCTCCCTCTTTCTGTATTTTTTAAATTTTCTTTATAGATTGGTGTTCAAATCCTTTTTTTTTTTTTGTGGCTCTGGGAAGGTTTGTATCGGTGATCTAGGGTTTGATTGATGAGTGATGCCGACGTTTTGAGGCTTGACTATGATGATGGTAGTCAGTAGTAGGGTTTTGATGTATGGTTGTGGGGCCAGTACAGTTTGGGGGCTTGCCAAAGACGAGGGTGGATTGTAGTGATGATGGCATCAGTCAGGAGTTGCCGCTACAATCATTCGATGGTTTTCAGGAGAATGGAAGAGGTAAAGGTGAAAGAGGGTTTTTGGTTTTCTAAATTTGTTTCGGCATCGCTTGGGTGCGGCTCTCATTTGACCTTTGTTGTTTCTTGTTTTGTTTTTGTTGGCTTTTGGTCAACAATGTCTTGTTTTGTTGGATCTTTCCCTTCCTTTTTTCTTTTGATTTTGCACTTTGCTATATGTATTTGTTTTGCTCGATGTACTCTGTCGAGTTATCAATAAACCTTTTGCCGAGTTACCGATAAACTTTTTGCCTATCAAAAAAAATAATAATAATAATAAGAAGTACTCGAACAACAGATAAGCTAAACTTATATGCCTTCACATCCACCATAAAAAAAAACTGTATGGAGTCTAAAACATAACTTAGGGAAGTTGGGTATCGGTCCTTGTGAATGGTGCTCCCACTAAAGAGTTCAAAATGCAAAAAGGTATTAGGCAAGATGATCCTCTTTCTCCTTTCCTTTTCATTATTGCTGCTAAAGGGCTTAATTGTTTCTTTCAAAAAGCTGTTGCTGAAAATAACCTAAAAGGCTTGAAGATATCAGATGAGGGACCAATCCTGACCCATTTAAAGTTTGTTGATGATACACTACTCTTTTGTGATGCTAGCATGAGTCAGGTGATTACCATTAAAAGTTTACTCATAGGGTTTGAGTTAACATCAGGGCTCAAAATTAATTACCACAAAAGTGTTGTGTGTTGTGTGGGTATTGACCAAGAGCTACTTAATTCATTTGCTAATGCACTTGGGTGACAGACTCATAATTTTCCCATCAAATATCTTGGAATGCCATTGGGAGTAAGCCCTAGGCTAAACTCTACTTGGAAACCTGTCCTTGATAAAATCAGTGCTAGATTACCATCATGGAAAAGAAGAGTACTACCATTTGGTGGGAGATTAACCCTTCTCAAATCAGTGCTCAATAGTCTACCAATTTATTATATGTCATTGTTCAAAGTACCTGAAGGTGTAGCCAGGAAAATAGAAAGCATCCAAGCCAGATTTTTATGGGGGAATTGTGATCTGAAAAGGAAGATACACATGGTACGTTGGAATAAGATCAAAGAAGACAAAAAAGTAGGTGGCCTTGGAGTCAGAGGAATCAAGGAAATGAATGATGCACTACTTCTAAAGTGGTGGTGGAGGTTCGGCACTGAAAAGGAAGCACTATGGAGAAAGGTTGTCTGCTCAAAATATGGTATGGATTTATCTGACTGGCAGCTAAACATGGCTATTAATAGGAAAGTCTCCATGGCGTGGAAGGATATAATGCAGATCCAAACCAGAAATCCTTCAGTTTTCTCAAAGTTTAAGGAAAAAGTCAGCTTATCTATAGGCGATGGTACTTCAATCTTGTTCTGGACAGATGCTTGGGTTGATGGTAAAAGCTTGCACCTCTTGTTTCCCAGAGTCTTTAGTGTCATATCATTAAAAGATGAATTGCTTGCTAATGTTATCCAGAGGAAAGAAGAACTTTTTCAGTGGGAATTCCATTTTAGAAGATCACTTTTCATATGGGAAGATGAGGAGCTAAGTAATATGATAAACCTACTTGATGGTTTACTTATTAGTCTCCAAATGGGTCCTGATCATCTGATATGGAAAGCTTGCAACACCAATACCTACTCTGTCTCATCAATGTATAAGCTCTCTCTCAATTCTGTCACCAATTTGGAAGTAAGTGAGAGGAAAACTTACCATTGGATCTGGCATAATGTGGCCCCTTCTAGAGTTCAGTGTTTTGGGTGGCTGGTCAAGTTGGGGAAATTGAAAACTGGGGACTTTCTTCACATGATTGGTCTTATTCAACAGCAACAGGCCTTGTGTAAATTATGTGGTGGAATTACTGAGACTATTGATCACTCTCTCTTGTTGTGCAAACCCATCTGGGAAGTATGGTGCCATATTCTTCAATGGTGGGGTGTGCAATGGGCTGCTCCATCCTCTGTCTCAAATCTATTCTCATGGGGGTTAAATTTCAAGCTAAAAGCAAAGGTAAAACCAATTTGGGACTGCATCCCTTTTGCAGTGTTGTGGTCAGTTTGGAAGCTAAGAAATGAAGCCATTTTTCAAAATAAGAATCTCATGTGGGAAGAACTTGTGGAGCTGAAAAACTGAGAGTTGCTCTATGGGTTAATGCCAGTGAGAACTCTCATGATTATTCTGTTAATGATTACATTTATAGACTGAAGAGCATCTTGGAGTCTGCTTAAATTATCATGTTCCGGTTGTTGGGAATGGAGTATCTCTGGGTGTCTGTCGGGTTTGAATTGCCTTACTCGTGCTGCAGTTTTGAAGACTTTCCAAGTACTGCTATTATCTTAATTGGAGTTTTGCAACTGCTACTGCTGCTAGATTTGTTGGCCTATTGCTACTACTCTGTGATGTTCCCATTTCTGTTGTTTGATCTTTCTTGGAGTTATGCAACTGTTATTGAAGTTGCAATAGCAACTTTAAGAGTATCTAATAACCTATTACTACTGCTCTGTGGTTGCTACTACTATGTGGTGTTCCCGTTGCTGCTGATATTCTTTGGAGTTATGCAACTGAATTTGTAGTTGCTGTCACTTGATATTAACCTTTTTTTTTTTAATCGGCAACAAGATTTTATTAGCACTCGACAAAGGGTACATCGAGATAGAGCCACTACCAAGCAAAAAGCAAGGAAAAAGCTCAGAATCCACAATCAGCGAAATGCTGAAAGGGAAAAAAGGAACAGAAAAAGAAAAGGAAAATGATACAAAAAAAGCTTGCCCAAAACATCACATCCATCTCAAGCAATAGCAGCACACAAACCCAATACCACAGCAGCATCTCCCGTATGTATCAACCTTCAGAATCTGGGATATATCACAGCTCCTTAGACTTTCATGAATTAAAATCAACAAATTCATCCTTGAGACTAGCAACCATGCTACTCTTCAAGCAGCAGCAGCAAACCAAGACATCAGCAGAAAAATCAAGCATAAGCAGCAGCAGAGAAGCATTTCGACATCCAAACAACATCAATGAAAACAATCTTCAGAAATATCAGCAAGACATCAAGGAACACAAACAGTCTTCAGCAAAAATAGCCCTGAATCAAATCCCTGACTCAAACCCAAGTGTCAAAACAGCTTTACTAAGAAAAAAAAAACTCAAACCTTGACACCCCAAACCATGATAAGACTCACCCAATCCCAGGCATCCTAACCCAAAAGGTACAGAGAATAAGACCTTTCACATGATAAGACTCACCCTCAACCAAAACCAACAAGAGCAGAATACAATAACACCCAAACCAAATAACACCCCAACCCAAAAAAAAACATGTTAAGGCTCACCCTGAAAATCAATACTTTCTACCTCAATATTCACCCCAGCCCCAAGAAAAAACCCCCCACACACCCACACACCAAAACCCCTTAGTATATAGAGGATGATCTCTGCAAATGCTGGAGCTCCTTCATTTCAGATTCTATCATTCTCTTCATCATAATCGCATCGCTTTCCTCATAATCTACTCCTAGCCTCGAACCCGCGATCATAGTTAATTGCAATTCGTCAAGAGGTACTTCGCGAGATTGACTTTGAATGGCAGAAGGGGTTGGATTTCCACTATGTTCAAACTCAGATGAGCTAGAACTATTGGCCTCTCTAGGTCGAATATCCACCAAAAGATTAATCCCTGGAATTTGAGATGCCCTGATGTTATTTTCAGAATCACATACTATGGGTTCATTTAACACTTCCTTTCCCGCATTAATCTTCTTCATTGGTTCAAGATCATGGGCCTCATGGAAGAGAGACTGAAGGCCCATAGAATCCTCTACAAAAGAGTCTAGACCTTGAGTAGAGTTTAAGCTAATATCATTATATTCCTCTTCTGTGTTCTTTTCCAATGTATGAACCTCCTTTGGAACCTGTGAATACTGGTCTTCATTCACACTCTCTGAGTTTGACCCAAGCACTTTAGCATTCTCCGTAAGAAAATTGCTTGATTCAACCTTTCTGAAAGAGTCTTCCTCCTCTATTCTAATGATATATTTCATCCCATCTTCAACTAGTTCAACGTTCCCTACTATCTTTTGAGTTTGGTCAGTAGCAATCAAAATTCTACCTTTTTTGTAAGAACCTTCTCTCAGTGTGTTCTCATCCACCTCAATAAAGTCTCCCCAGATATTGCCAATATCTTTGAAAGTTTGAGAGGACCATGCACTTAGGGGCATTCCAAAGCATGAGATCCAAACAAATCTCTCCTCCTTGGCTTGCTCGCCATTCCAGGGTTTAATTTCTTCAAACCATTTCATCACCCATCTTTCTTTAATAATCCTATCTCTGGTTCCTTCATTAGCAAATGTTATAACCACATACCTTCCACCAATTGCTTTGATTTGGACGTCATGAACTTTCTCTAAATTGAAAACTGTTTCCAAATCTTTTGTAGTTAGAAGCTTTCGGGTCTTTGCAATGGCGCTCCTGTATAACCATCCACATCCAATAGAGTGACACTGAACACTTTTTACTACATTATGCTCTCCAAGGCACTCCACCCCTTTAGTCACTTGCGAGTAAGTTTTCCTTTCCTCAATATGTCCCCGTGTCTGAGATTGAAACTTGTTATAGGTCTTGTTTTGCAAAGCTCCTCCCCCACAATAGCCCCGTTCCTGCTGTGAATTACCAAAAGGATTGAGCATATCCTTTACACGATTCTGGTACGAGTTCCCACCCCCTTTCGAGTACCTCGCAAATTTAGTAATCAGACTTTTATTTTCAATCCAAATCCCATTAGTCTTAGCAATCGCTATATCAGCCGCATCTTTGTTGGTATACCTAACAAAACCAAACCTTTGGCCAGTTCGTCTGCTCCTTTTGAAGGGGATGAAAGAGTCTGTGACAACCCCAAATTTGCTAAAAAATTTCTTGAACCAAATCTCACCCACATCGAAAGGTAGATTGTCCACAAACAAAGTAGTGTGACTAGCCATAACAATGTTGAATGAATTAAAAATCAGGTTTGAAACTCAACGGCATGACAAAGTATCGGTAGCCTATCCAAACTCCAATAAGCAAAACAAACAGTAGACCGATAATAGAACATAAACAACGGCAACAAACAGAATACAACCAGAGATCACCCACCACAGAAACAAATGGGCCTCAGCCGCCTAGAATATGAAAAGAAAACGGTCTCAGCCGCCTAAGATAAAGGTTGAATTAGATTACCTGGGTCAGAGGATCAAATCCTGAAGCAGATGGTTAAGATCAGCCACCGGAGATAGCAATGGAAGAACACAGAAATGCAGGAGGAAAGGGTCGGCAAAAACGCAGGTCGAGAGACGGAGAGAGAGGTGGAGGGGTAGAGAAGAGAGAGGTGGAGGTGTAGGGAGTGGGAGGAGGGAGGAGGGAGGCCAGCCGGCAATGGCCGGCGATGGTGGCCGTACAGGAATGGGTTTGAGGCTAGGGTTTCATTTTGCCCTCTGCGCTTTTTGGGCTCTGCTTTAGTTTGGTCATCATTTGACGAAGGTTACTTTTAGTCACTTGATATTAACCTATTGCTACTGCTCTGTTGTATTTGTTATGACTGCATATTTAGGTGTGCTTTTGGTTGTACTAGTCACGACAAACTTTGCTCATTTTGGTTGTCATCTTGGCAACCATTTTGGGCGTTTACTCTCGTTATCTTATTAATAAAATCTATCCTCTTCGCCGTTCAAAAAATAAAAATAAAAAAACATAAAAATATATATATATATATATATATATATATATATATATATATATATATATATATATATATATATATAGGATAATGATCTATTGAGGGAGTCCTTAGGATAATTCCGTGCGGACCTCACCATTCCGGATCAAATTTTGACGATCCGAACCGCTCAATGTTTTTAAAATGCATTTTTAAGGGTCCACGCGGAAAATCTTCAAAAAAAAATACCCGGAAGGGCTTGATCGGATCAGTTTTTGTTAAAAACACTATATATAGCGTTTTTAACAAAAACTGATCCGATCAAGCCCTTCCGGGTATTTTGTTTTGAAGATTTTTCGCGGGGACCTTGGAAAATGCATTTTAAAAACATTGAGCGGTTCGGATCGTCAAAATTTGATCTGGAAAGTCGAAAAATGGTGAGGTCCGCACGGAATTTTTGTTTGAGGGAGTCCTTAGTAGATCGGCTTCCTATATATATATAGCCCACGGTTCTTGTCCACACCTCCCGGAAATAAGAAAAACATGACTTTTTTTGTGTTGCAAATTATTTTTGGAAAATCCGATCCGTCCAATGTGTTCAGAAGGTGTTTTCAAGGGTTCACGCGGGAAATCTTCAAAAAAAAATACCAGGAAGGGCTCGATCCAAGCAGTTTTCGCAAAAAATGTAAATATATATTTTTTGCGAAAATTACTTGGATCAAGTCCTTCCCGGTATTTTTTTTTGAAGATTTCCCGCATGAACCCTTGAAAACACCTTCTGAACACATTGGACGGATCGGATCGTCAAAAAAATGTTTAGATCATGAGGTCCGAAAATGAAAAGTCCGGATGTGAACCATTCCCATATATATATATATATAACCTGGTAAACTTTAGAAGTATAATTATGTAAATTTGAAGGACAACTTGGTAATATTTAAAGAAAAAACCAGATTGAAAGTTGAAACGTACCAAAATCTTAAGGACAAAATTGGAATATTAAAAACATAACTGTGAAAAGAAAATAAAATTGAAACGTACCCATAGTAAGCAAGTGCATCAAGAGACCAACAAGAGTTTGGATGTTAAAATCATTCATTAAAATCACTACTACATTTTACGTACTATTAATTATTGGTAGCATTCCCATCAAAATTCAAGGGAGCTGCGAGGTCACCAAATCATATGATACCCACAAGATGTCACGAAGCATCACTTACTTTATCAAAGGAATTGAAAGCACTTAAAAAGTTTTGGTGTCTTAAATGCTCACATTGTCATCAACACTTATCTCTGTCATTGACAGCAACCCTAGAACAACCCCATCTCGGCCATTTTTTTCTTGTGGTCCTCAGTCATAATAATAATGCCAGTCTAAAGATTAAAAAAGGACAGCCTCAGCATCTAGGGCACCAGACTCCACACAACAACATAACACGCTCAGAGTGAGAGAGAGAGAGAGAGAGAGAGAGGGCGGCATGTATATATGGAAACAGAGAACATTATGCAAGTGCAAAAAAGTAAACTTTTTTCAAGTGTGGAATGGACTACAACCCATTTGCCAAAAATAAGAATCGAGTGGTGTGCAGAATTGAGGCAAGGCAAAAGGAGGTGATTGGCTAGGGTTTCAACAGCTAGGAGGAGAGACAGAGGAGAGGAGGGAGAGTCATGTGAAGGCCCTTATCATCAGTGGCAAGTACAACCATGAGGAGAGAGAGAGAGAGAGAGAGAGAGAGTGAGAGAGACAGAGTGAAAAGCTTTTTGGATGCAAAGTAAAAAGGTGGAATATCGATAAGCACGCGTCAGGAGAAGGATTCCAACAACATTCTCCATCTCATGACCTTGTTTTTAACCTTTTTGGTCATCTATGAATTCTTGGGTCAGTTTGTGCGCATCTCAAATTATTTTTTACAGTTTTGTATCGGGTTTTACAAGATTGGGCGTGAAGTAAAGTGATTTTAAGAATTGTTGACAAGCAAAATCGAACTTAAAACAGTAAATTTACTCGAGATACGTGTAAACTAATCCAAATACCGATTTGATATATTAAAAGGAGGAGTAAACGTCTAAATCGTTGTTCTGCAGAGAGAGATACAAAGATAGAGATAGAGTGGGGGATGAGGGAGTGTTTTTCTTTATGGTGAAAGGGACGTAAGAGAGATACCCAGTCAAAGGATGAATTGCCTAAGTGAGGGCAGGGCTCAACTGAAATTATTGTCCTTTGTCATAGTGTAAGACAATGGCCACGTGGTGGAACAGAAGATAAGTGTAATATGTACGGATCATTGATTTCTCCAATAAACAAGCCACAGCTGGGCTGTGAAAAAAGGTACCAACGAAAACAACCCATAACTAACAATAAATATGTACTTATCAACAGAAATGCAATAAATCTGTTTCCCTCCTCAAATAATTAAAAGTTTTGGCTGTGATTTTTTGGGTTTTTGGTCTGGTTTTATCTCCAGTTGTACGTTTTTTTTTTTTTTTTTTTTTTTTTTTTGAGTTCCGTAGTTGTGAGGTGTTTGGGTTTTTGGTCCTTAATGTTCTGGTTGTCATCTCTTTTTGGGTGGCAATTGCGTGCCATTGTGCCCTTGATCAGTTTAATCTTTGTTTTCATTTTTGAAAGATTAATTTTTTTATGCCAAGAAGAAAAACTAAAGTTTATGCAAAGAGATTTGAATTTAGTTGTGATTGTGTTTCATATCTTTAACAAATTTTGAATCTGTTCAGTTGATAAGGAAACAATTTTTTGTTAGTGGAACACCTCCTAAATCTGACAGTTAGTTTGAGGGCAAATAAATGGATAATATGCAAGTCAGGATTGGGTGGTTTATCAAATTTTGCACTCTGAACATAGATTACAATAGTGTTTGAGAGATATGTGCAGAATACATTTTATAAGTTGTTTTGTTAATAAAAATGGAAAAAATGAAAAATGAGAAGTCAAAAAGCTCATCTTCCCTTACTTCCAAGCTTTTGTTTTCTAAACTCAAAAAATGAAAAATGCATTCTAGGAGAATACATTACAAGTAAGGGTATCTAAAACACCCAGCAGTATAGAGCAATGTTGCCTGAGGAGGGAATGAACCTTGATTAAGGTTTTTTTTTTCCTTTCTTCAGGATTCCTTCTACTTTTATGAGTATAGTTTTTTTTTTTGGTAAGAACAACAATATTATAAAGCACTAAACATAAATAGTCTTGGGGTATTTAACCCCTACAAAATCATCAGCGATTTGTCGCAACAGAAATGAAGGAGGTTCCGCTAAAACAACATAATTGAAATGACATAAAATAAAAGCATTCTTGGCTAGCATGTCTGCACTTCGATTCGCCTCATGACGCACATGTAGGAGACTAGCCTGGCACTGAGTATAGTTTTAGTTTTGGGAGTTGTGGCTTCTTAGGTGATGGGGGCTTTCTATGGATGGGTGGTTTTTTGTTGTTTTGGTTGGCTTCTTGCCAATCTTGAATGGTTGTTATTTCTTTTTGGGTCTTGACAGCATATGATTACCGGAGTGTGGGATTGTCTTTTTTGTGGTTGCTCTTTTCTCAGTCGTGATGCCTCATGTTTTAGATTTTTTTAATCTTTATAATTTATTTTTAAAGATTAATAAAAAAATTTACCTTTCCAAAAAAAAAAAAAAGGAAAAATCAGAATGTGATAAGTAGGTATTCAAACAGCCCCTGCAACAATTATGCAATTTCATGGTTAGAGATTTTTAAGCTTTGAGTATGATAGTGGGAAGTTCATCGAATTGCCCACAGCAAGCAAATTCTTATCAACATTACTTCAAAAATTATAGTCATCAGGATTCTCTCAAAACATTACAAATGCAAATTTCTAACTTAATGAGTTTTTTTTTTTTTTGAACATCAAAAACTTTTATTAATCTTTAAAAAATAATTACAAAGATTAAAAAGACCACAAGGATGCTATCATCACAATGTAAAACAACCATCCCAACGTAAAATTTATGATAATCATCTGCCACTCCATACTCAAGAGTTGGTCAGAGACCAACCGGAGAATTTTTGGGTTAACTTAATGAAATCCACTCTAGACCCACTTAACGAGAATTTGTGGGTTAAGTTGCTTCCCCATTCTCGGAAGCTTCTAGGGTTCAATCAATCTTGAGTTTTTTATGCCCATGATTAATTACAGGATAGTTCAGTGATGAAGTTAAGATTTTGAGCCGAGGTAGGTCGACTTAATAGACACAAGAAGGTTGGCACACATTTTGTTTGTGCACACTTTTAGGAGTGTTCCGTATAGTGGAGTAGCAATTATGACAAGGTATTCTACTCTTTTGGCTAAAGGTTCACGGATTAATTCTTTATCCACATTGAGATGAGAATGATGAGAAGGATGTGTGGTAAGACTAGAAAAGATATGATTAGGAGTGTAACCATTCGTGAGATGGTGGGTGTTGCACCAATAGAGCAGAAGTTGAGAGAAAATCGACTAAGGTTTGGACATATCTACCATAGACCTGTAGATGCAGTAGTTAAGAGAGTTGATATGATAGATTTGAGCAGTAATACTATGAGGAAAGGAAGATCCAAATCGACATTAAATACTGTAGTACGCAAAGATATGAATATGCTAAGTCTAAGTGAACATGTTGCCCTTGACAGAGCTCAATCGAAAAAAAGTATTCACGTAGCCCACTCTAATTGATTGAGACGTAAGACTCGAGTTGGTTTGGTTTGATCTGGTGTGAAATGTATTTTGGGTTTATTTGGTAGGTTGAAGGATTTTTATTAGGATAAAAACTCTTGTAAGATATTTTTTCGATATAAATCAATCAATTAATATACTAAGCAAGTGTGTTTTTCCTTGAAAAGCATCTAATCCCTCCCCCAATTCTAATTTTCTAGAATTTTGAGTTTTTTTATACAAATAAAGAGAGATAACCGTGGGGAGGAGAGAGAGTAAATTGAGAGAGAGAGAGAGAGAGAGAGAGAGAGAGAGAGAGAGAGAGAGAGAGAGAGAGAGAGAGAGAGACGTGGGGTATCGTCACGGGGGAGTGAATATGGAGGAACAATTATTCTATGCACATGGCCCTGATTGGATGTAGGATGAGAAGGGGTATAAAATTATACCCCTTGGTTTTATCCCGGTCCCACCTCCTCATGCATGGTTTGGCAAATTTTTGGGAGGGGTATAAATTTATACCCCTCCCAGATTAATACCCTTTAATACCCCTGGAGGGGTACTAATTAGTAACAGGGGGGGGGGTGTTATTCTTTAGTACCCCTCAATACCCCTAGTTAAATTACTCGAATACCCTCCCTTATCCCCTCCCCTTACCCCTACCACATTTACTGTTTATTTTAAAAGCAACCGAATTGCTTTTTAGATATTTTACGAACTCTTGCGATTTCCTTCGGATAAAAAAATGAAGTACTTTTGCGCATAATTTTTAAATTTTTTTTTGCACCAAATTAAACTACTAATTGAGATCTTTAATTTGATACAAAAAAATTTGAAAAATTTTATACTTTAGAATTTAACATTGTTGTCTTGCTTTGCAATATCCTTCGGATAAAAAAATAAAGTATTTTCACATTATTTTTTATACTTTTTTTTGCATCAAATTAAACTACAAATTGAGATCTTTAATTTGATACAAAAAAATTTAAAATTTTTTATACTTTAGAATTTGACATTGTTGGGGAATAACATAAAAATTACAACTAATTTGAATACAATGCTGATGCTATCAATGGCTAGAGAACTGGCAGTAGATGTGTAAAACCAATATGCAGAACAAAAGTGCTCAATGTATTCAATTCTCTTTATCCTTTTTTGCACCTTGGTTGATGATAATGTGAGAATACTCAATGTATTCAATGACTTTATTCCCCAACTTACAATTAGAAAGAAAAAAAAAAAGGCAAAAAATTAAACTTCGAAATATTATTGAAATGAATAATAAAAAATAATAACTAAATATTTTAATTTTAGATATAACTAATAAAAGGAATTATTTATTGAAAAGTATAATTAATTTAATTAGTATTGTTTTTATGTATTTATTTTATCATAAAATCTAATATGACTGTACAAGGGCAAATAAGTCATTTGTCAAGTTTTAACATTATCTACCCAACTTTATCCCCCTTTATCACAAATTCATCCAAATCACGTACTATTTAATCCCCCCTCCATAAACATCACATCAATGTGGGTCCACCCTTACTAACTATTACCCCTTACTATCTTATCCCCTTACTATTTAATCCCACCAAAACTTATCCCGCATCCAATCGGGGCCATAGGGTATCGTCACGTCATGTTCTAAATTCATTCTCCACCACACATAAGTCTTTCAGTACACATAGAATTCGGTTCGATACGTGGGAATGAAAAAAACACAAATGTAATTTTTGGTCTCGTGCAACGAACGGGCACAATACTAATATATGTTTATAGTCAAGGTCTGCGCATAAAAATTTCCAAGCAGTTCGGGACACGTATTGATATTAGTGATGTGGACTCTACGAAGTTTTGTCAATTGGTGAGACCATACAGTTTTACACTATAGTAGTGATCTGGACACTTCGGAGTTTTATCAATTGGGACCATACAGTCTACACAAGTGAAAAAAAAAAAGCAATGCTAGGTACACAACAAAAGTGGACAACACACTCACATAGTGTGTGGGCTCCGCACACACTTCACACTCAACTGTGTGTGGAGCCCACACACTATGTGAGTGTGTTGTCCACTTTGTTGTCTATTTTTGTTGTGTATCTAGCATTTTTATAAAAAAAAATGCTTTCTAGCAGGGCGCACCAAGGGTGCAAGAAGGGATCCGGGCCCTGCATACCTCTTAATTATCTTTATATTTCTTCTTTATTTTATGTTTTTTTTTGTAAAAATTAAGAAAAATGATCCATTAAAATTGTGTTTTTAGTATATATGGGTCCCCTTCTAATCCGGACCTCCCGTTTCCGGACCTCCATGATCCAAATTTTTTTTTTGACGATCCGATCCGTCTAATGTGTTCAGAAGGTGTTTTTATATACATTTTTTTGCGAAAACTGCTTGGATCAAGCCCTTCCCGGTATTTTTTTTTGAAGATTTCCCGCGTGGACCCTTGAAAACACCTTCTGAACACATTGGACGGCTCGGATTTTCCAAAAATAATTTGCAACACAAAAAAAATCAATTTTTTCTTATTCTCGGGAGATTTGGACTAGAAAATTTGCCTATAAGGATGATATTTTGTTGTTTCTGACCAATGTATGTACTTTGTTTCCCTCTCATCAAGAATCCTGCATTTGCGATTGTTCTCTAAAATACAATGCATGCTATATATGATGACAGATATTTTCAAGACGAATCTAAGTCTGGATGATATGTGGACACACAATATATGAATACGAAAACAGTACATAAATCGACACACAGATTTTACGTAATTACCCAAAATCGGGTACGTCCACGGGAGCGAGAGTGAGTATTTGTTAGTATTGATCAACTGTAACATGGTTTATAATAGAGAATATTTATATCCCTACTCCATTCCCAACCTCAATTCGAGTACATGGTATGTCTTCCTGTAATACCCTTATTACATCATAGAGAACCACCTCGAAAAACAACCTCTCGGACTTGGCCACATTGCCGCCATCGGTTAAGTAGAGAACCATGTCATGCCACTAGTAATCGATTAGGGAGAAATCATGTCATACCACTAGCTACCGCAACCCCACAAACAAACGAGGCAAATTCCGAGACAGATATTGCAATCCTCATCAAACGGACCTCCCACTATATTGCTCTCTTTCAAACTCCGGCGGTAACCACAAGGTCACCTTTGTCAATCAACACCACATGCCAAAACACCTTCTAATCGTTTTAAGGGACTCAAGAATGAGGATCTTGATCCTTTCAAAACCATGCTAGAATTTCTACCCCACATCAACTACCTCTTGATTATGGGGATGTTTGTGGTAGTTGTTTGGATTGTAGATTGATTATTTAGTTTTAGATTTAAGAGAACCTATGAAAACTGCGTGCTGCAGCTTTAGATTGTGGATTAAAAACATTGCATCAGTTGAATAATTGGGTTTGCTTTAAAAGCTGTAAAATAGCGATGAATTAGTCAAATTTGTCCTTGGTCAAAAGGGTAAATTATAAGAATGGTAAGGAATATGTTTATCTTAATGCCAACCATAGCTTCTCAAAGATTGTACAAGCATCCAAATCGTAACTTCTAAAAAATCCGGTTTTGGGCCTTAAATCAGCCTGAAAAAAGCTCGGGGCCTTAAATCAGCCTAAAAAAGGTTGTGATTTTGACATGCTGCTCCCAGAATCTGTAGCAAAAACTCCATGAAGGATTTTTAGAAGCTAGAATCTCATAATCTGTCTTTTAGATTTTTTACAAAGACGCACTATATGAAATTCTGATATGCTACAGGCACTAACTAGTATATAAACTATTACATAAAATGTGTATGTGATACTCTTTTAGGCACTAACTAGGGTCTTCCATTCTCCCCTCTCTCTTCTCTTTCTCTCTTTCTCTCTCTCTCTTTCCTCTCTTCACTCTTAACTCTCCCAAAACATAGCACACCCATTAGAAGCCTAACCTTGAGAACCTGTATTAGGAGTCATTATGGAGAGTCCATTAGAGCATCTCCAACCATACCTTCATTTTTTCATTTTAAAGAATGAAGGGGCTCCAACCAATCTTCATTTCCCTCCTTCATTTTGGAGAATCAATTTTGGTTCTTCATATATGAAGAACCACTTCAAAAATGAAGAACATTCTTCAAATGAGTTTTGCACTATTCATTTTATCTAAATGTGCTTATCTTTTAAATTCTTTATCAAATATTCATAAAAATGGTACCAATAAAAAGATATTAAAAATACGTTTAAAATGAGACCACTATCCAATATATTCCGGAAAAAAAAATTGTAGCATAAAATTTAAATTTTTCTAGAGGGAAAGCTTTGGAGTGAAATAGAGGGAAAAATGAAGAATTGGGTTGAAGTTAGTGAATAGTGGCATTCTTCAAAGTCACCTTTTTAATAAAAAAAAACATTATTTTGATTCTTCAAATTGAAGAATGTGGTTGGAAATGCTCTTAGAACACTAAAAATGAAAAAACATTTACTTTGTCTATGTCACCTAAGAGCCTTACTTGTAGCCATTTTAGGAGTTCACCGAATATGCTCTTATGTCTTCTCTCAGAGGAGATGGTGGGACATTCCAAATAGTGTATAATTAATAAAAAGAAAAGCTTCTGAATTGATCTAATTTTTTTTTCTAAATTTTTTTTCTATCTGTAGTAATAACTTACTCTTTCAATAAAATGTTTTTTTTCTGTAGTACTGTAACTAATAGATATGCATCAACCTATCAGTTTTTATAACCAAAATTATACATTGCATTAGTTCATAAATTTGGACAAAAATTCTCTCACATATTAATGGATCTTGAAAGTTTTTCCCCAAAAAGTTACCGGTCAAAATCTCATCTTATATATCCATTTAGATACAACAATATAATATGTGACAGCTTAAAAACCTATATATCCGCCTTTCCCCCAAACATGAGAATGGTCCAACCCCACGCACGAACCAACTCTTTCTACTAAAAACCACACCAAACAAAGTCACAGAATTGCTCTTTGTTATCTGCCCTTCATACTCACTCTCTCTCTCTCTCTCTCTCTCTCAAACTCCATGGCTGCCTTTCTCAAAGCTTCATCCTTCAAGCCTCAATCTGCAGCCTCTCTCTCTCTAAATAACTACACAGTCATTACCACATAAAAACAAGTTAGCCTATAGTTAGGTCATTTTTCTCGAGCTTTAATTAGACCCTATTTTCTTTAAAGTCAAGTTAGCCTATAGTTAGGTCATTATCTGGTGGTGTATCCGTCCTTCTCAATCTCCAGTCCAGCTAAATTCAAAACCTAGCTAGGGCTTCGTTTGTGGCCATATAATTAATATATAGATAGATGTATCCTTCTTACAACAATGGAAATTACTCTTACCCTCTTGACCAAACACTTCCTTACACCCAAGAAGAAGGTCATCACCCCACTCCAAATCCTCCTCCCTCTTCCTTGTTCTACAACTTCCCTTCTCCCTGCATACCCTACGAGGACGGCATTTTGCTCCACCAACACCTCCATGATCTCCTCCTTCAACATCCCGGAACCCAAGTGGCCGAGGCTAGCGATCCACCGGAAATGACGGATTCTGTGAACAACAACACGCAATGCCAGAGTGCAAACGAGTCGGTTGTTCCGAGGAAGAAATCGTCCAAGAAAGACAGGCACAGCAAGATCGAGACCGCTCAAGGCCCCAGAGACCGAAGAATGAGGCTGTCACTGGAAGTGGCCCCACAGTTCTTCGGTCTCCAGGACATGTTAGGGTTCGATAAGGCTAGTAAGACAGTCGGGTGGTTGCTAGGAAAATCGAAAAACGCGATCAAAGAGCTCAAAAGAGGAGTTTCTAATTCTCCTCTTTCGACGAAAAGTGCATCTTCTAATTCAGAGGGGGAAGAAGCGTCGGGAGTCGAGGAGTCGCCGGACCGGCAAGTGATCAAGAGGAGTGGTAGTACAAAGGGAAAAGGTTTGGTTTCTGTTGCCAAAGAGAAGAAGGTTAATAGGGCAGTGAGGAAATCTGCATTTGATGCTCTGGCCAAGGAGTCAAGGGAAAAGGCAAGAGCAAGGGCTAGGGAGAGGACAAGAGAAAAGAGATCATCAAGGGTTCAACTCAATGAACCCAATCTGCCCAACTCACAAGAAATCAACCAGGAGGTGAACACATTAGGGTCTTGGAATGCCTTCGAACACAGCAACGAAGAGCCGAGCTCATCGTTCAATATCTTCAACTGTGATCATCAGCACTACAGTACTGGAATTTCTCAAGAAGTAAGTTCTAAAAGTTGCCAATTTTAATCCCCAAAAAAATTGAAGGAAGCCAATTAGGGCTGCAAATGTATTGAGTAGTTCGTGAACTGATTGAAGCTCGAATTGGTAAACACTCGTTTGAGTTCTATTCGTCCACTGTACGAGCCGAATTTTAACCTCAATTTTAGACTTGTTTAATAAATAAGTCGAACTTGTACTTGATAGTCTTCAGCTCGATTAGCATATAAACTAGAATATGTAAGGATTGTATAACTTTTATATATTATAACTTCTATAGTTATTATATATTTTTATAACTTACATGTATAAACATTTGCAACTACTATAAACTTATAAATTTATATTACATAATAAAAATATTATTTGCGACTTTAGACCTACTTGATAGCATAAAAACACATGATATTTTTGGTCTGTCAAATTTTCGTTAAACCCGATCTCGAGTTCGCCAAACCTGAATATTCTAAAGCTCAACTCGATTTGACTCATTCGTAGCCCAAATGCCAATCATGTGCGACAACACATAAGAAAGTGTAAAGACCAAATTCTAGTATTCTTATCCTAATTACTTTTTTGTTTGTGTGTTTCAGAATCAGTTTGCAGACTACCAAGGTTATGGAAAGCCATGGGAGACCTACAACAACATCAATCCCTTCTAAGGTAGATTATGGCATGCTGTTTTGAGTAGAAGGAAAATTATGAAGATGTAAAATACATATTCCTGGACCTTCATCAATTAATGCTTGTTTGTATCCTCCAATGAAGAAATCCCATTTTCCTTGTTTTGGAAACATGTGTCCTTGTCAAACTCTCTCTTTGATTCAAATAACAAGGAAGGTGCATGAACCTAGCCAAGTACCGGACCTGTTGAATATAGTACTATTTGTCAGCTGTAAATATTTTAAGCCCTCTAGTACTATTGTGGCTATTTCTTTGGAGAGTAGTTGGCTTGATCGTTAGAGATTTTTATTCCATAACTCACAAGGGTACGTTGAGAGTAGGATAAGATTAATTAGGCATCAACCTTTATGCTTCGAAGGTTCAAAAAAAGGGCATCGGGGCAGTAACGGTTGTGGTCGCGATGTAGGGTATCGAATGATACCTAAAGAAAATCGGTTACATAATGTAACGGCCGTGAGCAGGTTTGTGAGTCCTGAACGGATCAAAGTATCGCTAACCAGCTAAAGTTAAATAGGGGTGTAACGGTATTGGAAGCGCATGTGTCCGAATGTGTCCGAATAAGAAATGGTTTGATACCGATGAAGTGGTAAGAGGTGGTACAGTTCTCATGAGAACAATATGCCCTGTAGAATTGTTGGGATTGGAACAATTAAAGTCAGAATGCATGATGGTTTTTTGAGGACATTGTTTGATGTTAAACATGTACCAGATTTGAAGAGAAACCTTGTGTCTTTGGGTACTCTTAACTCTAATGGTTGGAAGTATACTGTTAAAGGTGGAGTTTTGAGAATTTCTAAGGGTGCTAGTGTTTTGATGGAGGGTCGGAAATTGGGTAACCTTTTTGTGATTGATGGTAGTACCGTTGTGGGTGCTACATCATTGGGGTCTTCATCGATTATGAATTCGGTTTAACTCAGTTTTGGCGAATGCGGGTTTTGCATACTAGTCATGTTGTCAAGTTCATGCAGTGCTTGGGCTTGATTGGTGTTTACAGGCTTTCGTTGCCCCACGGGGGTGTTTGGAGAAGAGTTTTTTTTTGCGAGAGAATTGCTCTATGTTGAGTTCGATGGAATTTAAGTCAAAGTGGAGATTTGTTGGAGATACGCGTTGAATTTTGGACATTTGAAGAAAGGTGCAGTATCTTGCGTATTGTTTGGAGTCTCTGGAAATCTCGTCTGTACGGGAGTCACATCCATCTAGACGATCGGACACGGAAACACGCGTATTAAATTAGTTTTGGGTTATTTTCTGTACTTTCTTATAAATAGTAGCCTTATCGGTTCCTAGGGTTTTGTTTTTTATTTTGGGGGTTTAGATATTATGGTTTTGAGTTGTCTTCTAGGGTTCCATCTAGGGCTTCTGTCTCCCTATCGGGTTCCACCAGAGATTTGTTCTCAGATATCTGTTGAGTGCTTCAATGAGAGTTGCAGGTATTGCCGGCTCTTTGTATTCTCTCCTCGCTCATAGTGAATCTTCTCTCACTCTTCACCTGTAAAGTAAGTTCTTGCTTTGTACTTGAGCGGAACAATGTAAATCTTTGAGTTCTTGTTTATCGCTTGTTGGTTTATTTTTCTCTTACTTCGTGGCTATGATAACAGTACTTTCCCTTCACTATTTTCCTCTTGCAAAGAAATCAGATACGTGCTACAATGCACTCTTATTCGGGCATTATCGAAGTTATAACTTCAAAATTTGTTTTTATGAATCTTTGTGCAAAAATAACATGAATTCAAGGCTTTTGATAAGGCGGTGCATTTGGTACACACCCAAATTAAGTTGTAGCATTATCTACACAACAATGCAAGTATGACTAAGCAATGTATACAATATTCCAATTAGCTTTTCACATATTGAATACCTGGTGGGGTTAGCTTTTTTGGTGGTGCATTTGGTACGCACTGAAATTGGGTTGTAGCATTATCTAAGCAACAAGAATGATATTTAAGTTGTAGCATTTGGTACACACCCAAATTAAGTTGTAGCATTATCTACACAACAATGCTAGTATGACTAAGCAATGTATACATTCCAATTAGCTTTTCACATATTGAATACCTGGTGAGGTTAGCTTTTTTGGTGGTAAATTTGGTACACACTGAAATTGGGTTGTAGCATTATCTAAGCAACAAAAATGATATTTAAGCAATGTATACATACCAGTTTAGCTGTTCACATGCTGGATAAATGGTGGATCAGCTGCTTCCTATAAGGCTGATTTTGAATCAAAGAGGAGCAAAAAAATGCTACAAAGGAGCCAAAGAGTATTTCACCTGCAAAGGATCGCTCAGTTAATTCAAAATAGCATTGTAAAAAATGTTCCAATAGTTGCCCGATCGTTACCTCCAGGGCACCGGAATTAGTTGAGGTGCGCGTAAGCGGACATGGACATCCGATTATCCAAAAAAATAAAAATAAAAATAAAAAATAAAACGAGAATGAAGCAACTATTGAAACATTTATGATCAGCATTTCATTGAATGAATTAGTGATAATACCCGAAGTGGCCCCAAGAGTTTTGTTGGCTAAGACAATCGAACCTGAGACCTTAGGTTAGAGCTGCAAAACCCTAAGTCTAAGGTAAGACCGTAAGACCACTTTGCCAACCTATTGTGGTTAATTCTCCTCGTAATTTGATCTCATCCTCTCCCTTCATACCCAAGAGGTATTAATACATTTCTGTTTCTTGGGCTCCTGAGCTGGATTTTTGCTGTCATTCAACTTCCTGTTGGATTTCTTTGTTATTTATTTGTAATTTTGTGCCTCGATGTATCCTTTGTCGAGTTAAATAAAATCTTTTCGCCAAGCCAAAAGAAAGTACATTTCTGTTTCTTTTCGCACACAGAACCCAACAATGGAATAAAAAACTGAGGGAGAAAATGAACAGGGAAGTGGTTCAAATATACACTGCTTTTCAATTTTTTAAATTTCAAGAAAACCGATAAATATAAAAAATCCATGACATTTCCATAAAGTTTATAGAATTTCATTACATCAAAAATAAAAACTCATGGTTTCTATATTAATAGTATGAAATATGAATGCTGAATTATTGCTAAGAATGTTCATGCAAAAAATTATGGAGGGCGTACTATAGACACCCAAAATTACTATATATAGTTTATAAGTTGCATACTATAAGGAGTGAAGTTTCTATACAATTTATAAGGTGCACACCATAGACACCGAAAATTATAGACTGCATATTTTAGAATTTTTGTTGGCGTTTCAGATTATCTAAGCGTTCTTCTCTTGTTGCTTAATATCAGGAAATTTTTATGATATATATTTTTAAGGAAACTCCATTTTATGCGGAAACACTCAAATTTGTTCTAATGACATTTGACTTACTAAAAATAAAAAAGTTGGACATCCATACCAGCGATGAAAAATAGAATGTTCTAATGAAATTTCATTTATAAATTAAAAATATTTTAACAATTAATACAATAACATTTTTCGTTATTCCAACTAATCTAAGCATTCTAGCTAGTTATATATATATAAAATAAAAAAAAGAGTAAAGTTCTTACCTTTTCTTTTAACCTTAATTTTAAAAATTTAGCCGATCAAAAACAAATTTAGCCGTACTTTTTAAAATTTCACATGAATTTTAGAATCGCCAGAGACAGTCAATGGATAAAATTGAGATGGTGCGCAGTGGATGATTAGTGGTGGTTTATAATGAGCTTGGACTATTGATGAGATTAGCTATTGTACCCCAATAGGTGGTCGCGAAGATGGCAAGTGGTGTGATGGTGAAACTCCTCCCAAGTACATGATGATGAGTTCGAATCTCACTTGCAGGTAGTAAATATTCTTGTGAACCAAGTTTTGTGGTCACCATCTATTCAACTTGCACCTTGATGGACTATGCTGACGAACTACCCATAGCTCTGAAAGTGCGGCCTAGTAAACTTGGCTCCTTCAATGTGTGATACTGGCTCACTAGCCGAATATGCTATAATGGTTAGAGCCCCCAGAGGTAGCTATTGCGAATAGGATAGCGTACGTTGTCTTCCAAAAATCAAAATTGTAGTCTCACCCCTTTGTCTTTGAGTGGAGGTTCCCAAAAGTGCTAAATGTGCTTACAAAATACTAGCTCACTAGATGAACATGCTATGTTGGTTGGGAGCCTCCAGAGTAGCTATTGCAAAGAGGATAGCATTTTCTTCCAAAATCAAAATTCTAGTCTCACAAGTGCTAAATGTGCTCAAAAGTACTGAAAACGAAATTCCGAGACAAGTCATCTCTTCACATATATTAATTATTTTCAGTACTTTTAGCCCGTTTAACCCATTTAGCACTTTTTAGCAATTTCGGGAACTGCCCCTAGTTAGTAAAATTAGCAGAGGAGTTTTGACTGTGTCTTCAAAAGCAAAGGTACTTTTCAGCAAATATATCGGCCAGAATGTGTTATACATCCAACCCTAATTGTAATCCTAAGTATCCTAGGCAATGTCTAGTGGTCCCCAGTCTACTTAGGGCTTCAATTTTTCAATCTTAAGATAGGGTTTAGATCTTTGTGAAGATTTCATTGGTCCTCCAGATAGAGATAGAGAGTCAATACACATCACAATTTGCTCAGCCATTAGTGTTAAGGGTGAGTTTTCACTATAATATTTTCAGTATTATCGGACTAGAAGTTGTCAAATCAATTGATATATGTGAAGAGAATGACTTCTCAATTTGATAACTTATAATTCAAGAATATTGAAAATATTGAAAATACATTAGTGGAAACTCGGCCTCATTCCTTTCAGGTCAACCCTTTCAAATATTTGGTAATTAAATACCAACACCGAATAGGCTAAAAGAGTGACTGAATTTGAATAAAACCCTTCATATTCCTACCATTATAAAGGTAGCACTGAATCTACCATCTAAACAATTTCCCCAGGAAAAAAAAAACGTATCTAACATTTAAATATGCAAAAAGTTAACCTTAATTATTACTAAGTTTCTTTGATTTTGATCAGATATGGAGTATCCGATATAAATAATTCAAACAAATGAAAGGAATAATAATAAATACACACACACACAGAAAAAGAGAGATCTGATGGCTACCCTAAAATCATTGATTTTAGCAAATGAGGAAGCCATTTACTAAAATCAACTTATTTTCATTTACTAAAATCAACACATTTGATTTTATGAAATTGTCATTTTACCAAATGAGAAACAAGGCCTAAATCTACTGTTAATCTTCACAATTTGGGAAGTCTTCGATCCTCCCTCTTTCTAGGGCTTAATATTCCATATTCCATTTCCCTGGAATCTCTCTCTCTCTCTCTCTCTCACACACACACACACACAGGTTGAAACATCTGCATAATGGGGTTCGAAGTTGGTGTTGTGCACCAGTGCACAGCATGCGTGCTGTGCACGATCCTCGCCGTCCATTCGGTGATCCAATGGTCCAGATGGAATCTTGCAATGAACGGCGAGGATGTCGCAAGGCTCGGATTCAATCTGGACCATTGGATCGCTGAACGGACGGCGAGGATCCCTATGAGTCCCCGGCTCATTCTTCAACAGGCACGCGGTCAGAGCCCCGGGCTCCTCCCACTGCTTGGGAGCTTACGGTTTCATGTTCTATTTCACTCCCCGATGGGGGTTCTCGTCCAAATGGGTTACTGTAATTATATGTATTTATACCTCAATCAGTCCTTATTATAGAAGGGCTCCTTCGAAAGAAGGAAAGCACCCCCTTCCTATTCAGTCAAGTGCCGGACAGAGGGCTCGTGGTACCTTCTGCCCACCCTTCCTCCTCTGCTTTGAGAACCGTGTGAACGGAGAGTGGGCAGAAGGGAAGGAGGTCCTCATACGGAGTTGCACACTTACTTGAGCATGCTGTGCACGGTGCACAGCACCAACACCGAACCCTGCATAATGGCAGAATTAATTAATTACTACTATGAAAGGCAAAGAGCGTCAAAAGGTAATACGATAGGTCTCCTATCCAGTTTACAATCCTCCAGTTTCAAGCTTTTGACGATCCGTATCTGGCGTACGAAAATGATTCGAGTTGTTTATCTTGTAAAACTCGCCTGATTAAATGTTCGTGACAAATTTTAACTTGATCAGACTAGCATAATTACACACTTGTACAAGAGAAACATTTTTTAAACTTAAACTGCCTATTGTTTTTTGTACAAGTGGGATTTGTTCATTTAACTATCGATTTTCAATCAATCTAATTTTTAACATGTTATTTTCTCTTTAAGATATGTACGAGATCAACGGTCCCAATTATCGATCTTTGCCGGCCGGAATGGCCATCGAATGAAAGGATTGTTAACTGGACCCTTCAAATCACAAATAATCATCCATGAGATAATCGGTAATTTTGCTTTGATGATTGGTCCCCTCAAGCTATCATGCTCTTATCTCTAATAATTTTCTTTGTGCACAGATGAAGGACGGTCCTTTTCTAGGGTTGATGGTGACATAGTGCAAAAGAGCAATATGTGCAATCAACATGTTTTTTTTCCACACTTGTCAATGTTCATGCACCTAGGCCTTATCCCTTACTGCAATCTCTGCCCTACTTTTCTTAGTTTCTAGAGCTTTTCTACATCAACCGTCTATGGGTACACTACATTTGGTATCCTAAAAGTATACATAAGCCCATCTCAGCCGTCCAAAAGCGTTTTGGACGTTCCAGATTTTTGTAAAAACTATTCGCGTAAAGAGTTTAAACTATTCATACAAATAGTTTGTAAAAAATCGAGAACATCCATAACGCTTTTGGACGATTCAGATAGGCTAGTGTATACTTGGGGTATCCATGTGTGGTTACGCACATCATTTTCCTTTCTTCAGCGAGCTTTGTTTGGTTCTCCTCTCAGAAAAATATCTCTTAGAGTTTTCAATGTTTCGCCATCTGTGTTTTTTATTTTTAATGATTTTTTATGAACTTTTTTATTTATTTTTTTACTTTTTGGACGTATAATGCGTTGCTTACCTCTATTAAAAAAATTTAAACTTGTTAAAATGTCAAAAAAAAAAAGACCAAATAAGAAATGTTACACAACCTCTTTACCTCAACAACTAATCCGAAAACTGACAACCAAACAATATTTCTCATAAAATTTATCTACAAAAATTTTCACGACATCCATGTTTTTCCGTCTTTAATGATTTTTTTATCAAAATTTTTATCTATTTTTACTTTTTGGATGTATATTGCTTACCTCTATTTAAAAAAAGTTAGTTAAAATGTTAAAAAAATAACTAAAGACGAAAAATTACGCTACCTTATACAACTTCTTTTTCTCAGAACTTGTCATTGAAATTGAGAATAACTGCCGGCGGTGGAAACAATGTTTTCTACAAATCAATCACAGCGGTCCGCGTGATTATGTACTATTACACCGGACAACTGTGATTGATTTGAAGGAAAAATTTATTTCTGCCAGCGATGGAAAGAATGTTTTCTCATTGAAATTACGTTCTACAAGAGTCAAGAATTAAGCAAACAAGGTCATAAAATTAAACACAGTAATGATACTGTATTTGTTTTAAGTAGCCATAACAGACCGTGTAACGATATCGATAAATATAGCAATGTAGCAATAACGGGAAGGGTCATGCTAAAGTAACGGGTGCCATAGTGCACCCATTAAAGGTACAAAAAGTATATTTTTGTGGATTTTACTTGTATAAAAAAGTACAATTGTACGTTAAAGTACACTTAAAAATGTACTTTAAAGTACAAGTTTAGTTTTAAATTGTATTTTTTTATACTTTTAACCGGTGGACTATGGCACCCTTTAAAGTACAAGTGTAGTAATCAGGTATTGGCCGTGAAAAGAGGGAAAAAAAAAAAAAACGAAATCCCAATAATAATAGTAATTTCTTGTACGACTGTACGAGGCATTGGAAGGATGTAGGAGTCCCAATAACATTGGCTGTTCAAAAAAATAAAAATGGTGTCCCAAATCCCAATAATATTAGTTCCTATGTACTTAAGTGCATATGATGATTTGGAGGTGTTTTACTAATAATTGAGCCACATTATTTTTTTTTCTTATTCAAAATATTTTTTGCAATTAGTAGTTTTACGTCAATTTTTGTGAATTATTGGTTCGCCTCAATGAGAAGATTCTAAAAAGTTATTGACCAAAATGTTTAAAATGTTCACTAATAAATAATCCAAAACAGACAAACTTTTTAGATTATTTTTGTATTTATCCACAAAAATTTTAGTTTGGTCAATAATTTTTTATTTTTTAGAATCTTCTCATCGAGACGAAACAATAATTCACAAAATATTGACGTGAAACTTACAAAATGTGGAAAAAAATTTGAATATTTTATTAAGATGTATATTACCCTTCAGTTCGTATAAAGCTCATTACAAACTCTTGAATTCTGAAAATATTTTGAGGTCAACTACCGATATCAGGGTGCAGATAATATACACAAAACCTACTGGGCCCACTTTTTGGAACAATACAAATAATTCGAATCGTTCATTAATTTTAAAGGAATATTTTGAGTAGCCCTGCAAAACATTTCAAATTAGAATTTAAAAAAAATATATTTTAAAAATTGAAGAACTGTTTAAATTATTTTGTGATACTGTCCGGTCATTGTAACTTTATTTGAGTTAGTAAAATTCCTTTCCTTACCGAGAAAAGAATTTCCAAAACTTAGGTCTATATCTATGAAATTAAATTTAATTAGATCCTTAACTAAAAGCATATTTCCATGCACCCCAAACCCACACTTAAAATGTTTCATCTCCATCCTTCGCGCTAATGATCACATTATCAGTGGCGGAGCCAGAATTTTGACTAGGGGATGCCGACTTGAAAGACATATTTTTATCTTAATGTATATACTTATTATACACAACGTTTTACCTTAGCTAACAGCATTTTTCCATGCACTTCAAACACACACTTAAAAATGCTTCATCTCCAGCCTTTGCACTAATGATCACATGACCAAATGGTGGAGCTAGGATTTTGGCTCGAAAAGAGCCGACTTGAAAGGCATATTTTTATCTTAATGTACACTTATTATATACAACATTTACTTTCCAATATATAATACATTTATCCATTGAAATCTAGCTTAATGCATTAGTATATGAATCATGTTGTTTTATTTCTTTAGGCTACTATAAAACTCATGTGCTTATTGAAAAAAATTAAGAGACAAAACTACTAAAAAAAATCTATTTTTTATGAAATTAAAATAAAATTATTAGAATTATAAGATGTTATTTCAAATAATAATATCAATGATACTCAATAGTACTCACTTGATATTATGTCGGACCTCTCCATCTAAAAGATTGAATTTTGAGTTGAATTTAAGCGGTCATTTATCATTCCTTCCCAAATTCATTTTTATCATCATTCTTCACGGTCAATGTATTAACAAAGTAAAAAACAAAAACAAAAAAGCAGTAGTACTAAAATATTTGTTTAATCTCAGAAGCTCTCTTAATGCAATTCTTTTCACATTATATACTGGTTTTATAATGTTATCTTCGTGATATGAACACAAAAAGGCTACTTGATGATTAATATACCCCAGTAGATTATACTCGTGATAGACCTCAAAAGCAGATGCAGTGAGGGATGATGACGAATAGTATGGTCTCATATTAATTGGGTATTGAATCGATGATCACTTAAATATAGTGTATGTAGAATCTCCACCTTATTAGGTAAGCTTTAAGTTGGATTGAAAGTTCCCACACTAACATCAATTTAAATAATCCCTGACATCAACGCAATTAAATTTTAATGATACAATATTAATATGACAAGTTAACATGGCTAAACAACTATTTGAGTTCTACTAATATTTAAGAGAGGGTGTCAATTTCATTCCAAATTTGAGTTATCATATTTTTCGATGGTTTTAACATTTGAAGACTCCACGTCAAGGATAACAACAAAGAAAGGATAAAAAACGGTGATGTCTTTTTTACCCTCTTTTTTATTTAGGGTTGTTAGTTCTTCTCGAATATTAGTTCTTCACGATAAGAGTAATCTTAAAAATCTAAAAAAATAAACAAAATTAAATTCCTTTCAATACAGACAAAAATAATCCATTCTTTGAGACCGAACCAATAGTCCACAAAAACTTAAAACAAAACTAGCAAATGCAAGAAAATTTGAATGAAGAAGAAAAAATAATCCAACCCAAAATACAAGTGAGCATTCTAACCTCACAAAGGCAAAATTCCCATACATACGCATATGAGATTTTACTACCTAAATATAGTATATAATTTCTATATCCATAGTAAGCCCTAATGAGCATGACCGGCCTGTGGATTGGAAAGAGACCGATATGCTCCACGAACCAGCCAAAAGGCATGTCATTTTCAATCTCATTGGTTATTTGGTTAGCACACGTCAATAACTGGTCAATTTTAATCTACAAAACCCATCCAAGCATCTCTTGAAGTCTTCATCTGTATAATCCTTAATATACTACTTTTTTTTTTCGAGCGGTAAAAGAATTTTATTAATCCTTTAAAAGATAGGCAAAAATTAAACGAATCAAATGTACAATGGTAAAAGGCCAAGAAGCCAACCAAACCCACAAAAGCCGAAACACCAAAAAAAAAAAAAAAAAAACCCAAGCGCGAAACACCGGACAAAAAACAGCCCAAAAAAACCACTTCAGTTTTAACCGAACCACCAATGGTTTTCCAAATTGACTATTGGACCACCTGCATCCCAAAGTGACTGCTTTTGTGGTAGTTTTTGTATTTGGGCTAAAATCTTGTGTTTAGTTTTGGGCCATGTAATGTGACTTTATTATTGGATTATGTTTAAGTTATTTTTTAGTTGGGCCCAAGTGCAAGGTTAGGCCCATGTTTGTGTTTTTTAAGAATCTGTTCTTAGTTGCAGACGCAGGGATCAAATCATATGTATTGATAAATTTTGAGGGAACTTTTTTTTCATTATTTCTAACATAATATAAAATTAATGGGATAATTGAGAGGTGTGCAGAGGCCTGGGCCCTACATGCAACTCCTAGGTCCGCCATTGTCTATTTCTAATATTAAAAGTGAGAACCCAACTTTGGTGTCTTTTCTCTTGCGATTGTGTATACTTTTATTATTTCTATACTACCCCTCTCAAATCAGGTAATGCACCATTTACACTTGGAAAAAGAGTAATTGAAAAACCCAGGCTATCATAACTACTTCCCCACTATGAACAACAATCCTAAAAATGTGACACACAATTGTGTGGCCCACTTTCTAGGTCTCTAGAAAGGATGAATAAAAAATCAAACTTTGGCGAGATTTTCCACAAGATTTTATCGGAAAACCCATAACATCAACCGGATGATTTCATAGGATTTTACATTTTAACACGTCGGGAAATTCCATAAAATCAACGTGCTAAAATAGAAAATTTCATAAAATAATCCAAATAATTTTGGGGGATTTTCTTTAAAATCTTATGGCAAATCCAGTATGCTCTTCCCTGGCCCAGACGCCCGGTGCTTTATTTCTTCAAATGGCAAAATTTCTAGCAATGATATCATTTTTTTGACAAAATGAAAAAATGGCCATTTCTATATATGTTTTCGTCCGTAGCTCAGCTGGGTGTTTCGAGCTCAAGATTTCTTTTTCTTTTTTCGGATCTCCGGGCCAGATTGTGTGCACTTCGACTAATTCTGGGACTTTAAAACCAATAACCAGGTAAACTTTTAGTATTCCCAAGGTTTGGAATGTTAGGCCGATACAAGATTCGAACATGCAATCTCACGGAGAATGTCACTTATATATTACTTTCTCATACCGACTCGGCCAAGCTTGATGCAGACCAATATTGGAAGTATTTTAGAAATATAGAAATTTTATTTTATTATTTAAAATTAATATTTTAGTAGGTGTGTTTTATTTAAATAAGATTTTACTTTTCTAGTTTGTTTTAATGTAGTAGGAATATTTATTTCTATATCTTGCTAGGATTCTTCGAATTAGGAAATTAGGTATCTTAGAGTAATTAGTTTCCTAGTTTAATGTTTCCTTTTTTTCTTTATTAATCGGGATTCAGCTTTCTTTTTTGTTGTTTCCTTTTCGGTTCTAGTTTTCTAGTATAAAATAAGTTGTAGGATGACATTAACATTTGGTTGTTTATGATTAATGAAAAACTGAGTTTTTACTCATTATAGTTTATTGAAGGAGAGAGTACCTCTAGTTCAAGCTTGTTCTTGATTTTCGTTGCAAATGATTTCGTAAAAGGAGACTTCTCCCTGCATCAAAGCTCCTCGGGTTTCGGAGCTCATTAATTTCTGCTGTATCTATGATTTTTTCCTTCATAGCTTCACTGGTAGTCTGTCTGGTACAGACTATTCTTAAATTTCTTTCGAAAATGAAAGAACATGGTCCGTGGGACTACTGTGGCGAAAAGAATCCCACGAAGGGGGAGATTTGCTTGTCCAAACAGAAGAAGGAAGTAATCAGAAAAAGAAGCCAAACGTACCACAGTCGTTTGGGACCCACTACAGATTTCTTCCCCCAACACTTCGAATCTCACTCTACTGATCTCACGATCTTTCCGTCTATGTCCACTTCTGCATCAACTTGTTCAAGACTACTTCAAGTAATTAAATGCTCATGTGGGGGCCCTCCAAAGTCCAAACCCATGTGCAACTATTTATGGAAATCGAAGTTCTGGTAGCGTCTCGTCCGGGCTACAGGGTGTACCGCTCTCATTTTAGTTCTTTATCTCAGTTATTAACGGTTCAGATATCTTTGTTAACTCTGTAAATCTGAACCACAGAATGCAAAAATGGACAACTCGGATGAGCGCTATATGGTGTAGCACTGAGAGGCACTACAAAGACCCTTAATTCTTTTTTTGTCCCGTATAGTATTTTTTATTGTCCTAAAAAGATTGTCCCCATTGAAAAATAATGAGCAAAAAGTAATGAGTTTACTCTTTTACTTTTATTTTTTGAAAGTATACATATAATGATGTTGGGCATAGCTGCAACTTCGCTATCTGTGTCTACTAACGGGATAAGAAATAGGAATATGATTCTTCTTAATGAGGCACAAGCAGTCCAAGCCTTGGATAAGATATTGGGCACAAGACTAGAGGGTGATGAAGAGGAAGTTGTTAGCAAGTTCGTTCCTATGGAGGATATTAATGAAGTGTGTTCCAGAAACAAGTTTCTTGACGAGGCGGAAGTGATTTGGAACTTTGAGAAGACTTTGGGAGTAAGTTACAATGGCAATGAAAAGGAAGTAATTAGAAAGTATGCCCAGATGGAGGAAGAGGGTGAAGCGCGCTATAGAGCCATATCAACCAAGGATCCGTGTTTGTGAGGTGTTTTTTCGGGGGGGTGGGGGGTTGTTGGGGCTGGGGAGATCTTTTAGGGGTGTTCACTGTTGGCCTCTTGCCAACCTTTTGGGTTAGGTGCCTTTGGGTCTCGAGAGGCAATTGAATTATTGCTTCCCTCTTGTCCCGTTTAATCTTGTTTCTCGGATATCTGATTAATAAATTTTTTTTCCTTTCAAAATACATATAATGATGATATACGGAAAAAAGGAGAAATGAAAAAATAAAAGTGTAATGATGATATTTTCCTAATAAGTTAGAATCTCCCAAATAGACCAATAAGAGAGCATTATCCACACTAAGTTACAAGTTAGGAGTCGGGTTTAGACAATCCAAATTTCGCGCTACAACAAATGAGATTAGACGGTGAAAGTCGTACATAAGATAATGTTGCCATGTGACTAAACATTTCGAAAGAGAGCATTATCCACAAAGGTTATGTATCATGTATGTATGCTTTTACAAACAAAAGCACATGTAAAAACGACATTAAATTAAAGAACTACGCCTCCAAGTGTTTGCAAATGGACGACATCATAGATTAATGTCAGGGAAAGAACTACTATACGTCGATCATTTCGATTATCTCTAAGCGAAAAATTGTGCGAAATAGTAGTGGAAGGAGGCCAAGGTGCCGCCGCGCAGAGGCGGTGATCGGTGGTTTTGGTTCGCGAGAGAAAGAGAGCGCACAACAACATATCATAGGATATATGGATCAAGTGTATGTAATGTTGATACTTGTATAATAAAAAACCATAACGTGAAGTTGCAAAATATATGAAAATATTTCCACATTGCACACAAAAACGAACGAGAGAGAACATCATATATATAGATCTCGCGAAATATAACTAAATTGGGGATTAGGCAAACCTGGATTAATCGATCTGCAACTTCTCTCTCTCGTTCCAATTTTATCGAATGTCCCCGAAAGACGTAATCCGCGCGCAACTTTTATTGTTTCACATTGACATTGTTGTACTATTCCAGCGTTGTTCCATCTCCCTCGAACCTTTGTACAGAAATGAGAACCTCAAGAAAGAACCATGGCTGCATTGCTCAATGATAGAGATTGTTTACTTAAAAGAGACTCGAAAGTACACCCACAAAGCCATACCCAAAAGAAGGCTGTCTCTAGAGCCTATATAGAGGTTCATAAAAAGACGACTTTTGTACTGTAAACGGAAGTGCCCTTAAAAGGACAGTGTATTAGGAGGAGATCAAAAAGCTACAAATCCGGAGGAAGGAAAGATTTTTTTCGCACCAATAAAATCCAAACTAGTACTCCTATACATCAACTTCATCATGTACGCATGGACTCTCCATGGACGGGGGGACCCACGTCCTGCCGTGATCTGCCTAAAAAGTAATCTGTATCGTTCATCTTTTTTGCCTCTTCGAGTCAGTACATCGCCATTATATGAACCGAACATGTTTGTCTTGAAGTTTATCATTTTAGAGTTACATATAGGCTGTTAAATTTTCCAACGAAAATACGTTTTACTCAAGCGGGTATTGATATTCAACTGTCTTCCTTTATTTTTCGAACAACAAATGGATGTTATTAAACTTTGATCATTTGCGTGGGAACTCAAAATGATTCTCACACAAAGTGGTATATATATTTGTTGTACACCAAATGATGTACCCATAGTTTTTTTCTATTTTAGGCTGCGAAAATAATTTGCACGAAATTTGGGGTTGTTAGGTTTTCGTCGTAGTTGCAGTGTGGGTCTGTGCTAAAATAGGAGTTAGATTTGAGTGCACAAAAGTATGGCAACAGAAGAAAAGAGATCTGGAAAACAGTAGTTGTCAGGATATTGTGTTGGAGAATTAGGCATTCTCAGAATCTTCCCCATCCCCAAATTGAAACACACAAACAGACGCGTATGTAGATGGTTAATTAAAGATGGCCAAGAATTTCCAGTGGCAATTATTATCCTGTCTACTACGGGACCCACTCAATGGCGGATCCACGAATCGTGCAAGGGTCACATCTCTGGGGTAAATTTTGAAAAGTGATTTGGACACCCTGAATTGATACCGACACCCTCTTTTTATCTTGTAATGAAATTTTTATATGTAAAGTTTTCACTAAAACATAACAAAAGGAGTGGATATCAATTTGGGAGTGTGAAAATTAGTTACTTAAATTTTTTGTATTTATATCATGACATTTTTGTAATTATCATATTAAAGATGAAACTTGTGTTAGGTTTGAACCTATTTAGAACCAACCCCTCTAAAATCACAACTTTCCCTTACCCTTATTTAGAGGGTGTTTGGCCGACGTATTTTCCTGTTTTCCCATTCTCTTTTTCATATTTTGGGTGTTTGGGCGACACTCCCCAAAATTCATTCCCACAAAACTCGTTCTCCGTTTTTTACATTCTAGGCCAGAAATCAAAAAGAGCTTTGGAGCTCCTTTTTCATTTCTCCTTCTGATTCTGATTTCCCCCTTAATTTCTAGTCTCCCTTCTGCCCCTTGTTTAGATCCCTTTTTTTTCGACCACAAAAAATGACAAAGAGGAAGGAGAAGCCAGAATAGACGCCTGAGATACACACCGATTCTCGTTGCTCTGTTCATCCTCTGAAGTCGTTCATGGCTGGTGGGAGATCCATGGCTGCTCTTCTGGTGGGAAATCCTCTTAATCGTTCATGGCTAATCTTCTGGTGGAAGATCCATGGCTGGTTTGGGTAAATAATTTTCTGGGTCGTGATTTGTAATGTGTGTATGCCTGTAGCTCCGGTGGGAATCTGTGTGGAAGTGGAAAATTGGAGAGAGAGAGGGGTTGGGAATAAGTGCTAGGAAATTTTATTGGTAGGGGGAGGAGGTTGAGTTGATTTTGGGGGTTGATGTATGTGGGATTTTTTGGGGGGTTTCTGGTGATGCTCGACAAACAAGGAAAAAATATTTCCAACAAAAAAAGAAAGAGTAAAATATATTTCCAACAAAAAAAAATCAAAATTAGACAAGACAGGATTATAAAAATATTTCCCAATATGAATTTAAAAAAGTGCTAAAAATAATATTTATTCACATTTTTAATATCATAATAAATAAACAAGGGCAAAATGGTAAACAACCAATCCATAACTCATTTTCCACATTATTCTCCCAAACATTACACGTTTTGCAAAATGCATTCTGCACATTTCTCCCAAACACTCATTTCAGATTCAAAACACATTATGATCATAATCCAAAAAGCCAAAAAGCTAAAAATTTGAAAATGAAAAGCTGAAAATTAGGCTCCCAAACACCCCCTTATTTGACGGCAACAAAAAAAAAAAAAAAAAGATTCAGCAAATGTCCGGGGGTCACGTCTACCCCTGTGCCTTACTTAAATTCGCCATTGGTCCCACTCGCCAATCCAGTTTTTTTTTCCTGAGTAAAAGAAATCAATGAATGATTGAGTACAAGACTAAAGTCTCAATTATGTTGACACCAAATTTATGGATAATCATTTACCGAACGACAATCATTTTTGTTGTTGTCTGATAATAGCATAAATTTGGATAGTTTCTAGGTGGTTTGGTTTGATCACGGTCTGAAAACCTAGAGATCTGATCTTAATGGTTTGGTTAATGAATTTACACAGATAATTTCAATTCTAAACCAATCCAATCCGTATTGCAAACACAATTTACCTTCATATGTGAGCACCCCAAATCAAATTTCACCCAGCATAATCCATAATTTCTTATTCTACATAAAAATAAAAATAAAATATAAGATAAATAAATCATTACTTTCAAACATCTGCATGGGGATGCACAACACCCCAGGTTCCGCTCTTGAGTTAGTGCCCGGAGGATGTGGTGCGAGTTTTTATATTACACATTAGTTTTCAAATTTTCATTTTTTAGCACTTCATTTATCTATTCATACTTATCTATTTATTCATGTTATGCTCTAAGAACATGCAATCCACATGGTGCTTTTTCTCATTTCTATTTTTTTTAGATTTAATACAGAAAAATAATTTAGAAGAATTCACATTACCCTTGAGTAGTCTATTCTCAGTTTTTTTCCTCTCTTTTTTTCCCCTTCAACTTTTCCAAAATATAAAAAGAGTAAATTAGATTAGGGCCCTGGGATGAGAGGTAACTTGCAGATACATACATCCCAACTAAGAGAGCAATTTTGTTCACCCTCCCCTAAAGAGGGTGAATGTTACCCTCCTATCTCCGGTGCTAACATCGATGATCGGATCCGTTCATTTTGTTCAGAACGCTGTTTTAGGTGGGCATACAAAAATTTAGCTAAATCGGACGTCAGGAAGTTGTTGATTTTTTAGCTCAAAATGTCTATTTTTTGTTCTTTAGGTTTAAAGAACAAAAAATAGACATTTTGAGCTAAAAAATCAATAACTTTCCAAGGTCCGATTTAGCTGAATAATTGCAATCCCACCTAAAAAAGCGTTCTGAACAAAATGAACGGATCCGATCATCGATGTCGGCACCGGAGATAGGAGGGTAATGTTCACCCTCTTTAGGGGAGAGTGAACAAAATTGCTCTACTCATGTAACTAATTTCTAATATTCTCTTAAAGTAATTTGACATGATTAACCTTTTTAGATTTCGAAATGTAAAATTCTACTCCATAATTGAGTGGCAATCTGGGAGTGATTGTGGGGTATTGGTAGGAAACTAGGAATACAAAATCAGGATAATTGATCAAATTTGGGATGGAGACAGAGAGAGCGCGCGCGAGTGAATATATTTGGTGCAATGATTTGGTATTAATGGCAATCTTCAACGTAAATATGGGTTCACGTATTGACAAATTACTGGACTGACAATAAGCAAAGAAGAAAAAAAAAGAAGGGTACAATATAGTGTAAGTTTTACACTTTTTAATACAATTTCACACACTTTTATTTACTTTTTACACATTTAAATACACTTTTAGTAGATCTGGCTGATTTTATCAATTTCCAATGAATATGTCAACAAATTTACTTAAAATATCAAAGTTGTGCATGACTCAAATGGAATGATGTAAACACTGCAGATATACATTACTCAAATGTAATGATCTAAACAAGTACACTCATCTTCAATTGCTCCGAAACATATGAGTTGCACCCTACATATATGGATCATCTTGAAGTTAACTCACCTTTTTTTTTTTTCCCCATGAATTTTTTTGGTATTGCATTAACTTCTAAAATGGAATACTTGATACCGGTCATGAGCAAGACGCGGTGATGGCGAATGCTTTTCTTTCGGGATTTGGTGCGCCAATGGTGTCTTCGGTGGTTGGTTCATCAACAACAACAACCGGATCAGCATCGATGATCCTAGAAAGGAAGTCGTCAAAACATTCATCGATGGTTTGAAAAGCGGCATCCGGATAGAGGGAGGTCACTTCCGTGTCCGTGTCTCTATCGAGGCTGTAATTTACTTGGCAACCCTTAATGAAGATGTCATGGGTCAATGATGCAACTATGCTGCCTGGGATGCACATCTCTGTAACAAAGCGCACACATAAAAGAAATGGTCAATATTATGCTGAGTGGATAAAAAAGACAAAAAATATCATGCTGGGCCAGCCCAATTGTAACCCAAATTATTCAATATATAAGCCTATATTAGATTTTCTCTTTAGCAATTGCAAGTATCAGCATTGCTACATACTCAGAAAATGTACTCATAATTTGAAATTAGTGGCTCAGATTCACTTGTAGAATTTGAAATCTGGGTACATTTTCTAGGTAAACTTTACAGCTACTTAGTATTTCCCTTGTATTGAGCTGTGCCGAGGAAAAAAATTATGCGTATTGAGCCACCATGTGGTTATTTGTCTTTTCTCAACATTTGCTAGTTTTGTGTTGATTTTTCAAAACTTATTATTCGTCTTGAGAAGAAGAATCCACAAAACAAAAAAATTATGATCAAAACTTAGAAAACATTCACTCAACCAAAACTGATGGATCTTTTGGATATTTTTTTTTATTTTCCTGATAGAGAAAAAAAATAAATAGTAAATTTTTTTAGGTCAACTCTTAGGCAAGATCAATGTTGGTTCCAAGCGTTAAGTACCAACTACCAACCTTTAGCAGCTACAAGGAGGTCATCTTCAGTGATGGTAACTCTAGGGAGAGTGCGTCCAATCTTCTTCTCCCACAAAGATGCTAGCTCATTCATGTTCAGTAGATTGGATTGTGGCTGGAAATGAACTGATTTGTTCACGGTCCGTTCGTCGTCCACGCATTTTATCGTGAATTTTCCAATGTCAGTCCCCGCCACGAAATAAGCTGCGAAAAACACCCCTTGAATGGTTAGTTTACCCCAATCACAATCAAAATGGTCCCCCTATTTTTTTCTTTCTTCGGTTTTTTACCAAAATCTGGTTGATGTAGGAACTAAATCAAATAACGACGGAAATTTTTGAATTTGCTTCGGGTAGCCTTTGTCGAGTTTCTTATATATTGAATAATTTTGTGGTTTGAAGGAAAAAAAAAAAAAAAAGATGCACGAAGATGGACTAAGCCTCTTGGGTTGAAACCCTATCCTGGTCCAATTTTAGTCTGACCATTAGGCCCATCATGTATGGAGCCCAGGCAATAGGTTAGGAAACCTGGCCAAGCTTGCCTCAGATGTCGACTTGTGCAAGAAACCCGAAATTTCAACCTTTATTTGACACCAGTGTTTAACTCAGGTGTCCGGGCTAACTACGTGCACCTTGACTAATAATGGGCCCCATCGACTACCTACTTGCGGGCAATCCAATTAGAGTCGGAGCAAAACTCTGTATAGATCGACCCTTGTTAGTATTATTGGCATTTTCCGGATTCCGACAAACCATTAGAGTGTTTGGAGTGTGTACTTTTATCTTTTTCCATTTGGGTTTGGGAGGTAGCTTAGTTGATTGAGTCTAGATGCTCCACCCGGTGGTTGAAAGATTGGAGAAATGGAGTTGCGCGTTCCTTGACTCGTATTCGATTCATGAAAGGAATAATGTTGCATTATCATGTTCTTCATATAGTTTAGGGATTTAATCATTTTTATGTTGCATGATTTTGTATTTTAGCCTTATAATGTGAGCATCAAGTATTTTTCTAAGGCATGTACCTATTTTAAAAGAGATTCTGAGCGCAACGCTCGTTCAACGCTATTGGCGCTAATCTAGCGCTTCAGTTTGCTTCATTCAAAATAGTTTCAGAGATCAGCGCCTGATGAGCCCTCGTCGTAGCGCCCGTAGTGCTTACTGGTGCCACGCGTTTTGAGGTCATGCATGATGTCACCCTTTTATTCTGCAGCACTCGTTAGCTATTCGGCTGGCGCTTAGTAGTGCAACGCCTATTTTCTTGAGTATGTGGCGTTTTCTCATTGGCCCTCTTTAGGGCTCCGACCTTGGCACTATATAAACTAATTTTTCACTCTTCTAGGTCGGATTTTGAGAGCATTAGCCCACCTTAGAGAGAGAAACACTTCTCCTTCATTTGTTCATGGGGTTCTATGCTTTAGAGGTGATTTCTATTTTGATTTGATCATCTTTTATTCATTCTAGTGTTATATTCTAATATCTATGTATATGCTCTAGTTTGATTCTTCTCAAAATCATCTTTGCATCATCAAGAAACACTCTCTTCATATATTCATGTGTTTAGATGCTTTAAATATGATTTAAACTTAGTATGTGATTATTTTCCTTGTCAATCTAGTGCAATATTTTTGTTCACCATGTATTTGCTCTAGATTGATTTTCTTCATCAAAAATCTTCATAAAAATCACATCTTTATCATCATGGATTGTTGCCTTTGCTCCTACATGAGCCGGATGAGTTCGGTGCCGAGTTGACTCGGAGATCAAGACGGTTATGCTTGTGGAGTCCATGGAATCAAAGAGGGGTACGGGGTACTACATTAAGAATTGGAGCTAGGTGTCACAAAGGGGCTTGTTGGGTAATTCCTAGTCTTGTTAATTCTTGTAAATCTTTTGATTTATGGAATGCGTAAGTAGGATTAGGCCGTGGTTTTATGCTTAGGGTTTTTAGACTCTAACTAGTTTTCACGTATATCTCCTTGTCTTGTCTCTTTACTTTAATTGCTTTATATTTTACAAATTAGATTGTGGCAATTTGAATGGAGCATAAATGATTGTGATTCTCATAATTAGACTAAAATTTTAAATTGTCGTCCTATTCACCCCCCCCCCCCCCCCCCCCCCGGGACTCGTTAGTGCATTATATTTGTTTTCAACCCTAAATAGGAAGATAACACCTGAGAAATTTCGAACCTGAGACAAACTTCGTAAGTCTCAAACCTTGACCATCGGGCCAACTCCGGGGGTTTGACCAGTGTAAAGTTGCACTCGGAAAAGATGAAGAAAAGCAAATTATAATTACTACCATTAATTTGGCTTGGTTGGGTATTAACGAAAAAAGTTAGATGTCATTATAAAAAGTTAAAAATAAAAGTGGTTGAAAGTGCACAAAATTTGAGGCCCACACCAAATATATTTAGAACCTTGGATTGGGCCAAGGCTTTGGATTGATTAAAAAATGAGCCACTTTATGTGGGGCTGTGTTCACATAGCAGCACGATGGGCATCGCCTAATAAAGTTGTTCGGTGTTAAGGTGCTAGAGTAGAGTCCAGCTAATTAACCATCGCAAAATGTCGTTGCGCTAAAACTAAGTATATGGGTCCCACAAGAATATATGACCAAAAAGAGCCTGAGCCACCCGTGGCCGTGCCCCCGAGGCATTGAATAATCTCTAGGTGAGTTCACTGTATCAACGGAGACATTTTTATTTTGATAAGTTACATGAAAGAGTTGAAGAGGTACCTTTGACGGAGCCTTCACCGTAGATGTGGAAGCAATCCAACGGTGGGAGGACATCGGCAGGGTGGGTGTTGTCGTGGTAGGGCCAGGCGGCGATGGAGTTGCAGCAAATGTAGGTGTAGGGGATCCCAGCTGCTTCTATGGCCCTTCTCACTTGTCGCTTTTGGTTGTACATTGTGAGTCCGGGCTCCACAGGATCGGCTCTGTCTATGTCATGCCCAAATTCCGATGGAAAAAACCTCTGCACACAATTTATATATAAGTGGCAAGACGTCGGGCACACGCAATACATGTGGAAGTCAAATTTTATAGTATTTGTATAACTCAATCAAAGAAAGTAATTTCACCACATTTTTTTGGGTAATTCTATTTCACCACATTTGCACGTATTGAATTAATTTTTAAGTAGAAATAAATGTAACAACTTATTCTTAGAGGGTAAAAGTTTTTTCCTTTAACTTTGATTATCAAACCATCTAATTTTTAGACCTCAAAGAAAATGTGAGCCACATTACAAATAATGTACATTCGATATCGATTTCGTAATACATTCTATCTTGGAAAAATAAATTTGACCGTAATTTTGGTTTACACAAAAATAAAGATTTTTCAATCAGTAGGATCGTACTTGTCAATCATGTCAATCTCACTTTATCTAGAACTTTTTTTTGAAAACTCATTTGATCCGATAATTTCATCTTATAATTGGTTAAATCTATCATTTTAAACCTCATAAGTGCTATCAATTATTAGAGGTGAGTTCCCCTTGTCTGGCAAAATGTCCGTACAATTATGAAAATGCAGGCCCTTGACTTGATGGCAAGGCAAAAAGCTCTGGCCATGGCCCAATAAGGAGACGCCTCATCCTTGCTCTATTCTTTATTTACATGGGACCAAATCCATGAGAAAAACTAGTACTAAAAGAACACCCATAGTACCTAAAACATTAAACCAGGGATCCTGGCCAGTTGAGCAAAAAGAAAAGAAAACAATTTTGTCCTAAAAATACCGGATCTGGGGTTGCTGCTGTCCACATCCGGGTCATCCGTTGTTCGGATGAACAGCCCAGATTTCACCTCGGCACCTTTGCATCCAAACTGTTTGTTGTCGTGCGTGCAAGATGAAATCTGGGCTGTCCATCCGAGCAACGGACGATGGACAACCTAAATGTGCACAGCAGCAACCCCAAGCCCATACCAAGGACGAGTTTCGTAAGACCCTAAAACAAAATTCAAAGGAGCTGCCCCTGCTATGTCCGGAGGTAAAACAAAATGTATAAACCACCAAAATCAAACTGAACCGGACGGCTTTGGTCGATCTTTTATTTGGTTTCGGTGTTCAGTTCTGAAAAACTAAGGGTTGCGAATGGGAAGACGGGATGGTGCAGTGCAAGTGAACCCTAAATAAGTCGATTTTCGATTTCAAAGTTTGTACGCATTCCTATCTTTTATTGGAATGCTATCTTTTTTTATCAAAAAAACAAAGAGAGTCTTGTTACTAGTATTCAGCTTAATTTGAGGCCCAAACAGTTCACACCGGACCAACAGAACAATTAATGATTTGGTTCAATTAATTACAATTATAGGTGAGTTTCGGGTTAGAATAATTTACTAAATGTGACCCACATGACATTATATGAAGAGAAATAATGGATATAGATAGTGGTCATGCATTATGAAGAGAAATAATGGATATCATATAAATCATTACGATGGTTACATTTCGGTCGACGAAATTACAAAACTTATGTACCTTAAAAATCAACTGAGCCTAGCTAACTACTTACATTCCGGCAATGAAAAATAGAATTGATTCCTCCAAAATTAGTCAAAAGTCCACAAAACTTATTGCAAAATGCACTTTGATCAGTTTTTTTTTTTCTTTTTTTCTTTTTTGAAGACATATAAGAAGTGTTCGTTGTCAGTTGACGTCAGTACCCTCGGTCTTGTGGATGGGGACGGGTATATGATGCCTACTAACTTGACTGCCATCCTAGTTGCTAATGCACATCGAGTTGTTTAAAATAAATGTACTTTGTACTTAGCACCACATGCCTACGTGCTATAATGTTGTCTTTCGAGAAAAAGTACCCATATTAATATGTAACCCCATACCAAGAGACACATACAAATTAAGCAACAACGTTGAAATCCTCAATTCACTTGTCTACATTATTATAGTAACATTTTTTTCAAATTCTCTTTTACGATAATACTCCTATCTTTTTCTGCCTCTGTCAATCACCCACATTGAAAATTAATTCACTTTTTGCATATTATGTACTGGCATAACACGTTTTTCAATCTCTATTACTCTCTGTCTCCACTTTTTGGTATCGATTGCCACTTTTTGTTGTGCTGAAATTATTGTCTAGTTTCAAAGCAATGAGCCAACGAGTGAAAACTAAAAAGTGGTGAATTTACATTTTTACCCTTACTTTTTGAAATTAAATACATGCAATGATGATGTTTTGAAGAGTAAAAAGAAAAAAAGAAAAAATACGACAAGTGCAGTGATTATGTTCCCTTACAGTTGAAATTCTGAAAAAGGACCAATAAAATGAGTGCGTGTGCATGCGTACTGGACAATAATTATTCAGTCTTACTATTCAGACCACAAGAATGAGTAATTATTCAATGGTGTTGGATACCGCCACCAAACACCCTTTCCATCCCACGTTTATAAAAGCGCAAAAATATTTAGGGAATTATTGGATTTTAGTAATACCTTAATGGTGCCAGCACTTTTAATGGCGTCCACGAGGATCAGCTGGTCCAAGACGCTAACACCACCCACGGCTGATATTACAACTTCAATCCCATGTTCCTTCAATACCTTCTCCATCGCATCTTGGTCTCCGATTGAACCCTAAATAACAGAAATCAAGATATGTCAACGACATCGGAGAATGAAAATTTGTAACACCTTACGTACTCACGTTATAAACGAACGAGGACACAGAGTACACCTAACATACTCATGTTATAATCGAACAAGGACACAGGGGACAAGTTGGGACGACTGCCTTCCTAGAACATTTTTGTTAGATACAACAGTTTCATATTAATCCTTTTCGAAATTCTTGCTCTTAATCGTGCTCCTAGCAATTAATGCACATAAACTTTGATTCACATTTTTTTCTTTAAGAAATTGGTTTCACCAATTAAAAACAAATACAGTACTATTTTTTTTTATTACTACTCGAAATGCTAAAATTTCGAAATACATTATTACTTCTCTGAATTTTTAAGTAAGAAAATTGGTACATTTGATCAACGCTTTCGGTCAACGCTTTTGAGTATCCAATTGCGGAACCACTCACAAAAATATTTTACTAAAAATGATTGAACAGTACAAATAATTTTTGTGGGACCCATAGATGGCCCCGCTATTTTGCGGATCATCAGTGCACTGAAGTCAATACCAATAGCAGGTCTGTGCATATTTTCAACTTAAAATTTATGAGGTCCTCGTTTTTGACGAATTTTTTTTTAAAAGTACTAAAAACTCCTAAAAAAATTAATTAAGGTGAGGAGAATGACCCGTTTAAAAATTCGTGTTTATGAGTTTTAGCAAATAGAAACTCACCCTAAAATTCCCCCACCGTTGCCCCACAGTTAGCTCAACTGCCCTACAGGCTACAGCAGTACTCTTATTATTTACTGTGAGATTTGCCTTACTTAGTGTAAAAGAATAATCTCATAATCTGCTACGTCATACTTCTCCGTCCCAAATTGCTTGATTTTTTTGACAACCGTGCAATTTTACATACAGTAAATAATGTACTAGTACGATTTTTTTTTCCAGAAATTTTTTTACACCAAATTAAATATCTCAATGAGAAGAAAAATAGGTGTAAATTTTTTTCAACAAATAACATCATAAGTATATCGTTCGTGCCAAATGAATGATTAAAAAAAATAGGGCAAACAATTTGGGACGGGCTCGGGAGTGTATATTACTCTGCCCTGAACCTAAAATCTTAGGTATGTCCATGTGTATAATCACATATTCACAAACGGGGACAAAAAAGATATCTGTAATTTTGTATATAATGGAGAGAGAGAGAGAGTGATAGCATACGGGTATGACTATGGCGCCTTTTTCTTCGAGGGAGGCGATGGTGTGGGCCTTGGAAGGGGAAGCTGGGCCGGGCCGTACGAGGAGGAAAGTGGACCGGCCAGACCCCAGGCTGGCTTCGGCCAGGAACCGGCCGATGAATCCGGTTGAACCCACGATCAGGGTCCGATGACCAGTCATATTTGATCAACTCTTTCTGCAACAACAGAGAAACTTTCACAGAGAGAATGAAATTTGTGGGGGAAGAGAGAGAGGGGGGGTGTATTAGTAATAAGATAAAGTATACCTGATTGCCTGTCCCAAATTAATATTAATAAATACTGAAACGGTTGGAATTGTTTATACAGGAGAGAGAGAGAGAGAGAGAGAGTGACTGTGAAGAACTGAAGATGGGTGAGGGTGGTCAGGATTAAATACTCCTAAAGAAGCCAAAAAAAAAACTAAACTAGGGCAAGCTTCACTCATACACCATGTGATTTTGGGCCATGTATTGCACCGCTTTGGTTCACTTTGTTGCATCCGCACCTCCTGTATTTGGTGAATTTGTGTAGCTGCACCTAATAATTAATCGAAAATAATAGAGTATATATTTGCACTGTTAACGGAAATGACGAAAAGTTCAATATTCCCTCATCTTCTTCTTTGATTCTTCTTCTTCCTTAAATGTAAATATTCTAGCCCCTATACAAAAAAAAATTGGATATGATCGTTCGTATTGTAGAGCTTGACGAGTTCGATAATCCATACAAAAATTAAAGTCGATCGAAAAATAGAAACCTCGTGGTAAATAGACTTTAGTATGAAGTAAATTTTTAATTTAAATTTACCTTTCATTTTAACAGGAACCCGATCACTAAGTTATTGATGTCTGATCGACATGATTTTTATGGAGATGCTCTACTCTTTGATTAATACATTATGAACGGTTGGGATTAAATTGTCAATAGATTGGTTAGATTCAAGAGGCATGTGAGGTACACCTCCGATAATTTGGACAGAAATGGGTGCGGATGCAAAATTTTAAAAAGCATAGGGGTGCGAATGCAATAAAGTGAACCATATGAGGTGTAACCGTACATGACTCAAACTACAAGAGGTCTAAGTAAAGTTTTTCCCAAATAAAATATAAAAATTATGAGTAACATTTGATGTAAACTTAATTTAATGAAATGTACGCTTGATTGTGTGACATCGCCAAGTGAGTCTCACACAAAAATTACTAGAGCCATTCAAGAGGAAATATTAGCATCTTTAGGCGTTTAGCCTCCGTTTAATCTGATGCATTTACTGCTATGCTATTTTACTAGTAGTATGCATAGTTGTGGAGCCAGTAATCGAATTCAGAGGGGGCTGAAAATTATGTATGAAAGAAATCTTGGTTCGATAATTTTTTCAAGACAAAATCCAGTCATCCAGTTTTTTAAGGGACGATTTTGACAAATTGAAAAATTAATGGTGAGTATTGTTGTTATCATATCATTTGACGAACGCAAAATCACCATCGCACGGTATTAGTCACCATAATTTAGTATTCTTGAAATGAAAATTGTTCTTACTTTTTAATTATTTTTGAAATTTTATAATTTTTATTTAAAAATATCTATCAAAAGTATGCAAATTACACTCCAAGTTCACCTACTTAAACTTCAAATTCATTACTTATTCCTTTTAGACAGTAGGGTTGGTCCAGTTGGAGTATATACATAGAAAACCCAAACCGAACAAAGCATAGGCGTTTAGCCTCTGTAATCTGATGCATTTACTGCTATACTATTTTAGTAGTACGCATGGTTGTGGAGCCAGTAATCAAAGTCAGAGGGGGCTGAATTATGAAAGAAATCTTGATTTGATGAATTTTTCAAGATTAAATCCAGTCATTCGGTTTTTTAGGAGACGATTTTGAAAAATTGAAAAATTAATCGTGAGAACTGTTGTTATCAATTATCATATCATTCGACGAACGCAGAATCATTATCGCACAGTATCAGTCACCATAATTTAGTATTCTTGAAATGAAAATTATTTTTACTTTTTAATTATTTTTGAATTTTTATTAAAAAATATCTATCAAAAGTATGCACATTACACTCGAAAATAGAAATTTGGGGGTTGGGGCCTCCCTGGCCTTGTATAGCTCTACCACTGAGTACGCACCATGTTATGTGTATACTCTAATATATGTCTATTAATTAGGGTGAGTTTTCACTACAGTATTTTTGGTATTCTTGAACTACAAATTGTAAAATCAATTGATGTGTATGAGGAAAAATAACTTGTGATTTGACAACTTGTGATCAAAGAATACTGAAAATACAAAAAATACCTCAGCGGAAACATGGAACTCGGCCTTAATTGTGGTTACATGTTTGGTAATTTCTGTTGGGTAAGTGATCAGGAGATTGGTGATTTGGTTTGTACCTTTCTGGACTGGTAGATATATATTGAAAGGACTTTTGTCTGTTACTAGTTGCACCTTAGAATTGGGAGTCGTCAATTTGCCTCAAAAGTCAAAACCACTCACCTTTGAGTTGGGTACAAGGTGGAATTTTGAAAAGTGATAGTATCAAGTTTAAAATAGTAACTCTCGTATATGAGAAAATGACTTGTTGATTTAACAACTTGTAGTTTAAGAATATTAAAAATATCGAAAATAACATTAAGAAAAATAATTTTTTGTACTCTATTTTCTGAAAAATAATTTTTTGCACTCTATTTATTTTCTAATCTGCTTTGGAAATGATATTGTGTAAGTACTCAAAGACAAATTGTGAGGTGCGTTTTTTTTAAAAAATAAAGTGCGTAAATAATTTTAGCAGAAAATTGTTGTAATTCACCCTCCCTATCAGAGTGTGCAAAGTATGCACTCCTTATATAATAAAAGAATTCATAGTAGATAGATATAACAAATTCACGAGGGGGAGCTACTGGAAATAGGGATGCTAGGTGAGGTTTGGCCTAAAAAGTTAGCTGACTTATTTTTTGTCTTTATTTGATTTTTTTTCGTGTTTTTTAGTTTTTCATCAACTTTTTATGTATTATTGGTTCATCTCGGCGAGAAGAATCCAAAAAGTAAAAAATTATGATTAGATCATAATTTTTTTTGAATAAAGACAAAAATAAGCCAAATGTCAGCTTTTTACACCTTTTTCGATCTTATTCAAAAAATTGAAAGTTCTAGTCATAATCTTTTATCTTGTTGGATTCCTCTCGCCAAGACGAACCAATAATACTAAAAAAATCGATGCAAAACTAACAAACGCAAAAAAAATCAAATAAAGACGAAAAAAAAAGTTAAGCTAACTTATTTAGCTTAAATACAGTAAATCAAACAGTTTGAGGTGAGCTCAAGTTTGGTTTGACTTTTGGCTCGTTCAAACCCGTTCAAAAAGAATATAAGCCAAGCTTAATATCTTTTTATTGTTTGTTAATGAATTCAAACCAAGCTTGAGCATATACGTGTTTGGCTCGATAGACTCGTGAACAAATGGTCATTCCATAAATATTGCAAAGATAGGGGTTAATCCACAAATATCCCACGAATAAGAGATCAGATTTCCATTAGGATCTTTTCACCACTACGCTTCCCATAGTATTGTATCAAAATTGGAAACTTCTTCAATGACATAAGGAAATTTAGGGCTCTCAAATTAGAGCATCCTTATCAAGAGCACCAAAATTTTCCCCAAATTTAACTTCAAAAACACATTTTATAAATTAGCAAGTTATTTTATCAAAAACTCACAAAATCAGACTCTCTATTTTAACTTTACTATATTAAACTATTCCCCTCAAATCTATAATAATAATAATAATAATAATAATAATAACCTAAAGCTAAATCTCCCCGCCTGGGGAGATGTTTTCGGTACAGGAAAAAAGAAGTGGACTCCCCCTTCAGCCATTAACATTTCTCCCCCACACACACCTCGCCACTTGTTCCTACACCCCCCCCCCCCCCCCCCCCCCGCGTTCCCTTCCCTCTCTCTCTTCTGACGCTGCAAGAAAGCTACCGAGAGAAATAATAAAAAAATAAGAAGTGCGTGAACAGTGCCGCACCAAATTTGGTGCGGTACTGTAGCAAAAATAATTTGAGGAGGGAGTATAGAGAGGCTGATATTTGGGGTTTTTGGGAGTTTGACTCTCTACTTTAACTCAAAAGTTAAAGTAGTGGCCAAATAATGATGCTCTTAACCCATTTCATTTTGGAATTTCAGAAGATTAAGCTTAACTCAAGTTTGAAAACTCGAAACTTCACGAGTTTACGCTCAAGCTTGAAAGTTTGAGATTAACTTGCATATTCTACAAGCCAAACCAAGCTTATCATAAATATGGAACTTCAAAAGCGAGCCTAGTTTTGAATACTTAGTCTCCAAAAATTCTCAAGCTCGAGCCAAAGTTGAACACATGTACTAAGGAGTTGAGCTAAGCCCGAGCAATATTGTGTTTGGCTCGAGTAGCACCTCTAGGCAGAAACTGTAGCACCCCGTTTGGATGGGGGATATGGCCCCCGGATAATTTTTCACCCCCTCAAAACCATGGGTCCCACAGCTTATCCACCGTTTGGCAACACCACAGTGTAGCCAGATATATTTTCACCCCCTCTTCCGTTATACCCCTGCAGGGGCCTTCTCCCGGATAATTTTTGGGCACCCCTGGACCTCCCCAAAAATTATCCGGCTCTAGAGGGGAGGGATTTTGTCCATTTCACCCCTCCTTATCCCCCTCCCCCAACCCCCACACAAATTTCTGCTATTACAATTTCTAAAAACAAAAGAAAATTTTCAATAACTGTCAAAAAAAAAAAAAAAAAAAATTGCAGACCGCAGATCTTGGTCAGTGTGTCTTCGTGATCATCTTCTTTGAAGCTCCCATGGTGGTTTTGTTGGAGGAAAAAAATCACAGACCACTTTCATGGAAGGACGAAAATCAAAGATGCTCCGATGGATTTGAAGCTCTCGCAAAGTAGACCAATCTTCCCTTCTGGCTCTTGGATAAAATTCGACGTTATAGCCTTCGATTTTGGGTTTGAATCATGAGATTGGGTTTGGGTTGGGAAAGAGAGACACACACACACACACACACACACACACACACACACACAGAGAGAGAGAGAGAGAGAGAGAGAGAGTCGGTAGAAAAAAGAAAACAAAACAATTGCGATCTCTGGAAAAGAAACATATATGGAAATTGCATTAGACCCCTCCAACTATTTACCAATTCTTCCACCAATTAACCTATTTAATATTTATTGCACTTAATTGAAAAAAAAATCATTTTTTTAAAGAAAAAAAGGGCAAAAGAGTCATTTGACAGTTTTTACATCATCCACCCCCTCTTATTTATAAAACATCCAAACCAAGTCAAAAGTTATCCCCATGTTTAATCCTTCATCCAAATCATCTACTTTTTTATCACCCTTTCATAAATATCACATCAATGTGGGTCATCCCTCAAAAAATAATACCCCCTCTTATCCTATCCCCCCTCTATAACATATCCCCTTAAAAATAATACCCCATCCAAACGGGGTGTAGGGATAGGAGAAGGGGGAGAAAGGAATAGGGGAGCAAGTTTATAGAGAGTAGGCAGAGCCCATCTCTATACCTTTCTACCGACTCTCTTGTTTTTTTAAAAGTTATTAATTTATGCAATTCAATTAGTACGGACGTTTATTCCCAGACAAGAGGACCAACAAAAGACAAGAAAAGCGGAATTGGTCGAAAAGGAAGAATATATCAAAAGAATAGAATGCTTTTCTTCTCTAAAATCCGTTAAGAAGTTACTATTCAAATAAATAAAACGATTGTTTGAAGGGAAATTAATTTTTATACTCTCTGTTTACATTTTTTTTTTTTGCCAAGACAGCCTTAGCATTTTTGTGTATGAAATAGGGATTTGGGGTTACTGGCTTACTGCTGTGCATGGGATGCAGCAGGTGTTGTCCACCATCCAAGCTGTCCGTTGCTCAGATAGACCGCCCAGATTTCATCTTGCATGCACGACAACGAATGGTTCGGCTACAAAGGTGCCAAAGTGAAATTTGGAGTACCGTCTATCCGAACAATGGATGACTCGCATGGTGCCCAACACAAATATAGTACTCCCTCCATCCCATATTTCTTATCCAGTTGCACTATTCACAGCACCTCAAAAAATTGTTTATATTTTCAAATGTATAATGTTATATATATTCACTATGGATCTTGTTTGATAGCTCTCGATGAGTTCTATTAAACAAAGTTTTCAAAATTGTAAAAAACATTATAGATTGAAAGATATAAGCAATTGAAAAATGACACGCATGCCCGTAAATAAACAACAAATTTGGGACGGAGGGAGTAGTATAGTACGCGCACTTACGTCAGAACAAAAAATGACTTGGAAAGCTACTTTTGCTTAGCCATGAAGTTTAGTAGTTGGGATTCTCAAATCACGTTGAAGTGTTCATCTCATTCATTCTATTCCAACTTCTGCAGGGCCTTGTTTGCAAATTTTTTTTCCCCCATGTGTTGGAGCATCTCCATCCCATACTCCTATACTCTATGCATGTGAGAGTATAAACCTCTCAAGGGATTGTTTCCCATTTGCTAAAACGAGTTTTCTAGTAAAAGCTTAGATCAGTTTAGTTGCTAAAAGTACTTTTGTTTTCCGTTGCTAAAAGTACTTTTGTTTTCCATTAGCAAAAAACTAAGTTGCTAAAAGCTAATTTTCTTTTACACACTCATTTTGCTAGGAGCAAGTTGCTAAATGGTGTTTTTTGCATATGGGAGTTCGGGGTGCTAAAAAATTTGCTATTAGCAAACGAAAAACTAACCAATATATACTCTTAACCCTCATTTGAGAACATGGGATTTTAATCCTCTATAATTTGAGGTGAGAGAAAATATAGAGGATCATGTACGTCTATAATATCATTCACCTTTTTAAATAACGTTCTTGTCCTTCTGAGCTTTTACTAATAAATTTTTAATAGGCTATACCTTGTGCTATGTATGGAGTAGACCGAGAATTAGGCCAAGTTTCCAGTTTTTTATCACCAATTGCTAAAAGCCAATTTATTTTCCATAAAGCTAAAAGTTAAGTGCACTAAAAGCAAATTTATTTTTTATAAAAGTGTTAAAAATTAAGTTGCTAAAAGTCAATCTTCCATAAAAAAGACTTAAAATGCTGATAGCTAAGTTGCTAAAAATAAATAGGAGCTAAGAGTGCTAAAAGTTTTACTTAGTTAACGAAAAAACACCCACCATTATTTCTGAAATGTTTTTCATGGAATTTGTTCGCTTACCTTTAGGTGGGATGATAATGGAATTTGTCGCTTCAGGCACTCGTTGGGCACGGCCACATGTATACTTGAACACTTTCCGTTGCTAGGCTCGTGCCAACTCTAGCATATTTCATCGAAAAGGATGCGCATGTTTTTAACAACATAACGCATTAAAGCAAACCCGTGTCAACTCGGTTTCCATTTTGAGTCATATGCTAGCGACAAACCCGTGCTATTAGGACTAGGTGTCGTGTCATGTTGTGTCGTGTCGAATCGGGTTCGTGTTAAAATGACTTGTGTAATTAATCGTGCCAAAATGACCTATTTAATTAAACCCAACACGGCACAGATTGACACGATTAACTCGAACACGACCCGAACATGACACGATTAATTCACGTCATTCTTGGGTTATGCCAGTTAATTCTCGGGTTATGCGGGTTAATTTGTGTCATTCTCGGGTTACCGTGACATAAATAGACGAACAGGTTAATTTGTCTCATTCTCGGGTTATGCGGGTTGAACCCAAATCCGACCTGTTTACTAGTCGTGTTCTTGGGCCGTGTCTGTGGGGGCCGAATATGCTCATGATTGGGCCGACACATGTCAAGGCCGTACGTAATACAAATGGATTCGCGAATATGGGACAATATGGCCGACGGTACCACGTGCAACCTATTAGGGCCGAATGTGGCACAAGGGCCCCGTTAGGGCCGGAGTAGCGACAAGTCTCCGGATTACAGTAAAGACCTATTGGGCCAAGCGGTGTACGGGTCGGGTAGTTATAGCCCGACCCATGAGCTTACCCAATCGGGTCAGAATGGCGGTTACGAGAGACACGTGCCGAGGGACAGCTGGTACTGTAGAAGAGGCTTCTAGAAGCCTCTAGGTGACCACCCAACCTTTCTCTTGGAGCCGCCTCTGAAAAAACCCACCATTATTTCTGAAATGTTTTTCATGGAATTTGTTCGCTTACCTTTAGGTGGGATGATAATGGAATTTGTCGCTTCAGGCACTCGTTGGGCACGGCCACATGTATACTTGAACACTTTCCGTTGCTAGGCTCGTGCCAACTCTAGCATATTTCATCGAAAAGGATACGCATGTTTTTAACAACATAACGCATTAAAGCAAACCCGTGTCAACTCGGTTTCCATTTTGAGTCATATGCTAGCGACAAACCCGTGCTATTAGGACTAGGTGTCGTGTCATGTTGTGTCGTGTCGAATCGGGTTCGTGTTAAAATGACTTGTGTAATTAATCGTGCCAAAATGACCTATTTAATTAAACCCAACACGGCACAGATTGACACGATTAACTCGAACATGACACGATTAATTCACGTCATTCTTGGGTTATGCCAGTTAATTCTCGGGTTATGCCAGTTAATTTGTGTCATTCTCGGGTTACCGTGACACAAATAGACGAACAGGTTAATTTGTCTCATTCTCGGGTTATGCGGGTTGAACCCAAATCCGACCTGTTTACTAGTCGTGTTCTTGGGCCGTGTCATATACGTGTTTCATGTCAGAAATACTCAACATTAAACCTGCTAACTTCGTGTGCTGTGTTATCGTGTCTAAATTCCCACCCCTACGACTACGTGCTGTGCACGAACTAATTAATTACAATTTTAATTTAACCTACAGTATGCTACTAAAGTTGGGTGTAAAGAGAGTTGGAGGTGTAAACTCGGCTTCCATTTTGGTTGGAGGTGTAACCAACCTGGCATTAAAGATACTCCCTCCGTCCCAATTTTATAGTCCCTCGTTCTATCCTAACCGGATAAAAAAACGATTATATCTTTCAATCGGTAATACATTTTATATGCAATATGGATCTAGTTTCATAGATCTTGATGTAATCTAATAAACAAAGTGTTCAAAATCACCTAAAACATTGTAGATTATAAGATATAACATTTTGAAAAGGGGCATGAACTCCCAAAAGAGACTATAAAATTGGGACGGAGGGAGTATGACAGAAAGAAATACGTAATTTATAAAGATTTCAATTACCGATGGATTTGTTTCTGTTGTTTTCAGAGGGTGAATTCTTTCCAAGTAAGATGCAGTGATGCACGACTGAATACGCATATTCGGCCAACCTGCTATTACGGCGTGCTTCTTTTTCCTTTTCATTGCATCCCAAATTGGGGGAGGGTGCTGTCCCTTCGGAGACAGCATGGATGTTGGGCCGATCACGGCCGTTCATGATCGGTTATGGATGGTTCAAATCTGTTCGACAGCGACGGTTTGAATTTATTTGAATAAGATGTAATCTGAGTCGTCCAATTGAAGCAGCTAAGATCGATGCTCTCCCTATCCATCTTGTAATGTTTTAAAAAACACGCACTCATAAAAGTATACACTTTGTCATGGGACTCTCTACAAAAATTAATGGAACACAAACCAAACAAAAAAAAAAAAGTGACTTTGATTTGTTTAATATTAGTTAGAACCTTAGTCCTAACTTTACTAATCAACTCCCAGGGAATATTTGGTTACAATTCTTAAAGAGGTGATCGAATCAATTGTACATTGGACTCATCCAGCATGTACTGGGTTTTCAGGGGATGGTTTTTATGTGCATATGACAGAGTATCGTATACTGCTATTTAAAAACAAATAATAATAATTTCAGAATTCATCTCCGATCGAAATTTTTTTCCCAGATTTATCAGTAAAGTTTTCTTTAGAACTGGATAAGTTTTCAAGCAAAGTGTGAACCGGACCCCTGTTGATGAATTGAATCATGCAATGTCATCCTTAGGACCCGATTGGATGCGAGATGAGTTTTTGGGGATAAAATAGTAAGGGGTATTATTTATGAAGGGTGGACGCACATTAATGTGACATTTATGGAGAGGGGATTAAATAGTTAGTTGGTTTCAAGGATGGAGCCAGAGGAGGACAAGTGGTGGCAGCCGCCACCACAAGGATTTCAAAAAATGTAATTATTATATAGAGAATATTTTTTTTTTATCTCCGAATTATATAGACTTGCCACCACTAGATTTTTTAATCTTTCATTCCCGTAATGCAGTTTGTATTTATATTTTTTTAAGTACATATTTTTGGGATCCGGGGTGGGTGTTGTGCACCGTGTTGTGCGGTAAAACGACGTAGTTTTTGGCACACCTCTGAAGCTTCCAAAGACCTTGTTTGGAAGAAGAAAAAAGCCACTACAAAGTGCCTAAATCCTAAACCCAAAGTGCCTAAATCCAAGTGCCTAAAACTACTATATCCTACTTCAAAGAGCCTAAATCCCCTAAAATTGAACCCTAAAATTGAACCTCAAAATTAACTCTCCAAACAGGACCTATTGAAGTGTACCAAGAAAATGAACAAAACTACGTCGTTTTGCCGCACAACACGGCGCAAAACATGTACTGCACAACACCTCCCCCGAATTCATATTTTTGCCACCACAAAAGTAAAAATTCTGGCTCCGTCCCTGCTTGGTTTGGAAGATTTTAGTAATAAGAGCGGAGTACTTGGTTTGTTTTGTAGTTGAGATGGGAGATAAAGATAAATTAGAGGGTCTAGAATGGATTGAGGGGGATGAGAAGGGGTATAAATAGGGGTACTAGTTAATAACAAGGGTTATTTAATGAGGGAGGAGGTATTCAGGGGTATAAAATATAAATGGGGATAACTCATCTACGCCATCCCAAACTTTCCGAGACGATGGATGAGGAGTTAGGAACTGGATCCTTTAGTCACACCAACCCTGTTCGACCTCTCTGTCCAACCCATCTGCACCGTCCACTGAGAAATCAACGGCTCAGATTCACAGATGAACATAGACGGTTCAGATATGTTCGGGGCCGAGATGGCATCTGAGCCATTGAATGCTCGGATGAGTGGGACTTAGAGGTCGTACAGAGTTGTGTGGGACAGAGGATTTGTCATCTTAGATTAGTCATCCGGGTTCAAAAGTTACACCACCCCTCATCGTTTATCCAAATGAGGCCTTATGTTGTGAGACTACAGTGAAATGATGCAATTAGAAAAGTTACTTCTTGTGATTCGGTGGCAAGAGATTTCCCTATCCACACTTAAATCAAAACCAAATATTCTCTATTTGGGGAGGGCCCGGTTAAGCGTAGAACTTGACAACCGATTGTCTGAACAACAGAACAAGGTAAATAACTCTTTAGAACCACATACAGAAAAATACAAAAAAACTTGACTGTTGATACGAAAAACATATAATCAAATCTTATTTCACATGCACAGGGTTTAAAAAACGAAGGTTGGAATAAATAAAAAATTTATTTGTCAAAAATTTAAGCTATAATGTCCGTTAGAATAAGAAAAAAATGTATAAAGGAAATACTGGACTAACCTGAGATGGTTGATAGCGGTAGAGGCTGCCGCGGTGGAATAAGCAAAGTATTGCCGGGAGGGAGGGAGGGAGAGAGAGATTGCAAAGTATTGACGTTCTCAGGTTCGACTTCTCTTGTCAGTAAATTCTTGAGGCCACTGGGGGTTATGCTAGCTCGGTGGATGCCTTTAGAGCCCCGGAATTGATCGAACTAGCTCGAACATCCGATTATAAAAAAAATGGAATATATAATTAAGGATAATAATCTTGATACAATTGCATCTCAGTAATTTTGAATTTTCTCTCGCCGTGGATATTTTGGGTCAGGGAACTAATGTGCAATTAGGGATGCCTAGCGGATCGCCCGATCTACCAAACCGCGCAAACCGACAAATTTGCAACCAAACCGATCCGCAACCGGACCACTCACGGACGGTTGCGGATGTTGAAAATGAAAATCCACTATGAGTGGTTCGGTTCCGGTTCCAACCAGTCCGTGGACACCCTACTTATGACAAGTAATATAATTAACATTGGAGAGATTCATGGGAGTTGGTTTTACATGTTGACTTTATGTTTTAACATGTTTTTCGGGCTCTCATCCGCATGTTTTTACAAACCATTAAACCAATCCACAACCAATCCGTCCAATCCGCAACCAAATCGATCCGCAACCGCATCACTCACGAACGGTTGCGGATGTTGAAAATGAAAATCCACCATTAGCGGTTCGGTTCCGGTTCCAACCAGAACTGCAAAAAACCGGTTCGTAGACACCCCTATATGCAATGACTGATTTTGGTGACAGTAGATTGGGAAGATCTTGAATTATAATGGTACGATTCTTTCCGTTCTTGAATTATTGGGACCAAGTAATTTGCGGAAAAAATTTATCAAATACTATAATAAATCCAAGACAAGGTTTACCTTATTTTTGTGGTAATCTCTAGTTTCAGTCTCTTTCAGACGTTTACTCATGATCGGTCGGTCGGTCAGTTCACACCAGAAGTTGAAAGCTTTATCAAAACAAAGTTGGATGATAGTATATGGGAGGTTGTTTTCTTGAGATAAACTTATTTACGGGTGTGGAGTTTGCGCCACCGGTTTTTGTGAGCTTCACTGAGCGTACATTGCAATAATCTGCACCGTTCATCTTGTAGGTTCTGCAAAATATAATGTATCCGCGCAAAAAATCAGCTTGATTACATTGATAGGTATGTCAAAAGTTGATTTTTGGTTTAAAAAACAGACGGTCTGGATTATGTCAATAATTTTTACATTAAATATCCAGGACCGTCGTTTTTCAAAATGAAAATCCACCTTTTGACATACCTATCGATGTCTGATTAAGCTGATTTTTTGTGTGGATATATTATTTTGCGGACCCGATGAGATGAACGGTTCAAAATATTGCAATGATCGCACGATGAAACCCATAATGAGTGGTGCAAACCATGGGGTTTGCTCTACACCCGTAAATAAGTTTATCTCTATTTTCTTAGAGTTGATGGATTACAACTGATACTGACAGTCTGACAAAGCATTCTCCACTTAATTAGGAAGTGATGGAAAAACCAACTAAAATTCAACAGAAGGTTGAATGAGAGATCATTTGATTACATTTCAGATTCTCTGTATCTATTCTTAATTGGCTTTGGGTTGGATATAAATTTTTCACATGATATAAAAGTAGGTCCATTCATTCTAAATTTTATAACAAAAATTAAATCAAGCCCACATCGATGATGACAGACTCAAAAAGTTGCAATATAATATATAGAATCTAATAGTGGTCACATTTATATTTTTTGGCTAAGCAAAATTTTTTACTTAATCTTTGAGGAAAATAAAAACAAAGATTAACAGGACAAGAGCACACTGGCGAAAAACGCCACCTAAGACCCAACTAGCCATGAAGATAAGAAACCAACCAAAACTAGATCAAGATACGCCTAAATACCCCAAAATCTCCACACACACACAAAAAAAATGACCCCCAAAACATAGAAGGCCAAAAGTCTAGAGAAAGAAAACATCATCGAATGTGACTACACTTGACAAACCAAAATGCTGTTGAACCGTTTGGAGCATCATCACCAATGCGAGTCTCTAAAATAGAGCCTCAAAAAATTCAATTTTAAATTTAACTATGACTATAGAATCGTGTATTTTTTTTTTGAACAGCAAAATTTTTATTAACCTTTGAAAACGAATTACAAAGATTAAAATGATCTATGCAACGAGGCATCAAGATGGAGAAGGGGCAAAACCCTCACAACAAAAGACACCTGCTGCAAGGAACCAAAAGGGGAAAAAACCAGATGTTGGCAAGAAGCCAACCAAACACCAAACAAGAAACACACCCAAAAAAGATAAACCTAACCCAACCAAAACGCCCAAAACAAACACCACTATCGACAAACTTAGTTTGCAACAGAAAAACTGCTAATGATCTCATCATCTTCCCCCAAATAATCTTCATCCAAAATCTTGCTAATTGACCGAGAAGCCTGAGTCGCATTTAGATGAGTCCTATTGATGCCATCGGAAGAAACAGATAAAGCAGCAGCATCAATAGCAGATCTGAACACTACGCATTTTTTCTGTTTACGACGACCCTTCTTCTTCAATTTAGGAAAACCCAACTTATCTTCAATCCTTTTCTTCTTCCTTTTACCTTTCCCAAAATCTTTGACAGCATTAGATGGATTGAGATCCACAACCAACTGGATAGCCTCAACATCTTTTTCATTAAAAAATCCCACTTCAGAAAGGTTCCAAAAACCTCGATCAAGATCTATTACCTCCTTATCTTTGTTAAAAACAGCTAAAACGGTGTCCTTAACAACCAATGAATTTGAAAGCTCAGTGTCCGCAACAGGCCCGTCTGTAATACTATCTACTTCAATCACAATCACTAGCTGGTTTAATAAAATTTTATATAAAATAGAAAAAATATGTCTCAACGTACGTAACTATATACGTATAGATATTGTAAATACCTAATCAATGGTATAAACTTTACATGGATATAATTTAGATATCTTGAGTTAAGCCTATTTTAATTATGTAGGGAGACTCGGCTCTATCTTCCTTCCAAGCTTCTATACTTAGAGGGTGTTTGGGAGCCTATTTTTCAGCTTTTCATTTTTAACTTTTTGGTTTTTTGGCTTTTTGGATTATGGTCAGAATGAGTTTTGAATCTGGGAGAAATATGCAGAATGCATTTTGCAAAAGTAGTAGTGTTTGGGAGAAAATGATGAAAATGAGTTATGAATCGACTTTTTACCATGTTGCCCTTGTTTATGTCATATACCATTTTTATCTTTTTATGTATTACACGGGCATATACCTATATGAACAGTGGTACATTTTCCTCTTGGTAATGATAAAGTGTTTTTGTATTAGACGAGAGATTTCTTTTTCTTTTTTTATAAACAAAATGAATAATGCAAATGAAGAAAGTTGTGCCTCCATATCAAACTCATCACAGATTCGGGCATATATGATCCTTCAGCAGACCTTAAATTCCAAAGGGTAAGGCGATCCTCTCTCTCTCTCTCTTCATTTGTTCTGTGGTGAGAAAAAAACAGGGGATCTCCTGAGAAGGGTAGAGGGTAGAATGGAGAAAGAGAATTGAGGGGAAAATGAGAATCAGAAAGAGAAACCAAAAAGTAGCTCCTGGGCTGTTTTTGCTTTTTGCCCCAGAATGTGAAAAACGGAGAAACTGTTTTGAGAGAATGGATTTTGGGTGTTGTCTCCCAAACACCCAAAATTGGAAAATGAGAATGTGAAAAGTTGAAAAAGCATCGGCCAAACACCCCCTTAGAGGCTCAAATGAAAGTTTCTATTTTAGAGATCTAGAGAGACCAATTGGAGATGCTCTTGCTTTGAGGGATGACAGCGGGACGAATTGAGACGACTATCAAGATAATCGTACCCGAATATGTCATAATCACAGTGGGACGAATTGCGACGATTATCAAGATAATATGTCCTAAATCGTAATCGTCAGATATGGAACAAAAGTTGTAACATGACTGCCCAACAAGATTCAGGAATTCCCAAACCAAACGGATGACAACGGGTTAGGGGCGCATGTGGAAGGGTAAAGTTAATGAATTTTTGAAGGAAAAATCTATGATACATATCCCTTAAAAGTGTGTACGTAACTTCTTTGGAAATGGTTACAATAGATACCCATTAAAAGTGTGTACCATATGCACCAGGGGCAACACTACATGGAAATGAGGGGGTCAGCTGACCCCACGGTGGACAAAAAAAATACTACTACTATGTTAATTTTTTTTTAGAAAATTCATAAATGAACCCCCATAAATTTAGGGCTGACACCACTGGATAATTCCCCAACTTTCATCCCCCCTCTTTTCGTGGCTTGTTTGAATTCTAGTCACTCGCTTTGTTCTTTTGATGATATGGAGAGGTTGATCTGTCTTGCTAAGGAAGTACTCCCTCCATCCCAAACTGTTGCTCCTAGTTACTATTTCAGCATTGGGACCTCTAAAAAAAATTGTTCAGATTTTTAATGATTTATATATCTAATATGGATCTTGTTTGATAGATCACAATTAATTTTATCAAACACATGTTTTAATATCACAGAAAAATTATAGATTATAAAATATTGATAATTTTTTGAATGGTTCAAAAAGTGAAGCAGAAGCAACAATTTAGGACGGAGGGATTATCTGATAGTATCGACTTAGAGACTATCATGCAACGATTTCAGAACTCGAAACCGCGTCGAATGCAATTGAGAAGCTTGTGTAGATTTTTTTTGTGTGTGGTGAAAACTGAAAAGAGAGAAAACTGTTTTATGCCTTTCGATGATATCTTTTGTTTATTAGGTTGAGTTTTAAATGTGATTTTTGTTGGAACAAAATTTTTAGTTGCCATTACTGTGATGACCCCACACTTCCGAACTCCTGGAGTCGCAACTGATATGCACATATTATATGATTCAGATTTTGACACTTCATTAGCAATCATAATATTTTTTAATTTTTCGTAACTTTTCAACAGTACGATTCATAACATTTTCTATGGTTCGTAACATTTTAGTGTGTCTCGTAACTTGCATAAAAAAATCGTAAATTTTGTATAAAAAAAATACTGTAGTAACTTTTATAGGGGTGTGTGTTACATACCCAAATAAGAGGTATGTATTGTAGCATTTTCCAACTTTTTAAAATCCAAGGATAGATAACTTGGGTGTATATGATACACATCCTTTTTATATGATACACACCCAAAAAAGGATGTGTATTATTGCCCTTTCCTAAATTCAAGCATCTAAAGTCTAGAGTTTCAAACCATATACATCTAAATTTGGATTATGTAATATAACTTTCATCTCTTATATATATATATATATATATATATATATAGGGAGAGCTTCTCCTCCGGGATCCGGGACTCCGGGACTCCGTGATCCGATCATTTTTTTTGACGATCCGAGCCGTCCAATGTGTTCAGAAGGTGTTTTCAAGGGTCCGCGCGGAAAATCTTCAAAAAAAAATACCGGGAAGGGCTTGATCCAAGCAGTTTTCGCAACCCTTGAAAACACCTTCTAAACACATTGGACGGCTCGGATTTTCCAAAAACAATTTGCAAAACAAAAATACGTTTTTTCTCTAGTCCGGGAGTCCCGGACTAGAAAATCTCCGTATATATATATATATAGGAAGCCCTTCCAATAAGGGACCCTTATTGAAGTTACCATGCGGACCTCACCTTTCCGAGCCAAATTTCGACGATCCGAAGAATCGTTCAATGTTTTTAAAATGCATTTTTAAGGGCCCCCGCGAAGATTCGTCCAAAAAAAATACCCGGAAGGGCTTCATCCGTTCGGTTTTTGCTAAAAACGCTATATATAACGTTTTTAGCAAAAACCGAACGGATGAAGCCCTTCCGGGTATTTTTTTTGGACGAATCTTCGCGGGGGCCCTTAAAAATGCATTTTAAAAACATTGAACGGTTCGGATCGTCAAAATTTGGTCCGGAAACACTAAAAAGCCTAGGTCCGCATGGAATTTTCCCATAAGGGACCCTTATTGGAAGTTTATCCTATATATATATATATGCAAAGCGGATCCAGTCAGGACTCCCGCATTTTAATAAAATCCGGACCTCCCCTCTCCCGGTCATTTCCCGGCCAAATGGTCGGGATCCGAACCGTTAGATGTGTTTAAAATGTGTTTTTAAGGGCCTATGCGAAGATTCGGAAAAAAAAAGACCGGGAAGAGCTTCATCCGAGCAGTTTTCTTGGTCGGGAAATAGCCGGGAGAGGGGAGGTCCGGATGTTATTAAAATGCGGGAGTCCTGGCTGGATCCGCTCTGTATATATATATATATACGAAAAACTTCTAGTCCACACCTCTCGAAAATAAGAAAAATTTGATTTTTTTGTGTTGCAAATTATTTTTGAAAAATCCGAGCCGTCCAATGTGTTCAGATGGTGTTTTCAAGGGTTCCCGCGGGAAATCTTCAAAAAAAAAAAAATACCGGGAAGGGCTTGATCCAAGTAGTTTTCGCAAAAAATGTAAATATTGGAGGACTTGGATCGTCAAAAAAATATTTGGATCACGGAGGTCCGGAAACGGGAATCCCGTTTTAGAAGCCTACCCTATATATATGCCCAATCAATTAATTCGACCATGCTCAACAGATAAACGATTCCGTCCAAATAATCATTGAAATTAGGTGGGTCGACCTTGTGATGAACAAAAATCATGCGACGTCTTATCTCAAACATATATAAATGCATGGGCTGATGATAGATAAGGGATACACAGAGTCACAGAGATCAAGATTTTTGTGTTCTTTCAACAACCTGCATTGATTTCCAGTAATACATTTTCGGTCAGTTCAATTAACACAACATTTGACAATCAAATGTAAAACACCCATTTTGGAGTTTCACGCAAATGCTTGGAGCCGTTCAATTAGTTTAAAACATGTTTTTAAGAGTTCAGTTCACGTAAAAAATCAACTCATTGAAATATCAGTAAGGGCCTGGTCAGTGTTTATCCCTAAATTTGATAGGATAAAAACTGAATGAATCGATATGTCGATCAAGTCCTTACTGATATCTGAATGAGTTGATTTTTTGCATGTACTCTTAAAAATATGTTTTAAACAAATTGAACAGCTCTGATTATTAGTGCGGGCACCGATTATTGTTGTGTCAAATATTGTGTCACCGGAATCAGCCCCAATACATTAAGGGTGTCCATTTTGGATCGGAAATGAACTTTAAACTTGGGACTTCATACGCCTTTTTTTTTTTTTAAAAAAAAAAAAAACTATGGGTACACCTTTTACCAAATAATTGGAGCTGTTAAATATTTTTTTTAAAGAGTCCCCATAAAAAATCAACTCATCCGGATATCGGTAACGTTTTGATAATATTTTCCCCTGAATTTGCCATGATCAAAATTGAATGATCCAATAAAGCATTTATGGATATTCGAATGAGCTGATTTTTTTTAGGTCCATAAAAAATATTTTAAACAAATTGAACGGTTCCGATCATTAGCGTGGGACCTTGGTCTCACACAAGTCATGTACACCAAATAGTGTACCACTAGTTGGGCTCTCATTTTCTGGAATTGGCGGGTTAACACTCAGGCCCCAATTGGATAGTGCTAAAATTCCAGGGGGATAAGTTATAGATGGGGTATAAGATAAGAGGGGGTATTATTTTTTGGGGGTTGGCCCACATTGATGTGATATCTATGGAGGGGGAATAAAAAAGTAGTTGGTTTGGATGAAGTATTAAAAAAGGGAAGATAAAATAGTACTTGGTTTGGATGAAGGATAAAATGGGGGGATAATGTTTTTTGTAGTTGAAATAAGGGAGAGGGGGTGTTATTTTTTCCTTATACCCAGGGATAACTTTTGGGCAGGGGGAGGGGTGCCCAAAAATTATACCACTCTATCCCCCTGCCGAGGATAACTTTTGGAGGGGTGAAAATTTATCACCCTGCGTTTTTGCCCAGCCAAACCATGTTAAATGTGTCACCCTTCCTTATACCCCCTCCAAAAGTTATCTCCCTTCCTTTAACCCCATCCAATCGGGTCCTCATAATATTAGCAATGGCTTTGAGGCCAGATTGCTTGGGACCCCGAGGCCCTGGAGGCCTCTGCAATTATTTTGTAGTACTTCACAAATAATTATTGATAAGGTTACAGGTCTGGAATGTCACAAGATATTCTAAGTGTCCATAATTTTGTGGGCTCTAATCACATGGCAAAAATAGTCCATTATTGATTGTACCCTTCACATAGCGCAAAATTCGCTTGGCGGCATGCAGATGGGATTGGTCAGGTGTCTCCATATATCGGCTGATAAGACCAACACTATATAATATGTCTGGTCTTGTGCATATCATGTAGCGAAGAAGTTCCACCCCACTTCCAACTAGAGTAGTCACTGGATTACTTTTCTCCATGCCAAAATGCCTGAGATGTTTTTGGCATATCTAACTTGAGAGATGAAAATGTTGTTATCTTCCACATCACTTTGATTCCAAGAAAGTGTGCCATCAGTCCGACATCTAAATAGATTTGGGGCTGAAATGACTAATGAGATAGTACATCAGGCCAGGACTGCATCTTGTATTTAATACTTGGGTGATTGAATGAAAGGTGGATGGACTTGATGATATTGAGATAGATCCTCTAAGGAATTATGGTACACAATTGGTCCAATAACAGAGAAGCAATAAGCGATAATAAGAGTGTACCTGAAATGCATGTTGGTTAATGACACTTCCATGGTCATGAGGCATGCTTCAAGCTTCAGACATTATTAATGTTTAATGTTGTAAAAGAACTGAGCCATTCGTGAACTATCAAATTGGGTTTGTTTGATTTGGGGTTTTGGGACCGGTTTTGTGAATTGGTTCCCAAAAACCTCTAAAGAGAACGAGCGAGTAGGCTAGGGTTTTTTTTTTTGTTCTTTTTCCACACCGGTTCTCAGATCAATTTTTGAATGGTACAACATACCAGCTTTAAGGACAAGATTTCAGTCTCATAGAATGCTCCAATTGATTGCAAATCGCACATGCTGTGTTAAGTTTGAAAGAGACAATATATAAACAAGTTCTTAAAAGGCAGAGCTGAACCAAAAGTACCAATCTGATATCAATCCTAGAGGGAAAATGCCACGGTACACAATCTTGACAAAAAAAATTTTTTGGTTCCTTTTACAATTTTTTGTGGCTCCTTTTATAAGTTTTTGTGGCTTGTTTTATGTTTGGGTGTATGGTACATCCTTACAAATTTTGTGACTTTTATGAGATTATATGGTTCAAAATACGTAGGGCACATTGTGCACCTTTTGTAGATTGACTCATCCCAGAGTGCACCTGGCTAGAGAGGAATTGGCTCAAGTTTATTACATGTATCTTGCAAGTTCTAATATATGATGCTAATATGCTATCTTATGTGAAGCACTAAGAAAATGAACAGGACTTAGCTCAGCTGAGTAGGACTTCAAGATGCAGAAATCAAGGGTTAAATGGTGGCTTCGGAGGTCCAAAATACAAAGGTTTTCCCATTAGAAAATGGTTTCTTACAGGCTTAGAATTTAGAAACATGATCAAAGTTTGGTAGATAGTAGTGCAAACAGATTAGAGGATCCTAAATATATTGAAGATGAAATTCTTGGCTATTTTTTGTGCCAACATTGAAGCCGGGTGCCTGTTGTGCATTCTCTGCACCGCACCATGCCGCATTGCCAAACGATGGCGTTTTGTGGGCAAGCCAAGTGCTTTGCCAAACCCTTGATTTCTCTGCGATCTGGGTCGTCTTCTCTTGTCAAGGTTTTCTCAAGGTTTTTGGAGTTATGGATGAAAGTGGGCTCTAGTTTTCCACTTCTTCAAAGTTATGATTTTTCTACTTCTCTCCGGGTTTAAAAAATACTTCGATTTTAGACAATCAAAATTCCTAAATATGAATTCCAACTCCTCGCCTCCGACGAGATTGAAAAGAAACCCCACAAAGGGGATTGATGGGCTACAAGCCTACAACTATTGGGTTGTAATGTGCTTTATTGGGTTGTTCAAATGAAATTGATTGCGGGCAATGTTTTTGGTGGATGTTAATTTAAAATGAGTTTGGGTTACACCCAAAAAATGAGGTAAATTAAATTTTTTATTAATTTTTTGAACTCACCTGGGCTACAGCCCACCATGGCCTGGCCTAAGTTCCGCCCTTGGCTGTAAAATAATTTTTTATAAACTAAATGTCAACATTAATTTCCCTTGAAACTTGAATAAGAAAATTTAGTCACTTTAAAATTCTGTCCATTCATATTTTAATAACTTAAATAAACACAAAAAAAGCTTCAAATTGGAGCTTAGAATAATCTTATTTTTGGGGGGGTCAAATAATCTAGAAAAGTCAAATAAGAGATTATTAATTCACAAACACCATACATTAGATTTTTTAACCAAAAATAAGTTAAATTATAAATGCAAGCAAACGGGCCAGGTCAATATCCCTTGACACCCACTCAAGAAAAATTAATCCAACCCCGCAATGCCCTCATCTGCAACATAAATTTGTACGTATCTTTTTGCAATCGAGCGATATTAACTTCAAAAGTCGGAGGCGGGGGAGGTGTTGTGCACAGCATGGCTGTGCACCCCTCGGCCGTTGGATCGAGTTTTGGACGGTTCGGATGTGTTTTGATTTTTTATCGGTAAAAAAAATCAAAATTAAAAAAAATTGCCGAACGCATCCGAGCCATCCAAAACTCGATCCAACGGCCGAGGGGTGCACAACACAGCACGGCAGTGCACAACACCTCCCCCGAGTCCTCAAAAGTCGAAGAGGCACACCCGTGATTGATGTTATAGGAAAATCTAAAGCCTATCACTTGTTAATTGTTGTCCCATAAACGGTATATGATGCAATCGGGCATGCGTTGTTGTCCATGGGTATGCTGAGGACATTTCCGGGTTAGTTTGAATTTTTAAACGGGCAGCTAGAAAGAATTTTTAAGGGTCCAAATCGAATCACTGCTTTGAAAAAGAGAAACAAAATTTAAAAGGTTATAAAGGTGAGAACTTCTGTACCGTCCGAATCCGGGGTAGGTGTTGCAGAGTAGGTGTTGTGCGGCAAAACTACGTCGTTTTGCTCATTTTTTTGGTACACCTCCAAAGCCTCCAAGGGCCCCCTGTTTGGAGAGTTAATTTTGAGGTTCAATTTTAGGGGATTTAGGCTTTTTGGTGTAGGGTATGGTGGGTTTAGGCACTTAAATTTACGCACTTTAGGTTTAGGCACTTTGGGCTTAGGATTTAGGCACTTTGTGTGGTTTTTTCTTCCTCCAAACAAGGCCCTTGGAAATCAAACAAAAGGATGTAGTTTTGCCGCACAACACGGCGCACAACGCATAGGCACACCCACCCCGGATCCATACCGTCTACACCATTATGTGAAGGTAGGGTTGTAAATTTGGCCCATTCGTAGAAGCCTGGCCGACCTCAATTTTCGCTCGACTCTAGGACCACTCGAACCCTATGGGTAGGGCTTGGGCTAGGGCTAGAGGATTTGAAGCCCGGCCCGACCCGAAGCCTAGCCCGTTAGGCTACCCGATTAACTCGGCTCTATGCTTAAGAATTTATGCTGTAAAAACTCGATCCAAACCTGTCATGAGTGCAAGTGGAGTGGAGTGGAGTGCAGTTGGTGCCTCCCTTATACTCCCATGCATATGGGCAGGGTTCGATTCCCGTAAACACCCATCCCCCTCCTCAAGTCCCCTATGATAGAGTAGATTAGGATTAACGAATGAAAAAAAAAAAAAAAAAACCTGTCATGAGTACCATGTCTATAGTTCATAAATTCACATGTCCGAAGTATGGAGTATATTTAGTATTCTTAGCGTTCGAAGTCCAAACTTTATTTTTTAAGTAGAAAACCCAAAATAATTAATGTTCTACATTGCTTCCCAATATTGATTTTATGTGAAAATAAATACTATCCACTCTTTTATTATTTATATGAAATTTTTTTAATGTACCATTAATGGTTTGTTTAATACAAAAAAGAAAATCATTTAATACTTTCTTCCCACTGTACTAATTAAATTACATTTCATGCACATTGTGTTGAAGTCGTGTAAATACTTTATTCAAATAATGCAGTATAAAATTGTATACTCTTTTCCTTGTTTAAGTAATTAAAGTGATCATTACATTCAAAGATTAAAACTATAGTTTACTTTTACAAAACAAAGTCCTAGAAAAATAGCCATATATAGCCCGTGCCCAAGCTCGAGCTCAAATCCAAGCATGAACCTAAGCCCTTAGTCTGTTAGGGTCATGGGCTGGGCTTAGGCCTTGATATTTTGACATGGACGCGTTTAGCCCGAGCCGTAATCTTGGAGAGTGTCTGATGGGATTGGACTGGGCTAGCCTGAGCCCCATGATTTGTGGGTCACGCCGGGCCGGATCAAATTTACACGCTTATGTTAAACCCACCTGCCCTCTATGACTTTGGAATTTGGATATATTCTTTTATTTCTGAACTCTCTCTTATGAGAGAGATTCTGTTTCGGATTTTTTTTTTTCATTCGGGAACGGACTCGATTCCCATTTTAGGGCTAGACCAAATAATTTGCTTATTTGTGGGCCCTTCTCATACCGACATCTTTTTATTTTATTTTTTATTTTTTATTTTATAACAATCAAGCATTCTCATTCAATCAGCCCGAAGGCTGAAAGATTTCATCACAAGATACAGAAATGAACCAAAACTATTAACATCACGGCTACAAGCACGAACAGGCTGACCGACTCCAGACACAACTGCCAGGCAGATCGACACTAAGTGCAAACATAGAGTCCGGCCAAGATCTAATAGTAGAGAATTTCAAAGGAAAAACCCGGCTCAATCCTAAGCATAAAGCACAGATGAAATCAAAGACAAACCCACACAGGGTATAATAATCCCACAAAAGGGGATAGGTAGAAAATAAAAACAAAATATAAAAAAACAGCCAAAAGAAAAAAAAAAATTCCAGCTAAGAGAGCAGTCACCCCGAGCCACCGCCGTCGACACTGGCGACTTATTTGCCAGAGGAACTTCAGCCAAACCCTACCTGCCTCAACACTACTAGATTTGGCCCTTCCAAGGTCAAAGAAGGGGTACATTGGAACCTTTGAAGGGGATCCATGGAGGAAGAAGTGAAAAACGAAAATGGAAGAAGGAGATGGAGACCAGAAAGGAGGGGTTTCGAAGCGGCAAGGAGTGAGGAGAGAGAGAGAGAGAGAGAGAGAGAGAGAGAGGAGGGGCGCGCGGCAGCCCACCCCCTAAACCAGAAACCCTAAAAAGCTTTTCCAGAGAGAGAGAGGGGTTGTGAAGTTACAGAGAGAATCTTTTTTCTATTTTGTTGATATGTCTATTCATACCGACATCAACGATCAAAGTTATTCATGCATTAAACCTCGTAGAGATTATCAATCATACAAAACATAAGGATGCCAATAATTTAATTATGGAACACATATCTTGACAAAAAAATATTGTTCATTGTGGAATTGAAACCCAATTATAAAGCTATGCATCTATGTTGATTAGGTGTTGAAAAGTTGATAGATATCTGATTAATATGAATTTTGACATAGTTGGAACAACAAGGTATTGTACGCACTAAATTGGCATTGTTTTGAGCATAGAAAAAAAAAAAAAAAAGTGGTTGGGACTATTCAAGTCATAGGCCCTGATGTGCAAAACAACTCTACAATAAATCATAACGCTCGTACATTGTCATCAAGTGAGCAATTCACATTGACATAGTTGGAACAACAAGGTATTGTACCCACTAAATTGGAATTATTCCGAGCATTAAAAAAAAGTGGTTGGGACTATTTAAGTCATAGGTTGGGACTATTCAAGTCATAGGCCCCGATGCGCAAAAAAAAACTTTACAATAAATCATAACGCTCGTACATTGTCATCAAGTGAGCAATTCACATTGGTACATGGCTGTTGATGATTTTCAGAAAATGTGATCCTTTCAATGGGTGTTCTTTTTTACTATTATTTGCACAAAGTTAAGATTCCTCAGATGATCAAAGCAGAATAAAAAGTTGGGAATCCTAATGCTTATCTGAAAGTCTTGCTACATATCATCTGACTTTTTATGTTTCATCTTTTTGTAAAATGACAGCCCGGATTCATCACCCCAATTTTACTTCAATACTATCTACTCCCTCCATCCCAAATTGTTGGTCCTTCTTTCTTTTTTTTGGCTGTCCCAAAACATATGATCATTTTAAAAAGTTAACAAAAAAAAGTATGTACTATTTCCTTTTTTGATACTTTTTCATAAAAACTTGGATTCCCAAAGTAAGACCAACAATTTGGGACGGAGGGAGTAGTTAAGTGGTCGATTCCATGCCTTAGGAGACCACATTGTTGAAGATGAGAATTTGACACCCAAAAGTCTTTATTATTCTGGTCCAGTAGTAACTTTATGGGCACTATGATGCATAAAGGCCCACAGCCAGACCCGACCCAGTCTTTTTACAAAATTCATATCAAAAGCAGTAAATTTTATTCTCCTTGTCAAAATCAGCAAGTTGCATAGAAGATTCTGACGTACGGGAAAGTTTTTCGGTGCCGAGTGGGTATCGCGTGGTGGTGCCCGAGTGCTCATTCCGGCTGTCGAAATTTTCTTTGTTAAGGTAAAGAACCTACCACACGAAAAGAGTTCAACAAATTTTACAACATTACAAAGAATTTCAGGACATTATTACCTACTGGTGTGGGGTGGTGGATCAACGATTTGCTTGAATGGTTTAACCCGTTTTCCTCCGAGCTTCTTGCACCTACGAAACGCAACAACCAGTTAGTGCCACTCCAGCCAAAGACACTGGAGGGCACTCCAAAGTAAGTTAGCACAGGGAGGAGTGTGCAATACGGAATTCTTATATGGAACGGCATACCTCACTTAGGGTTTATCCTAGGGTATTTATAGGTAGTCTTGTACTTGCCCTCCAAGTCACAAGTGCTCGGCACGAGCGCGTGACGTCGTCTATAATCGCTTCAGTTGGTGACGTCATGGATGACGTTCAGCTGGCACATGGCTGAACCCACGTGCCCATAACGCATCACCCTGATCCCTCAAAACATCTCTCGGGTCAGCTCATGGGTTGAGTTCCTTCGACCCTGATAAAAACCGCTGAGTCTGGATGGACTTTCCAACGTCCCACACACGTTCGACCCAACATTCCTTTCATGAGATCTAGGCCGCCCCATGTCGGTAGGCCCAAACAAAGTCGGATTCGGCCTACTACAGCTGGTATTATTCTTGTGGATGGTAAAATTGTCTTTGCTAGCACGCTCGCATTTATTATTTCACCGTGAACACAAAATTAAGCTACATAGCGCCACTGGTGTTTGAAGATCTAAACACCACCTAAATCTCCTTCATTTCCTTCTTTTACCAAACAAAATGTCATTACTTTGTCTAATTATGTAATGCCCCCGGAGCACAGGTACATGATGCTCCAGACCACTCCAGCACCACATATTCTTGTTGACCATGACTAAATGTACGGCCCCCACATAAATATATATGTTTTGATTGTGCCGGAGTGATCCAGAGGACTAAGTAGGCGTGCTCTGGAACGATTAAATAATTACTCCAATATTAATTGTCATGGACTCCGAAAAATGTTCCTACCGAATGAAAGATAATAACTCGTCGAGGATAAAATATGAGGATACTTTCTTATTTTCTTCAAAAAAAAATATTACAATTATATATATTTTTCATTTATCTTTTATAATTGTATCCTTTTAGTTTGAAGTTTTGTAATTTTGTAAAATTATTAAAAGAACTCCTGACGATGTAGTGTCACAGTATTGGGAGTTTGCTTTGGGCCCCTAAAATAACTTTTGAATTTTTGTAATTTTTTACTTGATTTTTTAAAAATTTAATATTAAGTGGGCAACCAAACTAGTGGTTGGGCTTGGACAACCCAAACGTTAGGGCCGGCCCTGTTACTCGAAGTTTATGATAGCACGAAGCTTTGCTATGTTTTTATATGCGTACCTAGTTTATGATAGCACGAAGCTTTGCTATGTTTTTATATGCGTACCTAGTTTGATAGCACGAAGCTTTGCTATGTTTTTATGATAGCACGAAGCTTTGCTATGTTTTTATATGCGTACCTTAAACCATGAGTGAACTTACATGTCGTAGTGCTAAAGTAGCATATATTCTGTCCTTCAACTTGCTTGCTTCTTTCCTCACCAGAAAATGAGCACACGACCACATCAATTTCGGGCCACAAGTAAATTCTGGCACTTCGCCCTGTGAAAAGTGTCGTGCACATTGTGGTCGGAATTTACACGTAGATCAATCGCTCTGGCCCTTCGCCCCCGTGACAAGTGTCGTGCACATTGTGGTTGGAATTTAGACGTAGATCAATCACTGCTTTTGTGGTGGATGAATCCAATTATCCTCAAGAACTCCTTTTCTCATTCCTATGATAAAGTGATCTATCCATTAATCTGAACCTGTAGTTTCTCTATTGCATATCGTAAAGCAGTCAAAAATTCCATCTCCCTCTCTTTTTTCTCTCTAGTGTTACAAACTGTGGATCGCCAAAATGTTGGCTCCAAACCAGCACTAGTGCAATGAACTTGAGAGGGAACATTCAGACACAAACATTACCACATTGTTTTTAGTATACACGTACATAGGGCTGCAAACGAGCCGAATTGAGCCGAGCTTTAGAATGTTCAGGTTCGTTAAGTTTCTAAATGAACTCGAGCCGAGTTTGAACTCAATAAAAATTTGAAGAGCCAAGCTAGTCTGGTCAAGGTTTGAGTCAAACTCAAACTTGTTCACGAACTTTAACGAGTAAAAGATATTAGTAGATTATTTATGCCTTCATACAAGTCTAGAATTCTAAGAAAAAAATAAAAATCTTTACTCCTATTTGGCATAAATAAGTTCATAGTACTTTTAAAAGTTTATTTATGTACAAATTGGAAAGACGAACGGGAATTGCTAAATTACAAATTGTTGGGAATTCAAATTTGATCTCCTTCCATTATTTACATGTAAAAATTTTCATTATGTAAATGTAAAACTTTACATATTCAAGGTTATATGTGAAATTTTTATGAGATATACATATAGACTCCAGGTTTGCGAGCGTAGTCGAGCCAAATATTGTTAGGTTCAGGTTCTGCTTATTTATTAAACGAGCCTAAAATTGAGGCTCAGGTTTAGTTCGTTTAGAACCCGAATCAAATTGGAATGAGCCTTTACCGAGTTGAGCTTCCAACAGTTCACGAACGACTCAGTTCATTTACAACCCTCCACATACATTACCAAAATTCCATCTCTCTCTCTCTCTCTTATGTGACCTTTTATTTTGAATGTAAAGACACTTTTGAGTGAAAGACGTGATTCTTATATTTGCCAAAAAAAAGAAGAAAAAAGACATGATTCTTATGGAAAACAATATGAATAAGGATAGTCATTGCTACTTACCACCCATTGAGTGGTCCAAAATATGAATAAACAATTACTCCCTCCGTCCGGATTTGTTGGTCCACAAACATACTTTTTCAAATCCGAAAATGTTTGTCCATTTTCAAAAGTTAAAGGCTAAATTATGGAAAAGTTACACAAAAAGTAGTGGACAAAAAGTAATGGAAAAAAAGTTAGAATCCCCAAAACGGACCAACAAATCCGGACGGAGGGAGTATTTTCTAATACGTTAGTCAGTGCTGCTGCACCTTTTGCAGTGATTCAATGCTATTTGCAAAAGCATAGTCATTGCTTTTTGTGCCTATTTACTCCGGTCATTTTTTTTTTTGGAGAACACTCCGGTTTTGATATTTATATCATTATTAAATTAACAATATCTTTCAACATATAATATTTTTCATGATTTTGAAAACTTTGAATACTAGAATTAATTGAAATATATCAAATAAGAATCATATTACATATTTTTTGAGATTCATAGTGAAGGATATAAGCAATTAATGCTTTCGCTAAATAATTTTTTGTCCTTATTCAAATTTTTTAGCATTGGTTAATTTTGCGTTGATTTTTTGTGGTTTATCGGTTTGTCGCGACGAGAAAAATTAAAAAATTAAAAAATTATTAACCAAGAAATTTTTGTGAATAAAGACAAAAATAATCCAATCAATAGTTCTGATTTCATCTCAGCACTTGCATGATCCGAGCCATCTATTGTCGAGATGAAATTTGAGCCATTAATTGCCGAGATGAAATTTGCTACAGTAAACCCCCAAATTTAGGGAGGCACTGTTCACGCACCAAAAGAGGTGGAGGAAGGAAGAGTAAAATTTCGAATAAAGAGTCTGATTTTGCGAGTTTTTTATAAAGTGACTTGCTAAAATTTGAATAGAAAGTCTCATTCTGTGATTTTTTTATAAAATGACTTGCTAAATTATAAAAGTCATTTTTGAAGTTAAATTTAGTGTTTTTTTTTTTATGAGACTGATAAGATGCTTTTATAAAAAAGTCAGTTGTTACAGAATCATTAATTATTAGCTGATGTGTCGAGTTAATAGTGGACGACCGTATACAAGGGATGCATGGTGGCAGAAGCTCTGTTTCTTTTTCCTGTTTCGCTTTATAGCTTTGAGATCTCACTTCCTACCCTGACATTGATTTGACATTTTGTTGAGAAGTACTCCATTTTGTGCGCGTGAAACACAAAGTAAACCACCCATTGGGTGATCTTTAGAATTTGCCTTTTGAAATTTTATTCACTTTTTTTTATTTTTTATAATTGAATATTCCGAGTCAGCTTGCGTGTACCTCGACTAATTCCGGGACCCTGGAGGTAATGACCGGGTATAACCCCTAGTGCCCCCAAGAGTTTGCTGGCAAGGGGGAATCTAACCTGAGACATTAGATGAAAGCAAATCCCTAAGTACCAAGACAAAACCACTTTGTCAACCCCTTGGGGTTAAAATTCTATTCACATTTGGCACCCCCGTCTTCCACCAATTGTGCAACATGAAGAGTCTAAAGACAACCCGTGAGATTTATGGGTTGTATCTTAGAGTCGTGTTAGAACCTATACGAAGGACAACAACTATGACTTTAGGGCAGTGACTTGTTGTGCATTTTCATTGATCTCACGGACTATTTTTCTAACTCTTCAATATATTTTATTTCTTGTGTCAATGATGTTTAAGTTTGTGATTCTAATGTTTGATGACATTTCTAATTCTTTAGTGTTAATTAGCGATTACTGTGTGATAAATTCTCACCATCAAAGTGCCATGACTGGTCACGGACTCCGAAAAAGGTTCCTACTGCATGAAAGATTTACTCAAATTTCATGACAGCATAATACTTTGCTATATCTATAAATAGCCTTATTAAACTGTGTGTCTATATATATAACCTTAAACCATGAGTGCCTATATAAGTGTAACCTTATACCATGAGTGAAGTTGCATGTTATAGTGCTAAAGTAGGCATATATTCTGTCCTTCAACTTGCTTGTTTCTTTCCCCACCATAAAATGGGCACACGACCGACCACATCAATTTCGGGCCACAAGTAACTTCTGGCCCTTCGCCTCGTGACAAGTGTCGTTCACATTGCGGCCGGATTTTACACGTAGATGAATTACTTCTCTTGTTGGTTCTCCTTTTCGCATTCATATAAAGTGACCTATTGGTTAATCCGAACCTGTAGTTTCTCCATTGCATATCCTAAAGCAGTCAAAAATTCCATCTCCCTCTCTTTCTTTCTCTCTCTCTGTTACAAAGTGCGATGAGCTCGGGCTTGAGAGACAACATTCAGACACACATACATTACCACGAACCCGAGCCAACCGATACTTTCCGCCATTGCATAGACAATGGCGGTGTGAAGAGAGAGAAGCTCTTCAATAAAGTGGTAACACGGAGCGATATCAAACAGTATCGACTAGCCATACCAAAGCACCAAGCCAATAAGCACTTTCCGGCTCATGTTGCAAGCACTTCCAGAGGAGCTTTCTTGTGCATGGAGGACGATGAAGGAAAACTTTGGAGATTCAAATACTCGTTTTGGAAAAGCAGCCAAGGTTTCATGCTCACGAGCGAGTGGAACCGGTTTGTGAAAGAGAAGAGGGTGAGCGCGGGAGATATGGTTAGTTTTCTTCGCTCAACCGGACCAGATAAGCGTCTCTTCATCGATTGGAAGCCCCAAAACCAGTCGGCTTTTGTAGCGAGACCCAAAATGCTTGAACCACCCCAAAATGGTCGAGCGGTTAAGTTGTTTGGGGTCAACATCTCAACAAATATGAGCAGTTAAGATGATCTGCTTTGGTAAGATGTTCCAGTCCCACCAAGGTTTAGTTCCAAAATAAGTATTCATGGTTTTGGAATTACGTATAACTTTTGTTTCCACCGGCGGTGAAAATAATTTAAACTCTTTTTCTTTAGAAGCAGTAGGATACAGGAAAAGTTTTCCCGAAAAAGTACATGATTATGTCTGAACCGTTGATTTCTTTCCTGGATCTTTTTGGGAAAACTTTTACTGTATCCTACTGCTTCTAAAGAAAAAGAGTTTAATTTTTTCCCACTGCCGGTGGAAACAAAAGTTTCCTCCAAATCGATTGCATTGTGCCACATGTCCATGTTCTATTATTTGGGACCACTGTTAGACACATGGCACAATGCAATCGATTTAAAGGAAACTTTTGTTTCCACCGACGGTGGAAATAACTTAATCTCAAAAAAAAAAAAAAAAGAAGGAAGAATAAAACAAGGTGAAGATCCAGAACTAAGATGTCCCTACTTTCCTATTGAACTGAAATAGAAATATAAATATAAAGGGATCATAGGCGTCATACTACTATTTTTAATTTTATTATTTTTTGAAGGTTGTCAACCCGACAGCAGATCATCCAAATTCACGATTTATAAAGATAGCCTCCTTACCGCCGTCAATGGATTTTGTGATCGAACGCCATTCCATACATATGAAAAAAAAAAAAACTGCTCAGCTCCGATATCTGACCCATCACTCCGCTCATGGAGTTGGGTGGAGGGATCACCACTAGAATTGCTTCTCACCGCAGGATCATCACTGGATCTACTTCTTGATGCCTTCATCTTCGGCGTTGAGGAGCTTAGGAAATTATTGCCCATGCAGAACGTATTTAAGAGCCACATCCCATATCTAGAACTGCATATCTGGCTCATATTGTGCAGGGTTAAAGCTTAGGTTAGAGGGTATTTGGGAGCTCTATTTCAAAATGCATTTTGCCATAATGCATGAAGTACTTTTGCATTCTCATTTTGTATTCTGGATAAAAAAAAATCTCGTCATAATCTGTTTTGACGATTACTCACAACCACTACTCCGTTGCAAAATTTATTTTGCAAACATCTCCCAAAGAATCTACTGATTAATAATCTATTCTGGCCATAATTAAAAAAACTACACTTCAAAATCCAAAATGCAAAAAATAATACTAGGCTCCCAAACGGACCCTTACTTTTGAATCCTGGTCACTAGTCGAAAACCACGACCAAAAGTTCCATCATATTGAAGCCAACACAAATAGCAGTAATCACAATTGGAATCAATGCCCTGTTTGGTGAACTGTTTCAACAACACGCACAAAAGTTGATTTGCGAACCGTTTCCCTTCATAGTTTTCCAGAAATTTTCTGAAAGAACACAATTTCAAAGAAGATGTGATTTGGCAGTGTCTTTGTTACCAGAACAGTCAACGAAAGACAAAACAATCCGTTGCAGAACGAAATCAAACTGATCCTATTAACTGAGTAAATAATCAAAAGATCGAGCCCGAAAACGGATTCATAGATGATAGACTTGCAACAGCTCATCCATTTTCCGCGGATATGCATAATCGAATACTACCCATGACTTACGTGTAACACCTGGGCCATGTGGTATGCAGCACCAATGACAACATTTGCTTGAATCCACTATGTTGATTTACTTCATTCCGAACATACCTGCGCCATTCTGAGCCCTAAAGTTGATTTACTTCATTCCCAGTGCCATTAATGATTAGTGACCAAATGATAAACTGATCAGCATACCACACTTAAAATTATCAGACCATGACAAACAATAATTTTGAAGGATGGACCAGGCGTAGCGGTAAAGCTGCCCCATAGTGGCCTGTAGGTCATGGGTTCGATCTCGAAAACAGCCTCTCTGCTTGTAGAGGTAAGATAACGCACATCATCCCTGGACCGTGAGTATGCAGGAGCTTCGTGCATTCAGTACGCCCTTTATGACTAGCAATAATTTCCATAACTTGAGCAGAAAATATGAACATAAAGTATATTTTACACTCGTACACAGGATGTTGTCATTGTATATACAGAGATGCCAGTCAAAAAGTTCGATGACAAGCCTGGTTAAAACAGGACAAGAAAACAGGGCAAGCCGTGTGGTTGAAACTATATCAAAGAAGACTCTGGCTTATTTTGTTAGCTGCCTGCAACGGGAAAAACATGTAACCGTAATTATTAGCTATAGTCAGATTTGTGAAGTCATACTAATATACAAATGTTTGAATTGCATTTAGGACAGACTGAATTCGCTGATATTTCGACCTTACATCTGGCTCACTTACAGCCATAACCAAAATCTCTTCTAAGTTCCCACACAACATGAATGTCACAAGACTCATAACTGAAACTTCTTACTTCTGCCCCAAAATAGTTAACGATACCTTAAGTAATAATTCTCAATGGTCTCCCTTTCATCAACATTGCAGCTAAACCATCTTTCCTTGACTGAATTTCCGTTTCCAATATCTGCAAATTAAACAAACATCAAAAACACCTAAATGAATGGAAACAAATTGCAGCAGAGAACTAGGCCAGACCCTCAAAAACTCCGGAGAAGCTCACCTTGAATCAGAATCTCTCTTTTGCCACAGTAGCCTCTCAATTTCCAGAATTTGCGGCCATCTCCATCCAAAAACATTGGTTCTGACCTGACAGCATCTGATCGTTGTTCCCCTTGGAGCATCAGCAAAGCAAAATGGCCATGTCAATACCAATAAACAAAAATCATAGCAAGTACATGGCCCAAACAATGGCCATGTCATCATTTATGTGTACTTGAATCCATGTCTGCCTATTGTAAGATACTCCAGTTGGGTAGATGAGAAATTAACGTATGTCATGCTGCTTCCTTCTAGGACTCCAACAAAGCCAGCTGAGCTAAGGAACATAACCTCTTAGGCCTTGGCATAATGCAGAAACCCCTTTATAATTTCTCAAAGGCACTCCTAACACTAGCCCAGACACACTGGGCTCCTCCCTCAGTGACGTCAAGCGCACCTCCCTCCATAATCATCCTGATTGTTCTCCAAGTGTATTCATTGGGCTTCATGTTAGCTGGGGACTAGGGTTAGTAATTTGGCACTCGGGTGGGTGTCTTCATCACTGACCTACAATAGCACCCTCATGCTTCCAGCCAACATAAGTTGACAATAGGGCCTAGAGGACAATTACGGCTCATGACACAATGGGAACCATAGCTACTATCCTTTGACCCCTGTACAAAACTCGAAGAGTCTGCGTCTGTGTTGGGTGGTGTTTTTGCAAAAGAATTCTTGAGATAAAAAGGTTACAAAGGATTTCATAACCTTTAGTCTGAAGTAAAATTTCTTAAGTTTCACAAAACCATTATAATCTTTGGGTCCACATAGGGGTGAAAAAAAGAAAGAAGAAAACCAGGCCAAACCGGTATTTTTTTCATATTTTTTTGTTGCCCGGTTCGGTTCCGGTATAGTGACTTCCAAAAAATGTAAAACCGGTCCAGTTCCCGGTTTGGGGAGTTTTTAAGCCGGTTCGAACTGGACCGAACCGGATTTATATATACTATATATATATACTTAGTTATTACCCAGTTCCCAAACCTTTTTCCCCCAACCCTAACATTTTATCTTTGCAGCGAGTGGGAGTGGCGACCCAGGCGATTCTCCTTTGGCGAGTGGCGATGGCGATTTGGCGATGACGAAGGCCAAGCGATTCTCTCTCGACTCGAAACGAAGAAGAAGAAGAGGCATCCAAACCCCAGCAGATCTGTTCTCTCTCTCTCTCTCTTTGATATGTGTGTATGTGATTATATATATCTAGATCTGTTACTATGGGTGTGTGTGTACATATGCGATATGTATATATTATGTGTATGTATGCATATTCGATTTCATTCATGAAAAAGAAACCTCTTCTCTCTCTCTCTCTCTCTCTCTCTCTCTCTCTCTCTCTCTCTATAACTGTGTGTGCATATATGTGTACCGTACATATCTTGAATCTTGATCTTGGTTTGAATCTATGTTACGCGGACTCTCGTAATGGTATAAACTATAAAGTACCCGTGTTGGACACTCAACACTCGGATAAGGGTGTGGGATATGTGTCTGATAAGTTTAGTAGGGCACTTCTAGAGAAAACCTAATTGTAATGCGAGTTTATCATGGAAGTACGCATAAACCTCTCTTATTATCCATGATACGCGATATAGAACCTTAAAGCACCATTTTACGTAAAAAAATACACAAAAAATAGAAACAAATTTGAATATTTTGCCATGTTCCCATATCCTTGAAATGAGATATAGTTGAATCCGATACCTAGATACATACCCGCACCCGACACCCGTACCCGAGTCCAAGTAATATAGGTTTGAATCAGAGTATCCTGCTGCTGTTTAATCGAAAAAGAAACCTCCCCTCTCCCGTTCTCTGCTGCTGTTCTTTTTTTTAATTGGGCTTGGCCCAAAGTTCATCCAAGGCCCGTCAATAGAAAGCAATCGAACCGGCCAAGCCGGACCGAAACCGGATGAACCGAACCAAAACAAAACCCGGACCGGTTTCACCCCTAGGTACACCTAGTCTAGGCATGCTTGAAAAGTAACAAAAGTTCACCGAAATTTGGAAAAACAGAAAAAAGATGTTAACTTGGCATTTTGACCTTTTTTTATTTTTTTATTTTTAGTGAATTTATTTGCAATTTTCCTAAATTTCTTTACTCTTTAGAAAGAATTACAGGAAATATATCAAGTAAAAAAAATATTACGTGAAATTCCCCAAAAAAAAAAAAATCACTATAAATTTTGTGGGGGGGAAAAAAAACACGAAGCTGTCAAACATACTCAAAATCTTTTTGTTTTTTTTTTAGAAAAACCGAGCATAGCCTGGGTTGTCCTTGGCGGTTAGAGTTGAACTTTGGCGAAGGAAATCATCCCATCCTCCTTCAAGGGAACTCGCATTTTAGCTAGTCTACATGCTCCTGTGCGTGTGAACGAACAAAAAATGTGCGTGTTCTTAAGCATGTGCTTAGATGTATGTGAGAGAGAGACGTGGCTTGCTCCAACCCCTGTATGGGATGATTATGCACAACAACCTCTATAACATCTAACACCTTCTAGGATTTGAGAACCACTACTAGTTGAGATCATTCCATTGTTGGGTTGCAGCCACCTGCCTCCTATACCACTAGGAAACATGCCCTTCGCATGTCCAATTGCTAAATATAGTGGCTTTCCTTCATGTCCAAGCAAGTACTGACCTACCATCACCTGGTGTCTTCTTCACTAGTCTCAGAACCTCCGTTGTTGCTTTATTTTCACTCCTTAAGGCTGAATCTACTTTCATCCAACCACTGTTTGGTGGTCCAGCGCTATCTTTCTGCCAGCCATTCTGCCCATAAGGTATCGTCAGCCAAACTACAGCGCTCCAACCCTCCACAATCAGTATAGCTTATAAGATGCATAACACTAGACTAGTTAAAGAATTATTAATGTGGTGTGTAAAATTGAAAAAAAAGATCCAGAAGCACAGGGCTAATGAAGAAATAAAGTAAACAAAGAAAAATGAAGGGAACCTATGAAATTCTACCATGATAAGTACTAGTATGGGGTAGGACATACTCTTCATCACAGTGTCTTTTGCTTCGAAAGTCTCTCCGAAAGTTTGAGCTGCTTCTGTCTTTATCTTACGCACAAGATTTTGATGTTCAGAAACAGAATGAGGAACACCGTTTTTCAGGACCATATCTCTAGCCAGCTCCCCATGCAGCTTCATTTTCATGTTCCTCACCTACACACAATCATAATTGTGTTGATCATGGTGACTTATATAATATGCAAACTCTCCCCAAGGTGATCTGCCAAATTTGAGTAAACTACCTTCTCTCTTTCAGCGAGAAATTCCAAGTTTTGTCCCTCAATCCAACTCCGTAACTCCCTGAAAAAACAATGCAAAAATAAATATCCACGAGTCATTCTCAAATGATAAGACGTGATGGAACAAATTCCAGAGCAACAAGCTCTCACTTACGCTGTGCCAAGAGCTTCATCACAAAGAAAGTTCAAAAGTCTGAGCTTCTTTGAAGAGCTTGACTTTCCATATCCTTCAGCTGCCAAATTCAAACAATCCAGCAGCAATTCCCTTGATCGGAATAAAGATTCAGAGATGCATCTATAAAGCGCTTGCAACCATGGCATTCTAGATTGAGTTTTTGAAAGGGAATATCTGCAGTGAAACTGCTTTTCAGAATAGCCGACTAATTTAGAACGATGAGAACCATGTCGAACTATCAGGTAAAATTATAATGAAACGTACTCTTTTCCAGCATCCTTTTGTATCATGGAGAGCAATTTGACATGAAAATGGACAATTGGTGAATCCTGGCTCTGATGTGAGCCTCGTCCACAAGCTAATTCTCGGAGTAAATATTCAGACTGCCCTTCCTCTATATCAAGAACCTAATGATTACAATAAGGTGTCAGGAAAATGGTGCCCATTATGTTACCATGGAAGTTGTGTCTCTTGCTCTTATATATGAAAACAAAGAAAGATTTTATTCATTGCTGCAAGGCGGAGAGCCGAGCACAAAACCTTGGATGAAAAGAGATTTAATTCCACAGTGAAAGTGTGGATTAAAAACCATAGATAGAAACCTAAGTAAAATTCTGACAAAGGGATATGATTTTGTGTCCAATACAAATCAGCAAAGTAAAAATATATGCATATCACTTTAGTTTTATCTTTGGCGATGTTCCAACCAACAGAAACAATTACAGTCCAGCATCAAGATGTTCTCACATGATATTCACTAAGAAGTTTAGATGCTCTAAAGCAGTAGACTAGCAAGTTTACCCAAAGAATTAGAAATTCGAAATTGAAATTTTAAAACCTGGTCCCTTCTGTCAGAAATACAACCGATGAACTAAGTAAAAGTACAGTTCAAAAAAAAAAAAAAAAAACCAAGTAGAAGTCAAAAACTTCTTCGAGCATACACAGCAAAACACTCAACCAGTAAGGCAATAACATGCCTAAACATTAACCAGTATCCGCAGATTAGCAGGACTTTATACTACCACCAAATCAATGGTAGGGTTCTAACTCGATGAATGGTTTAATAGTGAGTTCTCTGTTCTCCGGAAAGTAAATCTTCTAATATACCTTTGCAAAAGCTTCACAAAACTCTAGGAATTGCAACGCATGTCCAATATCCTCAGCAGACAGGTCAATGTTGGCGACATTAGTTAATTCAATTCCTTCAGGAAGTTTGAAATAACTTTCAGCGTCTATATAATTTCGTCTTTTAAGTCCTCTGGTTGAAGATACTGCAAGCTCCTGCTAGAAGTAAATGAAGATTTCGCAACATCAAGAAGCACATAACAAATTAATCACCATTCGAAAGCTTGAATCCAGACCCCTTATGCATGGATAGAAACTCATAATCTTCTGACCTTCTTGGAAGGGGTCAGCATTATTGGTGAGTCACCTCCATCTTTTGTTATCCTTTTAGTCTCCCCTTCACTGTCATCATTTATTACTAACCTTTTCGTCTGGGGATTTTCATATTCCTCATCAACATGGCCACAAGTTTTATGTTTAGCCTTCAAGTAACTTTGGTCGTCAAAACCATTTTCCTTTATGCTTTCTTTTGTCAAAGCTACTCCATCCTCCTACAAAAGTGGTTATGTTCATGATCTTAAGTGTAGGAAACTAGCTACTATATTTACTACTGAAAACCAAAGAGACATTATGCTACCTCCTCTGAAGCATCCGGTTCGGATGATGCACTGACATCCTCCCCGCCCTCCTCAGAGTTCTTTAGCAGCAACATCTCAGACACAGAAGAAAACCCACTGGCCTTTGCAACAAGCGCAAGCCTCCCCGTAGGGCAACAACCTCGCTTCTTCCTAACAAAACATTTTTCAAATTTATGAATAGACAATCAACAATAAGAAAAGGAAGAAAAAGAAAAAAAACAAAACTAAGGCTTTTGAAAGGGTAGTCCCACAAATTATCAGGATGAGCACTTACATGCAAAAACTGCAATTACAGATGCCCCTGCATCTGGGACACTTCCAACCACCCAATGCTGCTATTTCTGCTTTCTCTCCATATCTAATTTAAACCAGCAAACCAAACCAGACTAAAGCTATAAGTTGACAGACAGAGGGAGAGCACTTCTCAGAACCAGCTTTCAAGAAAACTTGCTTTTGGAACAAAAACACCCTTCGTTGTCAAAATGTATTCATTTCTAAGCTAAAATGCTAACTGACAATTCTAAAGCATTTTTTCATTAGTTACTGAACAAATGGGTTAGTTAAAAAAGTTCTCCATGAAGAGGCTTGGAAGTCATTCATCAAACAAGTTTTATGTGCTTTTCTAAAATAAATACAAAACAGAAAAAGATTGGGGGCAGAGGATATATGCCACAAGAATGGCAGCATGGCTCATGTGTTTTTCTTGTTTTTGTTTTTTTGTTTATGTTTCAATTGTGTCGACAAATAACCAAAATAAATAACTGCGTGTACTAATGTTGACGAGTGCTAACTAGACAAACTTTTCAAATAAACAACTCCATCAGCAGAAGAAAGGGGGAAAAAAAAAAGTGGACCTGTTGAGGAGGCAAATGTGACAGAAATGGAAGGTACATTGTTTATTCTCACTCTGGTTCTCGCATGACACTGCAAAATCAAGGGTCTTCTGTCGGCACTGCAGCAAAATTCTCATTCAGTACTTCGGAATGGACTAACCAACCTATCATACTCTGGTTACCTCGGAAAAAATACCAAACATAAACATATTCCCATATGCACATTTTTTTGTTTATTTACATGCACATAAATCATAGTATTAGATGGTCACCACTGTTTAGGAGTTCCAACTTACTTAGGGTTCGCCAGGAAAGTTATGGATTTCAAAACAAACGTTCAACTTTAACAAAAAATAAGAGGTTTTGTTAAGGTAGTTCATGAAACTAAAGTAAAAAGATAGATAGGAAGTAGAAGAGATATAACTTATGTTAAAGGAACAGAATCCCACCTAATAGCTTTAGCTTTTAGGTGGGATATAAAGTTTTCACAACTTATTGGGTGGTTGTATACTCCAGTCCTACAGAAAAGCATTTCAAATTGTGCGTACTAGGAAGTTATTTCAAATTCACTATCATATAACTCTCAGAAATGCCTATTTACCCATTAAATTCCAATCCGAGCAATTCTTGTTTACCATTAATGCCAAATCCAATGATTTGCAATCCAGACCTATCCAAACGAACCCTAATAGTAACGAGGTTAGCGATACCACGAGGATCAAGAGGGCACAATTTCATCTTTTGTGCTATTTATTCTCCAATGGAAATGCAACCCCTTTACAAAATAAAAATCTCCTATATAGATTGAGGTTACCCTGATTTTACTAAAATTAAGAGAGATTAAAATTCCCCCTCAAATATAACACACTGCCATTATGAAGCTTTTACTCCAATTGATCATCATTTTTGAGTTTTGACTGCTTGATATGCTTTATAACATATGAAATTTTGTACTCAAGTTTTGCATATCTATTCTTCCCCCTCAAATCTACAAACCTGCCACTAAAAAAAAACTTTTATTTATTCCCCTCCAAATATACAATACGCTTCTACTCAAATTTGCTTCATTTGGTATGGAGCACTCCAATTGGGCAAATACAAATCTAACCACAAATTTGAATAAACACTTCATTAATAGCATGATTGTAAATTTGGGAGGGAAAAAAGCCTTACAAAAATAGAGTAAAAAGTTAAGTCTCCCTTGATCTTGGTAAAAATTTGGGTAAAACTCAATTTGGTATAAATTTGATTTCTTTCTTCTTTTTCTTTGGGGAATGAAGGGGGCTCTAACTCAGTACGGACAAAGAAAAATAAAATTTTCACTCATTTTTTTTACTAAAAAAATGCAAGGCTATTTTTCCCCTTAAACTTAAAATCATGCCATTAGAAAAAGTTTCATTTTTCCCCCCTCCAAATATAAGGTATGAAGCTTCAACTAAAATTTAAGTAGAAATATGGTCAAGGGGCCGGAAATATTCCAGTATGGACAAATACAGGGGACAAGTAACCCAAAAGATTGTTCCCGTGGTTAATCAACTCGCCTCGGCAGGGCTTACCCAAAAAAGAAAAAAAAATAGGGAGCAAGTGTTTAAGAGAAAATGTGATAAATGTACCTGGTGACAGGTTTTTCCCTTGTCGGAATCGTAGATCCTGCCATTGATGAGTCGAACTCCGGGAGATTTATTTTTGGAGGGAAGACTGAGTTGCTTTTTTCCGGCATTGCATGACCCGGTCTGAGTCGAGGAGCCCGGAGTGTTTGTATCTGGGGCTTCGGTCTTGATCTTCTTCTTCTTATGGGTTTTAGTGGTTTTGGCTTTGATTTTGTTTTGCTTTATAGTAGGAGGAGTATTTGGCGAAGCAGTGGGAAGGGTGGGCTCTGAAGCAGCGTTCATGGCTGCTGGTCTCGTCTCTTCGGCCTTTCTGGCTTTCTGTCTTTGGTTGTTCGCCGCTTTTCCAGCCACTTTTACGGGGAACCGGAGTCCTTGCAGTGGTGCACTAAATTGACTCCTCTTTTTTTTTTATTCGTTCTATCATTATTCAATTTTCTTTTTAATAAAGCCACAATTAATTTAATAAAGAGAAATTTAATTAGTGATCCTGTAAGAATATTACCGTTATGATGTGATCCTATGCAATTTGAACTGTTATGATCCCACCCTGTAATTTGATTTGCGGACCGTATTACCCTTATTAATTATTGTAGTTGTATGTTATAGTCTTTTTTGAATTTTATTATCATCAATTATAGGCTAGAAAATCCGGATGGAATCATCCTGTTTTCAGGATTTTTATTATCATCAGTGCTTTCCTTTCTTGTGTCGATCACCTCATTTTCTATTATAGGTGTATATTCCAGTCTTGTTTGAATTTTATTCTCATCATTTATAGGCCAAAATATCCGGAAGGAATCATCTTGTTTTCAGGACTTTTATTCTCATCAGTTCTTTCCTTTTTTGTTGCGATCACCCCCATCAATTTCTATTTTCCTTTCTTGTTTGAATTTTGAATTCTAGCTGTTTTATTTCCTATCCTAAAGCCAGTTTGAATTTTAAAAATCTATAGTCCTAAGTAAACCTGCAAGGCACGCCCAATTCATTTCATCACTTGGCTATATCAATTTTACAGCCTATTCGCGTGTATCGGAAAGTTGGATTCAATCAGTTTATCAAGGAACATCACGAGTGATCTCGCAAAGGTACTAAACGTCACCATTTTCGCAGTTCTTTTGTGTTCAACATCATCGTTCTTTTCATTTTAATTATCCAATGTCAAACTTATCGTGTTCCGTCCAAACTTGTAGTAGGTTTTGGAGTTTCTGCCTCTAAAATAGGTAGAACCAGTAAACTCCAAACCAATTTTGATGGATGTTTTTTTTATGGATCGAAGTGGACTAGTTTGAATAGATAAATAAATACACCATGTCTCCCTGTTTAATTTGTAAGGGTGATTTTTGATATAAAGGAATGGTTACCCGATTCACCATGTTTGACTAATCATTTGTTATACGGTTATTGCAGTTTTTCCTTTTACGATGGAGGATGGGTTGATTTTGGTTTGCAAATATGGCGACAAGATTTGTCCCGTACTAGTCAAAAGTGATATGAATTTCGGAGCGGTTATGGAGAAGATATGTAGGAGGTGGACTAGTTTGGATCCCGACACATTGATTATGACTTACTCGCTTATTGACAACGAATCTATAGTCATGGAGGACGATGTCGGTTTGGCGACTTTGTGGGAGCTTGCACAGGCTGGGGCAATGAATGATATTGAGGTGGTCGTTGAGGATGGGTCACTGGAATTTACTATGGCTGATCCAGATTCTAATTCGGGTCCTTCAAGCGGTCGGATGTCACAGATTAAGAAAAGGAATAGGACTTCAAACATGGATGACGGAGATATGATAACCCCATCGTTTGTAACTCATAAAAAAAAGATTTTGAAGTCAGCTGAATGGGCATTTGGGATTAAAAATGTGGGCCAGTGCTTTGAAGGCGGGGTGGTAGAATTTCGAAATGTTTTGCGCAAATATTGCATCGAACGAGGAATTGAGTATGTTCTCGTAAAGAATGATAAGGATCGCGTTACGGCGCATTGCAAACATAGGAATGGGGAGAAGAAATGCATGTGGGAAGTTCATGGCCGGGTGTTCCATGTTAATGGATTTTTCTATATCCGGAATTTCGTGAATGAGCACAAATGTGGTGTTGTGTTAAGGACAAATAAGAATCCCAGGGCCATGTCTGAGCTAATAGGCAGTCTAATCATGGAGGATGTCCGGGCCAAATCGAAGAAGTCACCTTCGGACATAATTAGTGAAATGAAGTTGGAGTACGGGCTCGATGTTTCATACCACCAAGCATGGTGGGCACTGGAGAGTGCGAGGGGCGATGTTTTCGGGAATTTTGAGAATTCGTTTTCTAGTTTGAACTGGTATGTCCGAGAAGCCCGGAACACAAATCCCGGCAGTCACATTTTATTGGAGGTCGACGAGGATTCAAAACGGTTCAAAAGGTTATTCATGGCGTTCCGTGGATGCATCGATGGGTTTAGACACTGTCGGCCCATCCTATTTCTTGATGGTACATTTTTGAAAGGGAGGCAGAAAGGTCAGTTGCTTGGCGCAACCGGAAAAACGGGTAACGAAGGTACTTTTCTTCGGTTTTTTACTTTTCTGAGTTATATGTTCCAGGAAATGGTGTGATCCAATATTTTTGGATATGGTTTGCGAATCCTGCGTAATGAGTAATGTAGCGCCATGGTGTAAACATATGTTGGTAATATCCCATTTTGGTTGTTTCTTTTCCTGTACTGAATGTATGCAAAAGTAACCACTGTCCCTAATTTGGAAAATTAGGAAGTCTCACTTTGAAGCATGATTATGAACTTGTTCACTTTAACACTTTGCATTTTTTTACCTTCACTGATTATATTGAATTGAATCTTTTATATGGCATTTCTGTACGTACCTTGTGCTGATGCTACCTTTTTTTTTCCAGAGATTTTCCCGTTGTGTTTTGCTATTGTCGATTCAGAAAATCGCGACAATTGGTTATGGTTCCTACAGCAGTTGTATTCGATAATCAATCATGGAAGGAGGTTTACTTTTGTTTCAGACAGGAACCTTGGCTTGTTGGAGGCAATGAAGACGGTATTTCCAACATCTCCTCATGGTTATTGCTTATACCATTTGACATTCAACTTGAGATACCATCTATGTGGGACTCCCAAAGGTTATAGAGAGACGATGGTGCATTTACTGAGGCTCGCTGCCCATGCCCCCACACAGGGCCTGTTCCACCATTTTATTTTGAGGATGGCGACCGAGGGCGGGGAAAAAGTTATGGACTTTCTAAAGAATCTCCCCGTTGAAAATTGGAGCACCGTGCACTTTCCGGGTTGTCGATATGGGGAGATGTATTCTAACGTTGCGGAGTCATTTAATTCGTGGATTAAGGATGAGCGTTACCTTCCTATAAGGAACTTGGTGGATGCCATTCGGGTGAAAATAATGGATATGATTGTTGAAAGGAGTAAAAAAGCAAGCGAATGGGATGGAAAATTTTGCCCGAAAGTAGACCAGAAGTTGTACGATTCTTTCCAGGAATCTAGGACATGGGTGGTATTGCACTCGGGGAATGGCGTGTTTGAGGTGCAGTCGGAGCCTACCGTTTCCGTTGATCTTGTGGCAAGAAATTGTTCCTGCCAAAAATGGCAGCAGGATGGGTTCCCTTGTTGCCACGCCGTTGGAGTAATTGCTAGTGCCGGCAAGGACCTCAGTTATTATGTTGATCCGTACTACTACGCGGAGACATATCGTGCCTCATATTCGTATCCTATCCATCCAATCCCTACTCTGTGGATGCCGCGGAATCCGACCAATGAAGATGTTATTCTCCCTCCTTTGAGCAAGAAACCACCGGGAAGGCCAAAGTCTCGCCGCATACCGTCCAGGGGAGAGAAGGTGTCTCAGATCAGATGCGGGAGGTGTCACAAGTTGGGAAACCATAACAGGTCGACATGCAAGGAAGCCATGTAGGATTTGGTGGTCCTACGAAGACCGCATAAGTTTAATTATTTCAGTTTTATCGTACTTCAATCGCATGTCGAACTATTTATTTTTTTATGTCCAAGATCAATTGTCTCATTGATCTTGTTTCTGTTTTTATTTTATGGTAAACAATTTATGGTCCACTGGTTATGCATTGTGTAAACGTTTGATGTTAAAGCATGATGCATGTTTTATTTGCTTACAAATACTATCTCTTTTCCATTGCTTGTTGGGTTTACATCATACTGGTTGATTGTATTTTTGGATTTTTACTATCCTTTTTACATAAGTGCGATTTAAACGGCGGGCCAACAAACTCCGTTATTTTTTAATTCATTAGATTTGAGGTGTCCATTTGCCATGCTCATCCTTTGACCATGAAACCACCAGGAAATCATATTTTCCGAAACCATTCAGCAAACATTAACATGCAACTGTTGGATGTAGAGAATTATACATTTACCATTTTTCTAGTTTCACGTATCCAAAAAACTCATCCTTTTTTAAGTGAAAAGAAGTAAATACACCAGGTTACTTGGACTATTTTGCGATGGACATGGATGATTGTACACCAACTGTCATTCTTCTCTTGTTTTTTTCCCCGTTTCCAGTAGTCTCGTTGGGTTATTTATTTCTGAAATTTACAAGACAGTAGTTGACAATATATGCATGGCTAATCGGCCTACCATATTATCTGTACAACCTGATGTACCATGTTCCTTGTACCAACTGTTGTTCCAATCACCATGTCCCCTGTTCTCATTGACAATATATGCATGTAATTCTTGAAGCCCATACAAACCAATAATAAACCTTCTAGCATCACTACAACTAACAAATCAAAACATCATCATATCCCATTAACACAATTAATCCAAAACAATTTAGCCTATTAATCATTCCTGCCACTTTCCCAAAGAATTTGACAAACTAGTAAACCAGGAAAATTATTACTGCTACTTGTCCAAAACTAGTAAACCATGGTCTAATTTTAGGAAACTAGTAAACCATGCCCAAAAAATTCCTTCCAGTGCACACTCATTTCTTATTACGGGTGCGTGATGATTTTTTGTACTCTTCACCGCCTCCGGTTGCATGCTCCATGCTTGGATCCTTATTTCCGGCATCAACCATGTGCTGAGATGAGGACCACGAGAACAACTCATCATTCAAAAATGCGTGAATGATTTCAGCACGCATTGCACGGCAGTCATCCTTTAAAAACTTTGGCCCAACTTTGCCCATTCGGAAGTATTGACGGATAATATGGCATAGTATTATCCCACAATCTAGGCTGTAACCATTCCCAAAAATTCAATTATTATTAGTCTTGACTTTTTTTTCCGTCACGTACGAACTGTGATATTACAACAAACAACTCACCTAGGGCTTGCTTGTTGTGGGCAGTCTTCCACCTGGGCTATATCTTGGCATTCTTGTGTGCACAATAGCCCGTTCGTTTCCTTGTAATAATTTTCAACTTGAATCTTCTGAAACACATTAGTCATATAAAAGGAAAACTCAATCAGTCATTGTTTACCTTTGTAAAGATGGAAAGATAATTTACAGCGGAGCACATACCAATTGCTTTGCTGCCTCTAAGTTGATGTCGAAACCGTGCCTCGGGCGCATTGAATTGTAGAAATTCCAACTTCCTTCCTCATTATCCAGTGCAAGTAGTGTCCAATGGAAATTATGGTGGATTGGAAATAGCAAATACCGATAGGCACTTGTGCTAGGCAACATGTTCCACAGTATTTCACGACGCTCTTCGTTTGACTTTCCCGCCATTAATGTCTGTATCCGACAATAGTTTGACCAATTAATCATATAAAAGTTTTAGACTGTATCACTCTTATTGACTAATATGGAATGTATCTTGTTAAATAATAGTTGCAAGATGTGTGGACTCACCAAGAAGCAGCTAGTGAACACATACGATGTCAATGTACCACCCCCTTGTGTGGACCCTTCATCGTCTTTGTGCTTCGTAAGAACTGCAACACTTCTTTCTTGTTCCATTAGTAGGAACTCCGAGTATGCATCGATAACCTATGGAGTTTCAAAAATATTGACCAGTCATCATTATACGAGAAAAAAACCATCCACCATCCATTGCCATGTGATGGGAAATTACTCTATTTTAGTATACTAGTTTGTGATACATATATTCATGAAGGATTGAAACACCGTGTAGAAACATAAATTCATGAATTGGAAAACATACTTTATTACTGTACCATGGATTCAGCATAACATTACAACAACAAATAATTATTAATAAACCATAAATAATCACATATCACTAATATAGGAAAATCAAGTTAAAACGGCAGGATTCCAGTCCAATAGATTTACATAAAATCGATCATTCGATTTCTCATGATTTTATCAAGTATCCATGTTTATGCGAGGAGAGGTTTATTACACAATATCAAGGCAACACAAGGCAGTAATCCAAATAAGTTACTTACATTTCCTGTAATTGCAGTATCCATGATGAGGGATCGCAGATCTTCAGCGTACACGTTGCACCCAGAAATTGTGCCACACCACATACTTGTGCTTCAAAAAGCAAAGTGAAAAATCACATGAAAATGTGTTAGGCTCAAGTATGTACGCTAGTGTTAAACGAATAAAAACAAGATTGTATACCTATTATTCATTCCAAAACTGGGCTAACTTGTTTTGGTCCGCACTTGTCATTTTCTGATGCACCTTGTTCGTTTTGAGGCCTTTGATTGGATCAGGCTTTGATCCTTGCTTCTCTTGTACCATGGCATGGTCATCTACATTGATAATTGGGTCTTTAACCATTCCTCCATCTAATTCAACCGGATCTTTCCTTTTTCAATTTTCCGGATAGAAATAATCTTCCTTTTCTGTCCCCTTTCTCCATTTTGCTTTTATATTCCTTATCAAGGTACGCTGCTGGTCCTCAACTGAAAGTGCTTTCACCGATTGCGTGACCTCGTGAACTTCTGGCTCCGCCACTTGGAAGAAAAACCGATCATTCTCGGCTAAGAGCTCTAGGATTGTTTCATTCATGCTTGCGATCACCTCATCTTTCTTTTTCATTTCCATTGCATGCGTTTCATTCCTAACTTTCGCTTCTTCCTCCATGGTTGATATCAGTTCTTGGAGCTCTCGAATTTTCCTTGCATTACCAAATATTGATGGCCTGTCATCATTTCCAATAAAGCTACCATATTCGTCATTCAATTTTATACCGGAGAGTTCGTATTCACCGGTGCTTTTAAACCCTTGATCTGTAGATACTGGATGGCCTCCGTCAGCGTTGACCTTGTTGTCAAACGGGGCTGTCATGGCTTCATCAACCCGGTGTACATCACCTTCTGACGCATCATCAATATGGGAAGGCAGTTGCATACTAGATTCATCAACTTCCTTACCATCCTGAATATTGACAATTCCAACGAGTACCTCTTTGGGTTCCGTTCCGGGTTCATTTTCTAGCACGGCCACCACCTACAGTTGTTGGAGTAGTATTACAATGCCATAACAACTGTTCATATAAAATGTAAGTTAATAATGACTATGCTGGCATATCAATTTCCCATGTAGATGACTATGCTGGCATATCAATTTCCCATGTAGATGACTATGCTGGCATATCAATTTCCCATGCAGACAGTGTAAACCAATAGGCCATTATAATGCAAAACATTTATTATTGGGGACAAAAAATGCGTATCTCGAACAGATTACCTTTTACATTTTTTTAACCAGTTGTCTCCCTTTGTTTTCCACATATTAAACGAACTCACCTATGTATTTCCTTAAACTTGGATATGGTACATCTACGTAACATATTATTGCAACGACTAATATGGCTTAACGGTTTTCCTTCTATATTATGGATTCTATTTAATTCACATTACTGAATAATTACCTGCTTTCGTTTAAGATCCTTCAAACTTATTTTTTTAGACTTTGCTACCACATCTGGAAGGCTCCACTTAACGATCCCCATGGGGTGCTCTGGATGAATAGCCTTCGCCAATGTCGTGTGCTCGTAAAGCCAATACTACACCATTCAAATAAATCAGATTCAGCAGTTACTAAGTAATGTATGAAAACGTGAAATATGAAGTCAAAATTATGATATCAAACATACCAGTAGAGCCATAACACAGCCCGTGACCTTTCTTGGTTCCCGGTGATATTTCCTTATGGATGTCATTAGCTCCTTGATTATTGCTCCATTCCAGTCATAATCCATCATCTTGTCCAACTCTTCCGCACGTGCTAAATGTACCCATTTGACCGTAGTCCCTGTGGGGAAGAAGAATGTGTGGAAAAGCAACAAGCACAGCAACCTAGCTACGTCTTGTACATAATCAGTCTCATCTCTCCCCACATATGCAGTTAAAAGTTGCTTCACCGACGTTGTTGTCATTCGTTCTTCTTCAATTTCCCTTCGTGCTACAAACTTAATAGCTTCTTTGTTTCCAGAACGGAGGCTCACAAATTCTTCCCCACAATGTATTCCAAAGATCCGAACCATGTCTTCCCTCCTTATCTCCAAATAGGACCTCCCGAGACGAAACTTTTCCCTCGTAGGATCATATGTTTCAATTATTTCGATAATCAACTTGTCACTCTTTCGGCATTGTGCATTGGTCAATCTATTTTCCATGATTGCCTCGAAAATACCCCAGAAAGGTGTCTTGGTTAAAACCTCCTTGTGACATTCACGCAAATTCAAGCCCTTAATAAACGTGACTAAGCCTCCAAGGCTTGACCTGAAAGGTGTCTCAGTAACTTGGACAACCTTACGGGGCTTCTTGTCTTTTGTGCCAACTGTCCCTTCTTCTGCTTTCGGACATTTCCGTGTGGACGGCTGTCCACTTGTCTTATTTTGAGCAACATTTGTTCCTGCAGATCCAAAAATTAAACCATGGACAAACAATACAACCACGGATTAAAATAATAACTATTTTTTAAAAATACTTTCTCTACAGCAATATACAAACATGATGTCAAATAACATGTCATCTTACTTGGGAGAGTTTTGTATTGTTTCTTTGAGGGGGCCGTATCGTCAAGCACTAGACTTTCATCCATTTCCACCTTCGGGTCCGTATCTGATTGCACATTCCCAGTGGGTTTTTTCCGTTTTTTTGGGTTTTCTTGAACACCATCTTTGTTCAAAGTTCCATCATCCACAGAATTGGCCTCTGCAGTTACATAACGGGACCTTTCAGCTGCTAATTTTCGATAAATAATCAAGGTAATGTAATCAAGGAAATGTTTATAGATAACACGTAAATAACCAATCTGAAACATGGATGGCAGGGCTACGAACGGTTTTGTTTCGCGTGCTATTACCTTTAACGGGAATTGAAGATTCCTTCGAAGGAGGGTCATCGTCGATCTTATGCTTCTTAACAACTTTACGACCTGTATCGGTAGTTTTTACTCCTGCAAAAAAAGATGATGTAGGCCATCATATTCCCAAATATATGGTATACAAAACCATGGAAATTCAACAAATCATGTGTAAGATATTAGATATTATGAACTACGTAAAAAACATGTTGGTAACATCAGATATTTACAAACCATGTTAATCACCAACTGAAAAACATGCTTTCGTGTGGATGGAGACATGTAAAAATGGTCAATGAGAATTTTGATCTCTGGTTCTTCATATTTTAAGAGGAAAAAAAAAAAGGTTTTCTATTTCGAAATTTGACCCTAGGATGCCACCTCATGTCATATGAATGTAAAACCAATAGCCCACGTCCATCTAGGGCATTACTCTGTAATTCATGAACTATGACTACTCCATGATTGTTACCCAACAAAAAACATGCTATATTACTCTACCAGTAATGCATGATCAAGTAACCAATAGCCCATGGCCGTTTAGGGAAAGTCCTAACATTACATGGTACAAATGTCCACCATAACAAACCTAATTGACTAGCCGTGGTAAAAAAAAAACAGATAATGGACTTGCCCGCCATGTATATGGGCTACCAATGGTACATCAACAAAACATAACCAAACAATCGAACCAAACGAATCATTTTTGGTAAAAAGGAAAAATGTTAATGAAACAAGTTTCTATTCGTGCGTTATTACCTTCATATGGCATACGAAACAATGGCAAATCAACAAATCATGGAGAATCATATTCACCGTGCAGTGTGCTACACCACATTTTCATGTGTAAATTATTAGATATTAATAAACCATGTAAATAAAATGTTGGAAACATTAGCTATTTATAAACCATGTTAATAACCAACTTATAAACATGCAATCATGTGGATGGAGACGTGTAAAAATGATCATTGAGAACCTTGGTCACTTGTTCTTCCTATTTTATGAGGGAAAAAAAGGGTTCCCTATTTCAAATTTTGTCCCTAGGATGCCACCTTATGTCATGTGAATCGTAAACAAATAGCCCATGATTGCATGGGAAATTGATATGCCATGGCTGTCTAGTGCAAGTTCAAACATTACTCCGTAATTCTTGAAGTATGAGTCCTCCATGATTGGTACCTAACATTACATGTTACAAACATGCACCATAACTAATCTAATTGACTAGCAGTGCTAAAAAAAACAGATGATGGACTTGCAAGCCATTTATATGGGCTAACAATGGTACAAATGGTACATCAACAAACCATAACCAAAAATCGACCCAAACGACTTATGGTTAAACAATTCGCCATACCAAAGACCATCAATTAACCAAACCATGGATATCGAGTAATCCATGACAATACACGTCGGAATGTAAATCATTTTTACCATGGGCATGAAAACAATGACAGCTTAAGAATACATGTTCTCAAAACCCCTAAGTTTTGGAGTAGTATTACGATGACAGTTTACCCATGCTACAGGCATGAAAAAATCATACACCATAAACAACCACGTTTCCGAAATACACTTGCGAGCCGTGATTAACCACCACTGTACTATCCAAAATCCATGAAAACAGTTGTAAAATCCACTTATTGATCTAAAAATACAGTCGATTCAGTATTCCCAACAAAAACATGGTGTACTGTAATGTTGAGTATAAAACTTACGAGCCATGACTCGGCCTTGTTCTCGTCGACCGCTTACGATTCGCCGCCGACTCAACCTCTTGTCGCGGTTGAGGAACTTCGCAATACGGATTTCCGCAAAAAACGGCACGATGGGATTGTGGATGCTGCAAATCCGAAAAGGGTGGGACGATTTGGGTTTTGGTGTGGTGTTTCCCCGAAAAGGGTGGGACGATTTAGGTATTTGGGATGGTTCGGATAGGGGTGGGACGATTTGGGGTATGGCTGTCACCGAAAAGTTAGGGATTTCCACGGGATGGGATGGTTTCTGTTTTTTGTATTTTATCTCCGAAATTTTAGGGATTTTAGAGGGTTTGGACGGTTTTGAGAGGAAAGTGGGGAAGATGAAGATTGGTAAAGATTTAGTAACCGACTAAAAATATGAAGGGTTTCCAAACTGACAACCTAAAAAAGTGGGATTTAAATTAATTAAAATTCCGTCTGTTTTTTGGGATGGTTTTAGGACTACAATTATTTCCAATTTCAGTCAACAAAATCTATTAAACCCAAAAAGGCAAAAACAAAAACCAAGGGCTTTTTGGGGATTAATTATAATTCAGGATGGAATCATAACAACTCGAAAACACTAGGATGGAATCATAACATTTTTATTTGTTTAGGATGGCTAATTAACAGCCCCTTTAATAAACTGTTTTTTTTTTTTTTGTTTACCAAAGGAGACCTAAGAGTGTTTTCATAAAACAAACTAAATGATTTTTTTATTTAAATATTTTTTGAATTTGCTAGTTTTGTGACGATTTTTTTACGAATTATTGATTCATCTCGACGAAAAGAATCTAACAAGTACAAAATATTGTGCACTCATGCAGGGCACTTGGTGGATTTGGCGTCACGGTAGGCAGTTGTGCCACAAGTTATATTTTATTCCATCGGGCTTCTCTCCGGTAATGGGAAATGGGCTATTTGTATTGTTCTTTTTTTTTTTTCTTTTTTTTCCAGGCTATACCTGGTTCGCATTAATGATCGAAATCATATACGGAGTATTATGTATATCTTGTCGATTACTTCCATCATGCAAATTTGTGTTGATCGGATACCATTCGATAATTCATCACACCACATTAATCTTGAAAAACATGTACCAGCCACATTGATTGAATCACTTTTTTTTTACTCCTAAATTTTTTTCAAGATAGAGGCTTTTGGCTAAAGTATGAACGGTATCCAATTCAATATGATTTTTTGCATAGTTAAAATACGCGACAAGATATACATAATGAAGCGTGAAAAATAGAGATGGGACGGGAAGCTCCGGGAAGCTCGGCCATCATTAGAGAGGAGCTAGATCCTATTTTATTTTATTACAGTACATATCTTATGACCATTTTCCTTCTGTTCGCAGTAAAATTCTGGAAATATAGCACGACTCTTTTGTTTAAATGAATTTTGGTTTTTCCTTACAAACTTCTAATGGTTATTAACGTTTTTGTCGTTAATTAATACTTTAAACGAAGAATTGGTTTCGAAAGAAGCATGGGAAAAGGAAAAAAAAATACGAGGAAAATAATACTCTCTAATTCAAAATTGTTGGTCCCTTACGAAAAATCGAACAGTTTTGAGATACAAAATAAAATACTTTCATGTATTTTTTTTATTTCTTTACTCATTCTACGAAAGTCGAAAGGTAATAATAAGCCTTTTTGGGAGAATTTTTTGTGTCTTCTTGTTGTTATGGTCATTTTTTAGGTTTCTCTTCTCTTAATCACTATTTAGCTCCAGCTTTTAGGCCAAAGCATTGACAAGAGGAATAAAAAATATACCAAAGTTGCAGAAAGTTCAATTTATGTTCGCACCCGTCGCAACAGGAAGCGGGGTCCGTAGTGAGGGGACCTTGTCGTATGCTATTGCCCCAAGTTCTAGCAGTTCGTCTCGACAATTAATGGTTTAGATTTGCAGAAGCATTTTTTTATCAATTATTGTTAACTCTTGCCGGTAATAGTTTTTTTTTTTTTTAGCAACAAAAATATAATGTATTCATTCCACTAAATTAATTAATACAAGTCTTGGCTGGGGCATGAGCAGCCCCAACCAATTGTCTCGGAACCCTAGTTAGAGACACAAGAAAACCACTTAAAAACATATACATATAATATCCATCAAGATCGACCTAACTAGACACACCAACCAAACAGGACAAAACCATCACAACCAAGCGGAAACGAAGAGCAAAACAATGACATCAACGAGAGCCATACAGCCTTCCTGAAACCTGCAAACAAAGGATAAGACGTGATTAGTTAGTGAAGAACGTGTCGCTGAGAAACTCGATAACTGTGAAGGTCATCTTCTATGACCCTTTCCTTCTTCCTCTTTCATCGAGTGGGTTGCTAAAACGTCCTAACCCCACCACGACATCTTTGACACAAAGCTTGACAGTGTCATGACCACGGTCCTCTACTCGGTAGCGCCAGAAAGCCACAATCCTCTTGTTCCCAAATCCCATGGCCCCAAAAGAAGTATTAAGAAGATCATAATAATTAACAATATCTGAATTATTGATTGCGGAAATGGGCACTACACAGTGTAGTGACATGAACTCTTTTTCTCTCGCAACCACTAGGCACCAACCGCAAATAATCCTACCGCATGTCGTAAGTGGGTCTTTAAGAAAGAGCAGAGGGAGTACTTAAATCGACTAACTTGGCACTCTATTTCAGAAACTAATTTATTTACGTTTTACAAGACAGGTCATTTTCTTATTACAATACATCAACTCTAAAATCATTTTACTGTCTGAATATATTTTTCCTGTGGGGATGCCACAACCTTTAGTGATAGTCCAGTTTTGGGGTGTGGGGGCCGGAACCCCCACGACGCAGATGCATTGTAACATAGGGGCAATTTTCACTTTCGGCAGGAGTAATTTCAGCCATTGGCCCTACCTATTTATAATGCAGATTCATTGTAATTAAGAGTAACATGAGGGGAGGTAATAGAAAACTGTTCTCATATAGAAGACTTGTACTTCATTGATCCTTCGATTATCACAAACTAGTGTGGCTCTAGTAATTTTTCTCACGTTGAGGTTTTCCACTAATATTTTTGTGGTCTTTCATTTCCTGTTTATTAGCACTGTTTTCATTTACTGTGTAATTTCTGTGACTCTAGCTTCTAATGTCCATAAGGGCGTTATGGATTGAACATGGAATTCGATTCTTAACATTTTTCTTTCTAAAGGAAGGTGTTCTTTTAACTTAAATCGCTAGAATGTTTTGCAACGAGTAAAACTTGTTTCAAGTTGTTTCTGAAATATTTGTGGACGACAAATATTTTTTCATTCTGGTCTCTAGTTCCAACACAGCTAAATAGTGCAATAGTAGGTTCGGTAAAGAACAAAATTAGCTACAGTAGCCTTAATGTTGCTACAGTTTTTTTGCATCTTGAAGAATATCTTCACACACCACCAGCTTATTATCTTGCTCTGCTCCAAGTCTGGCCAGATAGTCAGGACATTCATTAGCCTCATGATAGATGCGGCAGAGAGAACAACCGGTACGATTCATAAGTAGACGGGAGTCATCAACAAGCGCATGGTATGGGCAACTTGGTTCGGGACCTTCGTTGATGAGCTTTACTACCTCCTCCGAGTTGGATTCGATCTTAATGTTATTCATTCCTTTCTCAATCTCAATGTCGCTACCATGACTCGCTTGTTTCGACGAGTCAATATTTACTAGGGAACAATGATTCAAAGAGGCTTTCACCGAACCATCAGTGCTCGATCAAGCATTGCAATAGAGTTTTGGGCGCCATGTTAGGGTTTGTCCCTGGCACAGACACAAACAACTAGAAAAATTGAGATTGAGATGGATTCCGTAGCGGTAGTCCAACTACTAGAGATTCGAACATAGCAAATCACCCTCGTATCAACTTAATTGATGATTACGGGTACCTCATGACTCATGGGGACTGTTGAGGCATGAAAGATTGGTCATACCAACTGAGAAGCAAACAAGTGTGTGAACTCTCCAGGAATAGACCAATCAATTGTAGCCGATGGCTTACATATCTATCTTTCAATTCCATCTTGTATTTTATCATTACTAGATAGCACCCAAGAGATGTAAACTCTTAATTCTTCGTTTGAATTCACTCATTTTAACAAGAAAAAAAAAAAAAAAGATTCAAGAAGGCCTTTGAGCATTCCAAGGGACATCGAAATGGTATTTCGTACTGATAAATTATTTGTAAGAATCCACTAATCCCATTATAGGAGGATCATATGGAAATTTTATATTCAACTCAAAATCAATTGGTAATGAGTGGAGATCCCATGTTAAGTGAACTTTGTAGACACTCCAATTTAGCTTTGCAAACATTTAAGCCCCTACATTGGGGAAAGTCCCGATGATGAAACGATTCTCGTCTGCTTGGATTGATAAGCGTAGAGTTTTCTGTTTTCCAACCTCTCACTAACCCGGATCCGCCCCATCACTCGTACCTTACCCTTGCCTAAAACCCTAGAGATATGTGGAATGCACACAAGAAAACAAGCCTTGACCAGGAGTATAGGCCGCCATTTCAATCTGTCGGACACTACAAGTACTATCGGCTGCCATTGCAGTCTGTCGCCCGCTACAACATCGTCTAGTTCCGCACCATTGGTTCAGTAGTGGAGTGTTGGCCGCCATTCTGGTCTGTCAGCCACTGTTCATCCTTCAGCGAACATTTCAGAATTAAAGACACGGAGAAAACTTCCCATATTGATCAACGCGGCATTTTTAGTGATTAGGGTTTGCTCTAAACCTAATAATCTGGCCGCGGCCTTAAAGATTTTGTGGGAAGATTTTGTTTCCATCTTGGTTTCGATTTTTAGCCTATTTAAAGGACCCTTTGGTCTCCATTTTCGACACACCAAGTTTCAATACCAAAACACCTCAGAATATACCAAAACACCTCAGAATATCAAAAAATACCCCGAAACTATCGAAGTCCCTAGTCCCGATACGCTTTCGAAGCCTTTTCGAAACCTCTGTTTTCTAGTAACAAACCCCTCTCGTCCAAAGCCCAAGTTCTTGTCCAGTTTCCGTCCAGAAGCATAAAACAGTATGCCCCGCGTTCTTTAATTCTTTCAAAGCAACGGAAGTCATAACCCGCGTGGGTTAGCCTTTACACTCGTTTATTTTTTATTTAGTTTTCTGTTCTCTATTAATTTGTTGTTTCTGGCATAAAATGAGGAACAGCGGCCGACACTTTGCAGTGGCAGCCACTGGATGATGTTGTATGCATAGGTGGCCGATTAGTGTAATTAGAACAGCGGCCACTGTTTAGAGGTGTCGGACGACAATCCGGCCGCTGGATGATGTTGTATGCATAGGTGGCCGATTGGTGTACTTAGAACAGCAGCCTGTTTAGAGGTGTCGGACGACGGATCAGACTTTTGGCAGCTAGAAGGTTCAACAATAGAACCTTCTGGTTTATTTTCTTTGTTTTAGCATGTGTCTTGCCTGCATCTACTACTTTCATCACCCATGAATGTCGAATGGCTAATAACCGACAAATGTCGAAAACATAACAAGCGAAAAATGGGGGACCGCAAGGTCGGGCGGAGAGGGGTGCCTAACACCTTCCCCTCCCCGTACCTTTGGCTCCCGAATGTAGGATCTTGATTAAAGGTTTCTTGGTTATTCATAAACCAAGTGGCGATTCTCTCGAACTAATAGAGATTTTCGGCAACAGACACCTCGACGCTGTATACACGAACGCTAACTTCCGACATATTCAATTTTGTGTGGGGACGCCCCTGTCAAAAGGTGGGCATCCACAATCTCCCATTTCATACCTAAGCAATTAATGTGAGACAACTACTACTCTAAGTCTCTAACAAATCCGAATGGGCTTGCTAAGAAGTTTATTCATGTAAAAATTATCTTCATTGAATTTGTATAGGTATCTAGACAAAAAATCAAAATGATATTATTTGATATCTATCGGTATCCAATCAAGATTATTTTTTTCATGAATTATCTTCTTGACAACAATTATATGAGCGGTTTAGATCATCTTAATGTGGATCTAATTTAGGTATGACACAATATATGTAGAATAGTACTCCCTCCGTCCCAGTCTAATAGTCCCTTTCACTTTTTCGATTCTCTTTTCAATTGGCTATATCTTTCAATTTATAATATAGTTTAATATTTCAAAAGTTCTAAAACTAATTGAGATTTATCAAATAAGATCCATATTGCACATACAAAGTCTTATATGTAGATTACAAGATATAAAACTTTTTTTCATCAAGTTAGAAGAGTGACATGGACTATTAATTTGGGACGGAGGGAGTATACTTGTGAAATGTAGTTAGCTAAAAATAACAAAGTGACTTTTGAATAGGTAAAATGGCCAAAAATTTGAAGAAGCTGCTGTACATGCTCAAATACCTCATATTCAATGACAAATGATTTGATCCCTGAATATTTTTCACCAAAAAACTATTCACATCAACCCAATTCGTTTTTCCATTTTCAATTTTCGTATCATTTTCAATTGCTTATATTTTTCAAGTTTTACGTCTTTCAATGATTTTGGAAACTTTGTGCGGTGAAACAAATCGAGAACTAGGGGTGTACATGGTCCGGTTTGGACCGGTTTTATAGAAATCCGGGGACCAAACCATATCTAACGGTTCCAAAAAATTGAGAACCATAACCAGACCGTTACACATATAGAACCAAACCACACCAAACCATTAGACCGGTCCGGTTTGGTTCGGTTTCCGGTTCTAAACCATGTTAGCATTCAAAAATTGCCAAAAAAAATAGTCGACAAAATTATTGTAATTTCTTCGTAAAACTACTACCACTAAACCAACCCTCAAATAAATTAAAAACTCCAACAGTAACTAAAACAACTATTAGAGTATTCTCGTATATCATTATTGATATAAATGGCAGATGCAATGCTAAAACTTAAAGCTAGCAAAATTATAAAGTGTGTGTAGGTATATATGAGTGTATATATTATATTATATTGTATTATACTTATATATATGGACCGGTTTGGTTCAAACCACGGTTCCTAATTATGAAACCAGGGACCAAACCAAAATATCCGGTTCTCATTTTTTTAGAACCAGAACCAATCCATTTAACCATAGAACCAATCCAAATAGGCCGGTTTGGTCTGGTCGGTCCGGTTTCACGGTTTTTTTGGTTTTCTTGTACACCCCTATCGAGAACTATCAAACAAAATTCATATAATTTTTTTTTTTTGGAGATCCGTATTGAAATTTGAAATATTTAAAAATTTGGAAAATGGCACAAACATCGAAAATGGACAAAGAAATTGGTAAGGTGGAGTAAAATTTTGTAGTGATCCTGCACTTGACTTTGGTTGCGGGCAAACTTGTGTATGGTCTTTGCCTCAATCTATGGTTAAATCAGGAAATGTTCAAGAAGCTCGTAATTTGCTCTCCTTTATTCTCAGGCCTTACTCAAATCACTCCATCTCATAGCTCAATTTTATTTGTTTTTTTTAAAGGATCGCATAGCTCAATTGTGGTTATTTTATTGGCGGATGAGGCTTGAGAAAAAGACAGTCTTTGGCATGCTGTTGGCCCCTGCTAGCCCGATATTGTTATTCAAATGCACACATCTCCAGCTCTTGCCTTAGTTTTAACTCTTATCCTAACAGAGATGATGGCTATTTTCATAGAAGTTATGCATATGTGAAATCAGATGAAATCAACGCGATTATGCAGGTAGGATGGACGAACTAACATGCTTTCCAGCCAGATTTTTGTTGCGTTAACTGTCATATTTCGCTGGTTAACAAAGGCCGGAGGCATGATGACTTCTTATATTCAGTACCTATTTGTAGACGCATGCCGGCGCTTCTGTGATAGTCCTCAAGGAAACGGAGCAGTTATAACACACACTATGCTTAGAGACATTAGTAGGTTCAGTTAGTTTTTCATTTTTATTTTCTTCCTGTATAACCGTCTTTCTATTTATAAAATTTCTTAGTTCTCTCAACCAAAATAATAAACAAGAAGACGGTGGTACGTATCTTACTAGCTCAGATGGAAGTTGGTATGCACCAACAGACAGCTGATCCATTCTTCAGACAGTACCCTGAGAGTTGCAGTGCCAAAGGCAGGGCTTGCTCCAACCCATTGCAGCATTACAATCAACTCTTCTGGCTCCATATCTAACCGACTTGTACCATTCCGAACCCTATAGTTGATTTATTTTCTTTTGGCATCGCCGCCGTTGGAATCCTCCACTAAGTGGTGAGCATATGACAAATTGATCACCAAGTGACTTATAGTTTTTTTTTTTTTTTGATAACCAAGTGTTCGGGTCAGCTTTTGCGCACCTCGAACAATCCTAGGAGACCAATCCCAGCGTCTACTAGCAGGGACCCCATTTAAAGCCAGAGCAAAACTCTGTATGGACTGGCCCCAAAGGAATTGATAGCACCTACAAAGTTTCGAACCTGAGACCTTAGAGGGAGCAAACCCCGAAGTCCCAAGCCTTGACCACTAGGCCAACCCCTTGGGGTTAACAAGTGACTTGTAGTTGGACCATGACAACCAATCCTTTTTACAATGGGCAGCAAATATGAACATAAGTTATTACACAGTCATACATATGATGTTGTAAGAGGATATACAAATGCCGAGCTAAAAGGGACAGAAGGATTCCTTCCAAAAGATGGGCAACCAGCTGCCTTTCTATCTAAAACAGGGCAAAAAGTTAGGACAGTTAAGTGGCAGTATGTATCATCCGTTTGACAAGATATGAATTAGACTTCTTTTGCTCAATTTCTGAGCTGCCTGCAACAACACAAGGGCACCATAACTTGTAATTCTTAACAAAGCAGCGTCCAAATTTAAACATGTTCAATACTACTCATGGTCACTTCAGCTTTAATACTAGGCTCTTGGAACATTTGGATGCTTAACTAACAATTTTGGGGGATATATGCAGGGCCGGCCGTAGTGTTTAAATTGCACAAACCCGACCTCAACCTTGGTTGCCCACTTAGTATTAAGTCATACAAAATAAAAAGACATACAAGTCAAACAAAAAAAAATATGAACTTTACATTGTGCTTTTAGCTTGAATTGCAACAAAAAATCAAAATCAAAATGTAATCCCGGTTATAGTGCTTTATAATTAAAACGATCCGATTCGATTCGAAGAAAAGATCTTCTCATTGTTTTTTTTTAAAGCAAATTCTTCTTGGTTTTACTATATCCGAGCAAATTCTTCTTCTTGGTTTTACCACTGAAATTTTGCACGCACATTTATATTTTCAATCTGTAACCAAAGAAAATGTACTTACAGTACACGAAAAGAAGGACGGAAAGAAATTGGAAGAAAAGTTTGATCGAGGCACATGAACCACCCTTTCATTAAGAAAAATACTATGCCTCCCACGGTGCTTAGAGTTCTTGGATGTTTGTCTCTCAGGATACAATAATCTTGCACACGTAAAAGTAACACTACAATATACAGTGCCCAGCTAACCAACAATGGAAGTAACTTGCACAAGGAACAAAGGAACAATACGCAAGACGAATTTTGGATTTGTTTTTTGCTATTATGAGGAACGGGGGGGCAGTAACATATGTAGGAATTCGTGTCTCTGTCCATAAAAATGGTCGTGTCCGTTCGCAAACAGCCGCAACCATTCACGGTGAAAAGGTACAATCTAAAGTGACGTCCAAGAAAGAAACGGACTGAAGAACTCAGAGACTCTGCTAAGTGTTCTGCTCGGCCAGCCCTGCCGAACACATCTTGGCCGTCCAAATATGTTTTGGACGGCCCTGATTTGAGGGGTCCCGAAGGGCATTTTGGGTATTTTAACTCCCTTAAAATTTGGGCAGTCAAAAACAAATTTGGACGGCCGAGATGTGCTTGGCAAGGCCTACTGAGCGGAGCGCTCAACAGAGCCCTCGGGTTCGTTACTGAAGCTTTCAAATTGGAAAATCAACGTTATTCTTTTCCAATAAAAAGCATATCACTATACTAGCATTAATATAAATAAAAAAACTCGTGCTATGCACGGGATAGATCCAAGTACACACGCTTAATGTAGATTGTGTACCTATTATTGAACCCATTGAGTTTAATGTCTATGGTCTAACTTCGTGAACAAATATTGTGACCAAAAATTTAATAATAAAAAGTGTTAGTGGGGTGAGTTGGTTCCACCACCTCCCCTCTATCTCTTCTGCTTTTCCACCCAAATCAATGAATATTCTTACTCTAACCAAGATATGTAAGTGTAAACTAACATACATGTATCTTGTTTTTAGTTTTTTATTTGGGATGTAGAGTACACTTACCCCTTTATTTTGCGAAACATCCACCAAAAGGGCATGCAGAACCTTATTAAACATACTAGTAGCCAAAAGGTAAAGCTAACAACATCAGGAGTGCACTTATTAAACACTCTGATTTATTCGAACATGGAATGCACTTTACCTATAGTGGCTCCTAAACATATCTTTTGGAAAAAACAATACTTCATGATATGGAGTAGTTGAATTATTGCAATTGATTATTGATGTCTTTATAAATAAAAAATTAATAAGTAATTAAAGTACACATTCATGTCTTTATTGCGACCAAAAATTTAATGATTAAAAAAGTGTTAGTGGGGTGAGGTGGTGGAAAAGTAATAAGTAATTAAAGTACACATTCATGTCTTTATTGCGACCAAAAATTTAATGATTAAAAAAGTGTTAGTGGGGTGAGTTGGTTCCACCACCTCACGGAATGGGGGGGCCTGCTGTGCACCAGCCGCATGGCACGGTGCCATGCGGCTGTGCACAGCAGGGCCCCCGCCTCCACCACCTCACCTCTATATCTTCTGCTTTTCCACCCAAACAAGGATGAAGCCAGGGGTGGCTAGTAGAGGCTGTCGCCTCTGCTACAATTTGAAAAAACCTTATTACTCCCTTCGTCCGGATTTGTTGGTCCGTTTTGGAGATTCTAACTTTTTTTCCATTACTTTTTGTGTTGGTTGTTTTCACATCATTAAAAGTAATTTTCCCCTACTTTACACTTTAACTTTTGAAAATGGACAAACATTTTCGGACCTGAAAAAGTATGTTTGTGGACCAACAAATCCGGACGGAGGGAGTATTACATTAAAACAATTATATATATCATCAAATTATTTAGCCCCGCTCCTCTTTCGCATATAGTCCGTCCCCCCTACGCAATAATTCTGGCTCCGTCCCTGCACCCAATTCCACGAATATTCTTACTTTAACCAAGATAGATAATTAAGTGTAAACTAACATACATGTATCCTATTTATTTTTTTATTTAGGATGTAGAGTAATACTTATCCTTCCTTTTGCGAAACATCCACCAAAAGACAAGCAGAAACTTATAAAACATACTAGTAGCCAAAAGATGGAGTGCACTTATTAAACACTCTTAATTTATTCGAACATGGAATGCACTTTACCTTCCGGGGTTCTTAAACATATATTTTCAAAAAAAAAAAAAAAAACTTCATGATATATAATGGGAGTAGTTGCATTATTGCAATTGATTATTGAGAGGGAGGGGAATTTGCATTTCTTTTAGAGAAATGAGGGCAAGTGGCACTATTATATGTTATTTATGAGATGGTAAAGCAAGAAATGGGCAATTCACTTCGTAAAGGTTCAAATTTCACCATCCACTCCCCTTCCTGGATAACTTAGATTAATTAGGATTTTCTTGGATAGAAAATAATGGTGTTTGTTTGATTAGAAAGAAAATTATGTTAATTGGAAAATAAAATAAAATTTAAGAAAAAAAAGTTTTTCTTTTATCCCTTTGATTAAAACGAATTTTACGTAAGAATCGTCCATGAAAGTTATAGAATTTACTCTCACCATACAATATAGATCATGACAGTTACATGACAAAATTCTCAGCCTAATTTGAAGTGTCATAAGAGGGGACAACTTTCATAAAGATATAACATTTCTTTATGGTTTTACCAAGGCAGTAAAACTTATATAACCATCAATTTAAACTAACACCAGCCAGGTAGTGAATAGTAACGTATATCTACTAATATTAGTGACTAAATTACTCAAGAAAAATAGAAAGGACTTCGAGCAAAAGAGCGTGCCAACCCACATATAGTGTGTACATGTGATGACTACCATTGGTTTTCTATTTTTTCGGACATAAAAAGCTAGAGCGTGCCAACCCACATGGTGTATGCATTAGGGGTGTCCACGGATCGGATCCGGGCGGATCGGATACGGATCCGGGCGAATCGGATACGGATCCGATCCTATCCGCTCGGAGCGGATTATGGTTTTTAAGATCCGGAACCGAACCGAACATTCACGGATCGGTTACGGATCGGATCGGATCGAGTCGGATTGGGCGGATTTGACAGATTAAAGAAGGATTGTTGAGCGGATTGAGCGGATCCGATCCGATCCGGATCCGGAACCGTCAGATAGGAAATTCTCGATCCGGAACCGAACTGAACATTCACGGATGGATCAACGGATGGTTCGGATCGGTTCGGATTGGTCGGATTGGCGGATCGGATGATCCGCTGGACAGCCCTAGTATGCATGTGATGACTACCATTGTCTTTTTATTTTTCTCGGACATACAAAACTGGAGGGAGCACCCCCATGGTAAATGCATGTGATGACTACCGTTGTTTTTATTTTTCTCGGACATACAAAACTTGAGCGTGCTTACCCACATGGTGTATGCATGTGATGACTAGCATTGTTTTTTTATTTTTTTCGGATATACAAAACTAGAGCGTACCAACCCCCATGGTGTATGCATGTGATGACTACCATTGTTTTTTTATTTTTCTTTTGCTCGGACATTCAAAACTTGAGCGTGCTAACCCACATGGGTATGCATGTGATTACTAAATTGTTTTATATTTTTCTCGAACATACAAAACCTACCATTGTTTTTTATTTTTATTGAACATACAAAGCTTGAGCGAGCCAACCCACATGGTGTACGCATACCATTGTTTTTTATTTTTCTTTTCCTCGGACATACATTACTTGAGCATTGCAACCCACATGGTGTATGCATGTGATGACTACCATTGTTTTTAACCAGTATTTTTGTGGACATACAAAACTTATTTGCGAGACTTCTGTGCAAGGACTAAGTAAATACTGCAATAATAAATTGTAAATAATATGTTAGGTCTACCTAGGTCTACCCAGGGGATGCAATTTGCGTTTTTGTAAGAGAAAAGTGGGCAAGTGGCAATATTATACTCCCTTCGTCCCATTTCGATGGTCTAGTTCGGTCTCCAATGAAAATTTTAAATTGTTAATATCTTTCAATCTATAGTATTTTTAAAGATAAGATATTAACAATTTAATAATTGCATTGGAGACCGAACTGGACTGTCAAAATGGTATGTTACTTTTGCCAAAAATCATGTTGTCATAAATGAGATTCAGTATGGAAAACTGCAAGTTTGCAATATGGTGTTGGTGAGGTTATAATTCATAGTAAAGCTAGTAGAGTAGAAAGATTTATTTTTGCTCGGCTAATAGAGTAGAAAGATAATGTTAAAAATATAAATATACATATACTAATTAATACCCTATCGAAACACATTAATAGGTTAATTTACTCCCTATGAAATAAAATTAGTTACATTAGTGCAGCTTGATCATTGATTAATCCAAAAAATATTATGTGCTACTACAATACCATTGTATGGTCCTCTAGAACTCTTACGTACCCCACCACACGTTGATGTGAGTTCCACCAAAAAATGTGTGGCTCCCACCTAGGTCGAGCCCTATTAAATGTAATTGTATGTTTTTATGACTCAATTCATACGGAGCTTTGTCTTTGTCCATGCTTTGGCTCATAGAATAGTCGAAGTACGCGAAACTCATCCACACTCTTGAATAATCAAAATGTTCCCTAACGAACATGGAGTGTAGTCTCGACCTTTAGGGGTTTTTAAATGTATTTATCGAAAAAAACAATATTGTATGGTATATCCTAGTTGCATTATTGCAATTGATTATTGGTGCAAATTCACAATAGCTCGTCATTTGGGCATTAAGCTACTCTGTTTCTGCTTCCTAAAACTTGTGCCCATTGCTCTCATCTCTCTCGCTCTCTGTGTGCTGCTGAGCTTGTTCTCGTTTTCCTTGCTTCAGTTTGTCCCTCTCTCTCTCTCTCTCTCTGTGTGTGTTCCCACGTCTAATTCTATATTTCTCATTACACTGTGTTTTCTCTCTGAATTTCTAAATAAATAAAACTGATAACTGAAGGCCTATTTAGGGCATCCTTATCAGCCTCAACAAATTTTGGACTAAATTTAACCACAAAAACACCTTTTACAATTTAGCAAGTCAATTTATTAAAAACTCAAAAAATCAGACTCTCTATCCAAACTTTACTTTATTAAACTATTCCTCTCAAATCTATAAAAAAAAAAAAAAATTCTCCCTAACAAAGACTAAAATGTTCCCTCGGTCAGTGGGTGGACCCCCCCATGCGTCATTTCAATGGTCTCCCCCAACAAATACTAGCTACCACGTGTTCTCCCTCTTCCCCTCCCTCTCTCTCTTCTTCCCCATTTCTGACGCGCATCCGGAAGGAAAAAAAAAAAAAAAAGAAGCTAACCCATGAACAGTGCTTCGCTGGGGATGTAACGGTACTGTAGCAAAAACTATTTGTTGAGGGAAAGTAGAGAGGCTGATTTTTGGGGATTTTGGCTCAACAATTTGTCTTGCACAGTGTTTTACAACACCAAATGAGGATGCTCTTACAGATGATGAAGTCCCAAGAATCTATCTTTGCAAATACATTATGATGATGGACTTGTGTGTAATTTATCCTACTATTTTTTCAGCCACCTATCCAATCAGTTCACATCAATACTTGTTGCATTATTGCAGTTGATTATTCAGAGGGTAGGGGCGGCCCGTCTGGTGCAAAAAGTCACAATAGCTCGTCAATTGGGAATTAAAGCTACTCTGTCTCTACTTCCTAAAAACTTCTGCCCATTGCTCTCATCTCATCTCTCTCGCGCTGTGTTCTGCTGAACTTGTGCTCGTTTTCCTTGCTTCAGTTTCTCCCTGTGGTAATCTCTCTCTCTCTCTCTCTCTCTCTCTCTCTCTCTCTCTCTCTCTCTCTCTCTCTCTCTCTCTCTCTCTCTCGTTGTGTGTTCCTACGTTGAATTGTAGTTAGGCTTGAAATCCTATCTGCTATTTGCTTTCATTTGTTCTGTCGTTTGGCTAATAATCTTGCTTTCTTCTTTAATTTACCTCCTCCTGCTTGATTCCCATACCTTCGCTTTCATTTTCTACTTGCACTGCCTTTTGCTTTCGTTCTCGCCATCTTTTGGCTTTCCATCTTTCGTTTCTTTGATTTCTTCTAAGCACCAAGAGGAGAAAAGGCAAAAAAAAAATAAAAACATAAAACAAAAAGAGTGAGAAAAATACTAGAAGAACTGAGAGATGGCGGCTGATGCAGTTTTGGGGGGAATTGTAGGCAAAATTGTTGAGAAAATCTGGGATTATACGGTTGATCCAATACTTCGACAATTCAGCTACATCTGTTGCTTCAACAGAAATATTGAAAAACTCGACACTCAATTGGAAGAGCTTCAACCGATCACACAAGAGGTGCACCAGTGGGTTGATGCTCACCACCTACAACTAAGAGTTATTCCACAGAATATTGTGGCTTGGCTGAAAAGAGCGGATGATGTTGAAATGGAGGTTAAGGAAATTATCAAAGAGAAGCCCGAAGTCAAGAAAGGGTGTTTGAATGGGTGGTGCCCCAATCTCAAACGGCGTTACTCATTGAGCAAGAAAGCCATGAAGGAGACTGAGGTCATTGTTGACCTCCAAAAAAAGGGTGGAGAGTATACTAAACCGTCGTCCAGCAGCCCGCCTCCTACATGCATGACGACCATCCCCGTTGAAGAAAATACGGCGATTAAGTCTCGAAGTCTTAGCATGGAAGAGATCATTAAGGCTCTGACAGAGGATGAGATCAACTTGATTGGGATTTGTGGGATGCCAGGGGTGGGCAAGACAACAATGGCGAAAGAGATTGGAAATCGAGCAAAAAAAAATGGTCTATTTGTTGAAGTCGCATGGGCTACTGTCAGCCAAACGCCAGACATAACCAACGTTCAAGCTTGCATTGCAAACATGCTTGGTTTGAAACTGCTTGGTGACAATCCGAGCCCTGAAGTAAGAGCTTCTCACCTACGTGAGAGACTTCTACAAGACAACAAAAAAATCCTTGTCATATTGGATGACGTTTGGGAAGAATTTGATCTAGAGGGCAAGGGATTTCCTTTGGGAGGTGCTAATAAGAATTTCAAAATGCTTTATACGTCGCGGTACCGAGGTTTGTGGCATAACAAAAAAACTAAAACTGAGATTCATCTTGAACTCTTGTCAAAAGATGAAGCATGGAACCTATTCAAGGAGCAAGTCAGTGATTGTGTTGATGCTACGGATTTGCAACCCATAGCCAAAGATATTGTGAATGCATGTGGATGTTTACCACTCGTGCTAGTGCTTATTGGTAAAGCACTTTCCGTAGAAAGTATTGGAAATTCAACTATGAACATATGGGAAGACATGCGTGATCGGCTAACTTGTTCAAGCAGCACTCCCGAGGAAAGGGATTGGTCTCCTACTCTAGAGCTAAGTTACCGAGCTATAAAAGATGAGGAAGCTAAGCGCTTATTTTTGCTTTGTTGCTTGTTTGAAGAGGATAAATCTATCCCTGTTGAAGTTTTGGCCAGATATGCATTGGGATTTTCTCTTTTTCCTAACCGAATAAAGGAAATGAGAAATGCAAGGGATGACCCAATAAAGGGAATGAGAAATACAAGGAATCGAGTTCTTAAACTGGTCGCTGATCTAGAGAGACGTCATTTATTGCTTGACAATCCAGATGACAGAGTTCATAAGCATGTGAAAGTGCATGACCTAGTGCGCGATATGGGCATATCTATTGCATCCAAATGTAAAGGTGCTCTAGGAAGCCATGGTATAGTATCTGAGTACCCAAAGAAGGATGCTTGTGAGTATGCTCTTGCAAGCCATGGTGCAGTATCTGAGTGGCCAAACAAGGACAAGTTTCAGCATTATACTTCTATCTCGGTGATATCAGAGGAAATTACTGAGCTTCCTGAAGAATTGACATGCCCAGATCTTGAGTTTCTGTTGTTACGATGCAACAAACCTGAGAATCTATCTTGCCATTTTTTTAAGGGGATGGAAAAACTCAAAGTTTTGGAACTTTATGAGTATCCTGGTATCATCCCGACACTTCAACCCTTGACGAACCTTACTATGTTGTCTCTTGAAGGATTATATCGTGATGATCGGGATTTTGTGCCTGTGATAGAGCCTGCAATTGGAGATCTATTGCATCTAGAAATTCTCAGCTTTCGCAATTTGAAAATCGAAAAGCTACCAGAAGAAATAGGAAAGCTGGTAAAGTTAAGGTTGTTAGATCTGACAAGGACTTCTAGCTTGAAGACAATACCGCCACGCGTCATATCATGCTTGGATAGTTTAGAAGAACTATACATGATGGAAAGCAAGTTTAGTTATTGGGAAGGAGAAGGCGAGGAAAAAGGGATAAATGCAAACCTAAGAGAGTTTGAGCATTTGTCCAATTTAAACACTTTAGAGATCAGCATAAGCGGTGTAATTATCCCAAAAGTCCCAATATTTAGCAAATTGAAAAAATACAGGGTCATAATAAAAAATCACGACAACATTTGGTTTGTTGCGGACACACGATATGAAAGGGAATTGCTGGTCGACACATGGCCGTGTCGGGATATCCCTGAGGATCATGGAGTGTTAGATTCGCTATTAAGGAGTAGTGATCATATATTGATCCGGAACAATAATCTGGTGCGACTCCAGGACAATGATCTGGTGCGACTCCAGGATGGGGTTGATAGACTCCAACAACTGAAGTATTTGGAAATTGAGAACTGTAAGACACCAGAATGTCTTGTCAATATCATGAATCGGGTCCAACAACAACCTAATGTTGCTTCTACTGCTGTTTTCCCTACCCTGGAGAAATTGCGTCTTCGCACAAATGACGGTTTAAGAGGGATATGCCACGGCCCGATTCCAGCGGGTTCCTTTGGGCAACTAACTGAAATTAGGATCTATGACTGTAATAGTTTGAAATATCTCTTCCCGCTACCAATTGTAGAATTTCTCACTCAACTCAAAATCCTTGTAATATTGTGTTGTGCTACGATGGAAGAAGTTATTTGGAAGGAGCAACGAGAAGATGTGCAAATTGCAACCAGCAATAGAATCGAGTTCTCAAAGTTGGAAAGTTTATGTCTTGACGATCTATCAAGTCTCGTGGCTTTCTGCAGAGGAATTGACCAAATTGATTTTCCTCGATTGAAAGACTTGAATCTTAGTAAACTAGGGAAGTTGAAGTGCATTGTCCACAACAACAGTAATCAGTCTTCCAATTCAGAACCAAACAACAATGTCGGCTCCCTCTCTCTTTTTCCCCAAATGGTATGCATGCGTATCTTTTCTCTTTCTCTTTCTCTTTCTCTTTCTCTTTCTCTTTCTCTTTCTCTTTCCGTTCCTTTTTTCAAATTTAAAAAATAAATTTTGTAATTGCTAACATATTACTTTGAGAACGAGTATGTGTTCTTCCTCAAGTGCAGAATTTCATTGGGAAACAATTAAACATATATTTAAAAATTCTATGTGGAACTGTGTCAGAAGGATATGTTTACTAATTTCTTTGCTATTCTTCATCATCACCATGCCTTACCCTTAGGCTGTGAGCTAGTAACTTAAACGAAATTCTAAGGTGCGGTTTGTCCAAATAGAAACATCTTGCTCAAAATTTGACATAAAATGTGTTTAAGTCTTTACTTTTTTATTGTTTTTAAAAAACAAAAATTATGATGAAAGAAAACTCTAATTCATTACACAAATTACGGAGATGTAAGTGACTTGGTTATTAAACATGTCGTGCTGTGATTATTAATATTTCAATATGTAAAAATGCCCAAAGATGGAAAAGGTACGTGTAAAGTCATTTCATCTTGGATGTAAGTCAAATAGAGATAAGAAATGACTTCGAAACCTGTAACAACGGACCTGTAATTTTTTCTTTTTCTTGTACTGTTGCTCATGGGATTATCGAAATGTGGTGAGGTGTATAGGGGCCCCCTAAATTTTAAACTTTTAGTAATACTATAAATAATATAATTATTATTAAGATAGGTTGTATAAAAAAATCTATAAAAACCTAAATAATTTTGATTTGATGATCTAGTTAAACTACTGAATATGTTGTGGATGAAAATACTGTTCTTAAGTCGGGCCCCCTCGCTCTAAAATTCTAGCTGCTTTGTATTGCAGGTTACATTTCCTAGCTTGGAGAACTTGGAACTATATGAGCTCCAGAGTGTGAGCAATGAACTTCCGGCCTTCTCATTATCTAAGCTGAAAAACCTTGAAGTGATTGGGTGTGATAGTTGGAGAAATGTGTTCTATCCTTCCATGGCCGCAGTTCTTGTCAATCTCCAAACACTAACAATTGAGAATTGCTCAAAGATGGAAATGATAGTTGACTGGGAAGAAGGACAAGAAAGAGAAATACCGAAAACTCTGTTCCCTCAATTGATGAATTTGGAACTTAAAAGTCTCCCACGTCTGACGAGGTTTTGCCACTTCACTCATCCTATAGAATTGCCACTTCTAAGCAAGATTGACATTTCGGGTTGTCGTAGCATGAATTTTGGACCCGTGAGTGCCCCAAATTTCTACTTCCAAGGCGTATCCGGGAATATCGATCATGCCATAGAACTTATGCAAAAGGTATGAACTTATGAATTATTTATACGAACTATGGCATCATATCCTTTTCTTTCCTTATTTTCTCTTTCTTCTTTCAAAGACTGCAATTTTGGGTAAATTTTTCTGTAAAATAGCAAGAAAAAGAACCATGCAAGCTCCATGCTGTCAAAAAGTATGCATTCTAAAAACAACGTACTTATTTATTATTTTCAAATAGAATGGTTTTACGAGTAGTTTTTGGTTTGCATTGAAAGCTGAATTGTAGATCCATCTATAGAAATGTATTGGCATGTACGATTTCTTCCTTTCAATTACAACATTTCGAGACTATAATTTTACGTATCCATGAGAGTTTATCACATTGGCATACTAACAATGAGATTGACATTTATTGCTATAGAGGAAGGAACTATTTGATATCTCTAAAATGTATCTAATTATTTTCATGTTTGGGGAACTTGATTTTTCTCCTTCTCTGAGTCCATGAATCTTAGCAGTCGAATGAAAAAACCGCTAGAGTAGGCCTCTATTCATTCTTCGAAAACTCCTATTCAAGTAGTAATATCCATCCTGCACCCCAGATAATATTTTGATTTCAAACAGAGCATTGGGAGTACTACAGATTGTAGTGTTGCAATAGTGGTTTCTGTTGCAACATTAAGAGATAGGTAGAAAAAAAATTGTGTTGATAATTAATGATTACAAGACCAACGGTAGATGTTGAGATCTCAATGAATTATTATCGGCTATCTATCCCAAACTGGATGTGGCAAGTACATCAACCCCGACATTTTTAAGTGAACGCACAATTCTCTCTGCTCGGAATGAGGATGTGAATGCTATAAATGGTGCTGCACTAGATATTTTTCCGGGAGATGTATATACCTATCTAGCTACAGACAAGATGTCTGAAGAGGACGGAATTGATAGTAGCATCACTAACCGTTATCCCAATGAGTATCTAAACTCATTAGATCCTGCTGGGCTACCGCCTTTTAAGTTGGACTTGAAAGTGGGTTGTCCCATAATATTGTTAAGAAATATTGCACCCAAGGATGGACTATGTAATGGCACAAGGATGATGGTTGTGAGGTGCGCCTCCCGTATTATCGAAGTTAAAATTTTAACAGGTGAGAAATCCGGCAAACTAGCCTTCATCCCACGAATATCCTTATCGCCATCTACTTCGAATTTTCCTTTTCAAATGACGAGGCGTCAATTTTCAGTTCGCTTGGCATATGCTATGACTATTAACAAATCGCAAGGACAATCTGTGAAATTTGTTGGGGTCGATTTGCGTACACCTGTATTTAGTCATGGGCATCTATATGTGTCATTATCGAGGTGCACATCTTTTGATCGTATCACTGTCCTTCTCCCCGAAGAAGAAACAGATTCCACAACTAATATTGTTTACCCTGAAGTTTTTTTCATCCAGTGGTTCAATTGATAAAGCACTGAATGGGTGCATTGTTCAATGGCCTTGGTTAATCTAACGGCCTGATTGGATGCCGGATTAGTTTTAGGGGTATTAAATATGGAGGGGGTATAAGATAGTAGAGAGTAATATATATGGAGGGTAGCCCCACAGTGATTTGACATTTATGGAGGGGGGATTAAGTAGTACTTGGTTTGGATGATTTTGTAAAAAGGGGGATTAAATTTGGGTGGATGATGTAAAAAGCTGTCAAAAGACTTTTTTGCCCTTGTGTGAATATTCGTATTAGTTATGTGTTTTTTTAATTAGATAAATCTAATAATTAATTAATTTATTATTGAAACTCAATAACTAATTAAGCTATAAGATTTAATTGTAATTAATTTTTATATTAATTGTTTTTTTATAAAAATTAATTTAGATGTTTACTTTTTATTATAAAAATTATTGAATCGGACATCTTTTAGGAGTTTCCAAAAAGTATGTCAAAAAACTAAGAAGATTTTTGGGTAAAGAATGTATACTAACGAGATTTTTGGGTAAATAATTGTTTTATTATAAAAACTAATTAATTTTTTTATTATTTTTGGGTAAATAATACTCCTAATTTTTTAGTACATTTTCAAATAATAAAAAAGAAAACACAGCACATGCCAATGTCTTGGGAGGGGTATCGGGAGGGGGTATTAAAAGGGGTACAATGGTCATTTTTCAGGGGTATTAGGGGGTCATAAATATGGACACCCCCTGGGGTGTCCATAAATATCACCCCTGCAGGAATATCACCCCTGCAAATAACACCCCTGCAGGGGTGATATTTAGTCCGAGTGATAAATAACACCCCTGCATTTATTTTTGACAAACCATTCCATAGCCGTGGGCCCGGGCATAAATAAGAACCCCCATATTTATGCCCCCACTAAGACCCCATTCAATCGGGCCGTAAAGGGTACCTCTTTGAAGGGTTGCCGTTTGGTAACCGAATGGTTAAGAGATATTTTGAAGGTCTAAAAATAGTCCTGAGAACGGACCGGGGGGGGGGGGGGGTTGCTGCGTAGCTTTGTGTTGCGCAGCATGCTGTGCGGCCGGTATCCGTTTAATGATCGGAAATGTCCATTGCGTAGAGCTCGTCGAATACTACAAGTGTGCCAAAAATCAAATCTATCGGATATCGTTAAGTGTGTCATCGGAAAAAGAATAACTTGAAAAAAATGGGTATTATAGTTTTTATCTAGTGTTTCAAGTCATATGTGTTCTAATTTTTTTCAAGTTTTATGTGTTCCGATCACGCATTTAATAATATCCGAAAGAGTTGATTTTTGGTACACCTGTAGCACTCGACGAGCTCTACGCGATGAACGTCTCCGATCATCGAACCGACACCGGCGCGGCCGCGCCGAGTGCCGCACAGCACACTGCACAGCACAAGGCTGTGCAGCACCCCCCGCTGTCACCTGAGAACAAAGTATTTTGGTATCCAAAATTCTCACACAAACTTTGTCACTCTCCTCCGAATAAATTGAGCGCTTATTCTGTGTTTTGTTGCCTTGCAAGAAACAAAACACAGTGGTTCTTGATTTTCTTAGTTCACATAGCGGATATTCTGTCTGTTTTTGTTTGTGCAAACGCAGACAGAAAGAACTTCGAGTTCAGTTTCGTTGTATCTTGAAGGCGGATTTGCTGTTAACTCGGTGCACACCATTTGGTGGGGGCAAATACTGTCTTTAGGAAAGCTTTGTTTGAACGCGCCTCGAATTGTTTTTGCAGAGCAGATTGGAGTAGCAGAGACGTCGCCATCATCATCAAATTTTTCTAGACCGGATTTCCAACAAACCATGGGAAATTTTGAATCCTCTAACCGACTTGTGTCATTTTGAACCCTACAGTTGATCTATCTTATTTTGGGATCACCGCCATTGGACAGTAACCTACAGTTATCTTTAAACTGCAATGTTGATGAAATTAAAGCGAGGCAACTGAGAATTTTATTTCGAGGTATGTTCCATTTTTTGACATCAGTGCTGTGTGGAATATCACTGTATTTCCCCAAAAATTGTTAGTTAAGTAGCCAGCTGCTCCAAGAGCCAATTAAGGCTGCGAGTGACAAAGAGTAATACTGAACATGATTAAATTCTGACACTGCTTTGTTAATTGTTAGTAATTACTACAATATATGGTGTCCTTGAATTGGAGGTGGGTACAATTGAATGGTTTGATTTAGATTTTATGATCAAATTTTGTTTTGTGGTCATTCGTTAGTCTTAAACAAGGAACAAACGAACAATATGTAAGAGGAATTCAGGAATTTTTTTTCATACAAATGTTCTTGTCCATTCGCAACCAGCAGCCGCAAACCATTCACAGCGAAAAGGTACAATCTAAAGCCACATCCAAGAAGGAAAGGGTTACTGAAGCTTTCAAATAGGAAAATCGACGTTCTTCTCTAGGATATCTCTAGTTCTCTACCTATGAAAGCATTTCACCATATGGGTCCAAGCCTTATTTTTTTTTTTTTTTTGGCAAGTAAATGGGCCCAAGCCTTTTACTATATCTTTAGGCCTAAACCGAACAACGGCACGACCGGTGGGCCAGACTAATGCCCGTGGCTGCACCCACGCAACGCAAGTTCTCTAACTTGAGCAATGTGGGATAAAGCTTCATATGTAGTATGTACTATTCTTCAACAACTCATCTTTAGGAAACAATCGTCTCATTCAATTCTGAATCGTTTTCAAGAACCAACTCCATTTGTTTTCTTTTTTCAAAAACTATTCCTTTTTGGGATCCTTAATAATAGACTTTTGTACATAATTTCAAGTTTTTTAAAGATTCCGGTAAGTTCTTCAAATTGATGCCAAAAATGGTTTTAAATAAAGGTCATTACGTATCTTAAGGGGTGTGTATTGTAGCCTTTTTCTATGTTGAAAAGTCATGAGTTTTAATTAAGTATAAAAGTTACGAGACGCACCAAAGTACAGAAATGCTATATGCAAGGAAAATATTTGCAGGAAATCACGCAGGGAAGATCCTGCGTGGCCCAGTACGGATCCCGAATGACTAATCCGTATTGGGCCCCGTAGGGCCTTCCTTGCATGATTCCTTGCAAATCTTCGTTGCACATATCATTTTTATTAAGCGGTGTACTGTAGACAAATGGTGCATATGAGATGGAGGGAGTATATATAATAACCGTTAGGCATTTAGTACACATCCTCATAAAAATTCAAGCTAGTCATATATTCGTTGGCTTGACTAATAAACATCTACTTGTGGAGCCAACCAATTAGAAATTGTTCGAAATTGAAAATTGTAAGTTTTTTTTTTTTTTTTTTTTGTACGCAAAAGAAATTGTAAACCTTTGAAGAAGAAAAAAAACTGAAAATTGTAGTTAGCATTTAGCAGTGCCGTTTGAGAAACTTCAAGAATCAATCCAATATTTAACAACGAACGCTTCTACCAGTACAGATGCCCCATCTGTACACTGTGTACAGACGGCCCCGGGGATCCAGTTTTTAGATTATATAAATTCAGTTTCTTCGGATTCTTTTTGTGGCTTTCGAATCAACTTCTCTATAATATTGCCACTTACCAATTACTATTTCTTTGCCGGCTATAACAGAAATCAAAGTCAACTCTTATCAATCTTAATATGTTACGTACTTTATGGTGATTGGCCAACAAATGACGCTATTTTTGCCGATCGAAAAAAAAAAAAGCCGCTATCTTCACATCAAATATTCAAGTAGAAAATTCTTCTCTAGACAAAGTTGCCTCCAGACCCAATTGGTGGCGCAAGAAATGGGCAGTTCGCTTGGTGAAGGTTCTAACGGAACTCTCATCTTTATCCAAACTCATATCTTAAATGAGTCATTAATCTATGGGTTTTTTTTAGGTTAAATAAATTCAATTTTTTGTTGTTCTTTTTGTGGCTTTCGAATTAACTTCTCTATGATATTGCCATTTACTAATTATTTCTCTCTTTTGTCAGTAATAATAGAAATCAAGGTCAACTCTTACCAATGTTAATATTTTAGGTAATATATGGTGATTGGCCAACAAATGACGATATCTTCATATCAAATATGCAAGTTGCAAATACTTCTGTAAACGAAGTTGCCTCCAAACGCAATTGGTGGCGCAAGAAATGGGCAATTCACTTGGTGAAGGTTCAAACCCCACTCTCCACATCTTAATTCATTAAAACTCATATCTTAAATGCGTCATTACTCTATGAACTTTTAGGTTAAATGTTCTGTTTTTTCAAGTTATTTTTGTGGATTTCAGATCATCTTGTTTTTTAGTTTGTTGGTTTCTTTCCGAATTTTTAGGTTTTTTTTTTTTTTTCTCTTCACTCTCTTATAATGTTTTATTCTTATCAATGAAATATTACCTTTTTTTGCTGATCAATATATATATATAGGGTCCACTTCTAGTCAAGGATCCCTGACTTTGTTTAAAGTCAGGACCTCACCTTTCCCGATTGAATTTTGATGATTCGAGCCGTTCAATGTGTTTAGAACATGTTTTTAAGGGTCTGTTTGGTTCTTTTACTTCTTAGCAATGGAAAATAATTGTGTGCAAGCGTGCCAGAAAGAGTTTTAAATCTCCTCCCTCATATTAACTTTGGAAAAACCAAATCTAATCAGGCGATTGAGTTTTTATGGTTCAATTACCTCAATCAAGAGGATTTTCTTTCAGAGTGAAGAAATACAAACCAATAACTTAGGAAATTAAAGAATAACAAGGAAACAAGATACTTTGATTGATAAATCAAAGATAGACTTACTTTGAAATTGTCTTCAACTTCAAATAAAAGGTAACAAGAACGTCGAACAACTGATTGTTACAAGAACAATCGAGATCTACTTCCTAATCTACTTCCTAACCTAGTTCGAACTGAGTCAAAATCCTAATTCTACTTGCCAATGAACAAACCAAGCACCATTTCTTTGACAGATGTTTGCTGAAGCTTTGTCCGGGGGTTTTTCACTCTTTGATTTCTTCTATTTGTAGGCACTGCTTGCAATTTGAACTTCCCGCTCAAATAATTTGAACTTGGCGTGCTTCAAACTCCATCTTTCTACTTCAAATTGGCAATTTCTTCCCTCCAACAAATCTGAACTTGAATTGCTTTAATCTTCCTTCAGAAGCTTTAATTTGAATCTGCACGGTTGTTTAACCAATTCAAATGATTAAGTGTTAAAGAAATAATTGCCTTGCACGATACGCTCCACGTGTCTTAACTGTCAACTACCTCGTTTCATATGTTTTACACTTGGAGTTCATGCATTTAGCAGTTGAAATCAGGGCTTCGAAGTCAATTTTTATATCAGTTTGACTTGTAACTGCAAATAACTACTTTTCAAACATGAGAACTAATACGACATCGTATTGATCTAGTTTTATTTCAGTAATCCAGTGCGTCTTCATTGACACATATTTGCCAACGTTTGGCATTATTGATTACGTGTCAATTAATTACTGAATTTGTTAAATTTAAATGTAAACATGCAGGGTCCCCGCAAGGAATCATAAAAAAAAGGACCGGAAAGGGCTTCATCCGAGCACCTTTTCATAAGAACCGTAGATATATATTTTATGAAAAACTGCTTGGATGAAGCCCTTCCCGGTCATTTTTATTATTATTTCTCTGATTTCTCGCGGTGACTTTTAAAAACATGTTCTAAACACATTGGACGGCTTGGATCATCAAAATTCAATCGGGAAAGGTGAGGTTCTGACTTTAAACAAAGTCAGGGATCCTTGATTAGAAGTGGACTATATATATATATTGATCAGCAAAAAAAGTAATATTTCATTGATAAGAATAAAACATTATAAGAGAGTGGAGAAAAAAAAAACAACTTAAAAAGTTGGAAAGAAACCAACAAACTAAAAAACAAGATGATTTGAAATCCCTTACTTTGCTACGGTGTGGACCTTGTGGTGCATTATTGCAATTTATTGATGAGTGGAGGCGCATCTGGTGCAAATCCACAATAGCTCGTCATCTGGTCATTAAGCCAAGCTGCCAAGGATATACGCCCTCTGTCTCTGCTTCATCAAACTTGTGCCGATTCCTCTCATCTCTCTCTTCCTCTGCTGCTGAACTTGTGCTCGTTTCCGTGCTTCAGTTTGTCCATCTGGTGATCTCTCTCTCTCTGAATTGTGGTTAGGCTTGAAATCCTATGTCTGCTATTTGCTTTCATTTGTTCCATCTTTTCGCTAATAATCTTTCTTTCCTCTTGCTTTCATTTGTTCTGTCTTTTGGCTAATAATATTGCTTTCTTCTTTAATTTACCCCCCCCCCCCCCCTTGCTCCATTCTCATACCTTGGCTTTCATTTTCGACTTGCACTGCTATTTCCTTTCGTTCTCGCCGTCTTTCGGATTTCCATCTTTTGTTTCTTTGGTTTCTTCTAAGCACCAAAAAGAGAGAGAGAGAGAGAGAGAATACCAGAAGAACAGAGAGATGGCTGAATCACTTTTGGGGAAAATTGGGGACAAACTTTTGGAGAAAGTCGTGGATTATGCGGTTGCTCCAATAGTGGACATCTGCTACTTCAATAGTAATATTGAAGAAGTTGAAACTCAATTGAAAGAGCTTCAACCAATCACAAAAGGTGTGCAACAGTGGGTTGATGCTGAGCACGTAAAACTAAAAGTTATTGCACCACATATTGAGGCTTGGCTGAAAAGTGCAAATGATGTCGAAAGTGAGGTTGAGGAAATTACCAAAGAGAAGGCCGAAGTCAAGAAAGGGTTTTTGAATGGGTGGTTTCCCAATCTCAAACGGCGTTACTCACTGAGCAGGGAAGCTGTGAAGAAGATTAAGGTCATCGTTGACCTCCAAGAAGAGGGTAAAGAGTATGCTAAACCGTCCTGCAGCCCACCACCTCCAAGCACGAAACCCATCCCCAACGAAGATTATACGGCGTTTGAGTCTCGAAGCCTTAACATGGAAAAGATCATTAAGGCTCTGGATGACAATAACATCAATTTGATTGGGATTCCTGGGTTGCCGGGGGTGGGCAAGACAACAATGGCAAAAGAAGTTGCAAAACGAGCAATTAAAGATCGTCTCTTTGATGAAGTTGCATGGGCCGATGTCAAACGAGAGCCAGAATTAACCGACGTTCAAGCTCACATTGGAAACATGCTTGGTTTGGAAGAGTTTGGAAAAGATGCGAGCCTGAAAGCAAGAGCTTGTAGCCTACGTGAGAGACTTCTACAAGACAAGAAAATCCTGGTTATATTGGATGACGTTTGGAAAGAATTTGATCTACAGGACGTGGGACTTCCCCTGGGAGGTGCTAATAAGAATTTCAAAATTCTTTATACGTCGCGGTTTCGAGGTCTGTGGCATGATAAAAAAACAATTAAATTTGAGATCCCTCTTGAACTCCTGTCAAATGAAGAAGCACAAGAACTATTCAAGAAGCAAGTCGGTGATTGTGCTGATGCTCTGGATTTGCAACCCATAGCCAAACAGATTGTGAATGCATGTAGACGTTTACCGCTCGCGCTAGTACTTATTGGTAAAGCACTTTCGAATGAAAGTAGTGGAAATTCCACTAAGTACATTTGGAAAGACATGCAGCGTCGGCTAACTTGTTCAAGGAGCACTCTCGAGGATATGGATTGGTCTTCAACTCTAGAGCCAAGTTACCAAGCTGTAGAACATGAGGAAACTAAACGCCTATTTTTGCTTTGTTGCTTGTTTGACAAGGGTAAATCTATCTCTGTTGAAGTTTTGGCCAGATATGCATTGGGATTGTCTCTTTTCCATGACCAAATAGAGGGAATGAGCAATGTACGGGACCGAGTTTTTACTCTGGTTGCTGATCTAGAGAGACGTTATCTATTGCTTGACGATACATATAAGAGTCCATATGAGAGTGATCATAAGCATGTGAAAGTGCATGACTTAGTGCGCGATATGGGCGTATCTATTGCATCTAAATGTAAAGGTGCTCTAGGAAGCCACGGTACAATATCTGAGTACCCAAAGAAGGATGATTATGATCGGTATGCTCTTGTAAGCCATGGTGCAGTATCTAAGTGGCCAAACAAGGACAAGTTTCAGCATTATACTTGTATCTCAGTGATATCAGAGGAAATTACAGAGCTTCCTAAAGAATTGACATGCCCAAATCTTGAGTTTCTGCTGTTACAATGCCGCATACCTGAGAAACTATCTTGCCATTTTTTTAAGGGGATGGAAAAACTCAAAGTTTTGGAACTTTATGAGTATGCTGGTATCACCCCGATACTTCAACCCTGGACGAACCTTACTATGTTGTCTCTTGAAAACATATATCATCGATATGCGCCTGCGAAGGCTATAATAGACCCTGTAATTGGATATCTATTGAATCTAGAAATTCTCAGCTTTCGCAATTTGGGAATCGAAAAGCTACCAGAAGAAATAGGAAAGTTGATAAAGTTAAGGTTGTTAGATCTTACAGGGACTTCTAGGTTGGAGACAATACCGCCACGCGTCATATCTCGCTTGGTTCGTTTAGAAGAACTATACATGATGGGCAGCAAATTCAGTTATTGGGAAGGAGAAGGCGAGGAAAAAGGGATAAATGCAAACCTAAGAGAGTTTGAGCTTTTGTCCAATTTAAACACTTTAGAGATCCGCATAAGAAGCGGTGTACTTATCCCAAAAGTCCCAATATTTAGCAAACTGAAAAAATACAAGGTCATAATAGAAAGTAACTACAACATTTGTTATTTTGGGGACATACAATACGAAAGGAAATTGGTCGTTGGCACATGGCCGGGTCGGGATATCCCTGAGGATCATGGAGTGTTAGACTCGCTCTTAAGGATTAGTGATCATATATTGCTCCAGGACAATGATTTGGTGCGACTCCAGGATAATGATCTATTGCGACTCCAGGATGGGGTTGATAGACTCCAACAACTGAAGTTTCTGGAAATTGAGAACTGTAAGACACCAGAATGTCTTGTCAATATCACGAATCGGGTCCAACAACAACCTAATGTTGCTTCTACTGCTGTTTTCCCTACCCTGGAGAAATTGTATCTTCGCACAAATGACGGTTTAAGAGGGATATGCCATGGTCCGATTCCAGCGGGTTCCTTTGGGCAACTAACTGAAATTGAGATCTGCGACTGTAATAGTTTGAAATATCTCTTCCTGCTACCAATTGTAGAATTTCTCACTCAACTTAAAATCCTTGGAATATGGCGTTGTGCTACGATGGAAGAAGTTATTTGGAAGGAGCAACGAGAAGATGTGCCAATTGCAACCAGCAATAGAATCAAGTTCTCAAAGTTGGAAAGTTTATGTCTTGACAATCTATCAAGTCTCGTGGGTTTTTGCAGAGGAATTGACCGGATTGATTTTCCTCGATTGATAGACTTGCAACTTTGTAATCTAGGGAAGTTGAAGCGCATCGACCACGACAACAATAATCAGTCTTCCAATTCAGAACCAAACAATAATGTCGGCTCCCTTTCTCTTTTTCCCCAAATGGTATGCATGCATATCTTTTCTCTCTTTCTCTTTATTTCTCCGTTCCTTTTTTCAAAATTTCCACAAAAATAAAATGCAATTGCTAACATATTGATGTGAGAACAAGTATATTCTTCCTCAAGTGCAGAATTTCATGGGGAAACAATTAAACATACATTTAAAAATTCTATGAGCAACCGTGTTAGAAGGATATGTTTACTAATTTCTTTGTTATTGTTCATCATCACCATGCCTTACCCTTTTACCATGTAGGCTGTGAGCTAGTAACTTAAACGAAACTTTAAGGTGCGATTTATCCAAATTTGGAAATATCTTGCTCAAAACTTTTTATAAAATGTGTTTTAAGTCTATTGCTTTTTGTTTTTTTAAAAGAAGAAAGAAAACTCTAATTCGTTATCCAAATTACGGAGATGCAAGTGACTTAGTTATTAAACGTGTCTCGCCTTAATTATTAACGTGTCAATATGTAAAAATGCCAGGACATGGAAAAGTGTCTTAGTGATTTGATCTAGTTAAACTACTGAATATTTTTTTGGACGAGAATACTGTTCTTAAGTTGGCCCCTCAGTCTAAAATTCTGACTTCGCCACTGGTGCTGCTTTGTATTGCAGGTTACATTTCCTAGCTTGGAGAAGTTGGTACTCTATGAGCTCAAGAATGTGAGCAATGAACTTCCGGCCTTCTCATTATCTAAGCTGAAAAACCTTGCAGTTTTTGGGTGTGATAGTTGGAGAAATGTGTTCTATCCTTCCATGGCCGCAGTTCTTGTCAATCTCCAAACACTAACAATTGAGAATTGCTCAAAGATGGAAATGATAGTTGACTGGGAAGAAGGACAAGAAAGAGAAATACCGAAAACTATGTTCCCTCAATTGATGAATTTGAAACTTAAAAGTCTCCCACGTCTGACGAGGTTTTGCCACTTCACTCATATTCCTATAGAATTGCCACTTCTAAGCAAGATTGACTTATCGGGTTGTCGTAGCATGAATGCGTTCTTTTTTGGACCCGTGAGTGCCCCAAATTTCTACTTCCAAGGTGTATCCGGGAATATCAATCAAGCCATAGAATTTATGCAAGAGGTATGAATTTATGAATTCTTTCTACAAACTATGGCATCATATTCTTTTCTTTCCTTATTTTCTCTATTCTTCTTTCAGAGACTGCAATTTTAGGTAAATTTATCTGTAAATAACAAGAAAAAGAACCATGCAAGCTTCATGTGTCAGAAAGTATGCACTCTAAAACAACTTGTTTATTATTTTCAAAACAGAATGGTTTTACGAGTAGAAATGTATTTGCATGTACAATTTCTTCCTTTAATTTGAACATTTCAAGACAATAATTTTATGTATCCACGAGAGTTTATCACATTTGGGCATACTAACAATGTGATTGACATTTACTGCTATAGAGGAAGGAACTAATTGATTTCTCTAAAATGTATATAATTATTTTCATGTTTGGGGAACTTGATTCATCTGCTTCTCTGAGTCCAAGATTCTTAGCAATCGAATGAAAAAACCGCTAGAGTAGGCGTCTATTTGTTCTTCAAAAACTCCTATTCAAGTAGTAATATCCATCCTGCACCCTAGATAATATTTTGATTTTAAACAGGGCATTGGGAGTACTACAGATATAGTAGTGTTGCAATAGCGGTTTCTGTTGCAACATTAAGAGAGAGGTAGAAAAGAATTTGTTGATAATTAATGATTACAAGACCAATGGGAGATTATATAGGAAAACCTTTACAATACATAATACCTAAGTATTGACTAATTACATCTTATCAATATTAGGCTTAGGAATTGCAATGTCAGCCCATCAGTCTTTACCATGCTTGTGCGTAATACCTATCTTTACCATTCTTGGATAGTAAATAAAGGGAATTGATAATCGCACTCCAAAAATTGATGCAAGCACTCCAAGCTACAATGATTTTTCAAAACCACCCTTTTGCAAGTTTCAATTTTACTTCAGGCGCTCCTAAAGTTTTTGTACTCTCAATTTTATTTCAGGCACTCCTAAAATTTTTTACTCTTCTCCTTTGCCTCCTTTGTTAACGAAAGAAGAAAAAATGGACGCCCACCCAAACCCTTACCTGTAACAAAAACTCTATTGTGAATTCGGTGCTGTAGATCGAGGATTCAAGCTGGGAAGGTAGTTTTTTTAGTTCTTTTCTTATGATTTTGTCGGGATTAAGTTATGATTGGGTGGGTTTTGTGTATTTTAAGAAGGGTGTGGTTCGGCTAAAAAAATTCGCCATCATCTCTTCACAAATCTAGATGAGAGGGGAACCAAACTGGGGAAAAAACATCGATGCGCTTCAATACATCACCACCACTACCACTACAGGCATAAATGTTGGAAACTTTCGGATCTGAAAGCTGGTTCAAGCTCGTGATTATTTTTATTTCTTTTTTGAGTAGATTCTCCACGTCGAAACTTACCTTGGTATTCTGATATAAGATTTCCTTGTTCTAGCTGTAATTTTTTTAAGGTTTGCATGTTCTAGCTGTAAATTTGTTATGTATATTTTTGAAGTTTTTTTAACCCAACTCTATCTAACCTAACTTCTCTCGTAAGCCCCTTTTTTCAGCCACCTCTCAGCCAACCGCTGCTGCTCAAGGGGAGGCCGGGTGCCTCATGTCAGTCTCTTGAACACCGGCTCCAGTCCCCTCCCCCTGTTTTTTCGATTTTCTAAGCGTTTTGATTAATCTCCCTCTCCAATCCATCCAGCCGCCGCGCCGATCATTGATTTCTCCTGCTCCGATCTAACATGCAACAGTAGATTTGCATAGCTATGGACTATGATTGCTTCTGTCTTTACCATTTGGACTGCTAATGTTAATTTCTGGAAAACAATTACCATTTGGACTGCTAATGATAATTGGTTCTCACTTTTTCCGTTTGGTTTTGGTTCAATATTTTATTTGGAGTGCCTTAGTAAATGAGGAGATAATTTGAGGGTGGAGTGCCTCTAGTAATTTTTATATTTTGAAAAGGATAGTTTTGTAACTTCATTATATTTTGGAGTGTCTGCATCAAAAAAGGGAGCCCCAAAATCAGCTTCTTAAATAAAAGTAGTTCAAAATAGAGACCAAACTGAAACCGAATGGCCAGCTTAGCAAAAGAGCCACGAAGATCATGTGCTTGAGTCCATCTGTACTTAATCTGCTCATTGGATGGCCAGGTTAGCAAATTTTGGGCATTCATTAAATTCAAAAGTGATACCAAGGCATAAATGAAAAAACCACTCCGTGAAAGATTTTCTTCTTGGGTTTTGGTTCTATTCTTCCTCGTCTATTTTATTTCTTTGCAGTAAACTATAGTCTATCTGTTTTATCTAAAGAGTTTGGTTTTATAAATATCGTAAAGTTGTGGTTCCTTTTGGCCATGTGGTTCGATTCCCATCTTGAGTTACGGAATTATTTATGCATGCATGTGTGTGATGTGCGTATTGTTTGTTCAATTAATTGAATACTTGTCAACCACAAGCTCATCCATGATGGTATCTATTGTTATTAGGAGGAGCGGAGAAAAGAGGAGGAGCGGAGAAAGGAGGCTGAGGAAGTAAGTTCTACGTACATTCTAGTTTTACATATTCCGTACAATTAATTGATTTGTCAATAATATTTGCTTGCAAGCAAAGTATTATAAACCCAAAAAGTAGTATTGAACCTCCAACAAGCTGTGGCATTGGTTTCTGGGACAATAAGTTTTTTGAAACGGCAAACTTCGCTCCGGATCCGCTGTCCCCATTTGGTGTTCCCGTTTGGTGTCCTACCCCTCACTTGCTGCCATGTGGCACACTAAAAACCCTTCAGTTGTTTTTTTGTCTTTTCTAACAGGAAAACCCTCGGCCGTTAGTAATATACGTTTCTCCGTTATAATAACTCCTTTACCTTTCTCTGTTAACCAAACCAAAGGCCCTAGCCTTTTCGAGAAAAAAACAAATGCACTTTCACTCTTTTTCCGAAAAAAACAAATGCTCTTTCACTCTTTTTATTTTATTTTAATTCTTTGGACTGCCTTTTCACTCTAAAGTTCAAACAAAAGTTCATTTTTTTAGAGTAAATCAAAGATGATTTAATTTCATATAGACGTGTTCTAATTTTTTTACTCCAAGCACGTGTTCTGGGCAAATCAATCAAAAAAATACTTTGATCGAACATCAATGAGCATATAAGCTAATCATTTAAAGTGAACACATTTATCTTAAAACCGCACATTTATGTAGTGCTTAAAAAAATTAGTCGTAGCGGCTTTTGTTTTTTGCCGAAAAGGAGGTGAAAAGGCTTGGGCCTTTGGTTTGGTTAACAGAGAAGGTAAAGGGTTAAAATAACAGAGAAAAGTATATTATAACGGCAAAGGGTTTTCCGTTAGAAAAAAATAACTAAAGGGTTTTTAGTGTGCCACATGGTAGCAAGTAGAGGGGTAGGACACCAAAGGAGGACACCAAATGGGGACAGCGGATCCGGATCGCGCAAACTTATTCAATATGTAAGAATCTTGATAATTGGTACATTTAGACGCGGTGGAGGAGAGGGAAATCCAACCATAGATTGAATGAAAGAACAAAGAAGCACAAAAAACAAAGGAACCGCCCAAACAACAACCACCCGATGAACATAGCCTCACCGTCATCAACTAAAATGGACCATGCCATGCCACCGCCGCAACCCACCACAGTCAACGAAAAGATCACGCCATGCCACACGAGCCTTTTTTCACTTTATCGTTCTCTTCCAGAAAACACGAAGAACTCTAGTCCACTGCCACCTCTGTCCCTCCATCTCTTATTTTTTTCCTTCCTTTTGTTCAAGATGAAATTAAATTGTTCAATTTTGTAATTAGTATAGAAAGATAAGCAAAATGGATATTTGGGGTGGTTGTTGTAGCGGGTTTGCGAAGAGTTAATTGAATGGAGAGAGGGAGACCAATTGAACCAAACCCTGTCGGATTTGCTAGCACGCATTTAGAGAAAATGTTTGATTCTTCAAATCTAAAATGTGCATTTTTGGTGGGCAATTTTGAACAGTGTTATTAGGGACTGATTTGGGTGCAGGCTTGGTTTATGGATCAATTGATGGGTAATGGAATTTGGTCCTTATTTATTGGTGTGAGAATTTTAGCTTTAGAGAGAGATGAGAAAAAACTGCAGTTAATTTAATTGAACTCAATTGTTTATAGTGGGGAGAGTAAAAATTGGGCTTGTTTGTTTATCTTTTGACCTTTGACTTTGCAGTGGGAGACCATCGGGGGGAGGAGTGAGGGAGATGAAAATGCTAGGATTAGGTTTTGTAAATGCTTGGGAGATTGGTGGTTTTGGTGGACAGTGGTTGAACATGATGATGATGGTGTGGTTGGGCGGATGTAGAGAGAGGAAAATGGGAGACTGTTGGGGTTAAAATTGGTATGCTATCAAAATTAGTTTTTTTTTTTTTTTTGGATAAGAATGAAAATTAGTTGTTGACTACTCAATCATCATCTTTGTTTAAATCTAGGTGGAGTTTTACTCATTTTCACGTTACCCAACGTTAGCCACGTAGGCATTTTCCATTGGAAAGTTAACCGAAAGGTAACATTGAAGTTTGTTAGAAAATAAGAAGATGAAATTGACATGTAAAAATTTAAAGGGACCAAGTTGAAACATGATGTATTTTTGGAGGACCGAAAAAGTAGATAAGCCTTTTCGAAATCAAATGCAGATTTTATGATGCATAAACAAATTTAGAAATCTTGTACCATTTCTATACCTTCAAAATCTCACTGGCAGCTCTATGTTTCCATACACTGGTTTAATAGCGGACGAATAACGATTAACAGTAAATGATTAGTGTATTATTTATTAGGTTTTGTTTAACTGTGAAAGATTAGCTTATTAGGCTTTTGCCTTTTGTTTAATAGATGGCAAAGGGGAAGGGGTGGCCTATGAAGGTGAAGCATGAGTTCCATGAACACGATCTTGAGCTGATACAACGCAGGAACTACATATGCGATGGGTGTGAGGAAGATGGAGACGTATGGTCTTTCTATTGTAAAGATTGTGATTTTGATCTCCATCCAAAGTGTGCTTTGGAAGAAAACAAGGCAACCAAAAGGGATAACGAAGATGGTTTGGAGGAAGGGGCAACAACTAAGGGGTGGCCTAACAAAGGTGAAGCATGCGCTTCATGAACACGAACTGGAGCTAATTATACGCTGGAACCACATATGCGATGGGTGTAAGGAACAAGGAAGAGTATGGTTTTTCTATTGTAAATATTGTGATTTTTATTTGCATCGAAAGTGTGCTTTGGAAGAAAACAAGGCAACCAAAGGGGATAACGAAGATGGTTTGGAGGAAGGGGCGACAACCAAGGAAGGGTGGGTTTGCGATGGAGATGTCTGTCACAAAGCTTAAGATTTTCAAAACTATGACTTTCCGATCTTCGGTTTGTTTTCATGTGTTCCTTCTTGTAATAAAAGTTGGTAAGTCTTAGTTAAGGTTTGAATGCATGTACCTTTTATGTTTAGAGAGTATTAATTTGTGTGCTATTTTTGGTGCGAGAAAGGTACTCTTCTTGGTTGGAAGTGAGTGGCAGCCATTGGTTGCCATGGGATGGGATAGCAGGGGATTACGGAGTGTGGTAGAAGGGAAATGACAATTGCAGATTCATGTATGTATTAACTTGTGTGGTGCGCGTAGCTTCCTCAATTTATTAAATATTTATCAATCACAAGCTCATCTATTAAGTTATCTACATGCATTATACTTTTCTAAACATTTTCTACTGATAGTCAATTTGAAAACTTCAATTCTTAAGTCAAGAATTTTGAAGCAAAAAAAGAACCTTTTAGGCCAATCACTTACTGACATCCGATTGAGCTGAATTTTTGCATCGTCTCCTAACAAAAGAATCTAGACAAAATTCTCAATTTTGATCATCAAAGTGGGACTCGCTAATGAGCATACCATTGCGTAAGGTGAACATAAGCGAGGATGAGACCTCGTAGAATATCTTCAGCTGAAAGCAACATTGTCTGTCAATCTGTAGAAATGTGTTTTTGTTTATACCCAAATTTGACATTTTTTCCTAAAGGGCCGAAAAGTATTATTTTTAGCCAAGTTGGGCTAAATTCCCTTGTAAAATTAATGGATCTCATTAATTTTATTTTTGTTACGTCACGGCCCAATTAATTTTTATCAAAGTAAACCGTGAAGCTTGGCCTAATTCAGTTATTCGAGAAGAATCTAGAAGGTTGATAGCTATGGAGGAGATGATGACCGCGATCCATGGGATAATTTTTCCAAAGACCATCTAAACAAGTTAAATGCCTCCATTGTCTCCATTCCCACGCATGCAGTGATGCAGAGGAGATGGATAAGGCAAGTGTTAGTTACATTTCATCCCATGATTTCTAATTCCCATGCACGTACAAAGGAGTGGGTTAAGTGCCATGCAGTTTTCTTATTCCCATGATCGAAAGTAACTGCTGATAACTTCTAACTTTGAATTGGAAGTTTACAAGGGAAAAAAGAATCAAGTTTACATTGTTCATTTATCTTGAATTACGTCAAAAAAAAATCACAATTTTTTTAATTGTGTTATCATACCTTAACTTATCAAAGAATTCCATTTTAGTAATTGAGATCATAGTCAATCAAATTAACGTACGAAGGTAAGTTTTTAACAACTTCAACTGAGAAAACCCCTCTCCGCTGAAGCTACTACAATTGACAATGCAGCTTTAACATTTTAGGGAGCCAAAACAAACTCCCAAGTGTTGGGCTCCCTACGTCTTCAAAAATTCTTTTTAAAAATTATATAATTACCACAATACAAACTAAAATGACTAAAACTATAAAAGATAAGCACAGAAAGATATAATTGTAAGAATCTTTTTTATAAGGAAATAAGAAAGTATCCTCATATTTCGACTATGGTTTGTCTTAAAAAAATATCATGAATTGTGTTAGTTTAATTGATTGATTTTTTTTTTTCAATTTTCCACCATTGAAAATTTTTAAACCAAATGTGAGAACATATTAGTTGTACATTACTATTGTGTTTGCTAAAAGCAAAATTTCAAACAAAAAATGCACACATTTACCCAAACACACAATACCCACTAGTTTGTGTGGTGTCACACATTTACGAGAGTGTTTGTACATTTTTGGTGTATCTCTAAAAAGTTGCCAAAATCGAAAAAATTAATGTGGATGAGGCGCTGGGAGTCGAACCTAGCCGGCCTACACACGGGGTTACTTTAACTTCGTCAGGTGACCAACACACCACAAATAGCCTATTTTTGGTTGGGAAACTTTTTATAATTTGCATATAACTTCCTTTCTTTCTTTTTTTTCTTTTACTTGTCCCAGCCCAGGGGGTTGCCCAAGCCCAGAGGCTTGCTAGGCTTACCCCTGGGGAAGCCCTGTCTCCCACCACCAGCCCCGTCTCCCACCACCTCTCTGTTTGAAAAGATAGAAATGGCCAAGGGCTGAGCTTGGCCGTCCATGTTTCAAGGGGAAGAAGTTGCGAAGATGATACAAGTCAGAGGCCTATATCACATAGACTCCTCAGCCATTGGCTTTCACCCTTGGAGGGAAAATTTGTTATATGGATTATGCATTGAGCTAACACACAAAGATGAGGTTCATCTTTAACCGTGCAACCAACTTCTTGGTGAATGAGTCTCCCTTTTATAGGCAAAGGGAGACTTGCTCACTAAGTCATCTGTGATCCTCACGCGCATTGGCCGTACCTGGCACAACACTCGGGCAAGTCATGAGTGCCTGTCGATCAACAAAAAAAAAAAAAAGTCATGAGTGCCTCGGGCATCCCTGTCGCTTCAGCTGACGTCATGCCTGGACACATCTGATAAGTCAACCATTCAGGGTACCCTTCCTGATCCGTCAGACACCACAAGCACACCTTCCAGACGCCACCTGACACCACTTCAGTCACATCTATCACCAGACACATCAATCAAAGGCCCCCATGGCAAAAGCTTTTGAAGCCCGAAGTGCTCGGCTTCGCAAGAGACTCTGTGCCCTTTGGCACAACCTCCGAAGAATACCCGCCGAAGCCCATCAACCTGGCGAAAGCAAGATATCTTGGACCAATGGCTGGGCAGAACTTTGCCGGATCCCATCAGCTCGGCGATGTATCTTTGCAACGTGACCAACAGTTGTTCTCCCTTCAGGGAGCCCTGCGGCAGAGGGAGTTTCTTTGGTTGAAGCCTTGTCTTCATCTAAGTGAGTAACACAGGCATCCTTTCAGCGGAGGCTGCTCCGTTAAGATTCAAATGGTTCGGCCACAGTGCCTGCTGGAGCGCATAGTTCTATCAGGTGCCGACCTCTCTCAGGGCCTTCGGCACTAGGCTGAAGCCTACGCTGTAGGCCCAGATCCTTGGTTATTTCTGGCCAACTCGTTCGATGGGTGGGGAGGAACCACAGGGTCGACCCATTGTCCCTTCGGGGCCCTCGGCCACTACACGCCCATCATAAACCACCAGTATGTTTTTACAAACAAAGCATTATGTGCACATACGGTAGTGCTAAATTTACAAGAAGCTGTGGCAGTGGTTTCTGTTACAATAGAAGTACATAGTACCTAGACAGCTCTAAACTGCCCTTACAATAAGAGAGAAATAGCCAGCTAACACCCCATCAAATCTGGCTCTTGAAGGATTAATAACAAAAGGTTTCAAAGAGAAACTGAGACCAAATGGGCATCAATGGTAACAGAGATTCAGGATCAAGTGGCAAAATTTCGTTGCCATCTCAAACTTCCTATTGTCAAGCCTTCGAGACCATGTGCTTGATCCATCCTTGTGGAAATTTGCTCATTGGATGGTCGAATTGACAAAATGTTGGGTATTCACTGAACTGAACTGAAATAAATGAAGATGTAAATAATTAAGCAAATGTCCATGAATGACCAAATGCTTTTATTCTTTGCTCAGCTATCCTTTCTGTTGTATTATGCAATATAGTCTTTCCTTCGTGTGGCCATTTGCCCCAATTTCCGGCTTTAGTTGCAAATTTATATGTATTCTTTTTTTGTGCTTGGGTATATGCGCTTGTGTGATAAGCATATTGGTTCCTCAATTCGATTTCTCTTTCCCAATGAACAATATCTACCTTTTCAAGACGAGGGAGAAGGAGGACAAGGATGAGGACAATGGTCATGATGAGGAGGAGGTGGACGTGAACGAGGATGAGGACAGCAACAATGGGCAGATACATGGTATGTACTACATCCATTCTAGTTTTCAAAACAGTTACTAGAATTTAGTTTGTTGAATAATAATCTTTTCTTTTCTTTGTTCATGTGAGTTCTCAGCTGTGAGTTAAACATGGTAATTGCATGACAGTGACGGCGCAAAAAAAAAAAATCAAGTATAAGAGGATAAGGAGGGACGTCCGATCTCGAAAAAATCCCAATGTGAAATCTGGAAAGATCTAAATGGATGGAGAGTAACTTGAACCGGCCAAAAAGCGCAGCCTTTCACCCTTCCCCCTCCCCTCTCTATTTTCATTTCCGGATTCCCAGTTTGGACGTTTCTTTGCTTTTTAACTCCAAATCATAATTTCAGTGTAGCTATTGAGCCATGTAACCCAGTATCTACCCATTCGTTATCGTATTATCTGGAATTTGGGACCAAGCAGAAATGCTAAAACTGCTTTATTGCATTATAGGATTCTTATTTAGTTCTGAACAATTGTTTATATAATTCTGAAAATCGGTCATATACAAGACTCTGGCTGTTGTTAGAGATCATATTTTTTTTTTTTTTGAATATTTTTTCTTCTGTAGTATTTCAACTAGTGCATTCACATTCATGTGTATTTTCAAAAAGTTGTCGGACTGAATTGATGTTTCATCACAGATACAAAAACCATGAATGCTTCTGTTCTAGATTGTAATTCGGCTATATGAAAACTTATACATCACCTGCCGAAATTTCAATTGCCTCATTCTTTTTTTTTATTTTTTTTTATAGCTTTGGATCAAGTGCGGCAAGATTTAACAAGAATTCGTGAGGGTTTGAGCGGTATAATGTATCTAACACGTTCTCCGTCTTCTTTGTGGAAGTATATATATATTGTAGCGGCCGGGGGATCAAGGGGGGTCTCCACACCCTCGGCGGTGTCCCCCCGAGGGGACGAGGGTCCGCAGGGGTTCCCACCTAATCGACACGGAGCGCCGGGGGAGGCTTCCCCCCGGAGGTAACAGGTCCGGCCAGACTCTCACCTCGGGAGACCGCGCCGAGAGCATCCGGAACCGCCTTCGTGGTACTGTTCCCGAGGGTACCCGGACCGAGTATATCGGCCTCGGTACCGGGGCGGGTCGCGTCAGGTGGAGGGGGGGCTCGATCGAGGCACCCCCTGACAGTCTGAGTGGCACATTAATGAGCTTGACTACTCCACGTGCACCTCATCATGGCAAGCCACCAACCCTGCAGACCTACGCCTGCAGGGGGGTGGGGATCTGACTGATAGGGACATTGAGGGCACGTGACGCCTCTGAGAGCACAGCGGCCGAGGCGCCGCTAGGGGGGCATGCGTCGGTCAGTGCATTTAATGCAATGTCAGGAGCGGGGCGCGTGAGGCCCCCGAAGGGCGTACCGAACACGCGCTCCCTCACCTATAAATACGACTCTCACCCCCTTCATACAGGGGGCTCTCTCCGAAAAACTCTCTCTCTCTCTACATTTAGCTCTGGACTGCACCTTCTCTCTAGTTCTCCACTATACTTCTCCCTCCGTTGCTGACTTAGCCATCGGAGTACCTTCCCGGACCACCACCGTCCGGGCTTGGTACTGACGTGGTTGTTTCTCTTGTGCAGGTACCGTTCCGGCGTACCCCAGCTTCTCTGGCACCCCTCTACGATGAGTCCCTAGGGACCAGGTGACGTTCAGCCCAGCTCCTCCCCCCTCAGCGCAGTTCCAAACGAGCAAAGAGGCCAGTCCGGTGAAGACCTTCCCCACAATTGGCGACTCCGCTGGGGACTGAGTTTATCTCTCCCAGGCTCTCTTTTCTATTAAGTGGTGGTTCTTCATTTCTGTTCAGGACTTCCTTCACGCCTTTTCCAAAGCTACCAAGAGATGGCTAACCTCACCCTCGGCAGGGGTGCGTTTGACGCCGCCGGAGAGTACATCGAAAGCGCGGGCCGCGGCAGATACCACCAAGTCAGGGGCGACTTGGGACTCACCCTCTCCCCCGTCCTCAACAGGGATGGGACCGTTACGGTGGTGTCTAGTGCCGCCGGCCCCAGTGACGCACGCACGGCGAGCGTCCTGTTCAGCATGAACGGCGACGTTGTCTCCCTTGACAACCTCACTACCCCCGCTCGGAAAGAGGCGTTGCCTCTGCCTCCACCCCTCAGCGTGGAGGCCGAAGTGGCCTTGTTGAGAAGGGAGGTACTTGCTATGAAGCAAGCCAGAAGCCAGCCTACGACTTCGAAGTCCGGGGGTCGGAGGAAGGCCAGGAGGCCCCCGCCGAGCACGAGAAGCGAGGGGGCAAGAGTCCCAGTGTTCAAACGCCTCGGCCCAATCATTGAGGTTGATAGACGGGGTACTGCCTTCGTTATCCCCGAGGAGCGTGCCCCGTCCCAGAACCAGCAGACCGCGGGGTCGAGGGAGCAGTCGGGGCGAACTGAGTACCAGGAGGACAGCGCCACTGCCTCAAGCGCTAGGGCTCCGGACGGTCGCAGGGACGCGGATCACACTCGGCTGACGCTGAGGGACCTTAATAAAGGAAAGGACCCTGAGGGAGGTCCAGTCGAACGCCGAGAGCACGGCGGAGGAAACCCGTCGGCTTTCCGAGGGAATTACCAACACCAAAGCTCATCGATTGATCGAGCAGGCGCCGGCCACCCTAGTCGGTCGGTGGATCGACGGGGTGCTCGGGAGGATATCCCCGAGGATAACCGACGGAGTCGTCATGACAGGACTGGCGCCCCGGATACCACCTCGTCGGGAAGGGGAGGCAACGACAGGGACCAGGGCCTCAACCCAGGCGAGAAGTATGAGCTTCGCCACCAGGGAGGCAGCATAGTGCTAGTCAATACTCGGACGGGTGACCAAAAGGTCTACCACCCCGAGGACGAGGCAAGGCATCCCGGCGGGAGAGAAGACACTCACCCCACCAGGAGGCCCCATGCGAAGAGACGATCAACCGAGCGGAGTAATGTGCACAATGACGTAGAGGTTCGACCTCGGCACACCGCCCCTCCCAAGAGAGCTTGCGGGGCGCACCAGGCGATCGACCACAGCCGCCACAATCCCGGCCAATCTGATTCCCGGCTGGAAAAGGCAAAGCGGTCGCCCTTCGCGGCCGAGGTCGCCGATGTAATCCCCCCCAGGGGGTTCAAGATCCCAAAGTTCGACAAGTACGAGCCGACCACGGATGCCATTACGCACATACAACAGTACCGATTGGTCTCCGAGCTTTATGGACATAGTGATGCCCTTATGTGCAAAACCTTTTCCATGAGTCTGGGGGCCACTGCCCTCCTGTGGTACGGCCAGCTCGCTCCGGGGTCAGTTTTTGACTTTGACGAGCTCGAGCGCGCGTTCACGTCTCGGTTTGTGACGAGCAACACACAGCCGAAGACGCTCGACGCGCTAGTGAACATGACGAGGGGGTCAAACGAGACCCTCAAGGAGTACATCGCCCGCTACTGGGAGGTGTACAGCCTAGTTGAAAATTGCGACCAGAAGGTGGCGGCCACCTCTTTTAAGAATGGCCTGGCGGACTCCTCAGATCTCTTCAAAGATCTCATGGTGCACCCCCCGAAGGACATGACCGAGCTCATGCGTACCGTGGACAGGTACCGGGAGTTGGAAGAGTTCCTTGTGAATAAGGCCTCGAGGGGGGGTACCAGCAAAAACTCCCCGAAGGAGGGTAAAAAGCAGGTCAATGATGTCAAGAAAGGCGGGAGACACGAGCCGGCTGGTGGGGGCGGTAGTAGGGGCTACCGGGACAACTCCGGCCGAGACAACAATGGCCGAGGAAACGACAGTGGGGGGGGATGGGAAAGGCCCCCCAGGAACGACAACGATTACGTGGCCGAGACAACCGTCTTCACCCTCCCAATCTACAGACTGCTCACAGAGATTGGGCGGTTGAGGTGGTTTCTCTGGCCCGAGGACAAGATGGGGTCGGACCCGACCCAGAGGGGAAGATGCACCTACCACAACGAGCCGGGGCACTACACGACCAGTTGCCGACCGTTCAAGGCACATCTAGAGCGGTTGGTTACTGAGGGACGGTTGGAGCAATGGATCGATCGCGCCAGGACACCTCTTCCCGCTCGGGGTCCTCTCCGGCTTCCCCCTCCCCCCCAGGGGCAGCCGCCCCCGCAGGGGGGGCAGAGGGGACGGGGTGGGGTCGTCGTGATGATACACGGCCCGGTCAGCAAGGACTTGGCGGAGGCAATGCACCAAGAGTTGGTGCAGATAGAACAAGGAATGCAGGTGCTCTCGGTGGGGCAACCCCCGAAGCAGAAGTATCAGGAGCCGGAGGACCCCCACACGATCTCTTTCACCGAGCGGGATCTGGAAGGATTGCAGCTCCCACACGAGGACGCCCTCGTGGTTGAGGTCGGCATCGACGACACGGACGTCCGAAGAATACTGATCGACCAGGGGAGCTCCGCGGACGTCCTTTACTATTCAGCGTTCAAGGCTATGGGACGGACGCGTAGCGAGCTGACCCCTACGGATACCCCGCTGGTGGGATTCGCGGGACACCCTGTGTACCCCCTCGGTAGCATCACCCTCCCGGTCGTGGCTGGGTCGATGCGTCTGGAGATCGACTTCACGGTAGTGGACTCCCCGAGCCCCTACAACGCAATCCTTGGGCGGGGATGGCTCCACGCCATGAGGGCGATCGCCTCCACCCTCCATCAGTGCGTCCGCTTCGTCGGCGCGTCCGGGAAGCAAGAGACTGTCTGGGGAAACCAGATGGCTTCCAGGAAATGCTTTGTAAACGCCGTCCGTGTGAAGGACCGAAAGGAGAGCCGGATGCCGAGGCAAGTCCAGTGGGTCGAGATGCCAGAGTCCACCCCTGTCCTCGACGACGTTGGCTCCCCGGCCGAGGAGAAGGCCGTGGAGGACCTCCTCAAAGTGCCAATCAACGAGGATGGCAGCAGGTACTTCTTGGTGGGCTCCGAGCTCTCCAACCCCGAGCGCAACGACCTGATTCACTTCCTCAAGGACAACGTTGAGGTTTTTGCGTGGACTCCCTACGAAATGCCAGGCGTGAGCCCGGGTTTCATCACGCATAAACTCAACGTTGACCCGGCTAGGAGACCGGTGGTACAGCGGCCAAGGCGATCCTCGGCGGTCCACTCGGACGCCGTGGTAGAAGAGGTCCAAAAGCTCATAGAGGCCGAGGCCATCCGGGAGGTACGATACCCTACCTGGCTGGCCAACACCGTGGCGGTGAAGAAGAAGACCGGCAAGTGGCGGGTATGTGTCGACTACACCAACCTCAACGACGCCTGTCCGAAGGATTGCTTCCCTCTCCCTCGGATAGACCAATTGGTCGATGCCACCGCCGGGCACGCCAGGTTGAGCTTTATGGATGCGTACCGAGGGTACCACCAGATTGCCATGAACGAGGGGGACGTGGAGAAGACGGCCTTCATCACGCTGAGGGGTACTTACTGCTACCAGGTAATGCCCTTTGGCCTGAAGAACGCCGGTGCCACCTATCAGAGGATGGTCTCTAAGATGTTCCAGAGGGAGCTCGGGGACATCATGGAGGCATACATCGATGATATGGTAATAAAGAGCAAACAAGCGGAGGACCACCTGAGTCACCTCGGCAAGGTCTTCGCCATACTCAGGACGCACAAGTTGCGGCTCAACGCCGAGAAGTGTGCCTTCGGTGTAGGCTCGGGGAAATTCCTAGGGTACCTCGTCACTCGGCGGGGGATCGAGGCGGATCCCAACCAGATCATCGCCATTCAGAGGCTCCGGGCCCCGACGACCATCAGAGAAGTCCAGCGACTCACCGGGATGGCAGCGGCCCTCAACCGCTTTATAAGCAAGTCCTCGGATGCCTGCCGCCCGTTCTTTGAGTCCATCAAAACCAGCAAGCGAGCGTTCCTATGGAACCCTGAGTGCGATAGGGCCCTTGCCGAGCTGAAGGGATACATGTCCAGGGCCCCCCTTCTGGTTACACCGGCGGAGGAGGAAGACCTCCACCTGTACCTGGCGGTGTCGGATCATGCCATAAGCTCGGCGCTTGTTCGGCGGGAGGGGCCAGATCAGCAGCCCATTTACTACTCCAGCAAGACTATGCTCCCGGCCGAGACGAGATATCTGCCGCTGGAGAAGTTGGCGCTTGCCCTCGTTACGGCGAAGCGCAAGCTTCTCCCCTACTTCCAGTGCCACACAATCATCGTTATCACCGAGTACCCTCTTAAAGCCGTGCTCCGGAAGGCAGACCTCTCGGACAGAATTTGCAAGTGGTCCATGGAATTGGCAAACTTCGATATCCGCTATGAGCCTCGGACTGCCATCAAGGGGCAAGCTCTGGCAGACTTCGTTGCCGAGCTCACCCCAAGGTTGGAAGCCGAGGCCCAGGAGCGGGAGAGGGCAGCAGACGATCCCGCCCCTGTGCAGCCGGGAGTCGTCTTGAGGAGGTCTCCCTGGAGGTCGGCCACGATTTACGCCGGCGAATCCTGGCGCATGCATGTCGACGGTGCCTCCAACAGCCGGGGGGCGGGGGCTGGCATAGTCCTCGTGTCCCCCGAAGGCACCCTCCACGAATGCGCTATGAGCATCGGGTTCCCGGCCACCAACAACGAAGCGGAGTACGAGGCTCTCATCGCAGGGCTACACCTCGCCTTGGACCTCGGCATAGAAGAGCTGCAGGTCTACAGCGATTCCATGTTGGTAGTGAACCAGCTCAACAGCAATTACGGCTCCGGCGACAGCCGAATGCTGAGATATCTCAGCCATGTGTTGAAATTGCAGGAAGGCTTCAAGAAGGTGGATTTTCGGCATATCGGCCGAGCAAGCAACGCTCACGCTGATGCCCTCGCTGCCCTCGGCTCGGCATGCTCTGAGGTCAGGGGCTCCCGGACTGTAATCCTTGGCGACATTCCAGCCCCAAGCTTTGAGCCCGGACAGGAAGACGTCGTCTGTGTCGCCCCCTTGGGTCCTAGCTGGATGGACCCCCTTGTCGCCTACCTTCGGGACGAGCGGCTCCCGGAGGACAAAAAAGCGGCACACCGGGTCCGATGCCAGGCGGCCTCGTACTTCCTCTCCGCGACTGGCCAACTCTACAGGCGCACCTATATGGGTCCAGACCTGCGCGTGCTCCACGAGGAGGAAGTTCCGCGGGTCCTCCACGAGCTTCACGAGGGAAGCAGCGGCTGCCACTCGGGAGGACGGTCCTTGGCCGAGCGTGCTGTATCCCAGGGGTACTGGTGGCCCAAAATGAGGAACGCTACCAAAGACTATGTGAGGGACTGCGGGTCCTGCCAGAGGCACTCTCCCCTCCTCCATCAACCCACCCTTTTCCTTAACCCGGTTACTAGCCCGTGGCCTTTTGCTCAATGGGGGCTTGATATCGTCGGCGTGCTCCCTACCACCCCCGGAGGGTTCAAGCACCTCATCACCGCCACGGACTACTTTACAAAATGGGTCGAGGCGGAACCTCTCATCCATATCACTGCCACTGAAGTGGAGCACTTCATCTGGAAAAACATCATTTCCAGATTTGGCGTACCTTACGCTATCATCTCAGACAACGGTACCCAATTCGTGGCCGAGGCCATAAAAACACTGTGCAAAAAGAAGAACATCCGAGTCTATAACTCGACGGTGGCGTACCCTCAGGGAAACGGACAAGCCGAGGCCTCCAACAAGTCCATCTCGGCTGGCCTCAAGAGGCGGCTGACCAACAAACGAGGAAAATGGGTCGAGGAGCTCCCCAAGGTCCTCTGGGGCTATCGCACCACCCCGCGGCGGGGTACTGGCCGAACGCCCTTCTCAATGGCTTATGGGATGGAGGCGGTCCTTCCCCTCGCTGCAACGGCTCCGACCGAGCGTACCGAGGCATTCCACCCAGCCACTAACAACGAACACATCTCGTCCGAGCTCAATCACGTCGAGGACCTCCGAGACGACGCAAATATGAGGTACGCCGCCTACCAACAGGAGGTAGCCCGGGGCTACAACAAGAACGTCAGACTGCGCCCCTTCAATATTGATGACCTCGTCCTTCGTGAGGTGGTCCAAAAGAAAAACAAGAGGAAATTTATGCCTAACTGGGAGGGTCCGTACAAAATCACGGCCAAGGCCGGCTATGGGGCTTACAAACTTGCCGAGATGGACGGCACGGTTGTGGGCAACCCATGGAACGCATCCAAGCTTAGGAAGTTTTATGGGTAGCCCAACTGTCTTTCCATAATCGCTACCCGCCCTCGGTGATTCTTTGTAAACCGAGCGGGCCAAATATTGAATGAACAACTGTGTTTTCTGTCTTTAATTCTCTCATGATCGTTTGTTCTTTGCCCTGTGCTCAAAAGGCACCATGATACCACCCACGTTCGGTGGAACACTGTTTTGCTCGGTAACACCCGTCCTCGATTGAGCGAACGGAAGACCAATGGTGCTCGGCGTAAAGCCACCTCGGCATAGGTCCGAAATCGGGGGCTATCGAAGCGATTCCCCACCTAAGCCGAGAATTTTCCAACCGTACTCGATTGAGCTCACGTGTTTGGCCCCAGAACGCCCGTCCTCGGTTGAGCGAGCGGATGATACGCCCGTCCTCGTACGAGCGAACGGAAGACCGTTTGGTCTCGGAAGCTGCCTACTGCGAGGCCTTGGGCAGAACTACCAGGTGTTGCTATCATCGAACTCCCCCAGCCAATACGGGCTCGGGGACGTACTCTGGTTAGTGTTCGGCTTATGGCCACCTCGGCTTAGGTACGAGATTGGGGGCTATCGTAGCAATTCCCTACCTAATCCGAGATCTCTTCAACCGTGCTCGGCGGAGCTCACGGGTTTTGTCTCGGAAGATTCATCCATCCTCGGCGCAACTAGCCTCTCCGAATTTACTTCCCCACCCGTCTTCGGCAAGAAGCAACACGTGCTTTGCTTACTCCCGAAGAGGGGCTATGTACTACGGGCTCGGCCTAGCGCCTAGGCTCGGTTCAAAATATCTACTCTAGGAGTTGGAAAAATTTTACAAAAAAAAAAAAAACAAACTGCATAAAACAGAAAGCAAACATCCATTCACATCAAAACAGTGGGGGCTCGGCGATGGTGTATCGTTCTGTGCCGGCCCCCGGAGTGCCTGTGTCAAAGTTACAAAAATACGAGATCTGGCTGGGTGCCCTAACAGTTCGGCGCCAGTCTCAACAATTAATGAAATTGAAATACAAAAACAAGGAAAGGAAGATCTAGACGGCTGGGGGCTCGGATTGAGTGTCCTCGGCAGGGTGGTCTTGGTCATCGTCCCCACCCTCCTCGGCATCCTCCTCAAGATCATCCAAGGGCATCTCCGGGATCTGGGGCTCGGGGACCGGCGGTACCACTCTGGCCTCGGCATCGGGAGGAGCGCTGCAGGCGTCCACCCCTCGGATATATGCCGCGGGGAAGCAATCGACGTGGCCGAGATAGTACCCCTTCCTGAACGCCGCCACTTCGATTTCCTCCGACTCCTTCAGGTACTGCCTCCCAGCCTCCCTTTCCCCCCTCCTGAAGCCGTTCTCGTCCGCCGCGGTCAGCATTTCCTGCTGCTCGGTCTGGAGATCTCGCAGCTGAGCCTCCAGAGCCTTAGCCCTTTCGTTGGCCTCTTTGAATCTGTCCTCGGCGGACTTGGCCCTCTCTTCTGCCCTCCTGGCGTCGGCTTCAGCAGCACCCGCCCTGTCCTCGGCGGACTTGATCTTCCCCTCGACGCCTTGTTTTTCAAGGCTGAGATCTGACAGCTTCTTGCCGAGGCCATCGATCTCAGCCTTCATCTGCTCGGCGGCCTTCCTCTCCTCCTTCAGCTTTGCCTTGGCAGCCCTAGAGGCGTTGGCCAATGCCACCGCCTTCTTGTGCACGGCAGTGGAGGCCTGGCTCGCCTGGAAAAAGTGAGGAAAAATCAGTAATAAGCATCAAGGCCTCGGAAATAAAGATGAACTTGGATTAAACGAAAGACTGTCCTTACCTTGACCAGACAGCTGTGGAGCTCCATGAAGTTGTCATCGAGGGAGAGAGCGTCCACGGCGGACATGTCAGCGGGGAGGGCCAGTCCCTTCAGCAACACGTTGGCCACGTCCGGGTTCGCTCGGACGCTGTCCGCCGTCGTCAGCCTCACCCCTCCTCGGCCGGCGTAGATGGGAGACCACTCCTCGGCAGCACTGACATCTGACCCTCCCCCCGCCTCGGGGTAGGCATTGATCACCGTGCGGCCAGATCCTCGGGGCTGCAGCTGACCCTCGGGTGTATGTGCTGCGGAGGTACCAGCGACATTGGCGGGCACCCCATGCCCGGGGATCCCCGAAACCTCCTCGACGCTCCTCGGAGGGGAGGGTGGAGCGGAAGACTCGTCCACCCGAAGCCTCTTCGCGGCGGGGTCGCTTTCCTCTGCGGGCTGCTCCTCCCTCCCCCTTCTGTGGCCCGCTCCTCTCCCGGCTCGCGGAGCGTGCCCTCGGCGCTCCCTCTGCTGTTGTTGCCTTAGTTGGGCGAGAGTGGGCCTTTCAGATGCGGCGGCCATTTCGTTCCTCGGTTGTCTCTCCCGGCCCCAAAGCTGCTCAAGCTCCTCGTCCGGGATAGCGGCCCTCTCTCTCCTTCGGCGGTTGCTTGCCCTCGGTGTGGTACCCCGGTGCAGATAGCCGTGATAGCTTGGTATGTAACCGAGGAGGAGATGGGCTTGCTGCTGTCCGTGGGCGAAGAGAGCCTGAATAACGCGGTCGTCCGAGAGATCGAGTAGCCGCTTGGTGACAGCGGAGGTAACTGCAAAAACAAAGGAACAGATTCATGAGTCCTCGGCAATAATTTAAAAGATTTACAGCAAAGGAAAACGGAAAGCTAAAATTCAATAAGTCATCGGCTTACTGGGGTCCCCTCGGCGGTGGTTGAGAGGCCAGGTGTGAGGCTCCTCGGGGGCCCAAGAGTAGTTCCCCCTCACCGTCACGTAGTTGTACTGGTGCTCCTCGGAGTCGTAGAGGTCTTTGATCAAATGATCATACTCGTTCCGAACGGCGAAGTAGTACCGTCGGAACTTCGGGCTAAGGCCCACGAGATAAATCCCGAGGACGTCGTACACCGTCGCTGGGATGTTGTATGCCTCGGCCAGCTTCAACACCGAGCACAGCACCCGGTATACGTTGACCACGACCTGGTGAGGACCGAGGTCGTAGTAGTGGAGAAACTAGCGGACCATCTTCGGGAATGGGAAGCGGAGGCCCCCCTCGGTGATGGCCATTAAGGGGACCGTGACATGGTCGTCCCCGTAGTAGATCCGGTCCCCGAAGTGCAGCTCGATCTCCACGTCGGCTGGGATACCGTACCGCTCTCGGAACGCAACCAGGCGCTCGGGGTAGGCAGGGTCGAACTCTTTGAGGTAGGGGCACTCTCCCTCCCCGTACTTTGGGATGGGAACCTCCTCCCATTCTTCACCAAGGGCGAGGGTGGGAGTCTCGGCTCGCTGCGTCCTCGGGGCTTGCTCCTCCCCTTCGCCTTGCTCGGGAGGATTTTGTTCGGAAGTGTTGCTCGGGGTCACCTCTCCGTCCCCGTTGCTTAGTTCGACAATCTCCGGAGGCTCGATGATCGGTTCGTATATCTCGACCTCGGGAGACTCGGGGGCCCTCGGTGATGCCGGTTGCCCAGCGGCCCGGGATGGCGAGGCCTCTGCCTCGGGGTTGGTTTTTTCTCCCTCCATCCTGCTGTACCCTTCGGGATATAATGTTTGGAGGGGAGGAATGTTTAGCGCGGTCGGGGCTCGTGATCTGTATCGATTCCCGAGCTCTCGGATGTACTCTCGTGCTTGGTCAAAATCGGCGTCCTCGTCGCTATCGGAGATGACGAAGGGCTCGTTGCTCATCCAGCCGAGAACCTAAAAGAAAAGAAGAATGCACAAGGAACCCCATCAGCAGTTGTTTGCATGAAGGGCAGGGGTGCGACGGCGTATTCCTATATGGAATACGCTCGGCTAACCGAGGGGACCTCCCCGCTCGGACTACTCTCGGCTGGACATTTGGTGTGGTGTGTGCGCTCGGGGAGGGGACACGACCCTCGGCGTACGGCCTCGGAAGAACAGGTTGAGTATTCAACCTGTCCTCGGAAGAACACGTTGAATACTCAAACTTGCCCAGAAAACGGCCGCCGTACGCTGCCGTACGCCGCCGTAACACTCGCCGGAAAACTCAACGAAACAGAGCAGTTCATAAAATCGCAAAAAATCACTCAAAAAACGTGTAAAAACGCTTCAAAAGACACCAAAAAGCATGAAAAAGAAGGGAGGAAGCGATTTACCTTGAGTTTTGGTGGTGGAAGTGGCTGAAATTCGAGATCTGGGGTTGAGACGATTGAAATTCCACGGCGGCGTAGAGTTTTCCGGTGAGAGGCGAAATTGACAGAGTAACGGTACGATCTCCCCCTTCCCGAGTTGTATTTATAATGGGGGAGGGGGAATGTCAGGCGTCGCATTTATTGGGGAAACGGTGCCCCTGCTCGGGAAGCGTCGCGCCGGCTCGGCTGGCCAACGGGGGCTCGACACCTGTCCACCTGGTTTGAAACGTTTGGCGCGAATCCCAAACGACGGCCCTCGGACGAATGCCGAGGAGACACGTGGCAGATGACGTCAAGCCACGTCACGGATACTCTGACATCGGATAAACCCGAACGTCGCATCACGCGTCCTTTCAGCTTCAGAGCGATGTGACGTTCCGAGCCTGGCGCTCGGGTGACCCCGCCGCCCGGTGCGTCGTATTCTCAATTCCCTCAGCCAAGAGCTATGACTCGGCCTGGCCGCTCGGGCTTGTCAACTCCCCCAATTGGCCGGAACTGAGGAAGTTGAGGGGCTATTGTAGCGGCCGGGGGATCAAGGGGGTCTCCACACCCTCGGCGGTGTCCCCCCGAGGGGACGAGGGTCCGCAGGGGTTCCCACCTAATCGACACGGAGCGCCGGGGGAGGCTTCCCCCGGGAGGTAACAGGTCCGGCCAGACTCTCACCTCGGGAGACCGCGCCGAGAGCATCCGGAACCGCCTTCGTGGTACTGTTCCCGAAGGTACCCGGACCGAGTATATCGGCCTCGGTACCGGGGCGGGTCGCGTCAGGTGGCAGTGGGGCTCGATCGAGGCACCCCCTGACAGTCTGAGTGGCACATTAATGAGCTTGACTACTCCACATGCACCTCATCATGGCAAGCCACCAACCCTGCAGACCTACGCCTGCAGGGGGGTGGGGATCTGACTGATAGGGACATTGAGGGCACGTGACGCCTCTGAGAGCACAGCGGCCGAGGCGCCGCTAGGGGGGCATGCGTCGATCAGTGCATTTAATGCAATGTCAGGAGCGGGGCGCGTGAGGCCCCCGAAGGGCGTACCGAACACGCGCTCCCTCACCTATAAATACGACTCTCACCCCCTTCATACAGGGGGCTCTCTCCGAAAAACTCTCTCTCTCTCTACATTTAGCTCTGGACTGCACCTTCTCTCTAGTTCTCCACTATACTTCTCCCTCCGTTGCTGACTTAGCCATCGGAGTACCTTCCCGGACCACCACCGTCCGGGCTTGGTACTGACGTGGTTGTTTCTCTTGTGCATGTACCGTTCCGGCGTACCCCAGCTTCTCCGGCACCCCTCTACGATGAGTCCCTAGGGACCAGGTGACGTTCAGCCCAGCTCCTCCCCCCTCAGCGCAGTTCCAAACGAGCAAAGAGGCCAGTCCGGTGAAGACCTTCCCCACATATATGTTGCCATAAACAATGGAATTCCAATTGCATTTTAATCTGTAGAGAAGAAGAGTTTCTTCCTGCTTTCTTTATGATTTTTTAGGCAAAGATTTTGTGTACATGACACTTCACGATTATGGGAAGTGAATATGTGTTTGTGATATGTAATGTAGCTTTCAAATAATTCGTAGGAACTTTTTGTTTATGCTAGACTAATTCAGAGAGACTAGAGATTGGGGCACACGCAATGCGTGTGCAAGTCGGACTTTGACCAAAAAGTATGTGCAAAAGTATTTGGCATATCGTTTGATTGTGTGTGCATTGCACGCTCTCTTTTTCAATAACATATATTTTAGTAAGCAATATATTGCGACAAATTGCACATAATCAAATAATACATTACCATGCTAACGCCGCCATCGCCTCCGATTTTTCCACGATCTAATACCTAAGTACTCTTCTATTAAATTTTGTAAATCAATCGTGTTGGCTATAATGGAGAACGGCCATTTTGTACAGTAAAGGCCTATCTTTATTACCTGCATAGATTTTGAAGGAAATGTTGTAAGTTTGACAAAGAATGTAGTGTTAGAAAAATGTGATATTATAAAATTATGTACATAGTTCTTTTCCAATGCGATTATTAGAAGCAGTATAATCAATAAATAATTACCTGATTTTCCGTTTGTGTTCCATCTATCGTAGTTTTCTCATCTGCACAATTATCCCAAAGCGAAAATACTATTTTTCTATTTTGCATTCCTGTGTATAACGACATATGACTCAAAGTCATAAGAATCTCTCACAAAGTTATGCATATCAGAATATAGGTGCACAAAGCTAAATCTTGTAGCTTTTTCGAGAATAAACTAAAATTAAAAGATTCAAACCATTTAAGTTCCAAAGAGCTTTTAGGAAACAACATAAGAAGAGAATATTCTACTTACAAACTATTTTTACAGAATATATGACTAGCAAAATATATTTCAACCAAAAGGCAATAAAACCTCCTTGTAGACAACATTTTTAGTATAAACTCCTTCATGCCTTTGAATATTTCTATTTTTGACCAGAATTCTTGTTGTATTTTGTGAAGTGCCTCTTGATAATGCCACATAGAGCTAGCCATGGCTGAAGACATCTTCCGGAAGATAGATACCCACATGAGGGATTGTTTTCCCTTGAGCCTTGTTGATTGTTAAGGCAAAACTCAAACGAACTGGAAACTGACATCGGATCATCTCAAATGGAAGTTGCATATTCTCAGGGGTCTTGAGTGGAATCCGATGAAGGAAAGTTCGGGTACCTTTGAAAGCACCCGTTAATATCTCAGCATCAATGAAATTATCATCCAAACCACGACAAAGTAGTCTCGTCCCATTGCACAGACCATTTCTCGGATCGAGATTTCTTAAAAGCATAATGGGTGCACCCACCTTCAATCTCAATTCATGCGGCGGAAATCCCCCTGGTGCAATTGAGTTCAAAAACTCCTGTTGATATAAATTTTGAGTATCATTTTCCACTCTATCAAATGAGAGTAGTAAACCCTTTCTCGGCCTGAGAATCTCTGATTCACCCTCTTGTTAAGAAGTTCGACATCTTCATTTTTCGGAGTTATCAAACCTCTGTCAACCATGTATGCACAACTCTCCAGGTTAGGAAATACTTTGTCAATCAGTTCATCAATTGAGCTGTCATTCTCCCATGGTATAAGCATAGACAAAACATCTGTGATACTCTGATCCCGGTAGAAGGTAACTTGTTGCTTATTTGGAAGATGTATTTGTAACCGCTCAACAGAGGGATACATTTGACTCATGAGAAACTTAAATATCTTCCATACAGCTTCTGGAGCACAGACCCATCTTGCATCTACATATTGTTGTATCTCATCATAGTTTGGGCCTGGACATACTTCTACAGATACTCGATCAGGTCCCTTGTATACATACTTGTATAGATATTTCACACTAACAATGCTACTGCATATTTCAACATTTATGTGACAATCATACTTTAAAAAGAGCCATGGATTATACGGTACAACCCAACTGTTGTCAATCAAAGGCCTCTCACCACTATTTGAAGGCCTTGGTGGTCGGCGTCGATAAACTGGATATGAATCTTCGCCCATTGTGGTGACATTTGAAAATGGCTTTGGAAATTTCTTTTTACAGACTTTGTCTTTCATGCAGGGGCAATTGGCATTGTATGGACCGCATGGACCATGTATCATATGTCTCACGACTGCATTATACAATTCAGGTTTGGCTTCTCTATCTGGGATTTCAGCTCTTACAACACAATCATAATCATCTGGAGTTCTAAACTTGTCATTCTCATCTAGGATAAGAACCATGTGTGCATGGGGTAATCCTCTCTTTTGGTTTTCAATGACAAACATATGCAATTACTTTACCCAACACATGTTTTATGAGAATGTCTTTCTTGAACTCCTCAAATTTTGATCTGAACACTCTAGCAACTAAATCTGGACGATCGTTTGGGGCCTGTCCGGGAAGCAACTCGTTACGAATTTCAGGCCAATTACCATTACATGTCATCGTCAAGAAAAAATCCGGCTTGCCATATTTTTGGACCAAAGCCATTGCATCTTGATATCGTTGATACATGTCACGGGGACTACCAACGAATGGCTAATATGGTCCTGTGCCCGACATCTCCTGTAGTCGATTTTTCAATGGGTGTGTTAGAATTCGTGTGTGTATAAAGATTTGCAGTAAAGGAAATTGTGATAATTTTTTACATATTGTACCTGCATTATTTATGCCCATGTGTACAGAATCTTGGAGCCCGTCGTACAATCTGATCGAATTTCCTTTTGATGACTTCGCATCCACCTTAGTTTTTGGGACTCAATTTTGACATAATTATCCACCACATATTGTTGTAAGAGACGGCCACCACGAAGAAGAAGTGACTGATCATTGGGACGGATCTAAAATTTAAGGAGATATGAAGAAAAATAATTAAAATTGGAGTCATTTGGAGAGGTGAGTGGTTTTAAAATTTAAATAGATTAGCATATTAATAAATACAAATCACCTGCAATCTATATGCATAGAAATCGATCACGACATGTCAATTTCGTTCCAATGTCGTTGCGGCTATTCAAATCCCATCCACAAGTCCCATGCGGTAAAAGTAAAGGATATTGCATTGGATCATAAAAGCCGGCGATATCTTGAATATTGAGAAGGTTACCACCAATAGATTGAATTACAATGTCTCTTCCTTTAATAAGTGTAGCTTCATCTCCACCGACAATAATTGCAGCTACTTGTGACGTTGTTGGAAGATCATATTGACGACGATCAACTGGTTGTTCTTTAATGATGAGCTTGTAATCCTGAATGTCTGGATATTGCGCCAATTGACGAAAATTTTGTACAAATGGATTGTAAGCATCTAAGATATGCTTAAGCTTCTCGACTATGTGGCGTCGTAACCCACTTGTTTCAGACATTCAATGTTCAACTTCATGATCAGTGTCGTATATATAAAGCTGCAAATATCGTGGCCTCTGATCTGAATATGGTAGCAAACTTCCAATCCTATGGTATATAGTGCCTTGTGCCCAAAAAGTATACACGCCCCTCAATCCTCCGGGCAATTCTTTGTCGTCATGGACACCCATAGATATAAAAGAGAATACATGATTGTATGCTCTAATATTTTTTCGAAAATGCCTACCATCTGCAGTTTGCTCACAAAATAGGTCCGCCATCTCAGGTGGAGCTGGTATGGGAGGAAGAACAGTTTTCCCAGATTTACAACACAATTCAGTTGTTTCATGAAGGAATAATCGTGCATAACAATGACGGCACGTTGTTGGTGCCGATAATTGTGACCTTGATATTCGTGAAAATCCCTTGCACAGTTATATCGTGTTATATTTACATATGGTCGAGTATCACTTTCCATATGATTAGCTTGACCCTCAAACAAAGGTGCAGCTTCAGCTTGACCTTCTAATTAAAAATCAAAATTATGTAGTTAGTGTTGGTATGCGCACGTCATAGTAGAGCTTTAATTTAAAAAAATGAGAGATCGAATTCAAAGAAATGAATAATTTGGATTTACCTCTGTTAGAATTTTGGCCACATTCCTCATTTGTATGAACATTTGTGCTACCACTTGTGCTACCATGCTCATATGTTGAATGATCAGTTGTAAATCGGGGTAAAGGTGTCAATTGAGTCCGCTCCCATCCTCTAGGAACACGCATTCTTCCTGTCAATGTGTTAATTGTAAATTAAGAAACTCGATATTCATTTTTGCAATTTGAATCTATCGGATGGTATGGAAACTGTTATGGGCACAATTTGTTTACCTTCATTTAGAGATGTAGTTGCAGAATGTTCTTCAGAAATGGTTGGCAGATGAGATGTTTGTCGAGCACGTCCTACGTGATTTATGCCTGAAAATATAAAAAATCCTGTGGTAAGAAAAGAAGAAATATGGAGGTTGAACATGAAGATGCTCTCCTATAAATTTTTTTAGTACCTTGATGAGGTGTTGCAGATGACTCATTCACAAACTCTGAATTTGATCCTTCTGTGTGGACAGTAGGTATTTGTGGTGACCGGTGCCGACGAATTAAGCTTGTTGATCGCCTTCGCAGTGGGACTCCATCAAATAAGTTAACAGGTTCTGGTACTTAAGTCAAATGTGTGTTTTTTGTAAAATGGTTTTGGACAAACTCAACATTTAGAAATGGTAATGCAGAGTACATGAACAGTGATATATTGCGTCAACACTCCTATAAAATCAATAGCTAAAACATTATGTGTAGTGCAACATTTAAGGGGAAGGAAATTAAATAATTTTATTGGAAACGAACCTTCAGTTTGTACTTGGTGTGTCCTATCTTCAGTATGCATCGACCATAAGTTAGCTGGTGATTCTCGAGGACGTCTCAATGTATTCCGAGCCCTTCTTGGAGTTGCATTAGAAGAAAAAATTGTTCCTGTTAGGGGGAAAAAGTGGGTCAAACGTTATCACATTAGAATGAAAATTTTGGCGTGTATAATTTTCATTTTACCTTGACTGCACAATTGCCTATAATTTAATCTTCGGCTAGCTAATTGTTGTTGGCGTTGTTCAATGGTTAAATCAGCCCTTCTTTGTCTAGCTCGATTGCGTCGTATTTCTTGTGAAACACTTTGTGACCGAGGCTGACTTATAGTTTGTTGAGAACGATGAGCTAGCCTTCTTGCTTGTTGTTGTAGACGACGTTGTTCCAATCTGTGGGCAACTTGCTCAGTTGTCATATTTTGGATTCGTAATTGTTCTCCGTGCCTATTCCTTTCTCTTTGTTGCACATATGCATTTCTGGTTAGACTTTGTCGGTGTCTTTGTTGTCTCGCACGATTTTCTTCTCTTACTTGTTCGGCCAATTCAGTTGATCGATTGTCATCAATTGAAAGATCACTTGGTCGTTGATTATTTGAATCCATTCACTTTCAATTTGATGTGAAATAATGTAAAAGCAAAGAGATAAGAAAGTATCAAAGTTTGAAGTAATAGAAGCACACATAAAGTAACATTAATGGGAATTTGTTTTTTTATCCATTAATTTTTGAAGCAGGAACTTTGAATTTTTTGAAATAAAAGTAAATTTTTTTTTTTTTTTTGGTGGGAGTAGTACAGAGTAATGACATAAAAGTAACCTATATATTATTTAGGAGCATCACAGAAAAAAAATTTACAAAGTAATGAAAAAAAAAGAAGTAACATGACATCAAAAATTTTATGGTCAATCGAAAAGTTGTTTTACAGAGTAACAAAAAAAAGTAGTAACATTTGAATTCTGATTTTCTTTAATAACAAATCCAATGAATTTGAAATTTTTTTAATTCGTTTTTTATTTAACGATGAACTTAACCCACACATTAGCATTTATAAAACACAGCAAACATGGAATAGAGTGAGATGGAGATAAAAAAAAGAGGAACACCATGCGTACTACGAGGACCTAGTATAAAGTTCATGTATACCGTGTATACCGGAGGTGCCCAGTGGTCAACTGAAACTGCCCAAACCTACTAAATTGCCTCTTCTGGCACCAACACCATTGGAATCCTCTAACAGACTTGTACCGTACAAACCCTACAGTTAATATTTTATTTTGGCATTGCCGCCATTGGAATCCTGCACTAATTATTGCTGAGCATATGTCAAATTGATCTACAAATAACTCATATGGTTAGACCATGACGACCAGTCATTTTTTCAACAGGCAGCAAATATGAACATAGGTTATTACACAGACATACACAAATGCTGAGCTAAAAAGGGACAGAAGAATTCCTTCCAAGAGATGGACAACAAGCTGCCTATCTAAAATAGGGCAAAAAGTCAGGACAATTAAGTGGCTGTATGTATCAACCGTTGGGAAGATATGGAAGACTTTTTCTGCTCATTTTCTGAGCTGCCTGCAACAACATAAGGGCACCAAAAATTGTGATCATTAACAAAGTAGTGTCAGAATTTAAACATGTTCAATATTACTCATTGTTACTTCAGCCTTAATAATTGGCTCTTGGAACAGCTGGGTGCTTCACTAACAATTTTTGGGGAAGTACGGTTATATTTCACACAGCACTAATTTTAAAAAATGGAACAATGAACACAGCTCGAAATGGCTAAACGTACCTCGACATATAATTCTCAATAGCCTCAATTTCATCAACATTACAGCTAAACCATCTTTCCTTAAAGGCAACTGAATCCCCATTTCCAACTACTGCACGTCAAAACAAGGCAGAAACAACCTTCAAAAGCAATGGAAGAAAGTATGACAAAATTGCAGCCAAGATCCAGGTTGGAACCTCAAAAAACCTGGATTTTAAGTTTTAAAATCAAAACATACTACCTTGAATCAGAATAGCATGTTTGTCAGAGTAGCCTCTCAATTTCCAGAATCTGCGACCATTTCCATCCAATGGTATTGGTTCTGATCTAACAGCATATGATCGCTGATTCTCTTACAACATTAGAAAATTAAGATGTAAATCATTTGAAAACAATCCAACAATATGCATCACACTGCTATGAAGTAATTGCAAAGATCAAACACACATATTATAGGCTTTCTAAATTTATTGGCCTCTCATTAATATACCCTTAAGATTCAAGGGATTGAACAGATGATACTATACAATTAAAATATATATGCATGATGAACCAACAAACAAATCTACGTCTTCTCAGATAGTGCCACGAAATCCTAAGAATCCACCAACACAATCTTGCAAGGTGGAATCCACCAAGATAATTTGTCCTTGTTCTCCAAGCAAAGTTTGGTCTTCCCCTAACTTTCCATATGCAATTGAGAGTGTCTTTGAAGATTTAGAAACCAACTTCAGATGTTTTTGAAGATCAAGCAGTCAACAGGCTGAGAGCCAAATATTGTATCCTTGGACACATGCAAATGCGGCATGACTTGACTCCTGATTCCTGAATGCACAGTCAAACTTAAACAATTTCCAGACAAACCATACAACAGGAGAACAGACAAGCCTCCAATTCTCTTTTTCTAGCGACCAAAACAAATAATCAATCTATACACAAGGTGAGGTGTCTTGTACAGTTAAAGTTCACTCAGAGATACTATAAGAGATTTTTAAGGCGGTAGGGCCCCCAATGCGGACTGCAAAATAAAAGACAATGGGATCTATACCCAAGTATACTTGACAACAAACCGAACGAAACGTTCAGTCTTAATCAATTGGCAGCTACGAGATACAAAGTTCAAAAATTTTGGAATTATTTATTGCATTTTCGAGGAGAGTTTCTGTAATCCAACCCCTTGTCAAAGAATTGACCCCCACTTTGTTCTCATCCGCATTCAAAATCTTACTTTATATCTTCATTCTGGAATACTTATTTAGTAATTTTGGTAATTTGTTTATCTCCATTATGTAAGCCCTACATGCAAAATTACCATGTCCGCGTGACCCAGGCAGTGTCTGTCCAAATATGTGCTTTAAATTGAAGGTTGGTTGGTGATCACCCCATCCTTGATGGGACCAGCACATCACCGATGTGGGCATGCACACACACTCATGTGCTTTTGTGAGTGTATGTATGTGTGTGCGCAGGCACCCAAGCGCGCTCGTGTGTGTGTGTGTGTGTGTGTGTGTGTGTGTGAGCGTGCGTGTGTGTGTGACAGAGAGAGTTCTATACCTCGTTGTATGCAGTCCATACAAAGCTGAAGGAAGAAAAAATTAAAAATGCAAGGAATGATGGAACTTGGCCCATAATCACGATAAGAACTCCTAGGGACCCTGCATAATCTGCATTTGAGTCATATCTAGTTTTTGCTTGAGTTATACTACGTTTATCGAGCTTTTAGCAGTCAGGGTTTCATAATCTATGGGTTATCTTAGACCTAATTCTTTTTTGTTATTGCATCGGTTTTAAATTCTAAAGCATTCATATTTCTCTTTTTCCGAAGTCATGATTCTATTTTTGGTTTTAAGAAGTCTCTATGTCTATATGAAGCTATGTGCTTCCAAATTTATGGAGGTGAGTATTTAGACAAATTTTCAACGGCTTTGAAGCTTTGTTGTGAGTTGTTTGCGTCATGTGACGCTATATAATCTTTTTTTTTTTAATAACTGGATGTCTAGGCCAGCTTGGGCGCATCTCGACTAATTCCAAGGCCCTGGGAGTAACGACCAGGCATAGCCCCCAGTGGCCCCAAGAGTTAGCCGGCAAGGGGAATCGAACCTGAGACCTTAGGTGGGAGCAAACCCCTAAGTCTCATGGCAAGACCATTTACTTTGGCAAACTAGGTGTGATGCCTAGCTTCAAGGAAATTCCTTGAGTTTTTTCGTCTTTTCCTCTCTTTTTTGCATAACATCAGCATAATTACTATTCACTGTTACTGTTCAGATTCTTCAGAATGTAGGAACAGGCCCAAATCAGCTCCAAAATCCTAAGTCTTCACCCCAAAACCCTACTCTTTTGAAACCCAAAAATCCCCACCTTCCGAGAACCACTAGTTTATGTACGCGCTATCACCTATGTGGAAGCACTAGGCAGTCACCAGCCTCCTATACCCACTTGGAAACATGCCCATATGAACTCGCTCCCATAGGGCCCCACTATATACAGTGGCTCTGGCTCCTCTTCTTGTCCAAGCAAATAATGACCTATCACCAAGTGATTTCTTCACTAGTCTCAGAACCTCCATTGTTTCTCTCTTTCTATATCCCCAAGGTGCCTCTACCCTCATCAAACTCCTTTTGTTGGTCCAGCGCTAGGTAAGTGCCAGCCCTTCATTCCACCAGGAACCATCAACCAAACTAAAAGCCTAAAGTTTCTACCATCCACTACTCAGGATATAATAGAAAACTAAACGAATTTCGATTAGTAAAGATGCATTATTGAGGAGAGAATTACTAGAAAGACAGATCCAAAGGGACGAACAACAGACAAATGAACTCAAGAGTGGAAAAGATAACGACAAGTACTGACATCAAACAATCACACATTCAGGGTAATGAAGCAGGGCGCAGAACGTACTTTCCATCACTGCATCCTTTGCTTCCGAAGTCCCTGCAAAATGTTGAGCTGCTTCTGCCTTTATTTTTAATACCAGATTTCGATGTTCAGAAACAGTCTGAGGTACATCATTTTTCATGAGAATATCTCTAGCCAGCTCATCCTGCAGCTTCAGTTTCATGTTTCTAACCTACGCACAGCAAGCATGGTATTTGATTGGATACATACCAGTAGTAAATTGGAAGTTTTGCATATCCCTGCAGGATGATCTGCCAAGTTTGATTAATTACCTTCTCTCTTTCAGCAAGATCTGAGTCTTGTTCATCAATCCAACTCCTTAACTCTCTGTATGGTAATCAAACCGTCTATGAATCTTTCAACAAATGAAAGAGCGGTGATGCAACAAATTTCAGAACAAGCAGCCATCACTTACGCTGTGCCAAGAGCCTCGTCACAAAGAAAATTCAAAAGTCTAAGCTTCTTAGAAGAGCTTAACTCTCCACATCATTCAGCTGCCAAATTCAAACAATCCAACAGCAGTTCTCTTGATCGACATGGGGATTTAGAGATGCATTTGTAAAGAGCATGCAACCATGACTTTCTAGTCTCAGTTCTGAAAAAGGAACATCTGCAGAACATTTGTCATTAGGATAGACAATTGTTATGGTAAGAACAACAACATATAACAAAAGAAAGTATGAAGGAACATACCCTTTTCCTGAATCCTCTTCTATAATAGAGAGTAGTTTCATATGAAACTGGACAATGAAGGACTCCCGGCACGAATTTGGTCCCCATGCTACTTCTTGAAGTAAAAAAGTAGACTGCCCTTTCTTGAGATCGAGAACCTAATAATTAACAACAAGGTTTTCAGGAAAATCATCATAAGCATGCAAGTGGTGTCTCTGTCTGTTATGTATGACAAACGAAGAGCAGTACTGGGCATCGCTACGAGGAGAACTGAACAGTAAACACTAAGTCTTGGATGAACCTCCAAGAGATTTTAGTTCACAATAAGTGCAAATAAACGACCATGGAAGCATGGAACAAAATATCATTTCTCATCAATTGAAACAGCCGAAATGTTTCCGTTTTCCAAGAAGCCGACACAAAACATTAGTGTAATCACACCATTCCAACATCCACCGAAACGTACTGAAACATTTCAACATTGTATGAAACATGCCAAAACATTGAGCAGCAACACTTGTAAGAACTATCCAACAATGACATTTCCCTGTACTACCAAGACCCTATGACATTTGCATCATGTTCCAGATATGCCTTTGAAATGTTCCTTTTCCTAGCTAACCAAAACAACATGCCATAATGGAATTTTGGTCCATGCATGGAAGGAAATCAACTTAGAATCATGACAATATAGAAAGATATTTTTTCCTGAGTATTGACAGTTGAAATATTAGGAATAGTATACCGAGAGAATATTCTACTTAACCTCTGCAAAAGCTTCACAAAACTCTAGGAATTGCAATGCATGGCCAATATCCTCAGCGGGCAGCTCAATGTTAGCAACATGTGTCAATTGAATACCTTGAGGAAGTTTTGGATAACTTTCTCCATCTGACAAATTTGCCCTGTTACATCCTCTAGCAAGCTCCTGCTCAAAATCATGAAGGTTAACAAACAACAGGAAAAGGAAATATATATATTTGCAGGAATAGAAAAGTATGGTATTCTAACCTTCACAGGAGAGGTCAGTTTTTCCGGTGAGGCACCTTCATCTTTTGGGATGTTTTCAGTGTCCTTACTGCTATCATTCTTTCTTAATCTTTTCGTCTCCGGATTTTCATGTTTCTCATCACCAAAACTATTTTCATGTTCAGACTTCGAATAACTCTCCCTCTCCAAAACATTTTCCATTCTGTGTTTTCTGCTCAAAGCCACTGCATCCTTCTATAAGAGCAAATTTCAAGATCTCAAGTGTTGGAAAGCAATCACATAAATCTTTAATAACAGATACCAAATACACATAGTGAGACCTCCTTTGAAGCAATCTCCTTTTCTGATGATTCACCTGCATCTTCCCCGAACTCCTTAGAGTTCGTTGACATCAACATCTGAAACGCTGAAGAAAATCCATATGCCTTTACAACATGCACAAGCTTCCCAGTAGGGCAACTACCTCGTTTCTTCCTGACAAATAAAATTTCAAGTTCACCAAAAGACATTAAACAACAACATAAAGGACAAAGAAAATCAGAAAAAAAAGAGTGATGAAATGGGCATCCCCCAAATTAGCTGGATTGGTACTTACATGCACAGACTGCAATTACAGATGCCCCTACATCTGGGACACTTCCAACCACCAAATTCCGCCATCTCTTCTGCTTTCTCTCCATACCTAATCCAAACCAAACACCAAACCTGACCAGCTATAACTAGGGAGAGAAGGTGACCAATTTTATAATTTTTCAAAAAAACACTTTGTTGCATTCGAAAACAAAGTACAAAACCAACAAAGACTTTTAAAGCAGGGCTCAATTATTTTGCTCTTTCCTAACTTGTTAGTCAACCAAAACCCTATGCAACAATTAGGAGAGTTTAGTTTCAAATGTTGCAAGCGTTTGAAATGAAAGATTTGAATCCATATCATTATTGTCTAGGTACATGAAATTGCTTCATCCCCTGAGAATTATCTCTCATTACCTACGAAGTATAGAAATGAAATTCTGCATCATGTCAATCTCCTTGATGATAGACCTACTTCTATTGAGTTGCATTTAGAGTTTTGTGCTTCACGTGGTGTTTCTCATGATGATCCTAAGGAGAATTGCGACCTTGTTGGCTGCTTGGTTTATGTTGTTGACTCCTCTACTCGCCATTCAGTTTAGATTGGTCGCTTGTTTTTCTTCCTCGTACGCATCTTGTGATACTTCTGAAATACTTTTTATTAGTGTTCATTGCTATCTCATACTTCACTTGACTCTTTGGGCTTACCCTCATTCCGCGAATGACATCTATTCTCCGAATTTTTTTGTAATTTGTGTGTGACTCTCTTGTTTTTTTAAAAAAGAAAAGATCTGATCATGCTCACTATACAGTCAGCCGAGATCTGATCATGCTCACTATACAGTCAGCCTATCATCTGTGTATGGTGCAGCCGACAAGTAACGCCCCAAGTAGACCACTTACCAGAAACTTATTGGAGCCTGATCACATGGCCCAAAATACTTAAGCCTGAGTTACTAGCAGTAGCTTATATGGTTACCCAAGATCACGCATGTAAACTTTCGACGTGGGATGGGGTGTTACATTACTGCTGAAAAAGTTTGGCTTCAAGGGCTTGTATCATATCTTGGGTGTTTCTCTTGATTCTTTCATGCCTCTTGTTGTGATAAAGTACGTGTTTTGTTCAGATTTCACACAACTAAATTTTTCCTGGGCGCAAGAAGCACATCGAGATCGATTGTCAATTTTAGTCGCCTACATCTTTGGTCACTGATCGGGCATTATTGACCTCTATTTGTTAGCTGATTTATTCACAAGAAAAACAATACTGCTTGTTGTTTCCCCACTTATGCTAAGTCAATATGCTATTTGTACAAAAAAAAATAATAATCATACCTTAACCAGTGAAACTCTTATGGACCGCCTTCCTGAACGCGTGTTTACAAGGACTAGACACCCTCTTCAGCAGAAAAAATGGAAAAAAAAAAAAAAAAAATTGTGTTGCATTCATTCTCTGGAAAAATAAATAAATACTGCTATAAATGTGAACCTGTGGAGGAGGCAAGTATGACAGAAGTGGAGGGTACATCGTCTACTGTTAATCTCGTTCTCGCAAGACACCACAAAATCCAGGGTCTTCTGTCGACACTGCACCAAAAGGTCATAGCCGAAATTTGCGAAGGAATAAGAAATCAAGTAAGAGAAAGAATTCTCCTTGAACATGTTCTCACCAAATGTTGAAGAACCAAACAATAGTAAGCATATAAATTATCATTCTATGCACACATTTATGCCTAGAATGTACCCATTCATATTGCTCATTATGGCCTAAGAAAGGAGGCAGATTCTCTCCAGTCCATGGGGTAGGTCTGGAGGGTGCTGCCCAAGCCCAATATGGGCGCTTATCGAGCTCATTTTGACGATCGTAACCATTTACCTTTTAGAAATTATAAAGAACAAGACCACGTCACAATCATGTTCTTCAGAATAAAATACATTTATGTTAGTAAAAAGAAATTTTAAAAAATTTGAAACACTGAATTAAAAACCATCAGAAAAACTGTCAGTTTTGTCACTTACAATTTTTTCCTTATCTGTTTAACACTATCTCTCTCCATGAAAAAAAGAACCAATTAAGCAAATTTGGTTTGTTTGGCTAGAATGGAAATCCTTTCTCTAGGCCCACCACTGCCTTGGTCGTATTTAAAAGTTTTGAACCACTAATCCTCACGTCAAGTTATAATGTCATAGATATGCAACTCCAACAACTAAATAACAGCTTTAATGAGGTGAATTCCGAGTTGCTTTTAAATGTAGCTTTTTGGGTTCTCAATTGCCAATGCGGTTATAAGTTATGAAGGTATTATGAATATCTACTCAGCTATGTACTTTTTGTTTGGCATTTCAGTAGCTTTTAAGAGTCAAGTGTAATTGAAATTGTCTGTTATTAATAGATATCTACTTTACTCTTTTCTATTTCGTATGTGGGTGTATTTTTTGTTTCCTTATTGTTATGCTTCAAGTAATTGACCCCATTGTGGTCACGTTCTGCTCCGCCCCTAACTAACTGGGCCGCAAAGCTTGCGAGTTCAAATAAATTAATAAAAGCTTGAAAAAAATAAATGCATAAGTTCAGATAAAAAGAAGAAGTTAGCCCAAATCCCAAATTAAATTACTTATTACCTGATGACATGACTTCCCCATCTCAGAATGGTAGATTCTGCCATGGTGGACTCGAATTCCGGGTGATTTTTTCCTGCGATTAGAGGGTGAAGGAGAAGGACCGAGTTGCTTTTGTTCGGCATTCCTTGACCCGGTACGATTCGAGCTCCGAGTGGTGTCCCGCTGGTGCTTCGTCTCAGTATTTTCGGAAAAGGAAAGAGTTGCATTCTTGGCTGGGCCGACCCTTTGAGCTTTTCGGTTTTCCTGGTTTCGATTGATTGTTCGCTCCTCTTCCATCCCCGGTTTTTTTCCCCGGCCGGCTGGTCTTCGGAGTATACAGTAAAATTTACTAATATTGATATGAGAACGAAAAATAATTCCATTAATTATGCCCACGTGGTGCCCTTAACGGCCACCACCTCATCATAACCAACTACCCCAACGGCTAGTATATAGGTTTGTCATTCAATGATGCCCACTCAGGTTTGCTAACAATGTAACAATAATTACACAAACTCTTACGTAAAATTTACGGGTCCCACTATTCGTATGTACACCTTACATATTTTATGTGAGAGAATTGGTATAATTGTCAGTTTAAGTGTTCATAAATCTTTTGTCTCTACTCACTGGCGTCTCTAGGAGTTTCAGAGCATGGAGTCATTCTTTAACATCAATACTCCTACTCAAATATATACATTCCCTAGAAAATCAAATGAACAATATCCTATATATATGCAAATCCCAAACCTAAACCTATTAGACTTTCATGCTTTACACCTTCAGCAATATATAGTGATAACTATTCATATATTATAATTAGGAAATTTTAATTAGACATCCTGTTACAATATTATCCTTAGGATGTCATCCTACGAGATTTGAATCTTTATAATTTTGTGGAGCCCACCTTGGATCCCGCAATGATGATTATTTTTTTTAAATATTTTCTTAAAAGTCCAAATAAAAAATTAGTTCAATTGACTATTAGAAAGGGCTTTTTTTTAAGATTTGCAGTGCGAAACAGAATTGTTTGCCTTATGGATTTTGGAAAAACCCTTTACGATACTTAATTGAGCTAATTTATTCGTAACTTTTTATAATCGATTCGTAACTTTTTAAGATCCAATGGTAAATAACTTGGTGCATATGATACACACTCAAAAGAAGGTATGTATTGTACCCTAAATACTACCCTGGCCGTTACAGACAGGAAGCTCATCCATTTTCCGTCGAATACTACCCTGGCCGTGTGGTATGCAGCACCAATGACAATATTTGCTTGAATCGGCTATGTTAATTTACTTCATTCCTAACATACCTGCGCCATTCTGAGCCCTAAATTTGATTTACTTCATTCCGACTGCAATCAATTATTAGTAACCAAATAATAAACAGATCAACAAACCACACTTAAAATTATTAGACCATGACAAACAATGATTTTGAAGGGCGGACCTGGCGCAACAGTAAAGCTAGTCACTTGTAAGTCACGGGTTCGATTCTCGAAAACCAGTGGCGGAGCCAGAAATCTAAGTCGGAGGGGGCCGGATTATGAAAGAAATCTTCATACGATAATTTTTTCAAGAATAAATCCAGTCATTCGAGTTTTAATAAGATGGTTTTGATAAATTAAAAAATTAATCACGAGTATTTTTGTCATCATATCACTCGACGAATGCAATACTATTATCGCACGGTATCATTCACCATAATTTAGTGTTCTCGAAATAAAAATTGTTCTTACTTTTTTATTATTTTCAAAATTGTATAATTCTTTTTACAAATATCTACAAATATATATATATATATATATATATATATATATGTAAAATCTACTCTAAAATAGGAAATCGGGAGCCCGGCCCTAATGTAGCTCCGCCATTGTCGAAAACTGCCTCTCTGCTTGCAGAGGCAAGACTGCGTACATCAACCCTTTCCAAGACCCTGCACATGCGAGAGCTCTGTGCACTTTTATCACAAGCAATAATTTTCATAACTTGAGCAGAAAATAGGAACACAAAGTGTTACTTCCACGCGTACACATAGGATGTTGTCATTGTACATACAGAGATGCCAGAGTCAAAAAGTTAGATGACAAGCTGTGTTGTTAAAACAGGGCAAGCTGGGTGGTTGGGACCATATAAAAAAAGACCGTGTCTTATTTTGTTAGCTGCCTGCAACAGGAAAAAAACATGTAATCGAAATCCTTAGCTACAAAGCAGTGTCAGATTTCACTGATATGTCGACCTTATTACATCTGGTTCACCTTGAATCAGAATCTCTCTTTTGCCTCTCAATTTCCAGAATTTGCGGCCATCTCCATCCAAAAACATTGGTTCTGACCTGACAGCATCTGGTTGTTGTTTCCCTTGGAGCATTAGCAAAGCAAAATGGCCATGTCATATAAATTGAGAGAGAAGGAGAGCACTTCTCAGAACCAGCTTTCAAGAAAACTTGCTTTTGGAACAAAAACACCCTTCGTTGTCAAAATGTATTCATTTCTAAGCAAAAATGCCAATCGACAATTCTAAAGTATTTTTTCAATAGTTTATGAACAAATGGGTTAGTTAAAAAAATTCTCCATGAAGAGCCTTGGAAGTCATTCATCAAACAAGTTCTGTATGCTTTTCTAAAGTAAATACAAAACACAAAAAGAATGGAGGCAGAGGATATATGCCACGAGTGGCAGCATGGCTCGTGTTTTTCTTGTTATTGTTTTTTGTTTATTTGTTTCAATTTTTTCAGCAAATAACCAAAATAAATAACTGCGTGTTCTAATGTTATTGAGTGCTAACTAGCCAAACTTTTTAAAATAAATAACTCACCAGCGGAAGAAAGAAAAATGGAAATGTGGACCTGTTGAGGAGGCAAATGTGACAGAAATGGAAGGTTCATTGTTTCTTCTCACTCTGGTTCTCGCATGACACTGCAAAATCAACGGTCTTCTGTCGGCACTGCAGCAAAATTCTCATTCAGTACTTCGGCATGGACTAACTGACCGATAAAAGTCTGGTTACATCGGAAAAGAACCAAATATAAACGTATTACCGTAGCCACATTTTGTTGTTTATTTATAGATGCATTAGATGGTCGACACTGTTTAGGAATTCCAAACTTAGTTAGGGTCTTTTAGGAAAGTTGTGATTTTCAAATCAAGGTAATTGACGTTTAACATTAACAAAAAAATAAGAGAGGTTTTGTTAAGGTAGCTCGTGAAATTAAAGTAAAAGATGAATAGGAAGTAGAAAAGATACAATTTATGTTTCAGGATCAGAATCCCGCATTGCTTGGGCATGAAATGAATGATCATTTGATATAATATTGGGACCTCTCCACCTAATAGCTTAAGCTTTTGAGTTGGATATAGGATTTCCACAACTTATTGGGTCGTTGTATGCCTCCAATCCTACATAAAAAAAATTCGAATTGTGCCTAGGAAGTTATTTCAAATCCACTATCATATAACTCTCAAACTCTATACCAAAATGCCTATGTAACCTATTAAATTCCAATCCAAGCAATTCTTGTTTACTATTAATGCCAAATTTAGACCTATCCAAACATACCCTAATAGTTAGGACGCGGGGAGGTGTTGCACGCTTGCTACTGTGCAGCACGCTATGCATCAAAACGACGCAGTTTTGATGCTTTTTAGGGTCACCAAAATCTGCTGGGAAGGGCTTGTTTGGACCCCTGAAAACCCTTTTTTTTCTCCTGATACTAGTAATATTGTTGTTGATGCTTGCTGCTGGTTTTTTGATCGGCCGACTTGGTATTGTTTGCATTTTATATGTTTGTGTTGTGCGCGGTGGGGCCCCTAAGAACCCAACCGCAACCCAAGATTATGGATGGCTATGATAGTGGAGAAGTAACAAAATAAACATATGTGAAATCAAAACAGAGAAACCAAAAGCATAAACAAATAAGTGAGACACCAAGGTTTACGTGTTTCGGCTTACAGATGTAAAACTACTCCACGGGGCAAGCAAACGAGAGAAGATTTCACTATGTGATGAGAACATGCTCCGAAGAGCTACAATGGTGGCAAATAAACAAAGCTCTCACAAGAGACACTCACCAACCCCTATTACAAGTTCTCTCACCAAAACCCAATTGGAATCTCTCACCAAAACTGATTCTCTCTCATCAAGTCTCACAAAACCGCTAGGGTTTTTAACCAAGAGACGCAGAAACAAAGATCTTCCCAAGCCCACCATGGAGGAGCAACCAAAGAACCATGAAGATCTAACCAAGAACCCTAATTTCATATGAGACCCCCTAGGGGCCTCTCAAAGGGATGTACTCAAGCAGTCCAAACCCTAATGGAGAGAGCAAGGCTATATTTATAGCCACAGAATCTTTCCTAAAGCCAATACTTGCCCAAACATATTTCCTTGCACCCCAAGACATAACCAACAAGGAAATAAATCTTTAGGAAGTCCAAGACCCATTCAAAACACAACAAATTGGGTAAAACTTGCAAAAACGGACCCGGTGGTCCGGACCAAGACCCGATGGTCTGGACCAAGCATGTTGCAAGCTTCCATTGTGTACCAGATTCGTTGGTCCAGACCAAGGGTACCAAGGTCCGGACCAAACATGCTGCGCGCTGCAATTTTGTCCAGAATTGCCCGAAATTGCTTGGTCCGGACCAACCATGTTGCGAACACCAAAATTGAGCCGAAATTTCAACAGTTTGTAATAGCTCCAAGCAACATGATATAGCTTATGTCTTGTGTATTTCATTTTCCATCATGTTTTTGCAGGTTTATTAGTCTTATATCTAATTAGCTCATTGCATTTCAATCTCGTATTTGCGAATCCCATTTGCATAAACCCCGTTTATGTTGGTGGATGTTGTGACCCAGATGTGGAAAACGTAGAAATTGGTGACCTGCTTTTGATGCACAGCTCTTGAAAATTGGGAGCTTCAAGTGAACGGAAAAAAAAAAGAAGGGTTTTCAGGGGTCCAAAAAGAGCCTTTCCCAGCAGATTTTGGTGACCCTAAAAAGCATCAAAATTGTGTCGTTTTGATGCACAGTGTGCTGCACTGCAGCAAGCGCGGTAACGAGTTTAGCAATATCACCAGTAACAAGAGGGCACAATTTCATCTTTTGTGCTATTTATTGTCCAATGGAAATGCAATCCATTTACAAAACAAAAATCTCCTGTACTCAGATTTTACTCAAATTAAGATATTAAAATTTCTCCTCAAATTTAGCATTGTTCCATTACGAAGCTTTTACTCCAATTGATGAGCATATTTGAGTTTTGAGTGCTTGATATGCATTAGAACACTTTGCACATGGTGCACAGGATCGTGTGGTGCGGGGATTCGGCTGTTTATAGCGAAAATGCAAGGCTCGGATTTTATCCAAACAATAGATGGTTTGGATTTACACGGGGCTCAAATTAAATCCGAGCCGTGAATTTTTATAATGGACGGCCGGATGCCCACATCACACAATGCCGTGCACCATGTGCACAGCAAGAACTCCTCTTCCACTTTAGAACATATGAAATTTTTACTCAAGTTTTGCAAATTTGCTAAAGGGGCCGGAAATATTCCAGTACGGACAAATATAGGGGGCAAGTAACCAAATGGTTGTCATAGCGGTCAATTGACTCACCTAGGCGGTGCATAGGCCACCTATCCTCACACGTGGAAATGACTATGGGAGTGGTTGGAGGTATTAGTCTGGTTCATCGGACACTCTTCGTTACCCAAAAAAATAGGGAGCAAGTGTTTTAGAGAAATTGTGAAAAATGTACCCGGTGATTGGTCTTCCCCTTGACGGAATCGTAGATCCTGCCATGGAGGAGTCGAACTCCGGGCGATTTATTTTTGGAGGGGCACTCTTCGTTACCCAAAATTATTGTTTGGTTTTGGATTTTGGGTAATGATTGAAGGGAGAAAATAAGGGTAATGATTGAAAATATGGGGTAATGATTGGAGAGAGAGAGAGAGAGAGAGAGAGAGAGAGAGAGAGAGAGAGAGAGAGAGAGAGAGAGAGAGAGAGAGAGAAATTAGCAATAGAGGCACAACTCATGAAAAGATCAATCCATTTAGAATCAAAGTTGAAATAAATGACAGTATCTTTAAGAAAGGTCCAAGAGATTTTGTCATAGGGGTATGGAGGATTTCCCGAGTAATAAGGATGTTGTCATTTGTGGATCTACCAGGAATGAAACTACTCTGAAAAGGGCAGGTGAATTTACTAAGGAAGGGCCTAATTCTAGTGACCAGAATTTTGGTGATAACTTTATATATCACATTACAAAGACTTATGGGTCTAAACATCTTGATGTTGTCGGGGTTATCGGACTTGGGGATAAGAGCAATGAAGGTTTTGTTAATGTCTACAGGAACGGAGTTAGAATTAAAACAGTCCTTAATAAATTGACAAATTGCAGGGCTAACAGTATTCCAGCACTTGTGATAAAATATAACTCGGATGCCATCAGGGCCTTGTAGGCTGGGATGTGCTTAATGGTGTCCTAAATTTCAACATTAGTGATGGGCAGGGACGGAGCCAGGAATTTTACTATGCAGGAGCGAATTTTTTTACCAAAATACTTTGCAAGGGCAAGCCTATATAATTCATAGCAAAATTTATTTTTTTCTATATAATACTAGAGGGTTTTTTTTTCCTTGCAGGGGCGACCGCCCCTACTGGCCCCTCTCTGGCTCCATCCCTGGTGATGGGTCTATCAAGTTGCCTAATGTCATCAGGGGATAAAGTGACATGGGGTAAATCAAGTATATCTTGATCAGGAGTAACTACAGAGACATGAAATAACGAAGTGAAATAATTCTGGACAAGGTCCTTGAGTCCAAGAGGATCATCAACCCATTCATTGTTCTCATTCTTAAGCATGTTAATGTTAAAGTTTCGGTTCATTCATTGAAGTTTGTGGGGGCATGCTAAAGTTTTCGGAATGATGGCTTTACCCATTTTGTCAATTGTGATGATTAAGGAAAATAAAGAATCAGGGACTTTGGAGGTGTAGTCTCCTTATCTTAACACTAGAAGTCGAGCACATGCGATGTGTGTGTAAGTCGAACTTTGACAGAAAAAACAGTGGTGGAGCCAGGATTGATTTTAGTTTGGGCCATGTCCTAAAACACAAAATGAAGGGTGGGCAGGGACAGAAGTGAAATAGTTCAAAAGCATAGGGGCAGATCAGTGGTTTCGTCTGCCATTTTTTGCTCACCAAAACGAAGAGCGGGCAGCGGGCGCATGCATCTCTCTCCTCCTTTCTTCGTTTCCTCTTCGTTGATTTCTTCTCCTTATTTTCCGCACAAAGACTGTCCTTCAACTGGGAATGGAAACCTTTGCTTTGTCCAGAAGCGAGCACCTGAAATCAGTACAATTAATACAATTTCTCATCGATACACTGTATATGTATTCTGACATCGCCGTTTCTCGATTTTGTTTGCCGATCCGTGATTTTGTGGCCGCTTTGCTCTTGCCATGGAAGTACACACCCATAGCCGCTAGCACAGTGATGGCGAGAGTCGTACTCTTCTGGTACTGGTAAACCCTAATTACCTCTTCTTTGTCCAAAGCACAAAAAGGACTCTTTTCTGGGGTTAGTAGGAATAGCTTAAACATCCTGCTTATGTTGAGACAGGGGATAAGATAGTTTATGCTAAAATAATTTCATAGTTGTATACTCGTGTTGGAATCAGCAAGATAAATGTAGCGTACATCTTTCCTTTCCTAGAATACACGTGAACGGGGTTCGATTACTGGTTAGTTTCAAAGGGCGCATTCAATATTAAACAATGGAGAGCCAGGAGAAAGACTATCTCCTTCTTTGTCATTGGTTCCGAACAAGGGATTCCCAACTGCTAGAAGTCGTCCTCGTCTAACACTTTCACATACTTATCTAGATAGGATTGGGGTCATTTGGTTTACAATTCTGCAACCTAAAACCATATGTAACTACTGCTGCATATAATGCTTATTTACTAACTCCTTAATGTTTGTATTTGTCATGTCTGAATCACTGAATCACTGTAATTTGGATACGCAGAAGTTCAGACTATATTTGAAGAGCTTAAGTGGAGTAGCTCAACACGGTGGGATTTCCAATTCTTATTTTGGCCCTCTTGAACAAAATAGAAATCACGGTTCTCTAGGAAGATTCGATATCCAAGCTTTGGCTGCTTCTGGTCAAATTCCTCCCCAAACATTACCAGCTCTGCGTGCTGAGTTTCTAGGTCGACCAACTGGTACGGTAGCTAAAAGTATATCCATGAATTGGGTCTTAAAGACTTTCTTTATGTTTTCTTTCCCTCTCCGTTGTAGACAATAGCTACTACCCTTCACTGATTATGGTTGTACCGTCTCCCACTGAATGTCATTTTTGGACGCTTATTTGCCTAGATTCCAAAACTCTGTACGAAGAAAAGAGGGAAGAATTATGTGAAAATTTGAAGACCAATGAATCTATTGGATGGGAAGTTGATGTCATAGATCCAAGGAGCTCCCAGCTAAATTGCTGAAGAAGGTAGTAGATAAGTGTTTTTCTTTATTTCATATTGTTTTGATGCAGCACCATTGTAAGATAATTCGTCCTATTTGATTTTGACCACGAATAAAACAAGCCTGATTAAATTTCACAGGAGTCTACAATGGGTCTTGTCAAATGGGTGCTGAACATGGGAGTTCTCTTACTGAGGTATAGGACTCTTTCTTTTAGCTATATGACAGTTTTTTCGTTGAGGCAATGTTTGGAAATTCAGACACATACTTTCGTAGTTTGTATCATAAATGGAATCAAGGAACACAATGGTGCAAGTAGAGTTAAGAAAGGTAAAATAGCAAGAATGGTCGGGTCCATTTTCTATATAACTTGGATTCTAGGATCCAAAAAACTGAACAGACACATGATTTGTCCTTCTTTCATGCTTCTTTTCATATATTATCAGACACATACTATCAGTTGTGATAGTTAGTATGGCATGTGCTGATTCATGTTTGGCCTTCAAATATGAGACTTGTGAGAACAGCTCAAGCTCTTGTTCCTCTTTTAGTTGTTTGTGGGAAGAATACAACCACATAAATACACAAGCTAGCATCTACGTATTAGTTCTATAGTGAGATCCAAATATTTCAATTTTCTGGTTGTTCTTTGCAGTAATTGATATTTATCTCTATTAAGGTCAGTATCAATGTTATCTTTTTTCCTCAATTTCATGTCAATAGTTCCATTTCTTGTGATTCAAAGATTGTACTTTTCAAATATTGATCATATTAGTTCCTTTTGTTGTTTCGTTCATTTTCTGGTTAGGTTCAATTAGTTTACGTGTGACTGTAGATTTTTAGCCACATGTTCCTAAGAGTATCCATTTATATGCTAATGATATCGGCAAAGCCTTAAATTTGGTTCCTACTTGTAGCCATATGAGATTAATGAAATGCAATTCTCCAATGACAGGATTTCCAAAATTGAATACAGATGGATGCTTCCAAAGCAATCCGGGAAAGGAGACATTCAGATGGATGTCTGGGGATGATAAGTCAATTGGCTGGTAGCCTTCTATGGAAGGATTCAAAACTGTAAAGTAGACTTGGGAGCAATAAAATGAGGTCTGTTCAACATGCTAAAGCTAGAATTGATTCCATAAGCTTTTCTATAGACACCTGGACTTTCAAAACGCCCTTTTTAAGGCACCTGGCCCCATTTTCCGTCCAAGTATAGACGGAAATTGCTGATGTGTCAATCCTCTCCCGTTAAAAACCCTTCAAACCCCATTCCACCTCTCTCATCTCTTTCCAGAACTCCAAAACCGACCTCCCATCTCCCTCTATCTCATTTCTCACTCAAACCCACCATGAATCGACACTAAAACTTCCAAATCCCAACCAAACTGATCTCCAGGAGCACAAATCTTCCACCAATCGGCCAAGGGAACTTTGAATCTCAAGGGTTTTCACTGCATTTTCGAGATTCTCAACAAAAGTAAACCGAAAATTTTCTCTCCCCTTTTGCCATGGTTGTTCATCTCTTTTCCCTCACATGTTTTCACCTCCAAATCTCGACAAACCTACACCCCCACACTTAATTTTTCAGATCCACACTCCAACCCACGTTGTTAGGACTCGGTTTGGTTACCCCTGTGCATGCCACGAACATCAGTCACACCAAATTGGGTTTAATCAGTTTGTGAGTTGGGTTGTACTGCTGTTGTTGTGCACATTTGATCAAAGAAGGAGAGGGTTTAATCAGTTTGTGAGTTGGGTTACCCCTACGCATCCCACGAACATCACCCACAAAGTTACTTCTGAGGTATTAGTCGAAAAGAGAAGGAGAGGGTTGGAGAAAATTATTGGGTGCAACACATTACCTCACTCATGCCCCCGTGTCATGCGCCAAGGGCCCATTTTAGGAGGGAGAATTGACACATCAGCAATTTCCGTCCATACTTGGACGAAAAATGGGGCCAGGTGCCTTAGAAAGGGGTTTTTGAAAGTCCAGGTGTTTAATTGATGCTAAGTAAAGTTCAGGTGTTTTTGGGACATTGAGTGTAAAGTTCAGGTGCCATTTTGAAATTTTCCCAAAGTATATGCAATTGTTGCAACTGCTATGTAAAATGAGAAGTAGGAGCAACATTCAGTCATCAATTCATTCATAGAGACCAAATAAGTGAAGTTCATGATGAGTGTGCTTGAAAAATGAAAAAGTTGAAATTCCAAATAAATTGCGAATGGGACAAGCTTATTACTATTGCTTTGGCTTGCATTTTTGTTTTGCTTCTTGCTGTTGTTTTATCTCAACATTCTGCAGTTATGATACTACTGTCTACTTACATTAGATAACATCTTTAAGATGTCTTTATGCTAGTTTGCTTTGATCTGGAAAGTTAGCACAGATCACAGAAGATACTTCAGCCAAAGAGCATCGTTGAAGCCGCAACAAATTTGAATCTTCCATTTGTGGTTCATTTATTCCATCAAAGGTGGATAGCATATTGTCATTATCTATTAGTTTACATGCATTGATATGTATTTTTATGGTACTATTTTTAAGATTGTCATTGTAATAGGATGGTACTATTTTTTTGTCACATATACCCATTCTGTTAGAAATTGCCAGACGTCCTACAAATTTTTTTTTTCCCCAGGCCTTCTGTAGATTCCTAGCTAATATGCTGAAGATGTTCTGAAAATATGTATAACAGGGACAATTGAATGGTAAGCATCCAAATGGACAATGATAACTGAGGTCAAAAGTGAGGGTTTTTTTTTTTTGTGGCATCTTTGCCTAATATGGAATTTGAACGAAGTTTGGAAACCAAAGTTGAACTAGTTTTGGATTTGAAGATAGCTGACTCATGAATGTAAAATGGTAGAGAAAGCCCAATCGAATGCCATTTTGTTATTTTTCTGTGTACTTGCCATTTGTCACACTGCAATTCCACAACCAAATGTGGAGGCTGGTGGCTTTACTTATGAAGCAAGCCTACACCATTAATATTGTACTGAGGCTTTTTAATGATTCTTGGGGAAATAAGGTACTATCAATACCTCAAAATGTCCCTTATTACTTGGTGGATAGCATATTGTCATTATATAATGTTTGTTGTTACTCTACTATGCCATACAGCTCTTTAGACAATGGTTATCCAAATCAAATAGTAAAACAATAATATGCATTTCTTATGCAATCATCTTTGCATTTGTATGTTTTTTCCCCTATAGAAGCATCGGAGAATCACTAACTTTCTATCTTTCCACAGCTTTCAAGCACTCAAAGTGCTAGAAACCAGCCATCTTCTCTCTCTCTCTCTCTGGGAGCTGACATGTCAAAGGGTGGATCATGGTTCCACTTTGTTCATAGTCCCCAAGTTAATATTTGCAACTAATCTTCCCATCATGAACAAAGCTACATGATCCGGTGCTCGATTTACTTTTTTTTTTTGCAGGCTGTTGCTTAAAGGGGTTATGCAGAGCTAAGAAAGGTAAAATAGCAGGAATGCTTGGGTCCATTTTATACATAAATAAGTTTCCAACATCCAAAAAAACTGAACATACACATGATTTGTCCATTTTTCATACTTATTTTCGTGTAGGATCATTCACATACTTTTGTCCATTCCTCAATTTTTTGCCAGGTTTTACGGAGCTGTGTCATGCTAATTCTTAAAGTTTCGTAGGAATAAAAAAGGTGGTTTGTTACTCACCATGGTTTTTCTACTTTTTAGTTCGCTTCCTTTTAATATTTGCACTGTTTTGTTGTCGAGTTGTTTCATTGGTTCAAAATTGAACGTTAGAATTGATTGTGGATAGCGGGGATTTGGTGCATCTCAAGTGAGACCATAACAATCCTGTTTAGAAGAAAAAGATTGGTCGCTCATGATACTTAACATGTACTGTACTTTTTTTTCCCGGATAGATTGACACAAACTTTATTCTTTTATAATAAAATAATTGCTTTGGCTAAATCAGAATTTTGGAAGAGCAAAATTATTTGAAACAACTGGATGCAGTTAACCGCAAGGGCAAAGCATTTGTTGATGGATGGGGTGAGAGTAATAGAGGATGCAGGAAATGAGTGTACTGTTGAATTAAGCAAGTGAGAGAGCCTGGAGCCAGAGGCTCATATCTTAAGGATATCTTAAGGATTCTGAGAAAGCAGAAATGTATCGGCTTCATAAGGAGAATCCTTTTTAAAGTTAGTTAAAGATTACACTTTTTGATAACCATGACATCACTTGAAGGTGGAATCACACGTTTCAACTAACACGAGGGAAGGTTTTGTTCACCCTCTTTTAAGGCGGGTTTTAGGGAGGGTGAACAAAATTAAATTCCTCTTTGTCGGCAACCAAAGGGAATCAAAGGAATGGCTGTGAAGCCACCAGTGGGGCCATCTAAAACCAATTATTTGATTCTTTGTAAATGACACGAATGGCCCACGCCGGAAAAACGTGCACCAAGGCAATGATGGAAATAAGTAACCAACTAAAGGGCATAAGGGCCATGAAAAAGAAAGGCTGCCAAACCAAAAAAAAAATATCAAAGCTACTTTTCTTTTTAGCTATTTTTCTTGAATAGAATACCTCATGTATCCATGAATATTTCGGGTACCTTTGATGATAACTAAAAATACTTCAAGTATTAGGGATAAACTATTTTTAGTAGAACACCCTGATAGATTGACACAAACTCTATTCTTTTAAAATAAAAAAATTGCTTTAGTAAAATCAGAATTTCGGAAGACAAAAATCATTTGAAACAACTGGATGGAAAGAGAAAAAAGGTACTGTATATGATGATGCATCAGAATGGTTGGTAGTAGGGTCTCAAACCGAGAGAAGAAAGCAAAGCATAGACAGCATGGGCCCTCTCTGCTTGAAACCCATGTGATTTGAGAGAGAGAGGAAATAATGGAGAGGGCTTTAGAAGAAAAACAACACCACATATTAGTTCAGAACAGGTTAAACAAAAATCTGGTCCCAAATACAGACTGTCGAAAGCATAGCATAAAAACAGCACCACATCTTTTTTTCTTTTTTGACGAGGAAACTGCACCACATCTGTGCAAGTAAAATCAAAGCTATCAATCACCTTTTTCGGGGATATTTTTTTCCCGTAGCAGCCACTGGTTGAGTAACGAAATTGATTGCCCCAATCTAGATTGGATCCCTCGCATCCTTAAATCTAAGAAAATTTTTGGTGTGGGAAATGGTATCTTGGAGGCTGGAGCAATCTTTTCATAGCCATCCTTTGGCAAATTCGGAAGGACAAAATTAAAATGAGTTTTGACAACATTGACATACCCCTAATTGTGAGCTTCAAGGCCATCATTTCCTACTTGTTTCTCCGTTTTTTGGACAAATTAGTGGCCACAGGGGTGTGCGCAGGCATGGCAAGACTCGTCGACGTTTAACGTGTAAAGAGGCGTGAGTGCCTTGAATTTGACTTCATATGTAGAAAGCGGTTGCGTCCGACCCAAAGGGCGAGGCTGAATGTTGGTTCGTCGTTTACCTACGAGCGAGGACTTAAAATTTCCCAACCGCATGGAAAATGAGAAGAAATGACGCAAAGGAAAATAAACAAACTTTAGATCTCACGGTTCCAAATTTGCTTTTGTTCGTGTATAGGTGTGCTAAAAAAAATTATGCTGGGAAACTCCAAACTGTTCTGTTCTGTTAAAAAAAAAAAGAGAGAGATCTCACGGTTCCAAATTTGCGTTGCTTAAAAAGTGAAGGAAGATATTCGAAAACCAATGGGCAAAAGTTGAAAGTCGACAAAACTCAAGAACTTTTCACATGCATGTCATGTAAATTTTTTATTTTAGTGTCTTTCCCTTGCAGTGTATTGTCCATTTCACTGTATTAAAAAGGAAGCATGAAAAGGAAAGGAAAATTTTGACAAAACTAAAGATGAAGCCATTGTGGTTTTGCTGGAGTAACTAACAGGTTGTGTTCGTGTAACAATTAACATGTTATTGCGTTAGAGAAGAATGGAGAAAGTATTTCAAAATCCCGAACCAGGTTGATTAACATTAGCAAGAAGTCAGATGCATGCGATTATGGAGATGCTATCGCATTCAGACAAGGAACAAATGGGCTTCACATCCACACATAACTCTTTATATTAACTGTATTTATTAGTAATCTATAACTTTAGCGTTGGAAACGTACTACATGAGAAGGAGTTAGCAAAGATTGTTTGGGGGATGATGATGAAGTTCTAAGAAGTTTTTCCGATGAAAGCCAATGATGTCGATGGGGTATTTTTTTTTATGGATTCCTAGCTTCTTGTTTGATCCTCTTTGTTTTCAGCTATGGCGGTTGTTTGGGCTTTAGCTTTCTTTGTTTATAGACATAGAAATACAAAGTGCAAAATGGATACGATGATATTCAAACAACCCATTCATTAAAATATACTAATCCATGTTTGCTTCTTCTTTGTTTTTTGGAAGTGTTATTGGCACTCCACTTTTATCTATTGACACTCCCTTTTTTTTTCTTTATTAGGTAAACTTACTAAGAAACTTACTCTTACACTTTATATGTAGAAACAAAAAAAAAAAAAAGAGTGTGAATAGAGAAAGGAGGGTGTCAATATCAATTCTTTTTTTTTTTTCCAACAAAATCCCAATGAAAGAAAAAGGGGGAATACAATGATGCATGAGAATGGGTGGTAGTGGGGTCTCAAAGAAAAGAAAGCAAAGCAATGAGAAAAGCATAGACAGCATGGCCCCTCTCTGCTTGAAACCCATGTGAATTGAACCAGTTTAATGCCCCAAATACAGCCTGTCAAAGCATAAAAGAAAAATAGCACTACATATTAAATCTGACCCCAAATACAGCCTGTCAAAAGCATAGAAAAAAACAGCACCACATCTTAATTTTTTCCTTTTTTTGACGAGAAAACTGCACCACATTTGTACAAGTAAAATCAAAGCTATCAGTCACCCCATTATCCTTCCATCTTGGGCACGAGTAATTCAAAAGATAATTGGCCATCTTGACTTGGTCAATGGACTTATAGTTATCTTGGAGTAATTATCCCGTGAATCATGGCCTAACTGCCTCCCACAAACCGTGGATTACACCGGGCTCTTTTAATTTCCGACCAACCAAATAAAAATATGGGCATAATCTTATAAAAATTAATCGGGCTAGCTTGTAAAAGGAAACAAAATTAATGTAAACCATTAATTTCACAAATGAACAAATTGTGAGCGTGTAAAATGGGTATGATCCCTCTAAGAAAATATCGCGGCAAAAGATCAAGAGAACTGAAACCGAGACTGAGGAGACAACTGTTCAAGCTAACTACAACAAATCGTAATAGTAGTTGGTTCCAAAGAGGAGAATACGAAAGCCTTTGCCACAGGGACACTTGATGTGTATGATTAGCACCTTCCCACTTGTCTCAACACTCGCAACATCTTCACTTTCAGTCTTAGGCTCATGATCATGCACCAAAAAGGTTATAGTACTACCTGGTTGACTTGGTGTGGGTCCACTACAAAGTGATGTCATGCTAATTACCTCTGCAATACACTTTTTGATAAGCATCACATCATTATGGTGGGACCCACACGTTTTAATCAATAAGAGGGAAGGTTTTGTACACTCTCTTTTAAGGCGGGTTTTAGGGAGGGTGAGCAAAATTAAATTCCTCTCTGTCGGCAACCAAAGGGAATAGAACGAATGGCTATGAAGATACCAGTGGGGCCATCTAAAACCAATTATGTGATTCTTTGTGATGCAGCGCAGCCTATGGAACAGAATCAATCGTGCAAGAGAAACGCGAACAATAAGATCGACCCAGAGGTACTCCCTCCTTAAACGATCACAATATGAGTAAAAACCCGTTTTCTTTAATTCAATAATAACCAACCCTAGCCGTTTAGGCTTACAACTTATTATATAGGAAACTAGAAACCCTAATTGACTTACTCCGAAAAAGGAAGTCAAATCAATGGAAAACGAAAATTACCAAAAAGGGAAAAATTCGGAAATAACAGCAAAATATCGTGGTAAGCCAACCGGACGAATTTAGGACACTCGGTATCGATACAGGGAGAATCCTGTATCGATACGGGTACATTCTGTTCGCCAACTAGCGCCCTGGTATCGATACAGCACAAACGCAGTATCGATACCGAAAGCCCACTTGTTGATTCTTAGGCCTTTTTAGGCCTACGTGGACGCAACCTGTCCATCCATGTGGACGCAACCCGGTCTGCATCATCCTCCTCTGCTTGAAGAAACTCGTCCTCGAGTTTATACAGTTGAATTCTCCGAACCTTGTCCGCTTCCATCTTGTACTTCAAATTGATTTTTCCGAAGCCAAATTCCAAAAAGAAATCTTCAAAAATTAGAGGAACAATTTCCATTGTTAGGTATGAAACACATGATTTGCTGCTTGCAAAATCTTCAATAAATTCCCAAAAAGGATCGATAAATTGTGATACTTCGAATCCTAACGATGGGCATATTTTGATCGCCTTTTTTCCCACGTTCAAGACGCCATCGATTGAATCCAAACCATCAACTTTGTCAAGGATAGCAACAAACTTCTTCTCAATTTCCACAAATTCATCATTCATATTTTCTATCACGTTATGAATGACAATTTTCTCCTCATCCGGGTACTCATCGAATTTTGGAGGTGAATCCCAATGAATTTCTGACTGCAACAACGATGAATCTGTGTCCAAAAATATTTTATCGGACTCTTCCTCTAATACATCGTCGATAGAATCTCCTACGTCTCCCTCAACTAAAATTTCTTCTATAACCTCTTTTTTTCTCCCTCCATGGAATTGAGGAAGCCCAATTTTTTTTGGAATCTCAATTTTCATACTAGACTTACAATAACGAGAGCCACGGGTTCTAGCCGCAACGTCTCTATACCGCTCCCCTTGGTAGTTTCCGCCACCAAAAGGTTTGATATCTTCATCGTCTGAAAAACCATCCTCGATCAGAGGGTTAGATCTAACAGGGCGACGGCGAGTTGGGTTAGCGATCTCTAAAGCATCCATGCGCTGGACAATGTTTCCAAACATGGCTCTGAGTTCAGCAAAACCCTCCTCCATCCGAGCATCTCGAGCAGCATCATCTCGTTCATAGATTTCGTCAATACCAGCGGTTCGACCACCCCCTCTTGCACGTCCTATATCGCGTCTCGCCGCCATGACAGGATTGCAACGTGTGGTCTGATACCAACTGATGCAGCGCAGCCTATGGAACAGAATCAATCGTGCAAGAGAAACGCGAACAATAAGATCGACCCAGAGGTACTCCCTCCTTAAACGATCACAATATGAGTAAAAACCCGTTTTCTTTAATTCAATAATAACCAACCCTAGCCGTTTAGGCTTACAACTTATTATATAGGAAACTAGAAACCCTAATTGACTTACTCCGAAAAAGGAAGTCAAATCAATGGAAAACGAAAATTACCAAAAAGGGAAAAATTCGGAAATAACAGCAAAATATCGTGGTAAGCCAACCGGACGAATTTAGGACACTCGGTATCGATACAGGGAGAATCCTGTATCGATACGGGTACATTCTGTTCGCCAACTAGCACCCTGGTATCGATACAGCACAAACGCAGTATCGATACCGAAAGCCCACTTGTTGATTCTTAGGCCTTTTTAGGCCTACGTGGACGCAACATGTCCATCCATGTGGACGCAACCCGGTCTGCATCACTTTGTCAATGACACGAATGGCCTACGCCAGAAAAACGCGAACCAAGGCAATGATGGAAATAAGTAAGCAACTGAAGTGCAAAAGGGCCATAAAAAAAAAGGGTGAAAGAGGAATGTGAGTTTTACCTTTTAGTACCAGGATCATATCCCGAATAACAAAAGTAACAACAAATAACAAAAGTTCACTAACAACTTAAATAAAATAAAAAACGTTGACTTGGCTTTTTGAAATTTTTTTTTTCAGTTTTTACTGAATTTATTTAGAATTTTTCTAAATTTCTTTACTCTTTAGAAAGAGATAATATGTGAAATTAGGAGACAAGAGGATAACTAATAGTACTTTTTGCAAAACAAATGACTGGCCGGTTTGATAACTAGCTTAGTGAATGATGGACCTTTTCTTCTTCAATTCAATCCAAGGATAGAATGCGCATACACATGTTATTATTGTAAAAATCAAATAACTTTCATCACTGAACACTTTTTCACCACTAAGCACACGGTGACGCGCGAAGCACGTCAACTACGACTAGTTTGAATAGATAGAAAGAAGTAAAGAAGTCACTTTTATGAACGAACACCCTTGATACTGTGGTTATTCTTCTGCTATCCGAACACCTCTTTTTTTTTTCTTTTTTTTTTTCCGAACACCCTTGATATAGAAATAGAAATACAAAGTGCAAAATGTAATACGATGATATTCAAACAACCCATTCATTAAAATATACTAAATCCATGATGGCTTCTTCTCTTTTTTTTCTTTTTCTTTTTTTTCTACAAAATTCGAAGGAAAGAGAAAAAAGGTACTGTATATGATGATGCATCAGAATGGTTGGTAGTAGGGTCTCAAACCGAGAGAAGAAAGCAAAGCATAGACAGCATGGGCCCTCTCTGCTTGAAACCCATGTGATTTGAGAGAGAGAGAGAGAGGAAATAATGGCACCTCCACGAATCTATCTTTGCAAATACATTATGATGATGGACTTGTGTGTAATTTATCCTACTATTTTTTCAGCCACCTATCCAATCAGTTCACATCAATACTTGTTGCATTATTGCAGTTGATTATTCAGAGGGTAGGGGCGGCCCGTATGGTGCAAAAAGTCACAATAGCTCGTCAATTGGGAATTAAAGCTACTCTGTCTCTACTTCCTAAAAACTTCTGCCCATTGTTCTCATCTCATCTCTCTCGCGTTGTGTTCTGCTGAACTTGTGCTCGTTTTCCTTGCTTCAGTTTCTCCCTGTGGTAATCTCTCTCTCTCTCTCTCTCTCTCTCTCTCTCTCTCGTTGTGTGTTCCTACGTTGAATTGTAGTTAGGCTTGAAATCCTATCTGCTATTTGCTTTCATTTGTTCTGTCGTTTGGCTAATAATCTTGCTTTCTTCTTTAATTTACCTCCTCCTGCTTGATTCCCATACCTTCGCTTTCATTTTCTACTTGCACTGCCTTTTGCTTTCGTTCTCGCCATCTTTTGGCTTTCCATCTTTCGTTTCTTTGATTTCTTCTAAGCACCAAGAGGAGAAAAAGCAAAAAAAAAAAAAAAACATAAAACAAAAAGAGTGAGAAAAATACTAGAAGAACTGAGAGATGGCGGCCGAAGCAGTTTTGGGGGGAATTGCGGGCAAACTTGTTGAGAAAATCTGGGATTATACGGTTGATCCAATACTTCGACAATTCAGCTACATCTGTTGCTTCAACAGAAATATTGAAAAACTGGACACTCAATTGGAAAAGCTTCAACCGATCACACGAGAGGTGCACCAGTGGGTTGATGCTCACCACCTACAACTAAGAGTTATTCCACAGAATATTGAAGCTTGGCTGAAAAGAGCGGATGATGTCAAAATGGAGGTTGAGGAAATTATAAAAGAGAAGCCCGAAGTCAAGAAAGGGTGTTTGAATGGGTGGTGCCCGAATCTCAAATGGCGTTACTCACTGAGCAGGAAAGCCGTGAAGAAGACTGAGGTCATTGTTGACCTCCAAAAAAAGGGTGGAGAGTATACTATACCGTCGTCCAGCAGCCCGCCTCCTACATGCTTGAAGGCCCTCCCCAGTAAAGATAATACGGCGATTAAGTCTCGAAGCGTTACCATGGAAAAGATCATTGATGCTCTGAAAGACGATAAGATCAACTTGATTGGGATTTGTGGGTTGCCGGGAGTGGGCAAGTCAACAATGGCGAAAGAAGTTGCAAAACGAGTGAAAAAAGATGGTCTCTTTGTTGAAGTTGCATGGGCCGATGTCAGCCAAACGCCAGACATAACCTACGTTCAAGCTTGCATTGCAAACATGCTTGGTTTGAAAAAGCTTGGTGACGAACCAAGCCCGAAAGTAAGAGCTGATCGCTTATGTGAGAGACTTCTGCAAGACAATAAGAAAATCCTTGTCATACTGGATGATGTTTGGGCATCATTTGATCTAGAGGACATGGGAATTCCTTTGGGTGGTGCTAATAAGAATTTCAAAATGCTTTATACGTCGCGGAACCAACGTTTGTGGCATGATCCAGAAATTACTAAAATTGAGATCCCTCTTGAACTTTTGTCAAAAGATGAAGCATGGGAACTATTCAAGAAGCAAGTCGGTGATTGTGCTAATGCTCCAGATTTGCAACCCATAGCCAAACAGATTGTGAATGCATGTGGATGTTTACCGCTCGCGCTAGTACTTATTGGTAAAGCACTTTCCGAAGAAAGTAGTGGAAATTCCACTATGAACATATGGGAAGACATGCGTGATCGGCTTACTTGTTCAAGCAGCACTCCCGAGGATAGGGATTGGTCTCCTATTCTAGAGCTAAGTTACCGAGCTGTAAAAGATGAGGAAGCTAAGCGCTTATTTTTGCTTTGTTGTTTGTTTGAGGAGGATAAATCTATCCCTGTTGAAGTTTTGGCCAGATACGCATTGGGATTCTCTCTTTTTCATGACCGAATAAAGGGAATGAGAAATACGAGGAATCGAGTTCTTAAATTGGTTGCTGATCTTGAAAGACGTTATTTACTGCTTGACGATAATGAGAGAAATGATAAGCATGTGAAAGTGCATGACCTAGTGCGCGATATGGGCATATCTATTGCATCCAAATGTAAAGGTGCTCTAGGAAGCCATGGTACAATATCTGAGTACCCAAAGAAGGATGCTTGTGAGTATGCTCTTGTAAGCCATGGTGCAGTATTTGAGTGGCCAAACAAGGACAAGTTTCAGCATTATACTTGTATCTTGGTGATATCGGAGGAAATTATGGAGTTTCCTGAAGAATTGACATGCCCAAATCTTGAGTTTCTACTGTTACGATGTCGCATACCTGAGAAACTATCTTGCCATTTTTTTAAGGGGACGGAAAAACTCAAAGTTTTGGAACTTTATGAGTATGCTGGTATCATCCCAACCCTTCAACCCTTGACGAACCTTACTATGTTGTCTCTTGAAGGATTATATCGTGGTGATCGGGATTATGTGCCTGTGATAGAGCCTGCAATTGGATATCTATTGAATCTAGAAATTCTCAGCTTTCGCTCTTTGGGAATAGAAAAGCTACCAGAAGAAATAGGAAAGCTGGTAAAGTTAAGGTTGTTAGATCTTACAGGGACTTCTAGGTTGGAGACAATACCGCCACGCGTCATATCTCGTTTGGTTCGTTTAGAAGAACTATACATGATGCGCAGCAAGTTTAGTTATTGGGAAGGAGAAGGCGAGCAAAAAGGGATAAATGCAAACCTAAGAGAGTTTGAGCATTTGTCCAATTTAAACACTTTAGAGATCCGCATAAGCGGTGTACTTATCCCAAAAGTCCCAATATTTAGCAAACTAAAAAAATACAAGGTCATAATAGGAAGTAGTGACAATTGGTATTTTGGGGACATACAATACGAAAGGGAATTGTCCGTTGGCTCATGGCCGGGTCGGGATATCCCTGAGGATCATGGAGTGTTAGACTCGCTCCTAAGGAGTAGTGATCATATATTGCTCCGGAACAATGATCTGGTGCGACTCCAGGACAATGATAGGTTGCGACTCCAGGATGGGGTTGATAGACTCCAACAACTGAAGTTTCTGGAAATTGAACACTGTAAGACACCAGAATGTCTTGTCAATACCATGAATCGGGTCCAACAACAACCTAATGCTGCTGCTACTGCTGTTTTCCCTACCCTGGAGAAATTGTATCTTGACACAAATGACGGTTTAAGAGGGATATGCCACGGCCCGATTCCAGCGGGTTCCTTTGGGCAACTAACTAAAATTGAGACCTATGGTTGTAATAGTTTGAAACATCTCTTCCCGCTACCAATTGTAGAATTTCTCACTCAACTCAAAATCCTTGTAATATTGTGTTGTGCTACGATGGAAGAAGTTATTTGGAAGGAGCAACGAGAAGATGTGCAAATTGCAACCAGCAATAGAATCGAGTTCCCAAAGTTGGAAAGTTTATGTCTTGAGAATCTATCAAGTCTCGTGGGTTTCTGCAGAGGAATTGACCGGATTGATTTTCCTCGATTGAACGACTTGCGTCTTCGTAATCTAGGGAAGTTGAAGCGCATCGTCCACAACAACAATAATCAGTCTTCCAATTCAGAACCAAACAACAATGTCGGCTCCCTTTCTCTTTTTCCCCAAATGGTATGCATGCATATCTTTTCTCTCTCTCTTTATTTCTCCGTTCCTTTCTTCAAATTTTCAACAAAAAAAAAAATGTAATTGCTAACGTATTGATGTGAGAACAAGTATATTCTTCCTCAAGTGCAGAATTTCATAGGGAAACAATTAAACAAACATTTAAAAATTCTATGAGCAACCGTGTTAGAAGGATATGTTTACTAATTTCTTTGTTATTGTTCATCATCACCATGCCTTACCCTTTTACCATGTAGGCTGTGAGCTAGTAACTTAAACGAAACTTTAAGGTGCGATTTATCCAAATTTGGAAATATCTTGCTCAAAACTTTTTATAAAATGTGTTTAAGTCTATTGCTTTTTTTTTTTTAAAAGAAGAAAGAAAACTCTAATTCGTTATCCAAATTACAGAGATGCAAGTGACTTAGTTATTAAACGTGTCTCGCCTTAATTATTAACGTGTCAATATGTCAAAATGCCAGGACATGGAAAAGTGTCTTAGTGATTTGATCTAGTTAAAATACTAAATATGTTTTTGGACGAGAATACTGCTCTTAAGTCGGCCTCTTAGTCTAATTCTGACTTCGCCACTGGTGCTGTTTTGTTTTGCAGGTTACATTTCCTAGCTTGGAGAAGTTGGAACTCTTTGAGCTCAAGAATGTGAGCAATGAACTTCCGGCCTTCTCATTATCTAAGCTGAAAAAACTTTATGTGATTGGGTGTGATAGTTGGAGAAATGTGTTCTATCCTTCCATGGCCGCAGTTCTTGTGAATCTCCAAACACTAGCAATTATAAATTGCTCAAAGATGGAAACGATAGTTGACTGGGAAGAAGGACAAGAAAGAGAAATACCGAAAACTCTGTTCCCTCAATTGATGAATTTGGAACTTAAAAGTCTCCCACGTCTGACGAGCTTTTGCCACTTCACTCATCCTATAGAATTGCCACTTCTAAGCAAGATTGACATTTCGGGTTGTCGTAGCATGAATTTTGGACCCGTGAGTGCCCCAAATTTCTACTTCCAAGGTGTATCCGGGAATATCGATCATGCCATAGAACTTATGCAAAAGGTATGAACTTATGCAAAAGGTATGAACTTATGAATTATTTATACGAACTATGGCATCATATCCTTTTCTTTCCTTATTTTCTCTTTCTTCTTTCAAAGACTGCAATTTTGGGTAAATTTTTCTGTAAAATAGCAAGAAAAAGAACCATGCAAGCTCCATGCTGTCAAAAAGTATGCATTCTAAAAACAACGTACTTATTTATTATTTTCAAATAGAATGGTTTTACGAGTAGTTTTTGGTTTGCATTGAAAGCTGAATTGTAGATCCATCTATAGAAATGTATTGGCATGTACGATTTCTTCCTTTCAATTACAACATTTCGAGACTATAATTCTACGTATCCATGAGAGTTTATCACATTGGCATACTAACAATGAGATTGACATTTATTGCTATAGAGGAAGGAACTATTTGATATCTCTAAAATGTATCTAATTATTTTCATGTTTGGGGAACTTGATTTATCTCCTTCTCTGAGTCCATGAATCTTAGCAGTCGAATGAAAAAACCGCTAGAGTAGGCCTCTATTCATTCTTCGAAAACTCCTATTCAAGTAGTAATATCCATCCTGCACCCCAGATAATATTTTGATTTCAAACAGAGCATTGGGAGTACTACAGATTGTAGTGTTGCAATAGTGGTTTCTGTTGCAACATTAAGAGAGAGGTAGAAAAAAAATTGTGTTGATAATTAATGATTACAAGACCAACGGTAGATTCTGTATTCGACTTAGTTGAATGAATTCCTCTCTTATTGCAAAAAAAAAAAAAAAAGACCAATGGGAGATTATGTAGGAAAACCTTTATAATTCCTAATACCTAAGTATTGACTAATTACCCTAACAATAAATAAGTAAATATGAAAATTACATCTTATCAATACAGTCCCAGTTTCGGCAGATTTCCTGATTTCTCCACTCTTAACTCTAGCAATATTAGGCTTTAGGAATTGCAATACAGTCCCAGTCTTTACCATGCTTGTGCATAAAACCTATCTTTACCATTCTTGGATAGTACATAAAAGTAGTTCAAAATAGAAACCAAACCAAAACCGAATGGATGGCCAGCTTAGCAAATTTTGGGCATTCATTAAATTCAAAACTGATACCAAGTTAATGCATAAATAAAAAAACCACTCTGTGAAAGATTTTCTTCTTGGGTTTGGTTTTATTCTTCCTCGTCTATTCTATTTCCTTTGTAGTACAGGATAGTCTATCCATTTTATCTAAAGAGTTTGGTTTTATAAATATCGTAAAGTTGTGGCTCCTTTTGGCCATGTGGTCTGATTTCCATCTTGAGTTGCGGAATTATTTATGCATGCACGTGTGTGATGTCCGTATTGTTTCCTCAATTAATTGAATACTTGTCAATCACAAGCTCATCCATGATGGTATCTATTATTATTAGGAGGAGCGGAGAAAGGAGGAGGAGCGGAGAAAGGAGGAGGAGCAGAGAAAGGAGGAGGAGCGGAGAAAGGAGGAGGAGCAGAGAAAGGAGGAGCAGAGAAAGGAGGAGGAGCAGAGAAAGGAGGAGGCTGAGGAAGTAAGTTCTACATACATTCTAGTTTTACGTATTTTGTACAATTAATTGATTTAACAATAATCTTTGCTTTGATTTGCAAGCAAATTATAAAACCAGAAAGTAGCATTGAACCTCCAACAAGTTGTGGCATTGGTTTCTGTTACAATAGTTTTTTTGAAAGGGAAAACTTATTCAATATGTAAAAATCTTGACAATTAGTACATTGAGATGGGGTGGAGGGGAGGGAAATCCAACCAAAGATCGAATGAAAGAAAGAAGAAACACAAAAAACAAAGGAACCGCCCAAACAACAGCCACCCGATGAACATAGCCTCACTGCGATCAACTAAAATGGACCATGCCATGACACCGCCGCAACCCAGCACAGTTAACAGAAAGATCAAGCCATGCCACAGCCACAACTGCAAACAATAAGGTTGTTGCCAAAACAGAACACACAGAACCCAGCACCAAACCCCAAAAGGCTACCCACCCAACACCAGCGGTGACCAAAAGATCACCTTCGTTATACAACGACCTAACCGGACAACACATTACAATATTGAGAGCGAGGAAACAAATCACTGTTGGGATTTATACCAAATCCCACCCACACCGAAATGTAATAAAATTAAAGAGCAACAAGAAGAACGAAAACGCAATATTTACGTGGTTCGGCCTTGATGTCTTCTCCATGGGAGAGAGAAATTTCCACTATCATCAAGTTTACAAAGATCTCATAAACACCCAAATATGTATTCAACTTACAACACAAATAGGGAAAAGATCTCACCAAAATAGTTGAACAAACCCTTTACGTACAGCTGAAATAGAGAGCAAAATACAACAACAAAATAGCCCGAACGATCACACACTAGCTGCTCGAAATCTGTTTCAACCAAGAAAAAAAGGCTGCCGTGCCCTTTTGTTTGTTTTCTTCTTCTCCTTGGTCCACTGAAGTCTCTCTCTCTTTTTCTCTAATCTCTCTTTCTAGATCCCCTTATTTCTCTTCTTTCACTATTGTTTGGAAGCCAAGGAAAATAAATGAAAATAAAAAAATTTCCGCCTCCTTTGAGTGGTTTGAGAGGAAAAATAACTAAACTAAATAATTTCAACTAAAAAATTTTCTCCAAACATTCCTCAATCTTTCCCTCTTTTTTCCTTTCTTTTTTCCTAATTACCAAACAGAGCGTAAAACACATAATAAAAAAGATTTTTCTAGTAGCTTCCAAAATAAAACCCCAATATAAGTGCTAAAAAAAAAAACTTTTGGGGTTCCACAAATCCTCTTGGGCCAAACATTTATTTGGCTATATTTCATTGGCAAACCCAATAATCACCACATAAAGAAGCTAAATAACAACTTAACATGCTCTGACTTACTACATTTACAGTTTGAGCTAATTTTCCGGATCCCTCCACTCTTAACTCTAGCTAGCTAGTAGGGCAAGGAATTACAGTATATACCATTATTATACACAACTATCAATTTTCTCTCGTGAATGATAGTAAATAAAGAAAGTTCAAAACAGAAACCGGAGCCGGATGGACACCTATGTTAATGGAGATTCCAGATCGAGTTGTAAAATGAGGTTGGTACCACCTCAATTTCTTATAGTAAAGCCACCGAGAAAATCAGACCAAATGCCGAATTATCAAAAACCCCAAAGAGATAATGTGCTTACGTCCATCTTTGTGGGAATCTGCTTATTGGATGGACAGCTTAGCAAATGTTGGGCATTCTCTAAACTCAGAACTAAAATTGAATCAAGTTATAAATAGCAAACAACTCTGCGAAAGATTTTCTTTCTTTCTTTCTTTCTTTTTTTCCCTCATCTATTCTTTTTGTTGTTTGATACTGTACGATATAGCTTTGTGATAGTAAAGGTGTGGCTGGCATAATTTCACTGCGAATTTGTATAAAACACCATTTTTTGTGCTCCAGAAGCAGAATCAAGACATATGAAAAGAGTAAAACAGAAACACAAATCAACAACCATCCTACTTTACAATGGCTCCAGGGTCCAGTAACATAAACAAAGGCTAGTGTTTTTTGTTCCATTTAGGGATGGCCATCTCGGCCGACCCGCCCCTATCCAACCCGTCCCCTACCCATTCGGAGAGGGGATTTGGGGATTTTTTCGGGGATCGGGTAGGGGATGGGGATTATTTGTAAAAAAATTCGAGGATCGGGTAGGGGATGGTATTGTCAGTCCCCTACCCGGTCCCCTCCCCGATCCCCACCCCTCCCCGTTCCCCGACCCTCCCCGCATCCCCATTCACACACACACACACACATATATATATACATATATGTATATTGTTGGAGCTTTTGGAAGAGGGGCTGTTGGAGACTTGCTGAAACTAATTTATGATTTTTATTTGATGTTTGTTGAAACTGAGTTGTGTATTTGAAATTGTTGGAGACTTGCTTAAACTAATTTATGATTTTTATTTGATGTTTGTTGAAACTATGAGTTGTGTGCTTGAAAATATGATGGTATTACTATTAGAATAATTGTTGTTGAGTAGAAGACAACCACCATGAAAATATGATGTTTGTTGAAACTGTAAAGATGAAACCATTTTATGCATAGGCATTGGCAGCAAGAAAATATGATGTTTGTTGAAACTGTAAAGATGAAACCATCGGGTATTTGAAACCATTATATGAGGTTGGATTTCTGTGTATTGTCGGTGCGCCAAATTAACGTCCCTACTAAAAAAATATGTACCTCTTTCATACATATGACTAGTGCATCGATTTTCGGATCCCCGATTCCCCGTGGGGATCCCCGTTCCCCGCATCGGGGTGGGGATGGAGGTTAAAATAAAATCCCCGGTGGGGATCGGGGAGGGGATGGGGATTGATATAGGTTCAGGGATCGGGGATGGAGGTAGTGGTATCCACCCCCTACCCTCCCCATGCCCATCCCTAGTTCCATTGTAGGTCATAACAACAGATTTATAAATATGGCTCTATACATACATCTCCCAATAGCAGATTTATAAATATGGCTCTATACATACATCTCCCAATAGCAGATTAATAAGTATATACATCTCCCCAAAAAGAAAAACAAATGGGTACTTTTTACTTCCTAATAGAAAACTGCAAATTTGTAAATAAAAAGAGGAATCCATATAAAAAAATTAAATTGTTGACGTATAACCCGATCTAAACTTTGATTCCGGCCGACAAAAGTTCACTGCAAATTTGTAAAAAAACACTGCGAATTTGTAAATAAAAAAAAGGAATCCATATAAAAAATTAAATTGTTGACGTATAACCCGATCTAAACTTCGATTCGGCCGACAAAAGTTCATTGCGAATTTGTAAAAAAACACTACGAATTTGTAAAAAAAATAGGATAAATCCCAACATTCAATCAAAGTGGAAATCGAACAAGAAAGAAGCAACGAACCCAATCTGAACTTTGAAGTTCTGTTGAACCCAACATTTTAATCAAAGTGAAAAGTTTCACAGGAGATCTGACGACACACGGAGTCTTCCTGGTTGCTAGTTGTAGATCACTTTTAGGGCATAGAGCACTTTGGCAGTGGAGGGCTTTGTCGGTGGTGCCTTCTCATCAGGACCCGATTTGGTTGATCTAATCTAGTAGCTCCGAAAATTTCATCTAGAGGAAACCTAACGGTGGACGTGGTCAGGGCCAGACGGCAATGGGTGGTCGCCAGTCGTAGAAATACTGGCTCTGTAAGTACCGTAACCAATCCCTTCTTCCTCTTCTTTCTCTTCTCTTTCTTGCCTGTGCGATTCGCGAATGGAGTTGCAGATTTGAGATGACAAATCTCTATCTGCTTTGGATTTGCTGAACAAGTTTCAAAAAAAAAAATTTTGTTTTGGATCAAGGGTCTATTTTAGTTTGGGCCTTTAGGTCCAAAGGTCATACAATTCTTTAGGCCTCTTTCAAAGTAAGATTGGGCCTGTATTAAAATTTTTTTTATTGGGTCAAAAAAAGTCCTACTCTAACCTATTATCAAAAAATATGGGGAGGAATTGACGGGCCGGTCCAACTTGTGGACCCAATTTACGTCCAGGTACAACTAATTCTAAGAAAGCACGGCTAAGGTTTTTTCCTAATTTTCTACCCAAAATGACCCTTGCACTATTACAAAATCAGAAAAGAAGCAACGCTAATGCTTCAGATGAACGCTATTCTCTCTCTCTCTCCTCCGCTCTAGACCAACGCTGCTTCACATCAACGCTGCCTCTCTCTCTCCTCCGCTCTCTCTCCACTGCTAAGCATGAAATCAACGCTCTCTCTCTCCTTCCTTAATTCTTCTTATTATTTAATCCTTTTTTCTCCCTCCCTCCATAATCTCACCAATCTTAGTAAATCTCCACCTCCTCACACTATTTTCGAAAGCCTTATCTACTTATTTGGACCTCATAAAATACACTAAAATTCAATGTCATCCCTATAATTTTTTACTTAACAATTACGTCCTTATATTTTTTGAGGAATTTCAATTTTTCCCTTCTGTTGGCTCACTAACGGAAATCACTTATATGTCTAACTGTTGGCTTGCATGGCAATGACGTGGAACTTGTCCTCGGATCTATCTCTAATCACCCCTGATCTCTTTCTTCCTCCTTCGTTTGCCCTCTCTCTCTCTCTCTCTCTCTCTCTCTCTCTCACACACACACACACACACACACAACCAGCCACCCAATCACCACCCATTACTTGCAAGTTTGCAACCCTTTTTTCACTTTATCGTTCTCTTGCAGAAGACCCGAAGAACTCAAGTCCACTTCCACCTCTTTCCCTCCATCTCTTATTTTTTCCTTCCTTTTTGTTCAAATGAAATTACATTGTTCAATTTTGTAATTAGTATAGAGAGATAAAGCAAATTGGATATTTTGGGTGGTTGTTGTAGCGGGTTTGCGAAGAGTTAATTGAATGGAGAGAGGGAGACCAATTGAACCAAACCCTGTCGGGTTTGCTAACACGTAGGGAAAATTTCAAAAGACCCCTAAACTTTCTGACAATTAGCGATTTAACACCCGGACTTTAACCGTCAACAAAACCACACCCGAACTTTATATTCCGTCAACAAAAAAGCCCCTGCCGTCCAATTCCGTCACGTTTTTAACTGAGGAGGCCTAACGGATGGACTTAACAATGGTTTTGTCCGTTAAGTGCCCAAAACGACGTCATTTTGGGCATAACTAAAAAAAAAAACTAGTTCAGGGATTTTTTTGTTGACCGGCACTTGCAAGATTAAGATCGTATAATCTTAATGAAACCTTAAACGATTGGATCGGGCACTCACGTATTTAGAGAAAAAGTTTGACTCTTCAAATCTCAAATGTGCATTTTTTGGTGGGCAATTTTTTTTTTTTTCGGTCATCCGTCATTTCTGATCTATTAAATGGGGAAGGGGGGAATGGGAACCGATCTCGGGATGTAGTGTGGAACATCCAAGAGCTCTACCGCATGAGCTAACCACCACTTGCTTTTGGTGGGCAATTTGAAGAGTGTTATTAGGGACTGATTTTTGGGTGCAGGTTTGGTCAATTGATGGCGGGTAATGGAATTTGGTTAAAAATTGTATGCTATCAAAGTTAGGATTTTTTTTTTTACGAATCAATATTAGCTGTTGACTACTCAATCATCATCTTTGTTTAAATCTAAGTGGAGTTTTATTCATTTTCACATTACCCAATGTTAGCCGCGTAGGCATTTTCTGTCGGAAAGTGAACGGAAAGGTAACATTGAAGTTTGTTAGAAAATAAGAGGATGAAATTGATATGTAAAAATTTTAGGGACGAAATTGAAACATGATGTATTTTTTGAGGACCGAAAAAGTAGATAAAACTTTTCGAAATTAAATGCAGATTTTATGATGCGTAACCAAATTCAGAAATCTTGTACCATTAATTTCTAAACCTTGAAAATCGTGGACGAATAACAATTAACAGTGAATGATTAGTTTATTACTTATCAGGTTTTGTTTCATAGTGATGGATTAGTTTATTACTTATTAGGGGTTTTTTTAACTGTCAAAGATTAATTTATTAGGCTTTTGCCTTTTGTTTAATAGATGGCAAAGGGAAAGGGGTGGCCTATGAAGGTGAAGCATGAGCTTCATGAACACGAACTTGAGCTGATACGACAGCCCTACTACACATGCGATGGGTGTGAGGAAGAAGGAGAAGTATGGTCTTTTTGTTGTAAGGATTGTGATTTTGATCTGCATCCAAAGTGTGCTTTGGAAGAAAACAAGGCAAACAAAGGGGATAACAAAGATGGTTTGGAGGAAGGGGCAACAACTAAGGGGTGGCCTAAGAAGGTGAAGCATGAGCTTCATGAACACGAACTTGAGCTAATTAAACGCCGGAACTACATATGCGATGGGTGTAAGGAACGAGGAAAATTATGGTTTTTCTGTTGTAAAGATTGTGATTTTTATCTGCATCGAAAGTGTGCTTTGGAAGAAAACAAGGCAACCAAAGGGGATTACGAAGATGGTTTGGAGGAAGGAGCGAACTAAGGAAGGGTGGGTTTGCGATGGAGATGTCTGTCACAAAGCTTAAGAAGTTTGTGTTTTCGAAACTATGGCTTTCCGATCTTCGGTTTGTTTTCATGTGTTCCTGCTTGTAATAAAAGTTGGGTAAGTCTTAGTTTAAGGTTTGAATGCATGTAACTTTTATTTTTAGAGAGTATTTGTGTGCTACTTCTGGTGCGAGAAAGGTACTCTTCTTGGTTGGAAGTGAGTGTGGCAGCCATTGTTTGCCATGGGATGGGATAGCAGGGGATTACAGAGTGTGGTAGAAGGGAAATGACAATTGCAGATTCATGTATGTATTCCCTTGTGTGGTGTGCGTAGCTTCCTCAATTTATTAAGTATTTATCAATCACAAGCCCATCTATTAAGCTATCTATTGTTTTCAAGAATTCAATAAAAGAGAAGGATGATCGAAGAAAGGAGGCGGTGGAGAAAGAGGACATGGATGAGGAGGACGAGAAGGATCAAGAGGAAGTAAGTTCTACATGTATTCTACTTTTCTAAACATGTTCTACTACTAGTCAATTTGAAAACTTCAATTCTTAAGTCAAGAATTTTGAAGCAAAAAAAGAAACTTTTAGGCCAACCAGTTACTGACATCCGATTGAGTTGAATTTTTGCATGGTCTCCTAACAAAAGAATCTAGACAAAATTCTCAATTTTGATCATCAAAGTGGGACTCGCTAATGAGCATACAATTGCATAAGTTGAACAGAAGCGAGGGTGAGACCTCGTAGAATATCTTCAGCTGAAAGCAACATTGTTTGTCAATCTGCAGAAATATGTTTTAATGAAAAAATTTCTTCCATCAATAATAAACATTTGAAGACTAGAAGTCTACCTATGAAAGTTTCCCGTAATTTGGCGTATTACCAAATAAGCTTTAGAGCTTGGCAAACCTCATGGTGTATTCATTTCAAAATTTTACTTTTATTGCTCTGGAGGGAAGTACAACCCCTTTCACTTCCTGTTGCGTAATTTATTACTTATGTACAAAGACCCAAACTTGAAAATTTGATTTCTCTATGATGTTTCCACTTTTTATGTTTGGGGACCTTGATTTATCTCTTTCTCCGAGCCCAACAATTGCAACGAGTCAAAGTAAAAAAACCACTAGAACAAGTAGGCCTCCCTTTAGTCACTGCACTGTTTGGGTGACTATGGAATATTTGTAGCTTATTTGCTATTCCTTCAATCAATGACCGTGTCATTATGAAAATAACGTATCATTGCTAAAATAACACATGAATCCTTGGAATCTCCAGCCCGTTCAAGATCTTCTTGTTTTGCTTCAAATTCTGATCTCATTTGATGCTGCATTTCATTCCTTTTGGTGGTCACACTTGTCCTCCTTGATGCTGCGTTGGTCCCCTTTCATTGAGGTCTGGTGGTCCTGGTTCGGTGAAACTTCTTCTCCTGCTGCTGGTAAAGTTGTTGGATGTTTTTGGTTTTGGGTTTTTGGTGTTTGTTTACTTTCAGCTCTGTGATGGCCTTGTATTTTGGCCTTCTTACAATCACATTTCCGCTTGGTGTTGATCACTCTTCAACTCAAGCACCCCATTTTATACCTCTTTTATCTTTTGCCGATTAGGAAAACAAAAAACCCTTGGTCTATTCCATCTTCAAAAGCTCCTTAATGCCTTGATGCTAGGTTCCATTCTATGCCTACCCAAACATTCAATTTATTCCAAGCCTCAGCCCCCTTTTATCCCTTCACCCCATTGAGTAGGTTTGCATCTTCAAAGCTTTTGAAACTCATTTTAATGGGAATTTAACATACGTCCATGATAAACCACCAGTATGTTTTTGCAAACAGAGCATTATGTGCACATACGGTAGTGCCAAATTTACAAGAAGCTGTGGCAGTGGTTTCTGTTACAAAAGTACATAGTACCTAGGCAGCTTTGAACTGCCCTTACAATATGAGAGAAATAGCAAGCTAATATCCCATCAAATCTGGCTCTTGAAGGATTAAGAACAAAAGGTTTCAAAGAGAAACCGGGACCAAATGGGCATCAATGGTTACAGACATTCAGGATCAAGTGGCAAAATTCGTTGCCACCTCAAACTTCCTATTGTCAAGCCTTCGAAACCATGTGCTTGATCCATCCTTGTAGAAATTTGCTAATTGGATGGTCGAATTGACAAAGTGTGGGGTATTCATTGAACTGAAATGAAATAAATGAAGATGTATATAAGCAAATGTCCATGAATGACCAAATGCTTTTATTCTTTAATCTTTGCTCATCTATGCTTTCTGTTGTTGTATTATGCAATATTGTCTTTCCTTCGAGTGGCCATTTGCCCCAATTCCCGACTTTAGTTGCAAATTTATATATGTACTCTTTTTTTGTGCTTGGGTGTATGTATGCACTTGCGTGATATGCATATTGTTTCCTCAATTTGATTTATCTTTCCTAGTGAACGTTATCTACTTTTCAAGAAGAGGGAGGACGAGGACGAGGACAATGGTCATCATGAGAACGAGGACGTGGACGTGAACGAGGATGAGGGCAGCAACAATGCGCACACACATGGTATGTACTACATCCATTCTAGTTTTCAAAACAGTTACTGTAATTAGTTTGCTGGATGATAATCTTTTATTTTCTTTGTTCATGTGAGTTCTCAAAGGATAATAGGAGTTAAACATGGTAATTGCACCCCAGCGACGGCGCAAGAACAATCGACAAGTATAAGAGGATAAGGAGGGACGTATTATCTCGAAAAAATCCCAAGATGATGTCTGGTCCATCCGGAAAGATCTAAAAGGATGGGGAGTAACTTGAACCGGCCAAAAGGCGCTTTTAAGGAACCATTTGTAAAAAGTTGCAACTTTCGCTTCAGTCTTTTTTTTTTTTTTTTTCCCTTCCCTTCCCTTTATTTTCTTCGCTTTCCAACTCCAAATAATAATTTCAGTGTAGCTATTGAGCCATGTAACACGGTGTCTACCCATTCATTATCGTACTACCTGTTGGGACCAAGCCGAAATGCTAAGATTGCGTTATTGCATTATACAAGACTCTCATGTAGTTCTGAACAATTGTTTATGTAATTTTGAAAATTGGCCATATACAAGACTCTGGCTGTTGTTAAGGATCATGATTTCTTCTTTGCATATTTTTTCTTCTGTATCATTTCAACTTGTGCATTCAATTTCACATTCGTGTGTATTTTCAAAAAGTTGTCGCACTAAATTGATGTTTCCAAATTGTAAATTTGTAACTCTGCTATATGAAAACTCAAACATCACATGCGAACTTTCAATTTCGTTATTTTCTTTTTCTAGCTTTGGATCAAGTGCGGCAAGGTTTATTACAAGAATTCGCGAGGATCCATAACACGCTCCGTGTCTTCTTTGTGGAAGTATACATACTTATATATCAATACGTAGAAATGTATATTAATGGATCTTCCAGTAGCATTCTAATCCGTAGAGGAGGAGTTTCTTCCTGCTTTCTTTATTATTTTTTTAGGCAGAGATTTTATGTACATGACACTTCAGAATTATGGGAAGTGAATATGTGTTCGTGAAATGTAATGTAGTTTTCAAATGATTTAGTAGGAACTGTTTGTTTATGCTTGACTAATTCGGACGGAGAGATTAAGAAAATGTGTTTAATTACACGGTTAATGCAAGGGTATTTTTGAGACATTTCCTCGTGGGGAACTTTTTTGGAATTCTCAATAGAATCAGTTCAACGGTGAAAAGGGAAGAAAAAAACTACTGTAATGAGAGGAACACCATGCGTACTACGACTACCTATACCTAGTATAAAGTTTATGTATCCCGTATACTAGAGGTGCCCAGTGGGTCAACTAAAACAGCGGAAACCAACAAAATTTCGCTTGCGAACCCACTTGAGGGATGCTATGGATGGATATGAATCGTAATATATGAATTTAGGGGATCGGATTTGGTTCGGTTTGATCGGTTTTAGCGGTTTGAGTAGTTTTCTAATATATGAACCACCCAAACCGCAACCGAACCTGACAACGCTCACAGATGCAGGTGCAGATGGAGAAAATGAAAACCGAAATGCGAGCGGCTCAAATCCGAAAAGAACCGCCCACAAGGCCATCCGCTGGGCAGCCCTACCGTATACGCATATATAGACACCCGGGGAGATCATCTAGCTCTGCAAAGACATCTTTCGACCTTTTGTGAGAATTGCTTTGTTCCTGCTCCATTTGACTTGGCTCCAACGTAATGGATCTCTTTCTTCCCAATTCTATTATCCAACTAGATATTTAGACTACGCTCATGTCAATTCCCAAACCATATCAATGCCAGAACAATCTGAAATTGGTTTTATGATACCTCAGCCAATGTTGCCTCCTAGAAGCTTAATGGAGTACAGCAATCTTCTTAAGCCCAAATTTAAGCCCAGACACTTCACATCCACCAAAGCTTAACTGCGTATATCTTTTTGTTTCTGCCTTCATCACCTTCTGCAATAATAGCCCTCAACTCCTTGTGTTCAGAAGTCACCAACGACTGGATACATCAAAGTGTTGAGATGCATTGTATTCACGGATATTCTCAAAGTAGTTGAAGAACTTACAAAGTCCCACTAGAGGCTGAGAATTTAGCAATCTAAATCTTATTGCCGATAGTGGATTATTCTTTCCTTCCCCTCATGAACATAAGCACGTAGGACACTGCCGAACCACTAGGACTCTTGTTTATGTGATCGATTCCATTTTCCATAATGATCGTGGTAGATCAATTAATCTTGCTTTCGCACAACAACAATGAAAATGGAAGGAAAACAACTTAGGACAAAACATCGATTCCTTTTCGATTGTAATGGCAAGCCAGATGAGTGATGTTCTAGCTATCAAAACACTGAAGGATTGCTTCGCACCTCTATACTTGGGTCAAGGCACCATGTTTTATAACTTTGTTCTTCAGGACAAGAAAGACCAAATTGCTAGGTTCATTTCTCCTACCATACGGATAAAACATGATCCATTGAATAATTCGACCGCTTTATAAAAATCGTCTATGAAAACGCGAAAAAAGATCACAACCTATGCGGAAAAAAAAGATAAAATTCGAACTCTACTTAGATAATATAAAACAACAAGTTCAAAGAATCAATCTTACATGCCCATCAATCATCATTAATGACACCAAACCACAACATAATCACAAGAGAAAAAAGAAAGAATTTTGGTCATAAGAATTTCCAGTTCAAAATTGCATTCCCAAATGAAAAATCCATGTATGCAGACAGCTCCATTTCACAGAAGTGATTGTTCAAAGAAACAAAACCCCTTCTCAAAACAGATACAAACAATACTCCAAAAAATAAAATTCAAACTAGGAAATGTTTGGCGAGAGATGCAAGCAAATACTAGAGAGACTCACTGAGCTCATTATTAGCCTTCTCTTTCTTCTTGTTTAGTTCTTCTTCGTACTTTTTCAATCTCTCATTCCACTTCTCCTGTAACATACACACGCATATGCAATCACAAATCGGAGCAGTATACAGGGAGGAAATAGAGATAAGAAGAACCCAGAAAAAGAGGGGTTTAGGGTTTGTAGAAAGACAAACCTTGTAGCTAACTTCGAGTCGGTGCATGACGTAAAACCCTAGAACGCCGCCGACGATGGTACCTGTGATGATCCGGAAATATCCCCATCTCACCGAACTCAACATTTTCTTGCTCGCTCTCTCTCTCTCTCTCTCTCTCTTTCTCTCCCTCCTCAACAGCTTCGCTTCTGTGTTTTTACCTCATCGAGAAAGAAAGGGAAAATTTCAAAATAACCCCCGATCCCCGATCTTTCATCAAAAACACACAAAGACACCTGACCTTTCGCGTAAACACCTATATTATTGAAAAACTCACAATTAAACCCCTACCGTCATCCTCCGTCTAAAAACTAACGGAATGGATTACGTGGATCACACTTGGCCAATTGTTCCTCTGCAAATTTCAAATTAACCCCTGACCTTTCACCAAATTACATAGAGACACCTGAGTTTTACAAAATATCACATAAACACCTGTTCTACTTAATGACTCATCAATTTAATCTATGTCATCACTTTTGTCTAAAAACTAACGGAATGAGTGATATGGACTATACACAATTATTTTACTCAAATAATCTCCACACAACTATTCTTCCTCAATTGCCTCCACCGCCTCCCTCCTTAGTATGTCGACACAGCCACGGTGGAACCCCCACTCACACTCCGCAAACCACCACGTTCACCAAACTCTCATCTCACCACACACGGCGCGTGGTGATGAGTGTACATCTTCTATGAGGATACTCGCTAGAGATCCTAATGGTGGAGTCGGGTGGGCATAGAAGGTACAAACGACATTGAAAGCGGTTAGGGTTAGGGTTTGGGATGGAGAAGAAGAAGAATGGGTCTTATTGAGGTCGATAAAGATGAAGGGATGAGTTTTTTAGTGGTTTTATTTGGGATGAGTGGAATCGGTGAGATGTTCCAATAGGGGTAGTGAGAATGGGTTAGAGGCCTTTTTGAGAGAGAGAGAGAGAGAGAGAGAGAGAGTTTTTCTCCGATATGTCATGTATGCATTCACATTTCATCTACTTAACCCGAATAAGGCCATGTGTACGTAGTCAATGTCACCCATTTCGTTAGTTTTTAGACAAGGGGTGACGACATGGGTGAAATTGATAAGTTATTAAATAGTACAGGTGCTTATGTGACATTTTGTAAAGGTCAGATGTCTTTGTGTGATTCGGTGAAAGGTCAGGAGTAATTTTAAAATTTTGTAGAGGAACAAACAGCCACGTGTAGGCCATGTTACCCATTCCGTCTATTTTTTAATGGAGGGTGACAGTAGGAGTTTAATTAATGAGTTCTTTAATAGTACAGGTGTTTATGTGACGTTTTTAAAAGGTTAGGTGTCTCTATAAGATTTTCGTGAAATGTTTGAGGTTATTTTGAAATTTTCCTTGGAAGAAACAAGTAAGAAGATGCGAGGAAAGTCAAAATTTAGGGAAAATTTCAAAAAAAAAACCTTAAACTTTGATCAATGTCTAATAGACACCTAAACTTTGTTAAAACTTTAATTAGACAAACTATCAAGCCGTTATTCAATTAACCCCCTATCCGTCTAATTGGTAATAGATTTTGCTCAAGTGGACTTACCGTTCTGTTAAGTAATTGAGTAGGAATATTTGAGCTAATTTCACTCCCTCTCTCTCCCTCTCTCTCTCTCTCTCTCTCTCTCTGTGTTATATACCAAATCCAAATCCCGAAAAAGAACTTTTTTTTGAAGAGCATCAAAGCAAAAAAACTAACCAAATTGAAGACCCCACACTAATTATTCTCTGTCAACCCACTTTCTTTCTCCTCATATAACAATGTCTAACAACAACTTCTTCTTTCCTCCTCTCAAGAGAGAATCAAATCCTCAACCATAATTGAAAGTCCCAAGTACCCATGGAACCACACGAATTAGATACATATTACTATTTTTTTTTTTTGTGATTTGGGTTTTGCTCAAATGGATCAAGATTGCCTATTTGGGATTCGCCTAAACGAATATCTAAGTCCCTTTGGAGTTTGGAGGGAAACCCATTGTTGTACACCTTTTCATCATTATACACCGTTTTATCTCATCCAATCCTGCATGAAACCATCATTTTGTATAAGACCTGAAATCCAAGCCCTTTCTTGTAACTCCCTGCTCCATTTCAAAAGTTATAGCAGGATAGAAATATGAGCCCTTTGGGTTCCATTTCTGTCTCCCGTATCTATATGTTTAACGGAGCCATTAGTCCACGTCAGTGAAATCCATCACCAATTTGATGGATTTAGACGACAGGAAATTAATTGATAGCGACTTCATAGTTCAGGTGTCTAATTGTAGTTTAATGAAGTTTGGGTGTCTATTAGACATTGAGATCAAAATTTATGGTGTATTTTGAAATTTTCTCAAAAATTTATTAATACTAAACTATCTTTATGAGTCACTTAATTTTAATTTTATACATGTTGAATTACTAAACTATCTTTATGAGTCACTTATTTCACGTAAAAGGCAATTTGATAATTTTAAGTGAATAAAAAAAGAAAGGAAAAGAAACTGCTAATGGAAAAAAGGTCGTGTCAAAATCATTTCCGGGAGGTGTGGACTAGAAAATTCACCTATATATATATATATATATATATATATATATATATATATCCGGGACCCTTGGGTCCGGATCTCATAGTTCCGGATCAAATTTTGACGATCCGAGCCGTCCAATGTGTTCAAAAGGTGTTTTCCAAGGCCAACGCGAGAAATCTTCAAAAAAAAATACCGGGAAGGGCTTGATCCACGCAATTTTGTAAATATGCAGTTTTTGTGAAAAATTGCGTGGATCAAGCCCTTCCCGGTATTTTTTTTTGAAGATTTCCCGCGTGGACCTTGGAAAACACCTTTTGAACACATTGGACGGCTCGGATCATGCAAAAAATACCGGGAAGGGCTTCAAAACGCTTCGGTCCGGGACTTCCGGGATCCTTGACAGGATCTCCGGCGTATATATATATAGAGGAACTCTCTAGTCCGGGACTAGAGAGTTCGGAACTCCACCTTCCCGATATTTTTTTGACGATCCGAACCGTCCAATGTGTTCAAAAGGTGTTTTCCAAGGCCCACGCGGGAAATCTTCAAAAAAAAATACCGGGAAGGGCTTGATCCACGCAATTTTGTAAATATGCAGTTTTTGCGAAAAACTGCGTGGATCAAGCCCTTCCCGGTATTTTTTTTTGAAGATTTCCCGCGTGGGCCTTGGAAAACACCTTTTGAACACATTGGACGGCTCGGATCGTCAAAAAAATATCGGGAAGGGCTTCAAACCGCTTCAATCCGGGATTTCCGGGATCCTTGACAGGATCCTCCCCGTATATATATATATATATATATATATATTTATATATATATATATATATTTACAAGTGAAAGTAAGAAAGCTAAAAGAAAAAGTTATTAGAAGACAAAGTGTGTCCCCACAACATTACAGAAAGAAAATGAGCAGAGTTCCAGAAGGGGTCCGATACAAGCGGATAAAAATTGAACATGAGTCAACATGTTCATAAGAGTACTGTTATGAACACAAAGAAATCCAACAAATCTGTAAGATGATGTGTTGAAAGTTAAAACCCTAGATATAAATTCAATTACGAATGTTAACTGTCACACCATTCAAATGCAAAACTCGCTTAAAATTTTTATGAGTAGCTTTTCATAACAAAGAGCTCCCAGATTCATCTCGACGACATTAGTCTCAAATGTTTCAGCCGATCGTACAGGGTTACAAATGACAGACTCATCGAACCAGTATCACTTTCCTAGCAGGTACACAAACTTCCAGCCATGGTACCCCACACGGACACTCTCATCATACAATAAACTTCCTCGAGAGGAAGATAGCTAAGGTATGTACATATTACAATACATATCCATATGATTAATTACATGTATGTCTCTATTGCGCCATTTACAAACCCGGTGTGAACAAACAAAATGAGCAAGCGAATCCCCGAAACACCATTAAAAGGAAGTGATGAGGATTCTGCCAGACCTCCAACAACAATCAGCTACCAGACTCTTTCTTCTTCAACCTCACAGAATTTAGTAACGGCTGCCTTCGAGTGGGCTCCACTAGTTTTAACCGGGACATCACGTAGGCCAAAAGCTCCTCGTGATGAGAAAAAGTGAAATCCAAATGAGCATACTCAAACTCGTTGTATGACACATCCACGCCTGCCTCCTTCATCAACTTATAATGCTTCCTCACCATCGAGGGGCGAATCACCTTGTCCTTATGGCCTGCAACAAGATCAACAGGTACATCGATAAGCCCGTAGTATTCCCCCAAATCCAGCGGCTCGGGAGATCCGTACACTTCCATATTGGCAGCTGCACTCCCATAATCAAACATTTGAAATTTTCTGGCCCGCTTCATCTGCGCAAGGTGAAGAGCAACTCTGAAAGAAACTCCGGGCATGTCGTTCATATTATAGTGGGGCAACCCTATCACTCCTATCCAGTTCGAGCTGTCCCCACCGACGACGTAACTCATTAGGGTTTGAACGAGTCCTCCAACTGCAGGGTAGTTATGGAAATCACGCGCCAACTTATTGAGTAGCATACGGAAAAATCTAGTGGGTATATACAGGCCAGGCACGAGGGGTGCAAGTATAGGAGCAAGCAGAAGAAATATGTGCTCCACCACTGTGAACATGATGTTGGTATCATCATGGAAGCCGGCAGGTGATAATAGGATCAATCTCGAGAGCCTATGGGGTTTCTCTTCGATCCGGCGCGTAATTATATACATCAAAATTCCAGCTCCTCCCAAGCTGTGGCAAATTGCGCAAAGTTTATAGGGTTGATCTCTGTTGGATTCCTCCTCAAGTACAGGGTGGGTAGACTTCAATTCGGAAATCTTTACTTCATGGAGTTTTTCAATCATCACGGGTATATCCTCAGTACCGTGCTCATTGATGGAGTAGTGCCAATACCTGCATGGCAATAAGATTTGTAGGTAAAAGTGCATTGGACAGTTATGTTCTTCGTAATCAAGGATTGAATACAATTTTTTTTTTTCACAGAGAGAACATGAGAGCACAGGGAGGTTCCATAAGATGAGTGACTGGCAAGCACAATAACTTACTGGCTCGAGGAAATATTCTTGTCCACGTGCTCTCTGGAAACTAAACCGCGAAAGTTCCCGAGGAAAACATCATAACCTGCATAGTGTAACCGGGAATATCAATAACTCAAATAAATCCAAGAATATGAAAATATTGGACTTCATATATCTCGGAAACTGAAATTAATCGATAAAGGGACCACAAACCTTGATCAAAAGCAGCAAAAGCTGGAGAACCAACAACTCCATTGGATACCCAACTGCAGAAGGAAACAAAGAAGTGATACAAACCAGACCACAATATAAAGAAGAGCCCAAAAATAACAATCGGAGAATTGCCAAAAGCAAGATGAAAGAAAAGGATCTTATTGTAATATGTAAAATGGGAGAGGGCTCAGACATGTGGAAGAGCAAATTTCGGTAGTGAAGTGCATGCCCCAAAGCCATTTTGCAAGTCCAATTTGGTATAGTAAAACATCAGTACAGTGCTCTGTTATCAGAACCATCGGATTCACAATATGTATCGTATGATTTGATTCTATGCATCAAACTATTGATTTGTATCTATAAGTGAACCAGTGGAACACGAGAATCATACGATTTGCTAAAGGGATCCCATGATACGGTTTTACACCTAAAAATTGATTCACTATAACATCATGTTTCAATTGCAAAAGGAATAATTTGAAGTCATCAAGATAGATATTGAAAAGATGGGGCGACATGGGTATTGAAAGTCTTTTGAGGTGAGTATTAGGATTCCATGAACTGCAAAAACTGAATTCATCAAATCCACATCAAGATCCAAGAAGCATACATCAGGGATTAGACACAGGATATAGAAGCATGATTTGTAGACCCATTCCTATGAAGCGCCATGGCGGTACGGTACGGTACGGTACAGCCATACAGGTACGACAATACCGCAAAACCTAAAAATCATGTTACGGGTACGGCTGGGGAACATCTTTAAGTTATATCTACAAGTACCAAAACTTTGTTGCATATACATAAATTATATATATTCAAAATAAAATAAAATAAAATGAAGTTCAGGGACAAATTCAAGAGTACTTCACGTTGATCCAATAAATCTCAAACCTCTACCATTTATCTACCTTCTTAAGTAAGGTTTGATGTATTCTCTAAAAAGTCTAAACAATGTACTTTAATGTGATACCGAAACCCATGTTCTCTATGTAAATAATCCCAATTTCTATTTTCCAGACTCGTACTTGTTTTAGTATTATGCAATGTAACTCTAAAGATGAGCATTGCCTTCTTCATTCATGGATGTCCCACCTCCACTTGGAAAACTTGAACTTTCTTTAATTTTTTTCCCCATGTATATGCTTCAAATTACTCCCTCCATGCCATTTTGTTCGCTCATCTTTCCATTTTGAGCCATTCCATAATGCGTCCTTCATTTCTAATAAAACCACTAAACATGGCCAAACTTCCAATTTTACTCCTTACGTTTTGAATTGAAATGAATACTCAAGTTTATTGTGGGGTAATTGTGGAAATCATAATTTTGACTTTGACTCCTTATTAGGTTGGATTCCCCATAAAAAGCTAACAAAATGGGACAGAGTGAGTAGTAAATAAAAATTAAAAAATATGAAATCAGAATTGGCAGGAAAAAATAGTTATTAATGCTAACGAATACGTATCTAATACATTAAAAAAAAAACAACCGTACCAGAGCAGTACCCATCCCATACCCATAGCACCGTACCCGAATAGGAAAACCAACCCAATATGTATATGGCGTACTGGATACTTATTTTGCCGTACCGGATGTGTACCCATATCATACCAATACCTGGTACTCGCATGGAACATTATTGGAGTACCCGTGCTCCATAGATACACACTCCTTCGATTAGCTATCATTTTCTCCAACTACTATACTATATTAGCAAATAAAAATGCATCACACCCTAGTACGCAGTATATAACCACGACTGACACAGACAATCAAGAACACTATTAGCGAGAACCAGAAACGGGAAAGCGAAACATCATGTGCCCTAAACTTTTGCACATTACGGGTAGGCTAGATTGATTACTAACCTTCGGATGTCCTTACAAGCAAGCAATAAACCCAATTCTATCTACTTTTAATAAAACTTCTTGATGCAAAACAAACTTCTACGAACATAATAATCAATGTCTACATTTTCACTTGATTCTTTAGGAAACATTTTGGGGAATTGCTTTGGCTCTCTGTTTATGAACGTAATCCAAAATGTATCATGCAACCATATTAACGTTCCTCACACAGGCCTTGAAACACTATGATGCAAGAACACACTACTGCCATGAGCATCAATGAGGTCAATACTAGATCCTTGACTCGAGGATAGTTTACAAGTCCACTCGATTACTAGGTAGAAAAAAGGTTACAATATTAAAGTAGTAAGAAAGGAGCTGTTTTTTTCTTGATCAAACTAAGATGTGTACAAACTGTTTCGCCCTCACATGTAATATCTCCATGCCCTTAAATGGACAGCAATGCATTGCTATCTCCTCACCAGAATGGTCCTATTCCTTTTTGTCATTCAAGCACCCACTACTATTAAGTTAATGTGTGACTGCTCAAGGTTTCAAGGACAGCAACAAATTCTGATTGCTTCTTGTCCAACTATACAAAAAGCTGCGAAAGCTCTACAATTCCATCATCTTACACAGATGAACTATCGTCCTTCACTCTTCCAGACCTCTCAAAAAATTCTGTAGTTTTCAATTTATTTTTTAAAAAAAGAAACAAAAAAAACACATATTCAACAGAAACTATGACTTGCCACAGAAAGGGAAAAAAAAAAAAGTAACCAACGCTCGGGCAAAAGAAAAAACCACATGTCACACAGAAAATAACAACCCAAGCATACCTACCAGGGCTTGATAAAGCTAAAAAGCAAATGGAACAAGAAATCAACAAGATATCTTGCATCTAAGTAAATTGATCCCACATTAGTTAATGATAGATATGACTTATCCTGCTTTTTTTGTCAGTATAACTAAGACAAACAGATAACCGCTACATAATCAATAAGAATGTAGCCAACTTTAATGGCCAACACAGGGGGAGAGAAAACTATTACTTACCCCATAGATGAATCCATTATCCCATGTTGAAGATAAACCACCTTCCGTGATTCCCGTCTGAAAACCAGAACCAGGTAAAACCGTATAAGCATGAAAAAACCATTGATCAAACAAAGTTTAACAACAGGAGGGGACGAAATAACCCTATGTTGCATGAACTCTTGAAAAAACAATTACAACTATTCTACAATTAACTGTTGAAATATGTGCCAGATAACTCCCCTAGGATACCTTTTTTATAACTGTATTCAGTATTGCCATCACACACACACACACACACACAAAAAAAAAAGGGGGGTACTCTTGCCCCTCACTAGTCAGCATGCCTAGTTGAGTGGGTTAAGTGGAATTACACTCTTGCCCCTAATAAAAACAAAAGTATTGCCATCACAAGAAATTTTTGTTTCATAATTGCTACGCAAATATTCTGTACATCATGGAGTACATTAAAATATTAGATATATTTCCTTAGAAGATCTCAAATATGAAAAAATAGTATCCGTTTTGCCAGGTTCGAGAACGCTTCTATTGAAATTTTGATGGGTCCAACCCAGACATGTGCCCGCATCCGACATCCGTATCCAAGTCCATGTAAGCTGTGGCATAGAAAACTGCACTTCTTACGGAAATGAAAAGAATGGAAAATACCTTGGGATCCTCTCAAGCATGAGAACATATCCATCAGCAGTTACCACAGGAATAGCTTCATACGGGTACCTGAAACAGGTAAAGAAGTAAGAATCTTCAAGTGAACACACAGAAGCAAGAATTAAATAACTCAATGCAAACAATCAAGTCCAGATGCATGTGTTTGTCCTAATGAGTTAATCAGACATCAGAAAGTTTCACTAACCCAATTCCAAAACCAGATTCCAGACAAGGACGGTTTCCAGACAAGGACGGTTGCCTGGAACCGCCCAGAATACAGCAGAGAACACAGTTTGGCTGTTTTTGGTGGAACAATTTCAGAACTTGATTAAACATCAAAAGGAAGAGAAACCAATAAAGCTACACATGGAAAAACTAAGACTGAATCAGTTTCAAAATGCTACTTCTACAACTACACTGAACTGTGGTACCAAAAAATAAAACATTATTTAAGACAATGTGACAGTATAGTTTGATCACTTAATTCAACTCACGACACGAGAATCTAAATTTAAAAAAATTGAAATTACTAAAGACAAATGTGACAATATAGTTCATCACTTAATTCAACTCACCATAATGGATAACTACAATTACACGAAATCAACAAACACATACGGACGCGGAAAAAGAGAAGTTTGTATCGAATCATTTACTGCCTTCCTTTCTCATCAAACCATTTTGGAGTAGAAATCTTGAAACCAATCTTGTATGCCAGCCAAACCAATGCTAGGACGTGGGTTAGTTTTCTTTTATTTCAACTGGGGATGAATGATTTCATTTTTCAGCTTCTAATGTGAAGGTTCAACTTAGTATTCATATGCCATGACATGTAAATGATTTGAAGCATGGGCCCGTAATGTATGCCATGACAGGCAAGCAAAGGGGGTCTAGGGCCGGGTCACATGCTCTTAACTTTCATCATAAGCATATTGTCTTAAGGTTCGTTGATTTGGAAAAGAATCTAATATCTGCCTGGCAAATCTCTGCTCCTCCCTTTTCACCATTACTTCCCATAAATGCAACTCCAATCCCTTCTCCGTTTCTGCATCTATCTTCTCTGTATATGTTCCTCTTCACTGCCTGCTGCTGTACATTTGCCTTGTCTCAGTTTCTTCATTTTTTTCCTTCCAACCATTTCTTCTCCTTGACTTCTGTAACCTATTGACTCTTCTGCTACCACTTTCTCTTCCTTGCTGATTTACAAAAATGCTTAAATTTTTCTTTTCGTTTTAACTATCCTAGTACTCGAAGTTCATTTCTGTTTGACTCTTTTTGTGGAAATAAAAGACTCAAGTACAGAAAACATCTTAAATTTGCAAGAAATCCACACACAGAGAGAGAGAGAGAAAGAAAGACAGAATTCATTACTGAGATTATTTTTTTGATGAAGATTGTCACCAATACTTAATTTTGAGTGGACAAGCTATAACAAACATGAATAAGTCATCAATTCTCTTTCATCACTTCGGCAAAGAACTTTTTGATGAAGGTTGTCGCCAATACTTAATTTGCTTTGTAATGATATTACTACTTTTTATCAGTGTTGTTAAAATCGTACGATACGCGAGACATATCACACGATTCGTGTCGTATCGGGAAGAAAACTATACGTATCGCTCTTCGTATCGCAATTGTACAGAAATCATAAGATACGGAGCGAGTATCGTACGCTACACCGCGTATCGCGATACGTATCTGAATCACACGATTTTGTTTCCCAGGTTAAAGCATACCTTTTATGCACCATTTTGAAGCTTTAATAAAAAATTGAAGTCTTTACCCTCGACAAAACCCTTCCGCGACTCCTAAACCTCAGTCGACTCCTCCCTCCGACGACCAAACTCTGTCCTATCTCCGACGAAAACAGATCTGAGTCACTTATTCCTTTCCGACTGCCCATCTCCAATTTCAGAAGCTCTTAGACTTGCAAGAACTCACCGATCGCCGAATAAAATGTTCTGACTTTGGTCGTATATCGCCGAAGCTCTTCGCCTCTTTTGGTACTCTGTTTTTGTTTGAAGCTGTAAGGCTATTGTAGTATAATAGTTGTATAAATACTCCTATATATACAGACTATTGTTTGTCTTGTATCTAATTCCTATTCAAAGGCCACCATCGACTCCTTTCATTTATTGAGGTTTTGTCTTGATCCTAAGTCTAGAGCCACCACTCTATTATAATAAGATAAAAGAAAAAAAAAATAGAGCATTATTTATTTCTCTAAAGCTGTCCCTTATATGCTTTTGTGCACCCTTTTTTTTTTTTTTATAATTGTTTTGTAGTGTTTATTGCTCCCCCAAGAAAGAAAAATAATAGAAATGTAATAGACTTCACTTGGGAGCATTGTGAACGTGCTATATATAATATATGGCTTAAGACGTGTGTGTTTTTGCATCCTTCATGCTTCTTTTTTCATAAATGCATTCAATTATTAATTTTTTGTTAGGTAATTATTATTAACACATATAATCTTTCTTTGACGTATCTTACGATACGCGATACGTATCCCGATATGACTCATAAAATGAAAAAAACGATACACGATACGTATCCCGATTTCAAAACACTGCTTTTTATGTGTTCCCTTATAATGGCAATTGACAATCCTTCCCGACTAAGCCTTCATAGCTTCTGCATGTCCTTTTAAAAAGTCCCTTGTATGTAATAATATTTTTTCTAATTTATCATAACCTTCCAAAGTTTTCCCCATTTCCTTATCTTTACATACTGTTTGTGAAATGTTTCGAAAACATTCTATTTCCCGTGGAGAAACATATGTTTCCTTTCCATGTGTATAACTCTATGTTAATTTACTTATTTGTGCAAATATAAACACGTTCTCCAAGGAACTGAAGATTAAGGTTGGAAAGCAATGAACTTACCCAAGCTCTGTTATGACATCTCGACAGGTACGAGCATCTGTATTTAGGGGATGAAAATTTGTTTTCCTTTCGGTAGGGGTCGGATCATCCTCTCCAAGAGTAGAAGTAGGGACAGTGGCATTCAAATCACCAGCAGCAATATCTTCACTCCCATTGCTATGATGAGAAAACCATCCAAATAGTACTCTGAATGTTTCAGTTGGTGAAAGAACAAAATGTGCTGCCTTATGAACCATTTCAAATATTTGTTCAATGTAGATTTCAATTGCCAGATGGAGATCCTGGTCACACATCACATGCAAATAAGGAAATGTAGGTAGAAACTTGATGAATGAACATAAAGTATGTACAGAAGTTAGGGCAAGAACACACAACAAAGAAAAACAATTGAAGCAAAATATACTGTTAAGCAAATTGTTTAATTGTACTCCACAGGCATGGGGTGCTGCAGTTGTTTCACTATTATGAAAAGAGGAATTAGGTCTGCAATAGAATGCCCTAGCTATTCATATTTACAGCTACAAGAAAGCCCAATTAAAATAAATAAATAAATAAAAGCAAAAACGGGTCACTCCGCTTCATAGGGCTGTCCAGATGCCCTTTTTCCCCCTCCGGATGCGAAAAATAGCATTCTCGGCCTCAGAATCTCCTACACCCGTCTGGATCTGTCTGTCCCCTTTTTGTTAGTCCAGTTTGGAACTTTGTTGAGGGGCATGATGCATGCACCCTCAAAAAGTTGGGTTTGATTTCCAGCATTGCCCCCTAAATTCCTACTTCGAAAACGTCAAAATAATCTTTGAACGTCAGCTTTGAAGATCTAGAGACTTTTCTTTGACTTTCCAAGAGGACTAAAAATTTGGGACAACCAATAAATGGAATAGAGGACTAACAACAAGGAAAGGAGGGCGCAATAACAAATGGCAGAGAACATAGGAACACACCTCTATTACTCCACGTCTCCTGTCAGTGGTACGTTGGATAAAATGGTCCTTGAGAGCCTGTACTCCCCTTGTAGAGCGAACACGCGACAGCTTGAAACCCTGTGTGTTACGAGGGTTTGCTACCCCCCTATAACATAATGAATGGAAGAGGTATAGTGGTATGCCCAATAGAAATTTCACAGGACGTAAAAATAATGAAAATACGAGTCTCATCCAACGTGCCCGGCGCCTGTCAAACTTACTGAAACTACTTGCCCTAGAGAACCTGGAACTTTGCGATAATGGAGATAATGGAACTATGTTATCATCGCTATCTTCCTCACCAGATGAGTTATCAACGCTTGATGATGCATCAGAGTCCACAGAAAGTTCATGAATGAACTGATTGAAAGATGACACCCCACTGTAATGGTGAAGTAAAAATAAAGACATCAATTATCGGATGCTCCACTATAAGTACAAGGAAACCCAGGTAAACTAAACAACAGATTCAACACTGAAGGGATAAGTGGGGCCAAATCAAAGTCAATATATCTTGCTCGTGAAATAATGCTTCTATGGCGTGGAAGAACCAAGACAAATGTCCTCCTGATGCCTTTTTCTACTACAGTTACAGAAAACAATATCCTAGTCAGCGTCATCTTGAAGAGAAGATCCAAACAAGGAAATTCCACACCCAACTGCTAAATTCAGCTGCCAAGAGAAGTGCTAAACTGCCACTGAATCTTTCTTAGTTTATTATTTCCTGACCAAAACTCAGAAACTCAAAACAGATGTCTCACATTCTAGGGGTTAAGTTGGATAACATCAAACCTAACGTGGGCATAACTCCATACAACTCCACAGAGCGAAGCATAAAGGAATAGTAAATGCTCTTGCATGATTAGTATAGAGACTAGAATAAAGACTTTTAGCACAAGAGAAATAAAAAAGATATGGCATGAGCATGTGAATACAGAAAGCAATAAAACTTCTAACTGAAATACCCGAATTATTCTCGGACACTATATCTAGTGCAACTTCCAAACAACATACCAAAACACAAATTTACTCAGAATATCGGATTTCGGTATTCAAAACTTACTTTCCCATCCACCGTGGAAACCGTGGTCCACGAAACGTTGGTCTAAGCTCCCAGCCATGAATACCCTCAAGTATAGAAGTCTTCCCAGGTAAAATGGCTAACAGAAGGGCTGAAATTCCATTTATTAGCCTCACAATGTGGTTCAAGGACTCATAAGTGAATGTTTTCACAGACCTGAATCAATAAAAAGCAGTACCAAAATTATTATAATTTTAATCTTTTGTAGAAGAATTAAAAACTACAAAAAATTGACCAGGAATATGCCTTCGGCCCTTCACCCAATCCAAAATGAATCACATGTTAGGAGACCTTTACTATGGGAAAGGAGAAAATATAGGCTTGACAATACACTTTTTGGAATACCACTCTCAACAGTGAACACAAACAAGACCCCGAGTAAGATCAAAGCCTCTTAAATGGAAGCAAGAAAAGGAAGAAAAAGGTTCCTGCAAAAGGAAAAAGTATTCCACACTCTTCCTTCCTTTAATCAAATATAGATTCGGTCCAATGGGACGTGCCATGCATATTACACGGAAGGGACAGGTTTCAGAAGACTTTCATCTAACCCCAAACTAAAGGTTCTCGTACTCTGCTAGTCAGATTTTTACAGTGTTCTAAAAGTCGGTCAAGTCGGCCGACTAGTCGGCTCCAAGTCGCTAGTCGGAGGTCCCCCGACTTGATCGAAATTGGACTAGTCAGGCAAAAATCGGCGATTAGTTGGCCAAGTCGGCGATTAGTCGGCAGCCGACCGACCTGGGACCGACTAGCGTCTTTTAGAACCTTGGATTTTTAACAGCTACATTTATGAAGTGCTTCCACGGATCACTGAGTTATATATGTTCTTATAGTTCACATCCAAGTCTCTAGGTTCTTAATTCATGCGACTTTTGTTCTGTATGAGAACAATTTTTCTAAGAGATTTGATCCATGTGAGCACTAAATTGAAGCCCTACCAATATTATCGATTGTTGGACAGCCTCCACTTCACTATCCACCTGGTATAGCCTCAAATCTCAACTGTTAGAGGTCGCCTATCCAATTCTTACTTCATTGGTCAACCACGTCAAGGGCCAACAGCCAACTCCTCAATTTAACAAAAATTTAGGATTCCACTGATTGATTTTTCAGGTGATCATAACTTATAGATGGATTTCATTGATTGATTTTACAGGTGATTGTACTTTTTAGATCTCTTAGTTAGGTATACATCATGCGCGCACAAATTGCTCCCCTTTTGATGCGTTTGGGGTTTTTTTTTTTTGGCTTGAGTGTGGATATCAGAGAGAAACTATTTAAACTTTTTATGTTTTGAGCTAATTCAAAACCTTGCAAAAGCAATTCACCTCTGCATCCTACGCAATTAATGATCTTTTGCAACCTTTGCCTCGTCAATCACCATAAATAATGCGTAAAATTTAAGGCATGGTCGCTTTCGGTCTCTCTTGGCTATCAGATTTCACCATTTATCCAATCGCTCCGACTCTGCTGATACCAGTTTTTCATTTTTTTGGTAAAAAAAGATTTTTCAACTAGAGAAAATGCATGAAAATTGCACAATAACTTTTGGGGCCAAAGGGAGTATCATAGAAAGAGCACTGCTAGGAACACAGATTTAGAAACACATATCCAAACACAACTATGTCTGGAACCATCAGACACCTACATACGCAAAAGCATCAAATGGTTCCAAACCCAATTGTGAATGAGTGTTAAATATTTGTTCTTAGACTTTTGGTCGTAGAAAACACAATTTGACCATCAAATTAAAACAAATTCAACCTAACTTTGTTCCAATAACAACAAAAGTAGGTACTCCTTTAATATCTAGCTATCCACCTATTTGATTCCTTCTAGTATCACACAAAAGAGTTAAATAGTGGCCAAACACACTAGCTCAAACCTTCTTTACACTCCTCCGTAGTTGCAGTAATAAAAAAGCCAAATTTGAGCTACTTACTTGCAACTAAAGTCCAAAGCTTACTAGCTACCATAAGAAGCAATAAAAGGTGGATAAATGTTCCTTTTCCTATGTAAATATACAAGCTAATAGCATCTATCTCTACCTCCTTTCAAAATTAAGAAATAGCATATAAGCATATAGACTAGAAATTTACTTTTAAGGGACCTTCACTTTAAACCATACCAATGAGTATCATCTTCTCCACCTTTATGTAGAAAGATGACTATCTAAAATCTGCTAGTCTGACACAGTTGCACCACCATAGTATATCCTCCATATCCTCACCAAGAGGAAACGTTTAAATTGACTCCAAAATATAGTTCATTCTATCTAAACCCTACCATTGGATGTTTCCAACTCCCACATGGCAACAATAGCCTCCAATCCAATCAAAGAGGTACAGGCGCAACATGCTACATAAGTCCTCATTTACAGCTCTCTTACAAGTCCGGTAAATTCCCCCTCAGTACTTATAAAAGTATTCCCGCACCATGAAAAGAAACTAATTCTGCGCAAGTAACCCCTCTAAGTAAACAAAAAGAGAAATTCTAGACCATATAGTAGAAATTTTAAACTTTCTAGAATGCCCTTCCACAGTCCACACACGCGAGATATTACATTCCACGACCTTATTCTAGTAGAACCTATAATCCCACATTCCTAAGCAATTCACTTCATCATGTCATTTGCTTCCAATGGAAATTTTTTATTGGGTTTCTAGACTAAGACCCGCTACACCTCCAAGTGGGCCTAAGTAACTCGTTCAAAGATGAGGGAGAACTAAAAAAATGTTAGACCCAAAACCACTGCTTTATCTAAACATACTGAACTTCACTAAATAATAGCCTAATAAGACACCATGCACGTGGAATGGAAAGGAAAACTATGACAGCCTACTTGTAAAACAATTGAGTTTCATTTGCCACAATCATAGTCAAAAGAATGGGAAAAAATCAAGTTTTGAACCAGCTTTGAGATATCATCATTAAGATCTTCAGTTGCAAGCACTGCAATTGTTAGTAGCTTATGCTCAAGCAGTTCCATCCATACAATTGAGCTCCATCCAAATTCATAGAGACCAGTTGTCCATTACCATAATTACCGGAGAAAATATTTGGTTTACGACTTTAAACGTGTTCTATTTCCTTTTCTTTTTTTCTTTTTTTTGCACCACAGAAAAATGGGGGTTTGCCAAGTGAATTCCAATTGTACTAACCAAATCTTTTGGGAATGCAGGTAAGATAGTTCACAGACTGAAATACTGGACATTATAGGCAAGTAGCCCTCCTTCAAATTGACTGCAGCAGTTGCGGCCTTATGCCTAAATGATGCCAGTATCATTTCCCATGCATAATCAAAAATTCATGCACAGTCGCACAGTAAAATGTACAAGTGCCATATCAGGTTCATATTTTCGTATGTTTGAAGTTTAGCAATTTCCTTACATAAAACTCTGTATCATTTGTTACTATTACCAACCTTCCCCCCCACTAAAAACCTAAAGCCCGAACTCTTAATTCTAATAGACACAAATCACTGCTGTATCCTCCAACAGAGAGAGGTCAGCAAATGGTAATCCTCGCGACCAAACTTCAATGGTAAACATACGTCCTCTTTATGTCAGACACCGAACCACAACAAACTAGGGTTTAAAACATTAAACCCTAACTAACACTCCAACTGTAGTTATTCTGTCAGTTCTCAACAGAAACCCCCATATACTGCATCCATAGGTATTTGTATACCATGTCTCTAAGTAGAAAGGCAATCACTATCAGTGCATTCGTTTTGCTAACCAAGGAAAGGTGCATTGCAGTGTAATTATTTATCTGCTGCCCTGTTCTATTTCGCCCATGTTGAAACCCAAGTTGGGCCCTCAAGGTGATGCGTTTACCTAGAGTTCTCCAAATTTTCCATAAAACCCACCAAATGCAACCCTAATCAGAGCCTCAAACAACCCTAACCAGTAATTTCCAAAAACACATCAATCAACATGGTTTTGAATCAAATTTCCATCGGAAATAACTCATACCCTAAAAACTAGAAGCATGCATATACAAGAGAAGGGACCTTTTAAAAGGAAATTGAAATTGGAAATTGATCAAATTCATACGGTAAAATTGGGACAGCGCTTATCAAAAACCCCATAAATACTCAATATATACCAGTGAGAGGGGGGAATGAGGAAAGTGGATTGAAGACTCACTCTTTGGCAACAGCGAGGACGTTGTCAACGAGACGTTGCATTGGTTTCGGTAGTGCCGATGAAAGAATTCAGCTGAGATCGAAATGGAATCCGACAATAGATTCTAGAGAGAGAGAGAGACGAATGAGGATGTAGGGGGAAGCGTATGCGAGCGGCGATGATTCTTGTCGTCAAGCAATATTTTCGAGTTTCGTCGAGAAAAATTTGGGTACGGGCAGGGTAGATCCACGCGGTGCCCAGCACCACATCTGATCCGTCCAAACATGTTTTGGACGGTCCAGATCTGTGGGAGTAAATTTGGCGACGAAATTTACAAAAATGCCACCACGGATCTGGACCGTCCAAAACATGTTTGGACGGATCGGATGTGGTTCTGGGCACCGCGTGGACCTTCCCTACCCGTACCCAAAATTTTCTCAGTTTCATCGGGGAGGTATCACGTGGCAAGTTGTGATTGAGAAGGGGGGATTATGTGTCGCTTTCTCATTTACGTGTACGTTTGTATCCATTACACGCGGATAATGATACACGTACAGAAAATTTTTGATTCAAACGGTGAGACTTTGGTTCGAGCACTTTCAACCGTCCGATTGAGCTGAAATTTTGTGGGATCCCTCGGAAAAAATTTTTAAGAATAATGAACGGTTCGGATCACTCGTGTGGGACCCAAAAGTGAGTCCCCGAACGCGATTAGTACAATTTCGGTCCCATTTTTTCTGTACGTGTATCATTATCCATTACACGCAGGGACAACTGTACAACTGATTTTTTGTGTACCAAACCAAACTAGCACTACTCCTTGTCAAAAAAAAAAAAAAAAAGAGCATCAAGTAATTAAATATTCATCCGTTTTTTAGGTACCACTTGGAGCATCTCCACTCCTACACCACATGTTTCACCAAATTCAAATTTAAGTAAAAATCACCAAAAAAATCCACTCCACTCATTCACCAAATTTGCTCAACACCAAATTTACTCAAATTTTTCACCAAATTTACTCAAATTTTTCACAAAATTTGCTCAACACCAAATCCAACATCAAATAAACAACGACTCTATTTGTTCACTGCAACATCAGAAAAGCTTCTGCTGCTACCAAATCCTTTACTTTTCTTCTTTCATTTTGCCTTTCTACACCTTTTGATCGTCAGGTTAAAAAGAAATTTGGAGGCAAAATGAAGAAAAAAAAACTGTTTTGACAAAATGGTGGAAAAGTTTTGGAGCCATAATGAAAAAAAAAAAAAAAACTGTTTTCGACAAAATTTTAACTAGAATTTGGTAAAAGAGTGGTTTCCCATTGGAAGGGGTGATATCAAATCAAGTTTTTAACCAAATTTTTACTCAAATTTGAGTAAAAATTTGGTGTAGGAGTGGAGATGCTCTTAGATTTTCATCCCATTCTTTATGAAATTATGTTTTCATCCTCTTGTAATGTGATTTACCATATATATATAGAAAAAAATTCTAATAAGGACCTCCCGGATTTAAGAAAAAATGTAATTTTTTCACTTTCAAAATTATTTTTGGGAGATCCGAACCGTCCAATGTGTTCAAAAGGTGTTTTCAAGGGTCCACACGGGAAATCTTCAAAAAAAATACCGGGAAAGGCTTGATCAAAGCAATTTTTCGCAAAAACTGTAATATCGTCAAAAAAATGCTCGGATCATAGGGGTCCGCAAGTTCGGACTAGAAGCGGCCCCTATATATATATATATATATCCATATATATATATATATATAAAGCAACTATCCGTACGCATACATATGTTATAAAATTTTGTTGTTAAAATTCAATTTTAACTGGCTATTGGAGGTTCAAAAGACAAGAGGAAGGGAATGAAGACCCTGTATCAAAACTTTCAGATACACAGACTTGTTTTTCAGTTTATATAGTTTTGTAAAAGAGTATAAGGGTTAAAGAGTCAAGTTGAGTAAGCGTAAACGAGCAGGTAACAACAATGCTACATACACATAAAAAGTACCCAGAAGTGAAAATGAGTGGTTGAGATGCACTTGCATCTGAGCCACTCATACCCAAGTTTTATGTACTTAGCGTTTTGAGTAGGTAACAATTACTATTTTTGTTTCCTATAGGGATTCGAGTCAGTATAGTACGAATTAAAAGAGTCAAATTGTCGAACTAAATAAACATAAACGAGCAAGTAACCATTACAGTAATATTTTTTATCGTATGAATTCGAGTAAGGGGTGTTCCAATAAGGGTGTTTTTAGAATAAACTACTATTTTTTCACGGTTTTTTTATGTAATATATTGTGAGAGAATAACATGTCTTAATTTTTGGAAAAAATTGTTTTTTGTTAGTAGAACACCTCTAAGTATATACCGAGGCACTTCCATGGTATTCTAGATGCAATAAAAACAAGGGCTATTGATGCTGTTAGGCCATGGCCTCGAGAACAAGTGCATCACAAAATATGCTGGAATCGAAGTTTTATTCCACTTTAGGAAAGCTATAGAAAGAATTTCCGAAGCATAAAAAAAATAAATAAATAAATAAAAAGAAGGAAAGCTATAAATATTACTACTATATATTAGACCGTGCCAATATGTCTGAATAATGTTTGTGTAAGAACATAAGAATCAGGGTGATAAATGGGACACTTGTTAAACCAATAGTCGAGAAGATTGGGTGCTATATTAGTATATTGGCCAAAAAAGGTAATCGAGGCTGCATGTGACTTTGACACTTGCTATGCTTTTTGGGTTTCCTGAGGCTAAGTTTCTATTATGGTATTTTTAATATTTTTAGTGTTTTTGGTATTTTTACCAGTGTTTTTGGTATTTTTCATAAGTCATTATACTCACATACATCAATTGATTTGACATTTTTTTAAAGGAAAAAGCTACAATACACGTACTTATTTAGGTGTGTGATACACACTCCTAAAAATATTGTGAATCTATTGGCCTTGTTCGGTTGGGAGTTTTGAGGGAGTTTAGTTTAGTTTTGATGATGTAAGCAGGTGTAATAAGTGGAGAGAGATAGAGAGAAAAGTGAGAAAAGTGATGATGTAATCAAAACTGAAATAGTGCCAAAACCGGAGCAAAGCTCCCAACCGAACAAGGCCATTATCTCTTGAAAAAAAAAATTAGGAATTTTTTGTATAAAAGTTACAATTTTTTTTTAAGTTACTTAACGCACCAAAATGTTATAAATCATTAAAAAATGTTATAAATCTTATTTCTGAAAAGTTACTATGTTTAATATAAAAGTTACGAAACACTAAAAAATGTTTCGATTGCCATGAGATGGCACAATACAGACCATACAATTAGTGCGTATGGTACATATCTTTAATGGGTGTGTATTATAGACATTTCCTTTTCGAAAACAACATATTCTTTTGACTACAGTTAAAGGAAGGCTTTTGTAGTGGAAACTCAGTCTAATAGGGAACTCAGGACACCCCATATAATATGTTTTAAAGTTAAGAAGGTTAACTACAATATGCTATAGTTTAATACACCTCGATATTAAAACGTTAAAATAGTAACCAAAATCTATAATTTTTTTTTTTTTGGTGCACCAAAATTTATAATTCAATTTGCAATCTAAGGGGGAATCCAACCCTTTGTCTATTTTTCCCTCCCTCTTGGATTTGTCTCCCCTCTCCGGTATTTCCCTTCCTCGTTCAATTCGATCGACTTCCATTTGGGGTTGCTATAACAATTAGATTGCCTCTGGCTGCTACTTTTTTTATTTTATTTTGCATTGGGATTTGTCATCGTCTAATCGTTGACAGTTCCTCTTTTCAGGTGCATGCTGCGTTATGTATGCTTATGTTGTGTTTTGCGTCACTTTTAGTTGTGTTTTGGGGTGTATTAGTTTGTCCACATTGCGATGGCTACAAAATGATGGCCGCGGGGCTACTTTGTTCATGGTTGGGAGGGGTTGCTTTGGTGCTGGTGTTGGATTGTTTATGATTTATTTGGAGCTTGTTGGAATCCATGGGTGGTGTTTTTTGGAGAAGGGAGTGAATAAATCGATGATTTTAGGTAGTTTTTGGGTGAGGGGTGAATAAGCTAAAGAAAAAAACAGCCCCTGATAGTTGAATAGGGGTACACCTCCTTACCAATTTAAATTTCAATAACCACGATTGCTTTTCTTTTTTCAACAGCTTCTCTATCGATTTCTTGAGCACTGTAGTTGGCCTCGGTCATCTGGTTGCATGATATTTACCCGTACACACAATGCTCTCTACATGGGGTGCTCGAGTCACTTGGTTTGTATCGATCGGTTTTTGTATGGAAGCCTCGTCAATAATGGAACTACACAGTTGCTCCCTGACATTTCGCATGCGGGTCTCTGACATCTAACTGCCAGATCAATTTTTCGTTGGATTTATCCTTCTTTTGATTTAATCATGTTATTTGTATTTCTTGTTTTATGCATTATGTTCTTTCAAGTTATATTTGTTGAACTCGGTAGATTGTATTATCTCTTATCAATGAAATTCTTACGCTTCCTCTAAAAAAAATTGCACTCTAAATACTAGTATTCTTCTCCAAAATTAATTGTTTAAATATTCTTATTAGTTCTGATTGTAATTTTATGATCTATAAGTTGCAATTCAGAATTTGAAAATTGAAAATATGGTTTCTAAATTACACTCCCACAAACAACGGTTTAAATGGAAAATTTTAAAAAAACCCTTGACCTTTCTCTAAAATCACAAACAGACACTTGGGCTTTTTAATTTGTCAAATAAAAACTTGAACTATCTTAAAACTCATCAATGTCCCCCTCGGGTCAACTTCCGTAAAGAATCAAATGGAATTCATCCCTCAATCACACTTTTTCTCCTTAGTATTGTCCCAATTCTTAATTTTACCCATTGAAATGTTTGTTTTTCCCAATTTCATCTCTATTGGTCACCCAAATTCAATCAAAGCTGATCTGACCCAAAATATATCGCCTTCAACAACGAATTCTCCTTCTTATTTACAAACAAGAAATTCTTAGGCTTCAAATCCCTATGCATAACCCCATTCTCATGACACATTCTAACCACCTCCACCACAGTCCTCACCACCCCAACCGCCACCATTCACTAAAATGCCTCTCCCACTATCCTGTCAAAAAGCTCCCCACATATACACAACTTCATCACAAAATGCACTGCTTTATTATCCTCATAACTCACCTTCAACCTCACTATATTCAGGTGGTCGGATATGTTAGACATGATCTGGACCTCACGCCTTACATCTTCTATGTTTGTAGTTGTACGGAGCTTCTTATTGGATATGGATTTGCAGGTTAAGGTTTCTTTTGTCTCTCGATTGGTGCAGAGGTAGGTGATACCGAATTTGCCTTGACCCAGTTCGTGGCCCAGGATGTACTTATCATTGATGCGGGTGCGGTGGTGGTTGAGTGGGATGAAGTTTTTCAGGACCCGGACGGGGGCGAGGGAGTTCAAGTACGTGTTGGGTTAGTGCTCTTAGGTCTTCTTCTTGCTGCTGTTCTTTTGGCTCTTTTTTACGTTGGTTTTATGCAGGCGTTACAGTTTCCCATGATGACTCAGTGAGTTGTCACTCCGTCGTGAGCGATGGTGATGCTGGTGGTGGAGGGGGGAGAGAGAGTAGAGTTGTTGATAGGCATGATATGGGGTGGAGTGGGAGAAAAGGTGGGGGTCAGTTGATAAAAAAGTAAGATAAAAAAGAGTCGAGAGAAAATGTAAAGACCCGGTAAATTGCGTATATAATTAAGTGGGTATAAATTATTTTTAATTAATTAAAGTTGTTACAAGATTATCACTAATTACTAGATAAAGTCTTAGTTTGAAAATAATTATATATGTGTAGATATATAATCAGTTGTTATCCTAAACAACTTCCTAATTTTTCTCTTCCCTTATCTCCTCACTTTCCTACTCTTGCTAAGGCCTTGTTTGATAACACAGATTCAGCACTTAAAACTGAATCAATTAAGTAATAAGTCATTAAGTAGGTTTGATAACCACATTTTATGTTACTTAACAGATTAAGTACCACTTAAAATGTAGGCTAAAAAATTGATAAAAATTAAGTAGCTTTGAGCTACTTAATTCTGGCTGAATTCCTATGTGCTTACAATCAACCATCACACCTCCGCCGCCGTTGTCACCACCACCATCACAACCACCACCACCACTGCCACGCCGCCGCCACCACCACAACCACCACCATTGCACTGCCGCCACCGCCATGCCGCTACCACCACAACAACCACCATTACACCGCCATTGCCGCCATGTCGCTACCACCACAACTACCACCACCACCATTGCCACACTGCCACCACCACCACCACACCACAACCACCACCATTGCACCGGTGGCTACCACCACCACCACAACCACCACCACCATTGCACTGCCGCCATGCTGCTACCACCACACCGCCACCGCCACCACCACCACTGCCACACCGCCACACCGCCACCACCACCACAAGCACCACCACCACCACACCAAACCACCACCGTTGCACCGGTGGCTACCACCACCACCATTGCACTGCCGCCATGCCGCTACCACCACCACCACACCACAACCACCACCATTGCACCAGTGGCTATCACCACAACCACCACCACCACCATTGCACTGCCGCCATGCCGCTACCACCACCACCGCCACACCACCACACCACAACCACCACCATTGCACCGGTGGCTTCCACCACAACCACCACCACCACCACCATCACTGCCACACCGCCACCACCACTATCACCGTTACCCATATACCACCACTACTATTGTCATTCCACCGCCATCACTTCACCACCACCACTAGCATTCCACCCTGCCCACCACAACCACTACCACGCCATAACCATCACACTACCACCACTACACCACCAACATTGCACCACTATTACTCTACTGCCACCACAACTCACCATCATTCCACCACCACCATTACTCCACTGCCACCACCCTCACCACCTCCTAATCACCACTCCACCACTACCACAAATACATGATGACCATTAATAAAATTAAGAGACAATTAAAACCCAAAAAAAAAAAAAAAATTTAATTCAGTGCTTAATTTGTTTTATCAAACAGCTTTTCAGCTTAAGAAATTAAGCATTCAGTTTTCAATACTTAATTTTCAGCTTTCAGCTTTCAGTTTTCAGTTTTATCAAACATAGCCTAAACTACTCTACCAATATTTATCCCAAATTGGTTCTTCTACTTAAACCAATTGATACCCCATTATTTCTCTCTCACTCTCGGCAATTTCTTTCCCCCTAGATTAAATTCTATTTTTTCCCTCTTTTCTCTCTCAGCAATTTCTCTTCTCACGCGTTCCCAAAATCCTAAATCCTTAGTGATTAATTGTTTGCAATCTCCAACGTTTCCGATTTCCGTTAACGCGTTAGAATCGACGGAGGAAAGGTAGGGTTTCGGAACTTAACTTTTACTTAGGAATACTGCTTACGTGGTTTGTGTTTATATCATATACTGTGGGTTGTTTAGGGAAGTTATAGTTTGGTGTAATTTTTGCGGAAAAATGAATCATTGATGAATCGTGTGGTTGAATTAGTATGAAAAGTAAAAAATACGTGAATGATGTATACTGTTTCTGTTTTTAAAATATTCGGACCATTTCGGGTCAGAAGCAAGGAAAACTTATAACTGAAGAGTTGTAGATCTCGAAAAAGTAAGCAACTTTCGTATAGAACTCGTCTCAATCCGAGATTCGTAGAATTAGTTATGATTTTTCAAAGTTTGCTGTACTGTACAGTTTCGGGACAGATTCACTGTTTGACCTTAAAACACTGTTTTGTTCCATTTATGATTGGATTTAGGCTTCTCTCAAAACAGTGAACTTGTGTTAAATTTGATGAACTATTTTACTGCAAAATTTCGTGATTTTTGAAACCCGTTTGCTATTTTTAGTGACTGGAAAGATAATTGACTTGTTAGCATGAGTTATTCAATTTCTTTATTAAACTTTTAGTTACAGGCTATAATTAGACGCATGTGATGTTTTTGCTAACTGGAATTAATAAATCATTTATCATGTGTTAATTAATTTTCGTGATTAATTAAATAAACGGTTAAAAGATGCGTGGCTGTTTATCGAATGTGGGGATGAGACGTTGTATCCGATATGGGTCTTGAGCCAATTATCGCAATATACTCCCAGGGGTATTTGAGCCGTGCCATGGGCCTGGAGAGTTAGGCATGGTGGACGGGAGCCCAATAGATTGTTTATATTGTGGATGAGAACCGATATCGAATAGCCTGATGAATTGGTATGAGATACCAAATTCATGAGGTGCATGAGGTTTGAGTTGTGAAACCTCAAGATTGATAATGAGAATTTTGAATCTACCGAATCCAATATTTTTGAGACATGTTGTGATAATCGGGCTGTCTTATGCTTTAAAATTTATGTTTTATATGTTTGACTGTTGCATGAGTAATATTTTTGTAAAGGGGTAGTTTCGGTACCCTATTGAGTGTAATTAAATCACTCACGATGCTACTTTTGTGGCCCTGGCGTCCCCAACGCCAGGAACAGAAGGAGATGAAGAGCTGTCAGCTGAATTTGAGGCAAGGGAGCTGCTAAGTGGGGAACAAGTGGTGGACTCGTGGCTTTATCAGTAGGGATTTAGCTAGATGACTCTGTCCTTATTTCTGTTGAACTTTTAATAAATGTTTAAGTTTTTTTTTTTCAGACTATTAAAATTTAATTCGTTTCAGTTGTAATAAGTTGGTTTACTTTTAAGTTTTCCGGCAAAAATTTTAAGTACTCTTAATGAAGTTGCATTTTATTTAAATGAATTATGAAATTTATTTATTAACGTACCCAATTTTCGGGGCGTTACAGAAAAGCTTTCTTTTTTCTATAATAAAAGTTGAGCATTTTTAAGAAAAAAATTAAGTATTTTTAAGCTAGAAGGTATATTAGACTGAGTATTTTTGGGTGGCCAAAGAGATGAAATTGAGGAAAAAAAAACATTTAAAGGGATAAAAATGAGAATTGGTCAATTCTAATTCTAAGGAGAAAAAGTGTGATTGAGGGATGAATTCCATTTGATTTTTTTACTGGAGTTGACAATGGGGGGACATTGATGAGTTTTAAGATAGTCCAGGTATTTATTTGACAAATTGAAAAGCTCAAGTGTTTATTGGTGATTTTGGGGAAAGATCGGGGATTTTTTTGAAATTTTCCCGGGTTTAAATTGGAAGTCCGATAGAAAGTCCAAACCCGGCATCAAACCTAACTCGGGTCAACAACCCTCCTCCCTCGCGGTCTCGACCCCCCAAACGAATACGACTCTCATCAAAACCCCAACAAAGCCCTCCTCCTCCCTCAAACGAACACTACACAGAAGTACAACGAAGAATCGACGCCATCTCAGCTTAGCAATTCAAGCCTGCAGTCATGTACGGAGGAGGTCAGTACTCTGCATCTCCCCACAAAAACTTTATACATGTATTCGTATTGGTATCTATGCAGGATCTTTGTTTGCTTTTTTGAACTTATATTCACACAATGCTGGTGTGTTTTTGTTTATCAACAGATGAAGTATCGGCTATAGTCATAGACTTGGGTTCGCACACCTGTAAAGCTGGTTACGCTGGTGAAGATGCCCCTAAAGCTGTGTTCCCATCTGTAAGCCTCTGTTTCACTTGTTTGTTAGGAAATTTTGGTGTTTAGTTTTGATTTTATGTCGTTGAGCTGCAATGTGGGTTTCGGCACCTGTCTCGGATTTTTTTCGGGGGAGAAAGACTCCCAAATTTCGGTTTTCGGTCTTGCCCACGGCCATGATTTGACAATGGATAGTGGTTCACTGCTGGAATGCCTTCAGAACACCTTTAGGAACTAATCTATGCTCAAAAGATAGAAACTTTCTGGTATGTAGAGGTGTCTATGAAAGTGAAGTGGTGCAGGGGAAGCAAATTGACCAAGATGTAGGGCTGTAGGGTGGAGTATTGGGTCTTATGTCTTTTAAAATTGGAACTTGCATGCCATATTGGAGAAGGAAAAATGTTAAACCAAGAGCGGCTCCGTTATTTGGTAATTGGAACTCGAGAGCCCTTTTCTGTGATTAAAAACACTTAGATATCTATTTGGATAAGCTACTGTTGGGCTGTTAAGTATGTGCCAAATTAACCTTTTAAAGGGTGTTCATGGGGTTTCTCTTCACAAAAGTTTTCTTGAGGCTGTTTTGGGTATTGGTTACAAACATGGCTCTTTTTATTGCCTTCCATTTCGCGGAGTTGTAGAAAATTTCTCAGAGCATTGTTAGTACAATGGTTTAGGAGATGATTTGTTAGTTGGACATGTAAAATCTTATTCTCGTTTAAACTCAGTTTTTTAGGTAGAATGGAATATATATTTCCTTTCAGAGTCATTTTGGGGTCGTAGTAGTTGACTAATCGTCACCCTCTCCAAGTAAATAATAAAAAATCAACAGAAAGTCTTGTTGGAGATGCGGAGTAATTTACTTGCCTATAGTAATTATCCTTCTTTATTTCGGTTGCTTAGCGTGATATCCTCAACCCTTGGCTTTAAATTCCTACCTTCGACATGAAACCGCTAATTATCGGACCACTCATGGTTCATAGGAGTGGCTTAAAGGGATATTGGGCAAGTGAAGTTGCAAATTCCATATATCCGCTTACCGCTTTGTATGATGCGAATCCCACGTTAGCCGCCCGCTTGAACTGATTCCTTTGGCTTGTCCATGACCCTTGTGAAGCACATATAATCTGAAAGTGCCACCATTGTGAAGCGAAGTCCACATCGCCTGGATATCAAAGTAATATGAAGTATATAAGCATGAGGGCATCCTCACTTCATGAGCTAGCTTTTGGGGTTGACCGGTTGAGCTCTACCCAAGACTGTGTAACATGGTATCAGAGGTGGGTACCAGAAGCATGCAGTAGGTGCTGCCGAGTGAGCACGTTGCGCTTGAGGGAGGTGTGAAGCGAAGTCCCACATTGCCTGGATACCAAAGTAATATGAAGTATATGAGCATGAGGGCACCCTCACTTCAGGAGCTAGCTTTTGGGGTTGAGTTCTACCCAAGACCGTGTAACAACCACGTGCTTATGTGACACTCTTGAGTACGGATATGCACCCGATACGGTCCACTGTATCAGAACTCAGAAGTACCCAGGCTTTTATTTTTTTTATGATTCAATTTTTGGATGTAGTTGGGATAAGGCTAGGATAGTGTTTGGATATGGAAGGATTTTTTTGGGACCAGTGGGGCGAAGACAATTTTTGAAGGCTTAATTGGGGTCCAATTGTAAAAGTACATTCTTAGGCAAAATAAAAGAAACAAGCTGTATTATCTGGAACGAAGAAAAGCCCTAGTGGCTGTCCCCATCCCTTTGCATAGCAGAGAAAAGGGGTCTCAAAGCAACAACTCGTTCTAAAAGTGGCTGTGTGAAGATGAAGAAAAAGATTATACAGCTCATAATCCGGATTTGTTTCTTTTTACAAAGTTGATATTAATAAAATTGTGAGTCTTGCAACGAGGGCAAAGAGGATCAGATTGAGTTGATGGTGGTGAAGGTCTTTGCGTAATATGATTTTTTTGGTGTTAGCTTGGTTTTGATTTTGGCATGCTTTTGATGTTCAATATTAACAGCTACATGAATGCTCTCTAGCTTTTCATTGTAGTTTTAATGCATAATATAGTACTACATTTAATTTTCACATACGTATCCTCTCCATATTGGTGTCCTATTTTCTTAGGTGTCTCGTCATTGGTGTAAAGGAATTAGATATGTATCCTGTATCCATATCCGTGCTTTAGAGGTTGGCCACAATCATTGCCTACTTCTCCATGCAGCGATATGGGAATATTTGCAGCCTAGGTGCTATGTTGTCTTGGACTCTTCTAGTGGTGTCTATGACTCTATGTATTAATTGATTGCTGCTGCTGCTTATTTTATTTTATCTTTTTCACATGCAAAACGAATGTACTATCTTGCAGATGAGTGTATTTTCCTCTTTATGATTACTCATGTTGGTCGTGATATTTGAATGTTTTTGAAGGTTGTAGGATCAATTGATCAAATGGAACTTGACGACCCTGATAATTCGGATAAGAACTCTGGATCTATTCCAGAATCTAAGAGTGTTGTTAGACCTTTTGACGCAGAGAAATCCAAGGGCAAACGCAAATTATATGTAGGATCTCAAGCCTTAGGATACCGCCGGGATCATATGGAGGTCAGATCGTAGACTACATTGATGGAGTATTGTGGGACATAGTTTTCAATAGTAATATTTTATAATTTTATGGTTTATTATGATCTTTCCAGGTGCTGTCACCCATTAAGGATGGAGTTGTCGTTGACTGGGAAATGGTTGAGAGCATCTGGGACCATGCCTTAAGGTTTGTGGTAATCTTATTGATACAGTTGATGCTCATCTTGTTATTGTTTCCACTGTTTGATGTTTGATGTTTTGATGAACCAAATAGCCAAAAAATTTTAAATTTCTTTCTCTTCTTTCTTGTTTATCTGATTCACTGTTTGTACTTGGCTTTCAGCCATATCGAGAACATCATATTGGAGGGTGATATAGTTTCCTCAGGTCTTTGGAACCACCAACATTTGGATTTCACTTGTGGAAATATTTCCTTCATTTAGTTGTCCTTTGGGACTGTTTTATTGGATTGGAAGAAGTTGGGGCAGTCAGAAAGTAATTTTATTTCCTGTAGTAAGTAAAATTTTTCAAGAGAATCTTTTGGAAACACCTTTGGGAGGGTACATTAGAAAGTGCAACTTTCACACTATTCAAATTCGAAAGCCACATCTACGGAACTTAATATTTCCCTCTGCAATGTTTTGTATTTTCACTCGACACAACCACAGTGATCCTTGAACTCTTTATTGCCTACTTGGGGACTATAGTCCTCGTTGGAGATGAAAGTTTGAATTTCCCACTTGGGGACTATAGTCCTCGTTGGAGATGAAAGTTTGAATTTCCCACGTTATCGGTAGGTAACCTGTTCTTATTATCACGTTTTGCCTTGGGACTGTTTGTGCTCCAACTAGGAAGCATGATTGTGTCATTGAAAGAGTTGAAAAAGTTTGTAGATTGAATTGGAAACCCTCCGGAGTTTATCTGTAAAGAAAACCTGTTCAATCTTCTGATATTACCCTCTTGTTTAAAGTCAGTAAGTTTAGTTCCTTAATTGGAAGATCAATTGACAAAATTGTACCATGTGTCTTTGACTTCAATTATGCATGTGCATTTACTGACTTCTCTTCGAAAAGAATTATTAGATTTCTGCCACTGCAGCATATTATCTGCCCATCATATGTAGCTTTGCCCCTTTCCATACTTCCGTCTTAAAATTGGGTCTACCTTAGAGAAACTTTGGCATTTCTCCAAGTACCACAATAATTTTCCAACACTGAAGTGTCATAGATTCCTCTAATCGACTACTATTCTTTGAAACAGTTTCTCTATATATTTCAAGGATTTCCGTGTGTTTATTGTGTTTTTTGTGGTTTGCATAACTGCTATATTTTGAAGTAGCTATGAGGTCTTGAAAGATGCACGCTACCCGAAAATTGTTTTAGTTCTCATCATTGATTGACGAGTCAATTATATTTCCTCTGCCGAAAGAAACTCAAAAAGTCCTCCATACATTTTAAACAGTTTTCTAAAAGAAGGTCCGAAAGGCCGAGCACTCACCACCTAGGCGCTAGAAAGGCCCCTCGCCGATTAGCCCGATTAGGCGCCGAGTACTCGGCCCTAGAAGCTAGAAGTTGTCCGGCTGCCCTGGGAGCGCCTAGCGAGTTTTAGAACCTTGATTTTAAAGCAAGTAGTTTCTCTTATTGAATGTCGATGTTTGAATTATCCGAATATAATTGAAGTATTGAACACACACACATATAGACACACATCTATATACATATGAATGTATAAGAGAACCCACTGCACAACACTCCCCCGCAACGATAAGATATTGAAGAGGAAGTAGGTGGCATGATTTTGGAGTGCGGTATTAGCTGGCACATAGGTCACAATTTGCTAGCAAACTTCTTATTAAGCATGTTTTGTTTATATTTGTCATAAAGATTGTGCATTGTGTTTTGGTTTTGAAAGGCTGTGTGGTAAATAGCAGCAGTGCTGCAGTAGCAAAAATGATAAAAATAGTTGCACTAGCCACTAAATGAATAAAGAGTAAAATAGAAAGCAAATGGGTTTCTATGCAGTCCCTGTTGTCTGACATCAATGGATCTTATGAAATGTCCATGCTTGTCCTAACTCCTAAAGAGTAAAATAGAAAGCAAATGGGTTTTTATGCAGTCCCTGTTGTCTGACATCAATGGATCTTATGTCAGATAATCCATTATCTTGGAGTCAAACCTGCAACACCTGCTGTGCCAATTTCCTATATGATATTACATGTCTGATTTTTCTGTTAACTTTAAAGAAAAAAACCTGATATGCAGAATGTTTAACTGTTGTGCATTAATGGGTTGGAGCAACCGTATTTTGTGGTTGTTCTTCTGTTTTCAATGGATAAAAAAAAAAACAAGGTCAATATTGCAATTCCTGTAAACTTGGAAGCTTTGGAATTCATCATATTCTAGTGTCTGTTTTTTATTTCGGGAAATTATTCTGTTATTCATCTGCTGTCTGATTTGCAAATGATTGATACATTTCTGGAGAAACAAGAAAAGTCTCGTGTGATTCCAGAAAGTTGAATTTATATTGGTCTATATTTTGTGAAAACACTTGCTCTTTCTTTGTTTCCTTTTTTTTTCCCGAGCCTTTCTCACTGACCTTTTATCTAGTTGCGCTTAAATTATTCTGTGAGTATCTTACTTATATTGTTGTCGTCCCTTTGGATTTTAGGGATTGTCTACTGATTGATCCCAAAGAGCATCCAATGCTACTCGCAGAACCATCGTCTAACACTCAACAACAAAGAGAGAAGTAAGTTTGCAGCTAGAGCCTTTTATTGTTTCGATGCTATATATGCCATCTCTTTTCTAATTTGAACACTGTTTCAAATGTGGTATTATGAGTTGTCACAATCACATGTCAAGCACCCAGTCTTAAAAATCTCTTTATCTGTCAAAGTTGCTGCAGTTGTTGCTCATATCCTATTAATGTTTTCCCTTTTAAAGTTCTGGTTGTCTGGTCATAACCGGAAACAGATTTTTCCAACCTGGTGTGCTGTAGATCCTGTTTTATTGCTTTATTCAAATTTGACAACTGAATACACAGCCAGTTAAGTTTGAAGAAGTTCTTCTTGTTGAATGGTGAAGCAGTTTGCATACTTTCTTATAAGTAATTGTGTTAAGAAGTCTTTTTCCAGAAGTCAATTGTCCTCGGCATGTTTGTCAGAATCTGGCAGTTGCCGATTTGGTTTGCCTTTGATTCACGTCAGGTTTAAATCCTTAGGAATCTATCTTTGAAGCTATTTTGGATAGACTGAATGATTCAGGATCCCATTTACACTTTAAGATTCGTTTGCTTCCAAAAGCTGTGTAGTCTGACAATTCCAATCAGGTTTTCAACTTTGATTTTCGTGTGAAAACGCCAGAATACGATCGACCTTGTTCAGCTTGAACATTGAAATCTTTCTCAAATTAATGGTGCTGCATATTCAAGTAACCGTGCTGGATTTGTGTTAGACAAGGAAAAGCTTATTGACGTAATTTGGAGGTCTTACAGTGTGCTCTTTGTTGATCACGTAGTCTCAACAGAAAAGCTATGCGAGATGATATTGACATATTGTTTCTGGCATTGTTGTGTGCAGCATTGTTTGGGAACTAAATTTATTACTTTTTCTGACAGGACAGCAGAGCTTATGTTTGAAAAATACAAAGTTCCTGCCCTATTTTTGGCGAAGAATGCTGTATGTTCCTCATTCCATCTTTTAGAAAGTTGATTTTCGATGATAGTTGACAAACTTTTATTCCCTAATCTGCTTTCTTCTTTCCCTTTTCTGAAATCATTGAAGTTGTTAAATGGGTATAAGTCACGTTGTATTCCAGGTTCTCACATCGTTTGCATCAGGCAGGGCTACCTCTTTAGTTGTTGATAGGTGCGACCATTCTATACCTCTTTTCATTTCTTAATCATGTTTTCTTCTTTGGCATTTGATCTTGGAATCCAGGTGCAGCCAATCTTACCCTTGTTACCATGTATTTGCGCCTTTAAACAATGTAAACATCATCGAAGCATTTTTTTCTGGTAGTCTTGTGAGTTTTTGGGCTCTGTTGCATCTTTAATTTCTGAGATTTCTTAGATGAATATATTAGTTGGGACAAACCTGATGCACTGGTTTTTGCTCTTACGTTCAACTGTTTAAGTAATCTTGAGAAAGTAAAAGTACATTTTTGAGAGAAATAGATAGGGTGCTATTGCTTGTTAATGGGAATTTACATCTTGTAATTGGATTTGACAATGAGATAATTACCCTGGAAATTAGTTTAATGGCTCTATAAATGAGGTTCTGGTTAGCAAGACATTGTTCTCTGCTTTTATATAATGACACTTTCAGGAAAAATGATGTTTATGAGTAATTTTAGATGAGAGAAGTGAAATATGACGTCTGCATAAAATTTGATTAGAAAGGAATCTCTTTAATATTATGTTTTAGTAACTTACAGTATTGAAATCAAGTCTTGCTTTGTTCATAGACTTCTCTGTCTCTCTATTATTACGTCATGATGTGTACCAAAGGCTCATAAGTCTGACGATCCCAAAGTTTACAGTCGTTTAGATCCTGTTAGAAAAGTTGTCATCTGATTGTTACAAATTATAATGGTCACTTTTCAGCCAATTGTTATTCTTTTGGGAGCTTGATATGTACACTATTTGGACTTGGCCCATTGCTTTTGTGTTGCCTTTGCTTTGGGGCATTTGATCACTGACCAATGTTCTTTGGGCTTGTCAATTATCAACTATTGTAACCTGAACAACTGTGTCCTAGACCAAGTCAAATTCCCTAATATTTTATAGGGGTTGTTTTTTTTTTTTTTTTTTCATTTATTAATTAGTTCTGAATCTGCTTATGCAATTTTGCAATTCAGTGTCTTACATTTCCAATATTGTGTGACTGATGGTTAAACTGAGACTAACCAGTCGTATTGCCATACCTTTCAACTGATTCAGTGGTGGAGGATTAACTACCATCGCCCCTGTACATGATGGCTATGTTCTTCAAAAGGTGATCCGCTTAATCAACTGAAAGATTGCTTTCCAATGGTTTTAATTTCGATGTTTTTGTGTTGTTAATTTTCTATTTGCCCAACTTTTTATCCGGAAATTGGTAAGTCAGTATGATACTATGATAGCATCTTGTGGCCCAGGCCTTCTAGTAACTTTAGGAGCTTCCTTGACCATTGAGGTAGTCCCTTGAAGTATCCAGAGACCTTGGTCAACCGACCATTTCTGGCAGCGTGGAAGTTACTTAGGCACTTTGATTCTTTATCTGCCAGAGTTGCAACCTCAGGGTCTGTTGTCGTTGGAATCACTGGGAGAAGATGCATCTTACAATTCTGAGGGGACATTTTTTTCCCCCGACAATTTACCCCCCGGGCCACTTTTTTTTTTGAAAGCATTACAACTAATTGTGAACTTCTCAGAGTGTGCCAAACAGGGTTGGAAAATTAAAAGAGGCATCAGGCGGATAAGAAAATCAAAACATCCTTATTGTGATAATATGTTACCAAAAAATGCTAATATCCTGTTGAATTATGTTTTGGAACATGCTTTCCGAAATACGACACATACGGTTTGGCAAATTTAATGATCCAAAGCGACCTCAAAGTTTTTCTTATAGAAATTAGAGAGAGATGTCGATTTAACAAGATAAAATACGGAAACAAATTGCTCATAATGCTTTTAGAAATGTGTTTCACATTAACTATTAGACTTATAATGTTCTATTTGATTTGATATTTATCTTACAAAGAATGTTGATTCTAATATCGTTATCTAAATTCGCTTGCCATAGTGTACCCATACTTTTGAATATCGGCCGATACGTACCGTATCGGCCGGTTCGTACCGGAATTTTGAGCCTCCGATACGGATACGCACCGATATAGCGGTGTGTCTTAAAAATCGCATGCGAACCGGCCGGTACCCGGTACGTATCGGTGTATCGGCCGAGACGGAAGCCGGTTCAGAGAATATCGGCCGAGACGGCAACCAAAAAAAAAAAGAAAAAAGAAAAAACCCACCTCTGATTCTCAAGGAAGAGAAAGGGGAGCAGGAGAGAGACACCGGATCGTCATCTTCTCCTTTGATATTTTCTTCCATAGCCGTATCTCTCAATCTTCCATCATACTCCATACTTATGTGAGAAAACAAATCAGAGGATTCACAAAAGAAAAAAAAAAAAAAAAAAGATCCACAAAACAAAAATCACAAATCATCTATCTACACCAACACGAAGCCAAACCGCGAGTAAGAGGGGTTCTCTTGTCTGTGAACCACCGTCAGAGGCTGAGAGGGTGCATCGATCGCTGCCATGGCAGAGATTGAGAAACGAAGTTGTTACAGAGAGAGGGGTAAAGAAGGAAGAAGGTCACTTATCGAAAAAAAGAAGGAAGAAGGTAGCGTACCTTTGCTTTTGGTTTTAAGTTTTACTGTAAGTATTGAAAGTTTAAAACAGAGAGTTGGGTCCAGCTGTTTCCAACTGTTAGGGGATTCAATTCTCTGTGCCACCACACGTGAAATCACTTCTGGGATCAACGGTTGGGATTGAAAATTGCATAATAATGGATTTTTGTATTATATCCTGGTGATTTGTTCCAATTATGCCTTAAAGATTGTGTAAAATGTGCCAAATTATGCCCAATGAGAGAAAAAAATGTGTATCATAAAAGTTTATATGAGTTGTGAATGATTTTAAAAAATTCACGGCCGAGACAGGCGATTCCCGCGACGTATCGCCGATACGCCCCGATACCGATACACCGATACCGCGACCGATACCGCGACCGATACCGAGATTTAAAACTATGAGTGTACCACCCTATGTTACGAGAAAGCATTAATAATGCCCTATTGAATTATGTTTCGGAACATTCATTCCAAAATACATTCCATTGATGTTCTGAAACAGTGGATTTGGCGATCCAAAGCAATCCCGAAAATTTTCCTCTATGTATTGGAGAGACGGGAGCTCTAGCAGAACAATCATATAAAAAATTGGTAATCATGCTTCTAGAATTGGGTTTTGCATGAATATTGTTAAAGCATCCAACTCAAAACCAATTGGCAATGAGTGGAGAAGCCGTTCAAGCTCATATATTAGTTTTCGAGGTGATAATTTACTGATGTTAAGACAAATTTCAACACTTCCCCGCACGTGCAACCCCTAACTCGCATGTGGAGAGGTCAACAAAGGATCCGGAACATACGGGTCACAATGAAACAAAGTGCAACTATGGCACAAACAAAGGGGAAAAGCCTCCGAAAACCTAGTTCTGATACCATGTTAAAGCATCCAACTCAAAACCAATTGGCAATGATGGAGAGGCAATTCAAGCTCATATACTAGTTTTTGAGGTGATAATTTACCGATGTTAAGACAAATTCCAACAAATATTAAGACAAATTATACTCCATTTTATTTGAATATTATCTTTATAAATGCTTTCTTATATTATAATCTATAAAAGCCTACTCTGTATTGCCATTTAGGGCTTGTCGCGTACCACGTTCATGTACCCATTTCTCGTACCGGAACAATCCACGTTCTAGGTTACATAGGGTAACACGAAGCCTACAAACATTTCAAGATTGAGGCTCTGCTCCTTATTTAATGTGCAAACCACCTCCTTATTTAAAATATCCGTTGTGGTTCCTGACATATTGTTGTTTGCTGCCAACAGGCTGTGCAATCTTCACTAATCGGGGGCGAATTTCTATCTGATTGCTTAATGAAAAGCTTGGAAAGCAAAGGCCTTAATGTGAGTCACTAATTTTACTTGTTGAGAAGGTTAATAGTATGGAATTTTGGGTAAAGTATTTTTTGTATATTGGTTGCAGATAAAACCAAGATATTCGTTTAAGAGGAAGGAAATACGACCTGGAGAGTTTCAGGTTATTTTTGGCCTTATTCATAACATTGACATTATCCTGTATCACGATTCACCACAATCCGTCGTTGATCCATTGTTTTCCATATTGAAAGGATAAGCACATTTTACCATTATTCAGGTTATTGTTTTCCGTCGTTGGTTATTTTTGGCCTTATTGTTTTCCGTCGTTGGTTATTGTTTTTGGTTATTTTGCAATTACCATTATTCATGGTTATCTTACAGTATAGTACCCAGAGTTGCCTGTTTTATTATTTCTTGTTTCTTTTATAGTTATCTTGTTCTATACCTTGTGAAGTATTGTGAATGTAATAGTGAGTTTGACACAGTTGCCTGTATGGTTTGGCCTGTATGGTTTTGAAAAGGTCCGCCATCTGTGCTTATAGCTTACTACCCTTAGGTTATATCAACAGTACCAATTGCTTTTAGTGTCATTACTATGTGATTTTGATGACACACACACACATGTACACACTATGCACACATACATACATATACATACAGTATATGTATATATAACTTCCTACATGCTATTAGCAATGATTTCATTCTTTCTTAACCACTCACCTTAGTTTCTATAGGGGCTTCTACATCTTTGCCTAATCTTTGATTTAGATTTAAAAATCTAGTCAAGCTAACATATTTTGGTTCTTCCTCTCTTGATCGTCATGAAATAAACTTAGAGAAGGATACCTGCTTATCCATTTACCGGACAGACACCAACCTATCCGCTGAACCCTATTAATAGAGAATAAGCTGGACTCTATTTATAAGGGAACAAGATAATGCTATACCATTAGGTGGAAACCTATCAACTGTAAATATGCATGCATGCCATCTTTTTCCTGTGATTCTTATGTCATTAATGCTCTACTTTGATTCAGTTGATGACTGACTTTCTTATGGCTTTTTTAAATACATGTGTTTGATTTACACAGACAGTGGATCTTGATTTCCCAAATACAACAGAAAGTTACAGGCTGTACTCACAGGTCTGTGACTTACCACAAATTTCCCCTTTTCCCTTGTCACTTCCCTCTTGTTTATACTCATTGCTCTTTTTTTTCTTTTTTGGGCTGCAGAGGGTAATTGCCAGTGATATTAAGGAATGTGTGTGTCGAGCTCCAGACACTCCTTATGATGGTCTGCTCTCCACTGCAATCTTCATCTGTTGCCTCCTTAACTGTTTGTGTCCATTTGTTTGGTTAGCTGTTTCAATGTTTCATATTCTTGGGAAGCTATTTCAATGAAGCCAAAATATTTTTGGCTTGTGGGTCTATATATTGTTGGTCGTGGGTGCTTCATGAATCCAAAAAAACCAACTCTTTTCTTCATTTGTTTGATGCTTTCCTATCTCGGGCTCCAGCTTCTTTTTTGGAACTATATTTGAAGCCTTTTTCTCATGTAATGGTACGCTTCCTGCCTTACCTGGCTTTAGGAGAAAGAGCTCCCTTTTGCCTTGCCCACTTCATAAATGAGAACTTCCTTGTCCCCCTCAAAGCGATCATCTCTCTTCTCTTGTCTCATCTCTTTCTTACCTTTCTTTTCCTCTTTCGAGCTTTCTACAAGTTACCTTAAATATGACCTATTCTGCTTTTGAGTCTTAAGCAATGTTTAGTTCATACTGGATTTTAGATGTTGGCAAGTAGTTGCTTGTGGTTTTGTTAATTCTGTACGGGGAGATTTGGTCCAATTTTGAATTGGGATAAATTCCAAACATCTATAGTTCGAACTTTGAAGCTCCCACTAGACAAGACACGGAAACCCTGAAACTATTTGCTCCTCCTCTCCTTTCTTGGATGAATGGCTAAAATTTATCTGATAGAAGGAAGAGGTAAGCTTGAATCCATATCATGTGTAAGCAGAAACTTAAAATGCATCGGCTGCAATTCCATTGGGTAATTTTTCTTATCTAATTGACATTTGATGGTGTCAGTGGGCTTTAGGCGTATCTTTATAATCCTTGCTACCTCTTTCATATACTAGATGTAATGAGTTTTCTTGTTTCATAGCTGAAGATTGGAAGGCATTAACCCCATTATTACATTAATACATACTCATCCTGTATCCTTTCTTTTGCAGAGAGTTCCTATTCAAACATTCCAATGACACCATATGAGCTTCCTGACGGGCAGTAAGTTTTATTGAAGTCTTTCCCTGGAGTTACTTTAGAGAATATCGTCACAATGTTTTTTTGCTTGCTTTTATTTTCCACACCTTAGAGTAGCCTAATTGTGTAATCTCATGTGTCGCATTCTAACTGCTGACCTCGATTGGTGGATGTCTCTCAGCGCCTGCCATATAGATAAACAGCTTGTTAATGTCGTGGCTAGATTCAACTTGAACTACTGTATAGGCGTATAGTAAATGCTTTCATATTGTGTTATTGTTTGTATGTTTATGGTTTTTTGACTATCACATCTTCTGCCAAAATTCAAAAAGCCCTTGGATTCACTTCACTTTGTATGACCAGGACAATAGAAATTGGAGCAGATAGATTCAAGATTCCTGATGTGCTGTTCAATCCATCTTTGGTTCAGGTTAGTTGCTCAAATATTTGGTATTCCTGCTGTTAGCTTGCTCTTTTTGAAAAGACCAAGTTGCATTTGGCGTATCTTATCAGTTTGTCTGGAATTGGAAAAATTTAAGAAACTTAAGGAAATGCAAAAACCTTTAGAAATGGTTGTAAAAGTGTAATAGTTAATTGTAGATTATATTCAGAACCGCTCTTCATTCCTATCTATTCAATTGACTGAGATACAAGCGTGCTACTTGTCTTACTTCTGATGCTGCTGCAACTTTTGATTTGAGCAACTGGCCTACTGCATGTGCCCAATGATCATTTTGCTCATTGATGGCTGCTTCAGTCACCTTCTACTTGATTATTTAATTAAAAAGTAATACTCTCAAAGTTCTAGTGACATTTCCTACCCTGGATGCTGCACGTTTTTGTATTTCCAATAAAATTAGTATGACATCGCCTAATTGGCTGCTTGTTTTTTTGATTGGGATCTTAATCTCAGACTATTCCGGGCATGGAAAGTTTTGCGGATACTGCTGCTTCAGTTCGTGGCCTGCCACAAATGGTAGATTGCTTTTTTTGAATGCTCATGTTCATTGGCTGGGACATGAGCTTTAATGTATTATTTTTTTTTCTCCTTTTAGTCAACTTATTCCTGTGAATTGATGCAGGTCATAGATAGCATTAATAAGTGCGATGTGGATATTCGGAGAGAACTGTTCAGTAGTATATTGGTAAAGCTATTACTTTTGTCCCTGATTTTGATACTTTTTGTTACTTGTTTTCATAAACTAAGTTGTTAATTTTGTTCTAATCTTGTTTATCTTGTCTGATAGTTGTTTTATTACACATTTTCCTTTTCTTTTTTCGCTATTAGATGGATTTTTTCCTCATAAATTGAACTTTGAGCATCCTGGATAGGGTTTCTTGCTTTAATTTCCATTGAGTTACAAACTTACACTTTACACATGCTCATCGTTCGCCGCAATTATGATTCCCTTATCAGTCTTGTACATGCATCATGTGCATGGGCGACTGGGTGGTAAGTGGTCAAATATGGTGCTTACGTTTGCCAAGTGAAGCAATTGTGGGTCTCCTTTTTCCTGAATTGCCTCCAAGTAGCTGCTTAAATTTGGACAGAGGTTATTCTGAGGACTGAAATGGTCAATGCGTGCAAATGATCGTGAAGGTCCTGGAGGATTGTCATCTTCTTACTTTCAGAAAGTTGAAGTTCATCTTCTTAGAGGCAGTTAGTCTAGTAAATAGCAACGGATGTCAGTCCATGTGCAGTTAAACTAGTGCTGCTTTTCCTTCTGGTGATGCAGGGGTGGGTCACCTCTGGTGTTAAAAGCTGCCAAGTCGACCTGAAATTTGACAAAGCTGTTCAGCAGATTATTCTGACTAGAAAGATGTGTGAAGAGTGAAGAAAGAGTATCTTAGTACCTATATATAAGAATGAAGGGAATATTCAAAGTTGCACCAAGTAAAAGGGTATGCAATTACTAAGCCAGAAGCTGAAGCAGCGGGCAAGAGTTATTGAGCATTGCCTAAGAATTAAGACTACAGTACTAAAATTAGTGTTTTTTTTTTCCTTCTTCTTGAAAGGGATAGGAGAATTATTTTGCATTTATGCCTAGTAGATTAACTATGCAAGCAATCTACTTGTTAGAGGAGATTAGTCATAAAATATAGGGGAAGAGGGACCTTCACATGATATTAGTAGACTTCAGAAGGAAACGTACAATAAGGTGCCTAGAGACTTCATATGGTGGTTTTTGGAGAGAGAGGGTGTGACAAAAAGGCGTATTGACGTGGTGAAGGACATATATTAAGGTGGCGTCACTACTATTAGATCCCCAGTGGGGGAAACAACCGAATTTCCGTCGTAGTAAGATTAATCCTAGTATTCGCTTTGAGCCCTTACCTCTATGCCCTAGTTATTAATGAATTAACTAGACATTCAAGATGCTATCCAATGGTGTATTTTGTTAGCGGATGATATTGTTTTAGATGAAATTGCAAGAAGTCTTAATGCTAGATTACTAGATTAGAAACTTGGAGAGAAGCATTGGAGTAAAAAAAAAAAAAAAAAAGAGTACATGATATGTGTGTTTAGTGGCAGACTGGCTGTCAAAGTGCCATTGTTGAATGAGTGATCCTCCAAAATCAAGAATTATCAAGAAGTGAGCGATTAAAGTATCTTGGCTCATTTGTTTCAAGGATGGGGAGATTGCCGATGGTGTGAAACATAGAGATAAGTTGGATGGATCAAGCGGTGGAGTGCTTCATGAGTGTTGTGCGATTGCAAGATACCCATAAAGTTGAAGGAAAAATTCTATGGTATTGCTATGAGGCCAATCATGTTATGCGACATTGAGTGTGGATATAAAAAAGGGCATGCGAGCAAGATGAGTGCAGTTGAATGAGAGTGGTGAGATAAATGTGTGGTAAGATTCTGTGAAATAACTAGAAATGAAAACTTCTGCAAAATGGTTGGGATAAAGCATTGAAAAAAGATAAGATGAGAGAATGAATTAAGGTTGTTTGGACATGTCCATTGTTGAGTGGTTGATGCAGTAGTTAAGAGGAGTGATATGGTGACAGATTGGTAGTAGATGGCAAAAAGGGAAGTTGGTACACCAAAATTGATTTTAGAAGTGGTAGTTTAAAGGATCTGGGTTTTTTTGGATATCACAAAGAGCTCAATGGATATAACAGATTTGTGTAACCAATTCTAGTTGATTGGGAAGGATTGGTTTGGTTTTAAGTCGTCCTATGTGCTTGTAAACACTGCACATGATAGTTTGAATGTTGTTCTGCATATTTCTCTCTCTCTCTCTCTCTCTCTCTCTCTCTTCAAAAATGCTATGAATACGTGCACCCGCGTACGTCAAATGTGCGGACAGTGCATCTTAACCGTCCAAAAGCATTTTTGATGGTCCAGATTTTAAAGAGTTAACTCTTACCGGTCAAAGAGTGTTTAAAATCCGGACCGTTGATTTGTTGAAATGAATGGTTAAGATGTGTTCGTGCAGTGGCGTACGTGAGTGTGCGTACCCATAGCAGGATTGTTCTTTTTGTTTGGTTTTGAACAGAGTATTGTTTCTCTTTGATGTAGCTTTCTGGAGGCACGGCCTCGATGCAGCAGTTAAAAGAACGTCTTGAGAAAGACTTGCTAGAGGTATAGTTCCCACCCACTTGTAATATACTGGGCCTTATTTTATCTGCACCCATGTCATCCATGATCTCCATTGAAATTGGTGCAAGTACAAGTTCGGTAGAATCGGTACTGGCTGGTTGTATTTTTTGTTACTGTTTTCGGTACCTTAGTTTCGTTGAGTACTGAATTATGAACCTTTGGTGTTTTCCCCTTCCATTACTAGGAATCTCCTCAAGCAGCTAGAGTTAAAGTATTGGCAAGCGGAAATGCAACAGAAAGGAGATTCAGGTTGAATATGTGTTGCTAACTACCTTTACATCTTTTCTCCCTCGCATTACAAGATCACATATTTTTATATGCATTAAGTAGAAATCTGGTTCAAGGGAAAATTGTATTTGGACAAATAGACCAATAATTTCAACACCATTCACCATAGTTCTTATTCGGCAAATCAAAGGGGACAGATGGGTATGTACAGACCATGTACAGATGGGTCTCGGGGACCCACTTGTGGGTGTGGGTCCCACTCGAACGATCCGAGCCGTTCAATAATATTAGAATAATTTTCCTCGTTTTGAATGAAACGGGGAGTTTTTGGATCAACCACTTATACACGTCCGATGGAGCTGATTTCTCGCGGGGGCCCTCGGAAAATTATTCTAAGATTATTGAACGGCTCGGATCGTTCGTGTGGGACCCACGAGACCCATCTGTACATGGTCTGTACATACCCATCTGTACATGTAGCAAGGTTCGTGTTTATTTATATTTTTGGTTGTTCTACTGAATTTACAATGCTGGTAACCACTATTGGAGTGTAAAAACTGCAATCTCTAGAGGTCTCATTTGTCATTTGGCAATTACAAATTCATAGATTGAAGCTTTTTTTGTTTGCAAGTTGAATATTCATTCGAATGCCAACATAAGCCTTATTAGTAGGGTTTCTGCTGTAGTATAACCGTTGGATGTTCTATGTTGTCTGTTGTCATTTTTCTTCAGATTGTTTTTTTCTCTGAAAACTTTTTGTTTAAGATGTCTGCGCGACATATCTTCCTCTTACTTGATTCAGTGATTTATGCATTTTTTTTGCAGTGTTTGGATAGGAGGGAGTATTCTAGCATCTCTTGGTTCATTTCAACAGATGTGGTTTTCCAAGTCTGAGTATGTTTGTGTTTTGGCAAAAATTCTCAGGGGCTGCCTTCAGAATCTTGGATCATGGGTTTGTGTGGGAGTTTGCAGACGGAAACAAAATGAATTTCCTTCTTGTCTAATCTTCTTTCGTATTTTCCTTTCTGCTTGTACACTTGTCCACACGCCATGATCCAAACACTGCCAGAGGGGGGCTCTAGTTCCTTCCTCAACCATTCTGTTAACTCTTCATTTTATTTATTTATTTTTGGTCCACTGCAATTCTAACAGGTACGAAGAGCATGGAGCGTCTTACATTCAAAGGAAATGCCCATGACATTCCTTTCTTTCAGGCTGTGTATCAAGAAGAGAGGTTTCCCATGTCTCCCCATCCGAGTTTGAGGAATTCTGCTATGCTTATATCTACAAAACAAGATCATTTTCATTTATTGAGCTGCTAATTATTCGCCACATTCGAGTTTGGGAGGATATTGTGGATTCTTAAATGCAACTTTTCCTAATAGCTAGGATTGTAGGGATCCAAGTTCGTAGAATGTGTTTCTGTTAATTTGCACTAGTTTGTACTGTACTAGTACTTTCTCATACTTGTAGCCAACTGTTTGCATCCTTTTCTAGGGTCATCTGCCTCTCTATTGTTGTAGGATTAATGGAAAAGTTACCAAATCATCTATTCGAAATCTGGCAATATATCATCTGGACTTGATACTCTTTTCACTCATCTGAGTTACCAGAGAGTGCTTTGTCTCTATTCCGAAGCACCAAAAAAAAAAAGAGAGTGCTTTGTTTAGTAGAATGACTGTAGTTCACCCATTAAGCATGTAAATGAGCAAGTTATGCTAAATCATATCAATCCCATTTCTTCCATCAATATATGTCGTTTTTACTGCAGTTTTTTTAAAAAATGTAGTTTGTGCTGTTTGTGTACTCAACCACCTGAAAGTTGAGGTGCTAGAAGAAACCACAGGTACAATCTGGGACGGACTCAGGATTTGAGTACTAGGTTGGCAAACATTACAAAAATAATTGGAATTTGTTAAAGATGATAGTATCTGCAGTTTTCATCATATATGATTGCATAAATGCATACAATATTGTGCATAAAATTCAGTGTTCAAGCTCATGTGAAAGTCAGAATCTAAAATGAGAAAAGTGCATTTTGTATAGAACTTGGATGGACGATGCTAGGTTTCAATAGAAAATGTTGGGTGGGTGAACTGATAATATTTACGAAATACAAATAAAAAATGAAACTTGGGTTAGACAATTGTCTGGGTTCATCCGTCCTTTGTCGTTGTACATATTATTTGACATACGACACATTGACACATAACAAGTTTAGTGCTACTAACTTTTTTGTAACCGTGATGAAAAATAACCTTTCATAGCCTATTGGATACAATATTTTCTCAATTTTCGGTTGTAACCCTCTTCTCAAACATGTGACCAATGGTTCTCAATTTTATTTTGTGATGAGCCCTCGAAAATGGAGTATGGGAATTAAGTTATGCCTCCTATGGATTTTAAAATTTATTGTTGTAAAATCATTTGGGAAGTTAAATTTTTATTTTTGGATCGAACAAATGCAATATAACATTTCGAAATTGAGGATAATTTACGTGGAAAATAATATTGACTCTCGAAGCTGCATATCAATCAAGCAAATAAATAGATCTCAACCAATGTTGGTTTGCCAATTTATAAGCTTCTCCCGGTGATCGACTATAATCACAAAAGAGGGAAAAATAGTGGAAAACGTGAATTATTATACCGTTGGTCCCCACAGTTTCAGCAAAATTTACTTCTTGTAGTTAAAAAAAATAAAAATCCAGGAAGATTACCACGGAACACCAGAGAGTTTTAAGAGGACTAATGAAATTTAACATTTTCTTTCTCGGGGTGTAGTTATTTTGTTACGTGTTGTTACAGCCTTTGAAATGGTAAATAAAAATGATGACCAACTACACAAAAACAAAGTGTATGGTTTGAATTGTATGAAATTAAACTCATGGGGACTAAAAGCAAATCCTGTCTAACACTATACCAATGGTGTAATTCACAACCATCCAAACCACGACCCCTCACATACACGTGAAATCCATACACAATTATTTGGTGGGCCCCACATGTATGTGAGGGATTGTAATTAGGTGGTTGTTAAAAATTGGCAGTTTAAAAACACAACATTTTTTACAGAATTGTGCACAATTTGCCAATGTGGCACTGTTTTATTGGTGACGGGGTAAATTAATATTTTTCAATACTCAATAATATTGTTCTCAAATACAATTAATATTTTTCAATACCCAATAATATTATTCCACTACCCTATCAATCAACCCCATTACCAATGAAACAGTGCCACATATGACAACAAGCTGTTCAAATTGTTGTGTTTGTAGCATGGCCTCCAAAAGCCCCAAACACCATATGGCACACCACAAGGAAAACTACAATATGCATCACCAAGTTTTTCAAGAAAAATTATCTTCTTCTGGATCCAAACCACAACCACCTTTTTTTGAATGCTTCAATGACTTCAGTTTCTTGTTTTAATGACATCATACCTACGCTTACAAAATGCTGCAACAAAGAACAAAACTGCAATCTACAGAAGATGGGCAACTGAATCAGCGATGAGCTAGAATGATAACCTACACTCAAGTAATTAGAACTACGTTGTACTAATCATACGTTCTTGTTTAATTCAACAAGCATCGTACAAATGATCCACACCGATAATATTCAACATATGTACATATAATCCGAGTCATAAAACATGACACTCGATAATATCAGTTTAACTTTACGGGAGGCACTCAACTTTTTTGTCAGTGTCTAACAGCCTCCACTTGCAGGCTCTATCGAGCTCCTAAGACCATTACCTCTCAGGTGTGTGCAGTGCTCTTCCGCATCTGCTTGAGCACATATAATCACGACCGACAGACCATTATGATGTGCCTCTTGCATGATATTAACGGCATTGTCAACAGTCATCCCAGGTATGACCTTCATCAGCACTTGAACAACGTACTCCCTCTTATTGTAGTCATCATTATGCAGCATGACGCGATAGGGAGGAGACATTTTCCTTGATTTCCTGAATACCAAACCAATAAAACGATAATGTCAAAAGATAAATAAAAGTACGTAATTTTAGGACATTAAGATAAATAAAAGTCTTTTTTACTTTTCAATTAAAAAAAAAGTAATGTTGTTGCATATCGCTAGGGTTTGTTCCCCCTCCTTTGGAAGTCAGTTATTTCCCTGAACAAGGATTCCAAGAGGCTGCTTCAGGGTTAATTCAGGTTGGTACCTCTCGGGTATCAGGTATGATCTAACCTCACTTCTGCATGTGTGTTCTGTGAACATAACCAGATTATTTGTTGGTTTTAGACCTTTTACACAAATGAAAAGTTCAACTGCTAAGTAAAAGAAATCCACTGAGAGAAGTTATAGGGAGGAACTTACTGTAAAATGGACAGCTGTTGTTGGGACCAAAAACTGTTAGGGCATGAAAATGTTTTTTCACGGGTTGACAATTGAGAGAGTTTTCATGTATTGAGGGTTGAATTGGAAAAGTGATTTGGTGGGTTGAAATTGAAATCATGTGGTATTGTAGCTTTGCGGGAAACCTCCCAAAACCATGTGGTTCTACTGTTAAAATAACAGTCTATACGATCCAGCGCTCTCAAATTTGGAAGAGAAAAATCCTTTTTGGCGTTCTCTCTGGTTTTCAACCTCCATTTGCTTCTTTGAGATACGTTGGGCTCCTTGACTGTGTTGGCATTGATCGAGTCTCTATTCCTACAGGCTACAAGTGTGTTTTGCTAAGGGCTTCTGATCAGGGCAAATAGCTTAAAGAATGTTCAAGTGAAGAAAGAGTTACTAGGTCCCGCGCCAACAGCTGGCAAGAAGTCCTCAAAGGAGGATTTGGTAAGTGTTTACGCTCGACATACAAGGCAGCAGCTCAGTCACAACCCATCTTTGCTTGTACACAGATTCAGTTACGGAGTGGTTACTTCTAGGATCAAATCTATGGTAGATAAATCATGCGTGATGGAGCTTGAATTTGATTCTTCTAAAAATGAGGAATGTCCAAGGAAAATAATGCTGCCCACAGGCTCCAACATCTCCGCTTACTGCACACACTCTTTCCTCTTATTTATTTGCCAGTTTTGCTTGTTATCCTGCATAACTGTTTGTTTTTAATGAGATTTTAACATTTCCTCCCGAAGAAAAAAAAAAAACCCTGAGCAAAACCAGTTCACCCTTCGAATTTATATTAGTAGCATACAGATTTCTTATGTGATATTTGAGTCGAAGCTCTCAAATATCTCTCAAATATCTACTATCAATATATTAAAAAAACCTACCTCATGAAGACACATATTTATAGACTCAAGACCCTACACACACACACTAGAGGATGCCAAAATGACAAAAGACCCTCAATTTTACTGCATCAGAAAGAGGGGAGAGAGGGTGCCAAGGTGAAACTCCAAACTACCAACTTACTGTTTGATAACGAAGGCATATTTACTATAATTCTAGTGAAGAGTAGACCTGCTTATAGGCCTTTGCTATCTGATAAGTGCCTGTTGGTCCATATCTTTAGTTATATGTTACTTGTTTTGCCCATTTTATGGTTGTAGGTCATTGGAGCTTATTGGGTGATTTTTTACATGAATTTGGAAGTTTTGAAAACAATTGTCCAGAAGTCGATCATTATGAATTTTGAATCTTGTGTGCTTTGTCAAATGGACAAATTTGGCAACGTTATGAAGCTTAGGTATCTAAATGTAGTTTCTACCCAATAAATAATTAGGAAGCTGAGTGTAATTTCTACCTAAGAAATATAGAAAAGCTGCATTTTTATTATTCTTCCAAGGGAAATTTGACCTAGAATATAAAAGGAAACCATTATTTGTTTTCTGTTGTTCAAGCTTTGAAGGAGGCGAAAAGAAGCAAGAGAACAAGAAGAAGAAGAAGAAGAGCTCTAAGGAGTTCTCGGGGGAGATTCTCATGAAGACCTTCGAGTCTTCCATAGTCATGAGCGGTTAATCTTCCTCTCTCAGGATCGAGATGAAGTCCTAACCAAGTGACTATAGGTTCAAATAAGTTACGAGTTTGATTACTCAATGTCAAATCAATCTAGTGATTATGTGTTTGGTTTTTGTAATTACAAATACATAAGTTATGCAACAATTTTCCATGCTATTACGCTATTGCATTTTGAGAGAGTACACTAAATAAGACTATATAACATCAAGGATGATTCCTGAAAGGTGAATATAGATTATTCCTAGAATTCATTTGTATATAATTTTGTGGTGGTGCGATTAGGACTACAATAACGGGTCTTCATCGTTTTGATTATTCCATTTCTAAATTGGTATAACAACTTGGAAAACCAAGTTAGGATGGAATAAAAACCCTAAGACCATCTCAACATTTAAACATTCAACTTAGCAATTATTAATTTCTTAGTTTACTTTTGTTAGATAAACTCACGACTGACAATCCTTATCTGAATTGAATTGACAATTGGTTTTTAAAATAATAAAACATAGCCTTCCAATCCTCGTGGTATGGTACCTCGACTCATACCACTGTCCTATTTGAATTGAGGTTTAGCTCAGTTTTCATGATTTATTTATGATGTGAAAATGACCTTCCACTATCCGTACCTGACTCCAAATTCAGATTCACGGCCAGGTTTTGTTTTCTCTATGGTTGGCTTGTCCAAAAGACCTCCACCTTTCCCTGATGCAGTGGCTGGTATGGACCAATAAAAGTTCCGGTTTGTGCATTGCTTATGAAGAGCATATTTATCACCTGCCATACAAATCATTAATCCAATACGAGGCTTAGAAGGAATTTTCATATTAAACAGACAAGAGAGTGAAGCCATTCTATCTACCTAAGAGGAAAAAGGAGGGAAAAAACTCATCAGAAAACATATGGGTCCAATACAGGTCCTTTAGAAAGAGAATAAGTGGGATATCATCTTGTTTGCTTGAGAAAAAGTGTCCATTGATGCAAGAAGCATATATTGCTATCTTGCCGAGTATGGATAATTTCCAACATTTTATGAAAGAAGAAAACATCATCTTCAGAAGTTCATATGTAACAGAATTAACCGTAAAACTCTGAACTTGCAAATCACACGGTTCTAAATAACACGGTATCGGACATTCGAATCTCAGACAAGGGTATGAGATCCACCCATGCCAAGTTTTAGGTGGACATTCAGTGAGCAAGTTTATTTCGAAATTTGAATTTACCATGAACCAGATTTCTTCAGTATGAATATGACGTCTAAGGAACCTAGGGAAATTAATTTTTCCTAGAAAGTAAGAGAAGTATAGTAATGAATATCAACGTTCTGCCAAGTTCCCGTGTCCTTGAGATGAAAACTAGATAAATGTGACATTCGGACACATACCCAGACTTGACACCTGTACCCGAGTTAATGTAACCTAGGCAACATAAATAGTTTGAAACAGTTCCCCCTGACATTGTGCTGTTCCTCCTAGATTTCCATTATCAGCTCTCTTGCATTGGGTTAACAACTTAATCTAGAGGAACTAGGATTGCAATACTTATTTCTTCCATAGACATGTATGTACATATATCTATTTATTTGAATTAGTATCAAAAGGCTAAACTTGAAGATCGAAGGCTCGGGCTGTTATTAGCACTTTCCCACATGAAAAAGTTAATGTGTGAAGGAAACCCAGATACAAAGAGCACACCCCAACCTTCAACTTTGGCTATTTAACTGACTTATCATGTGGTTTATGCAGCCTCTCTAAAGAAAGGAAACTTAAAAACACCTTTGACCTTCCCATTCCAAATTTAGAAGAAGCAAGAACATTGATTTTCCACATCAGATATCGATCCTTTAAACCAAAAGCATGAAAACATGAAACCCCACTATCTATTTGTACTCGAAGCCACAATTCATTTTGAACTACTTGAGCTATGGTTTCCCTAAAACCTCTATCTAAAATCGTACATCCTCCCTTCTTGTAATTGGTTAATTGACAGCTGTAGGCCTAATATTCTATTCTATGCTTTGCCCTCAATTCACATGGGTACTCTAGTATTTAATTGCAATCTACTGAAATTGACAAAGCACACAAGATTCAAACTTTTGGTCCAAATCTTGGCAGACCCAATTCATATTCAAGCATTCGAATCCCCGTTAGACATCGAACAAAAATCAGAACATGCGACTGTAGTACAAATAGCTGAATATCGTTCATATATACGTATAAATATATGTAGAGAGAGGGGGGAAAACCTGGTTTAGGGTGGAAGACTGGATTGGAGGAGAGAGCGAGTCGGCCGCAAATGGCGGTGTCCATTAGCCCCTCTTCTTCTTCCTCCACTCTCTTCCCCACCTACCACACACTAATCTTACAGTTTTTGTTTTTCATTTTTCTACACCAAAAATATTCGTGGAGGCATGGGATATTTTTATTTTATTCTTGTGGTACGAGTTTTTTTGTCTTATTTTTACGACTTTAAATTAGAGAGTTTGTGGTGTGTAATTTAGGGCCTATCATTGTTAAACCTGGGCCGTTAACCTTGTGTGCGTGTGTGTTCAAACAAAATGAAAAGGCATGAAACCATGTGTGGTAGCTTGTAACCTTGCCGAGGAGTATTGTTCTCTTACACTGATACACAATCTCTAGGAAATTTCATCGGACTTATATAGTTATATCGGGATCGAAGTTGATGTCCCATCCCATGGGAGTGGTGTCACGAGTTTTTTTTTTCCATTCGATATACATTAGTAGAGTTAGATGTTAGTAAACCAGAAGACCTCACCCCTATAGAATGGGCTACACGACCAACTGGGCTAATTGCCCTGGTCGCGTCACGAGTTTATTTAGCTCCAATAAGGGGAAACGGGGGTGCTGCAGTGCACTCCCTATAGGGCGCCATGTGGACCGTCGGATGTGTTTTCAACGGTCCAAATTTCATAGATTATCTAGACTAATTTACTTGTAAGCTAATCTGGACTGTCAAAAACACATCCGACGGTCCACAGAGTGGTCCACAGCACTCCCGGATCCCCAATAAAGAGGTGTGGAGAACTTGATCTAGGTCTTGTCAAGCCAAGTTTAAGTGTCCACCGAACCAACCATCGTTTGTAACACGGGCCGTTAAATCACTATTGATCATGTGGCAGGGTGGGGCTTATGTCCATGAGGTCATAAAATTGCTTACGTTCAGTTGGAATGAAACTACTCAATCCGTCTCGATTTGTTTGTACATTTTCGATGTTTTTATCAATTTTTAATTACTTATATCTTCAATTTATAATGTATCCTGGTCGAAGTTAGTAAGGGTCAACTTCGAGTTAGACGAAGAGTGCTGCCCTTCCTCTCATTGTACCTCAACTCCCGAAACCTATCTATGATAGTTTTTTGGTTCCTAAAACCAAGTACTCCATATATTCATAAAGAACGCCACAACAAACACTTTGAAAAAGATACGTCGCAATGGATATCAACAAATTGACGTGCCACATTGGTTGTCATGAGAACGAATCACACATCAAACTTGGTGGGTATGTTGCAAAGGGTACCTACAAAGGGTCAGCCGGTCGAATTGTTAATCAGATTGGAACATAGTATTTTCCAGAAATTTTGTACAGATGAACTTAGAATGATGTTGCAGTGGCAAGGATACCACATAAGATACACACTACAGCAACAAGAAGCCATTTGGTCAAGTACAAAATACCAAAAAAAAAAAAAAAAAAAAAAGCTAGATTGGACTCTTCCCTTAGGTATCTCTTGCTACTACTGCGAATGCAAGGCGTTAACACTTGAAGAAGAAGACCTTACCAAAACCAATTGAGTACATATTCTGTTCTAAATGAAGGACACCAAAATATGTCCATATGTTACCAAAAAGCAAGTCACAAAATTTGCTGTGATTTTTATATTATACACTTCCAAAACAGACACAAGCACCAGTGTGCCAAACCGGTGTGGAAGCTAAACCCACGCGTACAAAACAACAAAGAGAAAATACTTTCGCGATAGGGGAGCCCATTTAATCAAATTGCTTAGGGAATTGTCCATATTGTTGTGAACCGAATTCAATTAGTACATGCCAAATAATGACATGATCCTGCTTCCCCTACTTGAAGCTGCTGCTTCTCCTCACTGTCATTTCTGCTGCTGCTGTTGGTTTAAGTTGTGCTCCCGTATTTCCGATGGACCGAAAAAAAGGAAAAAAAGAAAAAAGTTGTGCTCCCATCCTTGCTTGTACCTTTTGTCTCTCTTTTTCCAGATGGAAAGCTATCAATTGCAATAAAAGGAAAATATGGGTTTCAAGACATAAAAGTCTAGATAATAATGACCATGAATCCACGGCATGTGCATAGCTGCGGTTAAAGAAAAAAATGGGAAACCTTGAACAAGGACAACGTTTTCCTTCTCATTAAAAGCACAACGGACACGTTTAATCAATCAGCAACGTCCAATAGACGGTGGGTTTCGATAAATGTTCTCAAGCATGGTTTCTTCACGAATCGACCAAGCTTTAATCGAGAGGCACTCACAACCGAGCTCACGATGTGCGTCAATATAGTATACGTCGTAGTAAAGGGACTGAAGTCATCATCCGTGTCTATGCCGCCGAGATCGTATATGGTGGAGCCCACAACGCGCAGCCGGAGAAACTCTGGTGTTTTGGTGGTGCGGGGAAAATCGGTTTGAGAAGTATTTCATCGTAAAGGGACTTGGATTACGTGCCATTTGTATATGCTTGGCTTCTTCGTACACGGAAGTTTATGGATGCATCTTCTACTTCCAGTGAAGAAGACAAATCTGGTGTCCCCTGGCCGGGTTTCCAATCCTTCGCCGCAGAGACTGACAGAGAGTGGGAGGATACCAACGCTAAACGCCCGTACTCACCTAATACCTGTGCCTTTACGCAGGCAAAGGCGGAAAGAGAGCGTGAAAGTATCTTCCAAAAATATCCTTGACTACTAAAATTTGCCACAAGAAATATTGAGACTTCTGATTTTTTTTTAAAAAAGAGAGAGATTGAGACCGGAGAGAGTATCAAGGACTCGCTCTCTTTATACTTACAAAACAGTCTTGTGAATCCAATGAACAAGTGAAAGAACAAGTACATAAACAAACAGGGGGCATAATATTACTCTTGTTCTTGTTAGGAATACAAATTCTCACGGATTCAAGTACATGTAAATCATGAATAAAATAATCAGTACGTGTGTATCAAACCAATTTGCATTTTGTGTAAGGACCCTCCAAAGAATGAATCTGTCAGACTCGCGAATTGTTTGCTAATGTTACGGAGGGCTTCAGAATTTCCTGTAATGCATGCTCTTCAGAATTTCCTGTAATGCATGCTCGCCGGTTTACCATAAACTGAAAACCATCGCCTTAGAGACTTGTACGTAAAACACAGCTGCTTCTGCCGTATACCATCAATTCACAGAATTACACAACTTCGAGCAATTCTGAGGAGCAAAATCTTGTAAGAATCTCTAACTAAGCTGTTTCAAACATTTGCCACTATTGACAAATGTTGCACTTTTATCAAAACCTTCGGCCAAAAGGATCCGCACTGCTTCTATACCATTTTGAAATGTGAAATCCAACTGGACAAAAAAGAAGAGTTAATTACATTGGAGGATAACATGTCATAAATTCTACCAACAAATCAAAGTATAAATTAGATCATAATTCAGCCTCAGTGGACACAAATTTCTCCACTTCAAATAAAAAGAAAGATATATTTAGATTCACAAATCCTATATAGATTTGTACGTGAAATAATTAAATTTCAGGTTTGAACCAATAACATCACACACACACACACACACACACACACACACACACACACAAATATACGTACATGAAATATCAAACCTTATCATGGAATCTTTTTGAATTTTATCATGAAATTTTATTTTGTTATTTGGTAAACTTAGTAATATTGTTCTTAATATGTTCAACTAACTTGGTAAACATACAAGTTTTCATGAATTTATCATTTTGTCATTTAACTTGGTAAACAAAGGTAAACATACAATATTGTTTTTAATATGTTCAACTAACTTGGTAAACGTACAAGTTTTCATGAATTTATCATTTTGTCATTTTTAAGCTTTTCCGTGAGTAGGCTTTTTGCAAACCTTTTAGTTTGATAAGAGAGAGATTATGATTTTAGTCGTCACTCGTTTGCAATTTTTAAAGAGAGAGAGTTTAAGGGATAAAAGATTAGTAAAGAGCTAATAGCCTAGGTTGTAGGAAATAAGTGATTTTAGGAATTTTAGGAATGTTTGGGCTATGAAGCACACACTTTGTTCAAGGCCACGTCCCGGCGTCAGACACTAATTCGACTACCGACAGACACGTGTCTGACGCTTAAATCTGAGGTGCCCTATTTTTTTCCAACGCTTTATTTTTTTGGACACTCCATGGACACTAAAAACATTCTCCAAACACTCTCCGGACGCTCAAAAAATAAGATGGGGGTGTTAAACGAAATAGCAAACTCTAATTAAAACTTAGGGAAGTCTTATTTCTATGTGAGAGATAATTTTTTATTTATTACAAAGACACCTAAGTGATGAAAAACTTTTTGTTGAAATACTTTTGTGAATTTAATGATGAATATGATTTAAGGTATACGTGGGGTTACATTTTCACAATTAGAGCTTTATATTTGTATTTTTCATTTACACAAAGCATAAAAAGGATTTTTAGAAATGTGTCCCCCTACGGCCAACGTGTCATTTCCTTCAATTTTTTTTAAATTTTTTTATAATATACGTGTCGGAGTGTCTGTGTTGGTGCTACATAGTTTTGAAGATTTTTTGAATCTTAAAACATATTAGAAAGCTTGAATATTGATATGACGCATCTAAATGTTTTCTCTCACGGTAGGAGCTTATCCGAAATTCCCCCAAAGAAAAGACCAAAGCAAGTGTGTATATGAATCCATCACCATCTTAGTTTCACTTTTCACCTATCTGTACAAGTGGACTTTCTCAATACCTCTTCTCGTTCTTGTTTGTTAAAAGCGCGCATAACAAAGCTGATAGGATCCATCTTCCCAGGAGGCCTCCCGATGCCTACAGAAATTTCAGTATGTCAGTGACTGGAATAATTGCTAGAGAAGCCTTTTGACAAGGTTAATTGGCATTTTGAAGGTACCTATTCTCAAACGAGGAAAGTCTCTGCTTCCTTTGAAATGGTCAATCACACTCCTCATGCTGTCAGAGAAAGTCACGACATCAACCTTAGAAGATAATGGTAAGGAAGAAAACAAGACGCTTTAAATATTTGGTAAGCTTTTAATACACAGTACGCCTCAGTGGTTTACTAGGATTCCACATGATTCGAAGTGTGATAGTTCAGCCAAAGTCCAAAATTTTGAAAAGTCAATGCGTAAATCTCCCATAACAGGCTCACATTGTAATAACTACTGATTGCTTGATATCAGAAGAAAGGGCAGTAAGATATTAATTACCCATTGTGTCCTCCATGTCCACCTTTTGGCAATAACCGTAACTTTGCAAAAGGCAAATCTAAGTCATCAAATATCTGCATTGGGCAGAATCGTGAGTTAGGAGCTCTGAAGAAAAGACTCAAAGTCCATGGAGAACAATCAAAATTCACTTACCACGAGAACTTGCTTCAGAGGAATCTTATGATATGAAACAATTGCTCCAACCTACAAAATGACTCCAAAAAAATAACTAATTTAAATTATGGGAAGAAAACATATCAAGATAAGCTTACTTACAGACTGACCACTCGCATTCATGAAAGTTTGTGGTTTCGCAAGCATAACAGGGACATTTCCAATGAATCCTATAAGAACAGAACCTCAAACATCAATATCAGAAAAAACATTTAGTTTACTTTCCCTCAACTACTACCTTCTAAAGAAATTTAACAAAAAATTTAAACGAAGAGAACCTTTCCCAAAACGGGCCTTGAAGGAAACAGTGCTCATAGAAATTCCCTCAGCTTCAGCTATCGCATCCACCATCTCAAAACCTACCTACAAAAAGATCAATTGCACACCAGCATCAGGAAGAGCAAGAGAGATCAAAAGATAGAAAGAATAAGCTGTAGCGGCCCTGGTTCATATCGAATTCTTAGTAACCCAAGAAGGAGTTGATTCAACAGTCAAGGCACTGAGACAAAAAGAAACCATTTACGTAACTTGAATGTAAAGCATGTTAAATGTTTATTAATGACACTAAAATAAAAACAAATAATGTTAATGATGACCACTCATGAAAATGCTCAGGAGTCTCATCTTACCACCTAGGGATTTAGAATTTCAAAATCATATTAGGTGGTCCGCTTATTATCTTCATTTAAATGGCTGACAAAGAATTATTTCACTTTGAAATTGAGGTCCCATCCCACTTCGGACTTGAGTGGACTATGAACCGAACTTTGAGTCTTCTGTGCAAGATCCTCATAACGAATACGCCCAAGCAATGTTTTGTTTCGTCATCACTTCTTCTAGGCTATGTAGCATGGATATGGCTAGTGTTCTAAAAGAAGGTTTGGAAGGCTGAGTACTCGCCGCCTAGGCGCTAGAAGGCCCCTCGCCAACTAGCCCGACTAGCCCAACTAGACCGACTAATTGCCCGACTAGGTGCTGAGTACTTGGCTCTAGAAGCTAGAAGGTGCCCGGCTGCCCTGGGAGCACCTAGCGAGTTTTAGAACCTTGGATATAGCAGGGACACGGTCAGAGATACGAGACACTGTAATTCTAACAAAATGGGGACACAACAGATTTTTCTAAATTATTTTTTCAGTTATGCAAACCTACATTGCAACCTCTAAATATTTGGGTTATGACTCTGATCGAATGCATCATCGACTTATGATGTATGCTTATACATGTACTGATATACCTGTATTTTATGTTGCACTTTTGGCCCAACACTTAAGAAGTTGTCAATATCTCACCCCGGAAAACTATAAAAATATACAAAAATCACTTTGCTTTCCCATAATTGTTCCGGGCGTATCGTCTGTCCATAGAGTGTTTGACACGGATACTGCAATCTCGAGAAGTGTTGGCACTTCATAGCTTCTATGTGGATTACTGACTATTTAGCATCTTCTTGATGTTTTATGGCTTTTTTGAATGGCTTTCAATATCCCTTGGTATGGTATTTATATATTTGGCTTATTTACTTATGCAATGTCATCTATTTATCTCAACAATTTGTGGCTTGGTTCAAGAAGCTTGTGCCTCACATTGCGCCTAGGCTGGAAGAGACCTTCAGCGCCTACCAAAGAACATTGTATTGTTTGAACGACATTCGATTGACTACACAACTTGCCTATGAAAATAGCCATACCAGACCTAAACGAGGACCCTTCAAACATAGATAGCAAGAACCAATTTAGTAAAAAATGGAATGTTCTGTAGACAAATAAGAAAAATCACAATTTCATTCAGCAATTAGTCAGCCAGGTGATTGTAATTATAGACCAAACAAATTCTGAATAGAAAGAGATACTAAAGCTGCAACTGGCACACAATGAGCTTCTTGTGGGTAAAAACAGACAAAGTTAAAAATTTGAGAAAAACTTCACTCGTATTTTCTTCCTACTTGTGTTTAGAATGTATACGTCTATCTAAACATACAAAACTTTACCATCAGCACACATACGAATTTGCATGACTTCACTATCCTTGACCACCAAGGCTGTGTTCGTTTCAGAGGTTTCACCCAGATTTTCAAAAAAAATTCCAAACTTCTGTTCGTTTGGGAGAGGGAAATTTTAGGCTGATACCTCACGTGATGGGGTCTACCCACACTTAATACTATGGTTGTATATCTTTCCTTAAGAAAAGAATAAACCCTACACACATGCCAGGTGTTAGGGGTGGGGTGGGGGATTTATTTTCAATAATGCTAAGGGTATGAAGGTCTGGGATACCAAAAATGTATAATGGCTTGCGGAGCCCACTTTTGGGTCCTACATGAATAATCCAAACTGTTCATTAATTTTAAAATAATTTTTTGAATAGCCCTGCAAAAAATCATCTCAATTGGATGTGTAAGTGGTTGATCAAGTATTATAATTTCTTATTCAGAAATAGGACCCCGAATTCTTAATGAAACCTTGAAGTTTGGATCAACCACTTACATACATCCAATTGAGATGATTTTTTGCAGGGTCATTCAAACAACTATTTAAAATTAATGAATGGTTTGGATTATTTGTATGGACCCCAAAGTGGGCCCCACATGCCCAAACATTCAGTACCCCTATTCGAGTCTATTTATTTCAGGAGTTTTTGGGTAGAGAGAGGGGGGAAGGTTAAAATGGGACAATGGCATTTTTGAATAATTCAAAATGAATTCTCAAACACGATAAATTTTGCCAAATTTCTGAAAACCTCTCAACCGAACACAGCCCAAGTTTCTAGCCTCATGGCTTGCTAGAGTTGGAATTCAATGCCTTGCAAAGAAAGGGTCAACTACCACTCCATGATAGCTTACCCCAATTTATGAATTCTAATCTACTAAATACCAGTATATCAACATGAGGTACCTGATCTTCTTGAACCATGCCTAACATACAAAAGATTGTTCGAAATTTTCACAAGCATAATTTGATGTGTTTGATAGGCCTCTAGCGCCAACCATACAAAGTAATGTAAATGTCAGATTCCCAGTGATAAAGCTTAGAACACTAAGTTTTTCTACTCTCATCATTACTTTGTATATTAGCTATACCTGCATATTTATTGTCATGCATTCATAGCCCTAATTATGGATGTAGGGAATGATCACAATAACTTAAAGAGGTCGCATGTGGTGCACGTGAGGGATAAGCCTCAGTCAAGTGGCATAGAATGAAGAAGCCTACATAATGACACGACATGATAGGAAACAAATGGTTAGGATCTGAACCTCTTAGGGTTATAGAAAGAACCTATGGTCTTCGAGTACCTCTTCTTTCTCTACTCTCAACCTTCCCAATATCCTACACTAAACATATATCCTTCTATCACAACCCTTGCTCCACTGGAGCAAAAAGAAAACTTACAACTTGTCTCTGTACTACTTAGTATTCTTGCATCGAAATCATTCATGGTGTGCAAGGGAGATACTACTCATTTCACTTAATTTCTATTTGCTATCCAATGCGCAGTCGTTCAATGAGAACTATTAATTTTGGCATATGCATTCCAAGGGAAACACAACTGAGCAATCGAAGCCGGAAGCATTGGCTTACTCTGAAATATCAGATAAGAGTACTGAAAAAATCCGAAAAATAATGGCTTCAAGTGCATGTTTTCTACAAAATAAAGGGCAATTCAATGAGGACCTAGTGAACCTTGGGCTTGTTTAGTCGTGTTTTCCAGGTTATATCAGGCCTCGTCATGCCAGTGCAAAAGGAGACACATTTATTTCATTGTATAATGGCCCACTTCTTTTCTTTCTGGAGTTAGTAGCTCAGTTTTAAGAAGAAAGTGCAAGCACAGTTGTTTTAAGCTTCCCTAAGAAAATAACCAGTATGCCAGTACATGTGGAAGAACCAAGATTTCATGTCACTGGGGGACAACATAAGTTAAGAATTATATCTTACATGGTAACATAATATGACATGCAAAACTGCGTACAGTCGTGCACAACATTTACAATTTGCCTTGGTATAACATCTCTTATTTCAATGCACACACACATATATATACTAGGTCACAAAATATTGTTATAGTTTATTTCCAATATGAATAATTAGACCCTTTGAATTAAACGGCCTAAACTTGTCCAACAAACATTTTTCAATGGTATGCCAAAGCTACAAATGACAAAATAAAAGTAAAAATTTTACCCTCTAAAACAATAACACAGTGGACAACGCCAAAGTAAAGGGTCAAATTATACTGACCCCAAAAGAATTAACAAAAATAACAGTCTTTGAGCCTTAACTGGCTCTGCTATTGGATTCAACCAATTCCTCAGGCAGTGTCTAGTTCATTGGAATGAAGCTGGAATCATCATCCACCAATTTAGGTGATTGCCATTCTATCGAGAAGGCAAGGAATGGGCATTCCTTTATCCTAAGTGCAAGACAGTGCCCATTGGGTTTTTAATTTTCACTCCACACTCAATGAAAAAAACTGTATATCATCGTGTATTCTTTGCCACCTAAGTATCTCCCATATCCTTTCAACTTTTCCACAATTTACCATTAACCTATCCTCTGAAATACTCAAACCGGGACACATAAAGGCCTCATTTGATTCACGGATTAGGCACTTGGGATAGGGATCCTTGTGCCTAATCCTAAGTTATACCATGTTTGGTTCCCAAAATGGCTGTTGGGATTAACGATCCTAGGATTTATCCCTAAATGTTAGGTACAGAGGTAGGATTGAGCGAAATTAAGGACAGTGCGTAGGAAACTCATTTTAAAGAGGTACGAAAAATTAGAAAAATACCATCAAATGTTCACTAGATAGTAAAAGTCCTGAAAAACTACAAAATACCCTGGAAAATTAAAATGCCGTCTATCTTCCGGAGGTACTCCCGCGTCAGGTACTACCAATACCATGACAGTTACTTCCATCTAATTAAATCCGCGAATTAAAAGAGGACAAAGCAATTGGATCCCACAATTGGAGGAAAAATCCTGATACATAAGCATATGCACCAACACATCCATATCTAATACTCTATCTTCGTCCCAAAAAATTGTATTGAGAAATTAAAAATCATTCATTTTTCTCGAAAAAATTCGAACTCTTTGCTGCTTTTTTTTTTTTTATTTTATAAATTTTTGTATCAAAAGTTTGAATCTTTATGATAAAAATGGATTTTTCTTGAAGTACATTTTTCTTAAGTCCCGGACAATTTTTTGGGGAGGAGGATATGTAGTCATACATATATGAATACACACACACACACACACACATTAAGGGAGAGAGAGAGAGAGAGAGAGAGAGAGAGAGAGAGAGAGAGAGAGAGAGAACACACATTGTGGCGGGTGCCATTGTACAATTTGCCGGGGTTGCCAAGGCCGACGATGAGCCACGGCTGCGGCTTGGGCTGTGGTGCCTCCACCGACAACCCCGACGGCAACTCCGTAGGAGCGCCGGCGGCGGCTGGTTCTGTAGTGGATGTAGTGGCGGCGGAAGAAGAAGATGAGAATCGAGGCATGGGCTTGGGAGTCTTGTTGTTACAGCAGGTGGATATTAGGGTTTTTGAGGAGGGGGAAGAACAGCAAAAGAGGGGCGAATTGAAGAAGCGAAAAGCGCGTTGAGAGAATAACGAAGACGAGGATGATGCAGAAATTGAGCCTCCAATTGCATTCATGGCGTGCTACGCTTTGTTGACCGTGGAAGCTGTAAGGAAGAAGAGGTTTTGGGCCTTGGGGGTTACGTTTTGGTTTATGAGGCACAGTTTGCAATTTTGCATGTTCTGTTCTCCTAAATTAGGTTTGAGTGCCTATTTCGGGGGCAAAATCATAATTAGGGCCGGGCATTGTGTCGTGTCAATTCAGAGTTTCGTTTCAGATAACCCGTCCTATTATGTTAAATGTGTTTTTGAGTCGGGTCATACACATGTTTCATGTCAAAAATAGTTAACTCTAATCAATTAACTCTAATTTCGCGTCAAGTTCGAAACGTGTTATCCTATCTTACTTTTATCATAATTTCCCGTCCCTAACCATAATGAGAATCGTCCATCTCAAAGAGGACGGAAAAAAAATGTGTTGAAAAACCAGTTCAATGGCATATTACTATAAAAAACAAAAGGAATTGCATTGTATAATGTGTGTTTAATGAATGGTAGGAATGTTATAAGCATCCCTAAGAACATCTCCAACCCATTCTCGATTCTTCCATTTCATTTGTTCATTTGAGAGGATCATTTTTGGATGATATATAACTCGAACCCGTCCTCCATTTCCTCCTCCATTTCTACCTTTCCAAATCCCATTTTATTCATTTTGATACATTTATTTGTAAAAAAATTGGTACCAATTAAATACTTTACAATATCTTTAAAATAAGACTACTATTGAGTAATATTTTTTTTATTTATAAAGTTTGAAAAATGGGACTTTGAATTTTAGAAGAAAAGGGGTGAAAATTGAGGGTTGGAGCAAATTTTTCAGAAAATAAAGTAGGAAATAGAGTATTGGGTTGGAGTTTTTAATCATCTAAAATCACTTTTTTATTTATTTAAATGTATAATTTTGATACTCACAAATGGAGGAAGTTGGTTGGCGACTTGGAGATGCTCAATGTACTGAAAGGAAACAAGAAAGAGGATCTCTTAACTAGAGCTGAAAGGAGGAAGCAAAAATTTGAAGTCAACTCTCTCTCATATACTAATGATTTACAGAAGTTTTTTCTTACAAGATCAGTTTCAAGAAAAGGCTTATTATCATTTCTTTTCGGATCTCTTTTAGAAAATAACCATTATCTTCAAGCAATTTTTTGGGGTAATGATAATGCCAAAACCAGTTTTTAAGCACTACGTACATTTTTGGCACAAAAAGTCGTACCATTGAGGAATAATATTTCATAATAAGTGGAGCAAGTACAACGATCAACATCAAAGCAATAACATGAATAGGAATTGACTTGTTAAATTTGCATCCCATGAATATGTCATGACAGTAGTCTTAATGGATTCTGAGACCTTAAGCAATTTAGATTGAACTGAAGGGGCACAAATTACACACGGTCTCAGGAAAACTAGTGCTATGTTTCGGTATTGAATTTGCAGCGGAAAAAATAAGTAAAAGAACATACAAATTGACCTTCCTGCATCGCTTTCAGATCCTCGTATATAGCTCGAATGCGCTACCTTCAAATCTTGTTATAGAAGGTTTTAAAAAAAAAAATGTATCCTCGTATAGCTTTTGTACCATAAAGCTTGGTTAGAAGATAAAAAAAAAATAGCATCCATTTCCCCACAAATCGAAAAAGAAAAGTAACATATTTGTGCCATATGTACATTGTACGAGACTCATCGGTATTTTCATCTATCTTTCCAGCACACATAAGAGGGAAACCCGGAATAAAACTGAATATGGAAGGCTCATTGCGCGTGTGGGAGGTTGAGAGTTTTATCTCCGATAAGGGTTTCATCTGGGCCATTACTGCAGAAATACAATTTTGAGTTAGGGAACATCCATTTGAAGAATGAAGTAGAAGAATTTTAAACATGGTTACCTGAGATAGCTCAGAGCGGACATCCTGTATAGACATGTGAATACAAGAATATGCAAACCGATGGTGTAGAAGAAGGCAAAAGTTCGAGCATATCTGCCAAAAATCAGGGTGGTTATTGTAGTGTCTGTATCCCTTCCATAATAGATAAATAATTAAATCATTTCATTTCAAGGTAACATGCAAATACTGCAATTATAATATATAAACAAATAGAGGATACTTGATAAATAGACTAAGTGGGTATGTAGAAAACCATGTGAAGGATTATGAAACCATACTTATTTCCGAGAAGAAAACGTCCACTGCTAAGAGTAATTTTATCCCGTAAACCCAACTCCTTGTACCTTTGATCCCTTTCCTGGAGACACAGTAAAAATTCAGTAGCACACCAGATTTACCACTTATAAATATTGCCACATGAAACGGGTATAGTTTACCTCCTTTTCTGGTACAAATAGTTAACCTCTTTAAACAATGAAAAAAAGGAATTACGGGAATAACATGCAGCATACGATACACATGCTGACAGCAAACATGTAAGCTTTGCATACAGCAAGAAATACCAGTCAAGAAAAAGTCCATGTTTTTAAGGTATTGTGAGAAAAGAAACCATCACGTGGCAGAATATATTGCCCTACGTGCTAGTGCATCTACTCTCGCATCTGTCCAATCTTCAAATGTCAAAGGTCAGGAGTCATGGTTGATGTCAAGTACAGTTAAACAGGACCAGTTGCTCATATTTTAAGTACACATGGAAGCAGGGAAGGTGTGCGGTCAAGAGCTTTGACATCAACTACTGTATTTGTATCCTCGTTACTATGCAATGTGCTCATCACCTACTATTGTTAGCAAGTAATTTTGTATGGAGACTCTGGACACTGAAATCATTGCCCAAACATGTTGACATTAACAAATTATCATAGTTAAGTCCTTTAGGCTTAATAGATTTGTCTAAGGTTGTAACTTATCTTTCCATAACTTGTAAAACCAGCAACATTGCTCAATTCAACTACGCATCGCGAGTCTAATTTTCATGCTCTGCAAAATTAGATAAGTAGCTCAAGAAGAGAGTATGAAACCTTTTTTGAAAATGCCGCAAAAGGATTAATATCATCCTCATAAATCTTCTTATACTTGGATTCCACGTCGGAGCTGAACCCACTTTCTAGATCTTCAGCATACTGAGAATGAACAGAAATTTGAGCAAGAAGAAATTTCTGAAACACTACGAAAACAACTGTAGCATAGGCAGGAGAAAACCTTCTTTGACCCTCTTGAAACTACTTTCTCTTGATTGTAATCTTGAACATAACGAATCTTGCCATATAGTTTGACATTATCAGCTTTCGTTCTTTCCAGTTCCCCCGTCAATACACCTATCTTCTCCTTCAAATGCCTTATTTCCTAGAAAAGTAAAGATAGGAGAAAAACAAGCAAACAAATCACTAATCTATCTAGCAAAGACAAAGATAATATACACAATTGCAATATGAAGAAAATGCAAAACAAAAGAAGATAAAAATAAAAGCAACAAATGCGATATTGTGCAAGGTGAATGACATACCTCTTCTGTCTCTCGTAAGCGTACCCTAAACCGATCTCGCTGGTTGCAAATAACCTTAAGCATTGAGCTTTGATCCTGATCTGAGGAAACATGTCTTTGATCTGGATTCTGTTCCATAAAGATCATAAATGACAAAAAAAGGCAGATAAGCAGCTAGACAGCAGAACATCGTGCACAGACCAAGTAAAGTTTAGTCTTCGATTAAAATAATTCAGAATGTTCTCATCAATGGCTGAAGTTGTCATACACGATTAGTTAGCCAAGTACTTAATGGCACTACCATATGCGTTTTTCATCCCTAATTTCATAGAAATAGTTTTTTACAAGTGTTTTTTATGCCTTTCCACTAAAGCCTAAATAACAAATGTCCTTTTGCTATTCAACATACCCCAACGTGTCTGTGTCTTACTTTTTCAAAAGTAACATGTTCTCATGTTGGCCTCGTGTTGTGTCAATATCCCTGCCTCTTAGCCTGATACTGTAATCAGTGTTTACTGGGCCAACTGTAGTTTACATGTTACTGTAGCTGAAATCTCATCTTCCATGATTTGCACCTCTGAACAATCAGATAGATTTAGTCAGCTCGGGTCTGTAAAGTTCCGGTATCAGGTTATAGTGTTCTTGTTAGAGTTTCCCAACATCAAACTTAGCTTGGGTCTGTAAAATTGACTCGTTAGACTTTTTGTTGGCAACTCTGGTGTTTAAGTCCTCTCCTTTGAGCAATTCCATAGAAATAGTTCATCCTAATTCTTGAATTAATTGTCTGAGCTCTTAATTGTCTGAGCTCAGGCTCATCATAACCAACCATTTTTTTTTATAACCAGGTGTCTGGGCCAGCTTCCACCTTCGACTAATCATGGGACCCTGAAATTAACGACCGGGCAAACCTCCAGTGACCCCAAAGCAGTTGATAGCACCTGGGAGGTTTCAAAGTTGAGACCTTAGGAGGGAGCAAACCCTTAAGTCCCAATCCTTGACCACCCGACCAACCCCCTCGGGTTACATCATATCTAACTTTCCTAAATCCTAGAAAGAGGAAAGAGATACAGAGATGATGATCATAAATAAGCACGACCATTGAAAGTGACTTTGCCCATCAAGAGTGGTTCTGCTCATATAAAGGCATCCAAAGTGGAAAAAAATATATAACTCTGATACAGGCTGAAGATCCTATTGAAAACATTTTCACAGATACTAACAACAAAGTACAAGCCCAGAAGCTGTCACAGTGTCACTATTGCTCTTATATCTTGAATATAAAGTGAGCTAGAAAAAGGAAAGAAAAGAAAGGCATACTTCAGATGGCTCTGTAGCTACGGACTCTGAAACATCCCAATCATCAAATAGAATGCCTCTCCGATCTTTAGAATTATAACCCTGCATCAGAAATAAAATAATTGACAGGTGAAAATAAAGAGGTTGAGAACTAGCCTCCTTATGATTTCTATACCACATTAGGCAAGAACAATAAAATAAAATGCACTTGACAGATAAACAACACTCTGAAAGGAACTTGATCCGCGGATTTCTAATGCCATAAAGATAGTCTAAACATCCTTGATATACAACAAAATCGACAATATAGCAACAAAAGAAAGAGGCCCTCATCAAAATCTTAAAATTGATTACCAAACCTTCAGTATATCATCTTCAAGCTTTTGAATTAATCTTTGTTGTTCATTCACATTTGCCGTAAGTTCTGAGATCTTGCCTTCAGCTGCTTCCAGCAAAGATGTTTTTTCAGAAAGTTTAACCTGAAAACAATGCAGATACATTAATAATTGCATACAACGAATGGAGACTGGTAGAAGTTCATCTACCATTGGAATTTTTTTAGATCCTCCAATACGTCGCTGTTGCACAAAACAAAGAACAGAAACTCAAAAAAGCACGATGTATGCACAGATTCATACCTTCAACTGAGTGACTTCATGTTCCATTTTTCGGTTCTTATCAAGAAGTAGGGACTCAAGTTTGCTCATCTCTTCCCCACTCGTAGCTACTTCCCAATCTTCAGCCTCAATTGTGTTATAACCAACCGCCTATGCAACAAACAGGAGAATTCAGACAAGAGCATAATGATGACCCACTAATGTCAACAAATTGTAAAATCGAAAGATGAAAGACCAGGTCATGTGCTACGCCCCACACCTTGGCTTGAAACCTTAAACTTCTGCTCACGTAAGTTTCTGGTAGAAGAATTTTGAGATTTGGTAAGGGTGTCAGGCTGATGGACCTCTGTTTACAATACGTCAGTTGGTCCCTTAAACAATGAGTTAGCTTAACCAGAAAGGCCACTAGACTCTTAGAACTTTCACGAGAGCAAACAATAGTTTGAGTCAAACGTCAAGGATATTGAGCTTGGAAAAGCATTTCCTTCAGTGAACCCGAATGTTTTCTAAGACACTGCCAAAGAATAATAAAATGCCGAAATTACGTGTAATTATCAACGACATTGTCATTTAAGGTGGGTTAACATCAATTTTCCCCATTTTGTTTGATTTTGGACATCAGAAGAACAGTCTTCAAAAAAAAAATCTATCGCAAAATCATTTTACCATCGTCTCAAGATTGGCTTATCAAATGAACAGAGCAAAAGCACCCAAAGTTGGCAGTCACTGTGAATTTGGTTGATATTTATTTGCATGTTATCTCAGGTAAAGCATAAAAAAGTACACAGTAAAGACTCGTAAATAGTTTGTGAATGTTAGAGAAGCGGGTACATCACCTGAAGAATTTTGACCTTTTTGCGCAAGTCCTCTACTAATTTTTCCGTAGGCCTTGCAAGAAGCTCTTTCTTGATCTCCTCAAGAGAAACTTCCTGTGGGTTAACAAAGAAGAAAACTGTATTACAGTTGAGAAAACAAGAAAACATCAAACGCATATAAAAGACAGAGAGACTTAAATTCAGAAACATCATCAATAAAGCAAACATGTGAAGTTACCCAAATGTCTAAACCTGGAAGCTCAAGGTACGTGACGTCATATATTTGTAAGTAGGAAGATAATCAAGAAAGAGAGAGAATTGATTTGATCATTCACCCAAAACCTAGTAAATGAAGATATTCTAAATTTGATCTATCATTGCTTACAATAGCCATCTAAAATCATACAAAAAACCGAGATTTATGCAGAAATTAGTTTCTAACACAAAAAAGAGTTTCTAAAAAACAATCATTTTTGGGGGGGTAGTAAATTGTATTGTTTGGGCATTAGGGGATTGTAATCCTTCCTTGACCTGATAGATTGTCCTGTACTCAGGGAAGGGTGGAGGCCTTCTTTTTCTTGGTTTTTGGCCTTCTTTTTGCGATCGGATGGCATTCATGTGTATGGAAAAAATAAATTTGCAGTGCTATTTACTTGTTTATGAAACTAAACTAGCGTTGTACCCATTCGATACACGGGACAATGAAAAAAAAAAATTGCAGCGATGAATTTTTTTCAGTTTTTCCATGAGTTGAATGGACACAACCCTAATAGTGGAAACATGAGAGATATCAAAGGCGTGAGAAACAGACTTAGACGCATGAATTTGTGAAGGATATGGCTGAAAGAAAAACAAACACAGAAATTATCTCTTTTTGGAGTGAAAATTTGTAATATAAAATATGCACTTGCATGAAGGTAGGATTTGGCAACAGAGTTAACTAATCATGGTGAGTAATTACATGATAGTCGGTAGTTATTTTCAATTTCTTGTTTTTTCTGAATTTTAATTATCCCACTACCCCACTTCCCCCACGTTATTCTCCCCCCTCTCTTAATATGAAAAAAAAAAAAAATCTAGAAAATTAGGATTGGGATTTTGGAGAATAGGGAGAAACAAATAAATTTGTATAGGGTATGTATTGATATTGCTTGATATTACTAATGATAAACAAAATTCTTATGGGCACCAGCTTGAATGAACAGAATTTCTTCTGAAGGGCACATGGAAATATATTAATTTATTATCCTAATTTTCATTCATAAATACAAGTCGAGGGACTCAAAATGCAAAAATAAGTACCTTCTCATTGAGCAATGCATTCAACTTCTTGATTTCATTCACGTGTTGTTCCCGCTCGTGGGATAAGGTGGTTTCAAGGTTGTGAAGTTCCATGTTAAGTTCAGATATTATCTTTTCCTTGGCACTCAAAGAACTCTCAAGCATGCTGTTTGAATCCATATCATCACTGCAACCAAAGGAATGGAACAGAGAGATATATAAACCCAAAATGAGATGTACTTCATACAAAAAATCAGAAAGATGAGTGTTGTGCTGTTCACATGAGAGAGAGAGAGAGAGAGAGAGAGAGAGAAGATGATTGCTGTAATAATGACCCCAAGAGATACCAGCTATTGGGAGATGAAATTATCTTTAAGGTTTTAACTGGACAAAGTCAAGATTAATTAACCCCGAAGAACAAGAACAACGATAAATATCCCTAACATGTGGCACCACCATGAGATGGCTGGACTCACAGCCGACGAAGAAATTGATGATGACAAAATAACCAATGACCAAATTATGAATAGCTATAGCATCCGAGAAGCCATTTGAGACAGTCATTATGCCGAGGAGAAGAGAACTAGGCAGTCCGACCAAATGGTGTCTAACCCAGTTGGGTGAAGGTGGGGGAGACGGTAAGCCTAACATGCATATGCCTTCTACACTAAGCTAGCCTGCTGTAAGGAGCGCTCTGGCTGTTAACCATTGGGAGCAAAGGGTAGCTTCAAACAAAACTGAAGGAGCCATTTGAGAGAAATTTCATCCAAGTGGATTACTGTTGAAAACAGGCTTCTCGTCAAAGTCCCTCAGTGGATTAACTGTTTGTGATCTATCTGACGAAGGGAACGATGGGCGGCTTTGGGAAGATTTGGGCTGGAAATGATCCAACAATCTGGAAGGAAACTTGTGGCAAGAAGCCACACAAATTCCATTGAAGGCCACAACTACCAGGAAGATAAACAATGATGTTATTGCCTTTGGTTTGCCGCCCAAGAACCTACCTTGGGCAAAATACTCTAAGGATCCCACAAGAGGTTAAGAGGAATTGAAATTGAAATACCTATGAGCGATACTATACTTCTGCGTTTAAAATTTCATGGCACAATTGGTTGAGTTCTATAGGAATTAAGTCCACTTGCAGACTTAACCATCAGATTGCTCAAAGCCAAAGCCAACTTCTGATGGTTGAGCCGGAGATTAGAGAATCCATCAAAGTATTAATTCCGCAATCTAATCAGTGGAACAAATTTAAGCCCCCTACACCAATAAATAAGACACTTGGATTTGCAGCTTGATAAGAAATGCCACATCAGGCCAATGTAGAATTCATTTGATTGGAACTTAAGTCAATTCAACTCAACAAAAATCATGAAGCCACAAAGTTGTGTTGTCATAGAAACCGCTTGATGCGGAAAGTAGACGTCGATTGCATTAGTGTAATCAATTACTTTATATTTTGTTTCCCTAAGTCTTCAACGCCAGTAAAATCAATTTGTGCTGACCTAATGAAAGAACTAGTTGTTAGAGAGTCAAAAGAACATGCGAATTTGAGCGTGTCCCCATTTTCAAGGACCTCTTCTTGTTATGACAGCATGTCAGACTAACCAAAGGAGGCCAAACTTAGAGAACTAAAGTCAATATTTAACTAACTTAGAATCACAAGATTTAAATCCTTCTAATTTGTTAAACCCCTCTAATATAATTTCTCGGGATAATATCACAACCTTATAGAATGCAAAAACCAAGAATATAGAATGCAAAAACCAAGAGCGCGCTATTATAGTTTGTCTTCAAAATTGAATATGTATTGTAAGCCCAGAAGGGGGAAGACGAAGGAAAAAATTGACACAAAAAACTGAACTCACCTTTTCTTATTCCCATTATCATCATTTGCTGTTTGTAACTGGGAACGAAGGACTCCCTGCACAATATTCAAGAAAAAAATTGGGCAGTCAAATACATTCTAACAGAATACATGAAGCCAAAAGTATAGGGGGCAAACTATATTCACCAATCTCAAACTATAGCAAATGAACCTTGTTGTAGGAAAAGTAAAAGTTGCTCAAGTCTAATTAAAGGCAGGGGAGGTCCCTGCTGATTACTGAAACCTTTGGGGGCATTTGCCAAACCTCCATCAGAACATTGGGAAGTAGATGAAAGTTGCTAATTCACAATAATATCCTACATACTTGCAATAATCATTTGATGTATGAATGATGCAGTTTGGGTAGTAAGAACAAGCTGATCCACACTCAAAGTGACACAGCCAAATGACAACCTGCTAGCTGCTTAGATAAAATCATGCATCCATATCGGGGAAGGAGATGAACCTGTCAAGACGTCCGCTAGGGAACTCACTGGACTTCAGAGCCTTAAAGTAGGGCTTTACAACAGTTCTCCAATGGAAGAAGCAAAAGTTCATACCAAATATGTACTTTGTTTACCTATGTAGCAAGTTGAGGAGGCATTATCACTAGTTTTCCAAAGGGCTCTTCCAATGTTATTCTTCTAACCATTTCTTTGTCTTTTTTAGGGGCCTACTTTGTTAAAGAATTATTTCTTGACCATTAGTTAGAATGTGTATGATCATGCGGCAATTTTACAAAGACATTTCTCTTTCTTCAAATTGAGAGAGAGAGAGAGAGAGAGAGAGAGAGAGAGTGAGAGAGAGGAGCTAAAACAAAACAGTGCAGTAGTTTTTTTTTTTTTTTTTTTTGTGCAACAAAAAAGTGCAGGTACGAAATGGAAGTATAGTACCCCATCACCTCTGTCAGTGAATAATACTGCATCACACAACACCACTATCTGTTGGGGACCCCACCACTTCTTGGTTGGGACCGATGCTAAGTTCCCACCATTTTGGATGGCGTTAGGAGTATGTTTAGCTCCAATAAGTGGCTAAGGAGACTCAACTGAGCATTGTCCAATCAAGACGAGTTTCCAACCACTAAACCAACCCCTCATTGGTAACAGAGTAGTTCTTTTGTACTACATTTGGAGTGCTTTTCAGTGACATGGCTCTAATTTTGATACCCCCCTCATTATTTTGGAATTAATTTGTTGGTGTGACAATTCGAAGAACCATTTTTCTCTCTGCAATTGAAGAGAGAGAAAGGACCAAAACAGAGTAGTACTTTTCCTATTTCCTTTGGAGAGCTTGGTGGCAGGGCTCTTCAAATTTAGTATTACTTCCCTTGGTGATGCTCTAAGCCGGTTTCAATCTATTAAATCAATCCCGACTTGTACGTTACGTCTTAGTCGCTGACTCGCTGCCATACAGTGCATCAACCAATAAGTCTCTTATCTGTCCATTAGTCCTATCTCTTCAGATTCTTTGACTGCTAGATTTCTCCATCGTAATAACAGTACCAGGATTAACTTTGTACAAAAATAGAGCATGTAAGAGGGATTCAACAGATTCAGTGACTAAGATAGATCGCAGAAGTTATGAACATCTCATCCAGTTGATTTAAACTAACTCGGACTATCCCTCAGAATCGAGGCATAATAACACATGCATCAAAGAGGCATTCATGGTAATTTCATCAGAAATTTCATAGCTATTAAACAAAATAAAAGCAGCACCCAGTAGACACGAGTTGATTTAAACTAAATCGGACAATCCCTTAGAATCAAGACATAATAACACATGCACGGATGAGACATTCATGGTAATTTCATCAGAAGAAGTTCCATAGCGATTGAACAAAATCAAAGAAGCACCCAATAGACCATAATACAAGGAGCACTGTCACAAGAAAACATGTATTTCAGAAAAGGAAGAAAAGCAAAAAATAAAGTAAACAAATTTTAAAAAAAAGAAAATATCAGACAAGAGCCTATAAGTAAATGTGCCTTGTACCAAAATGTTTAACACAAATTTGCTGGGGCGTCTGATTCTAAAAATAAAATATAGATGTTGTGCAGTACCTTCTCCCTCTCGAGACTAAGAAGGCGAGTTTGAGCCCGTTCAACCTCATCCATCAAAAGGCTGACCTCCGACTGTTTGGCTGCTCTCTCCTCCTCTGAATTTTCAAATAAAAGTGAGTTCACTAACTATTTAATGTAACCACAATCTTAGCCAATCCAATAGCTTAGTGATTTATCCATCATGAGGTTCAATACCGCCCATCATAAATTTCATATAAGTTTAACATATCACCTGATTGAGCACGAACTTCAAACAATTGATTCTGCGCAAGCTCATGAAGCTTTTGCATATTTGAAACACTTTCCTTTGCTTGCCGCAATTGATCCTGCAGTAATAGCTCCCTGCATCAACCAAGGAGCATAATCATCACCCATCAGAACATATTAGAGTAAGAAGTAAAGAAACTACCCGAATCTGGACAATATCAAAACTCAAAAACTTAATATTGATGGTTGCTCTTGAATTAGCATGCCCACAAAGGAATCATGGCAGTAATCGATAGTCAGTAATGTCCATTGTCAGATTATAGTGGCCATTGGACCTGTATACAAATTGGATTCAGACCGGTCAACCGGGTAACCCATTACTTGGACCAAAGATGAAAATACTCAGACCAGATCTAATACGGAAATGGCTCAGCAGTTTAATCCAAATGTGAATGGATTTGTTGATAACAATGACTCCAATCATGTCCATCTTGAAGTAATAAAGTCTGTTTTGCTAGCAAAGATTTCTTATTAAACTACAAGTCTATAACCATCTAACAGAAATAAGAAGAAATTTTCTTCACGCGTGTTATCTAAAAAGACAACCAAATTAGCAATAGAATCGGTTAATATTCCACCAGGTCATTACTCTACATTGACACAATCACGATCACCAAAGATGATGCAATCAAAATCCTGTCATCCTATCCGTTGACAGGCCTTATGGTGAGTATGAAAGTTATAAACTCCCCCCCTGCCGTAGAAAATGATACCTTTCTTTTAGGACCTCCATTGTTTTCTGGTTCTCTTCTGCCAAACTGCGTTGTTTAATCTCCACAACTTCTTTCACTTTCTCCTCCATCTGTACATCAGAAGATACACGGTAACAAGAAAATAAACACCACAAAACTATAAAATTCACAACATCTTTTTTTCGCCAGAAGACAAGTACAATGTTAAAACAAGATCACTCTAACAAATAACAACTTTGCAGAGTTAAACTTTAGTAGGCCACATAAAGACGAAATATTATTATTTGAAGCAATGCTAACCTGTTGTTCTAACTGACGGGTGCGCTCTTCAAGTCTTCTTATTGTTGCTTGTTGATTTTTCAGATGAGTTGCTTCTGTCCTGAACTCCTCCAGTTCAACCTTCATTTTCCGATTATCGGACTCTAGTTCAGACAATTTCAGATCTTTCTCCTGCATAGAAACAAGAAACAAGTAGCATCTCACACATGCACAAACACAATCAAAGCAAAACCTTTGTAAAAATACAGAACTATATGGTCTTTATTCAAAGTCGAGAATTCTCTTTTGTACTTGTAATAATGCAACCAAACACGTATATGTTTACAATTATTAGTGTAAAGTTTAGAGTGAATGAGATAGTTCAATTCTTGCTTTCCACTATGTACTTCTTACTGGATTTTTTCTGTAAGAAGTACATAGTGGAAAGCAAGAATTGAACTATCTCATTTAGTACACACGTATATGTTCGCAATTATTAGTATAAAGTTTAGAGTGAATACGCTTCCCGAGACAAGGTAGTATAGGGGCAGGAATGAAGAAGGGAGAACTATCTACTAATTTCGATTGGTTTCGAGAGCCTCCCTCTCCCCATCCCCAATGCTAGTGGAGCTCATGCATGTGAATATGACAGACAAAGACGATTATAGAGTGTGCTGTAACTAATATTAATATATCAAACTGACCCAAAAGAACATGGAAAAAAACTTGCACTTACAGAAATTGAAGCAAGAACAGGATAAGGATCTGGAGCCTCATAAAGTTTCTGATAAATGTTAAGGAATGCATTTTCTCCAAATTTTGCTCTTTTGGTAAGATTATCGACCTCTTCCTGGTAGCCTTTAAGTAAAGAATTGAACAAACCTAACTTTTCTTCTGCAGAAGCCTTCTTGAAAACTGTCAATAAGGAAGTATAACTCGTAATGAATATGCCATCCCCGTTAAACATAACATAAAGATTTTTTCTAAAAATGTTCCAAAACGTGGATAATAAATTCACATATTTGCATCTAGATCAGACTGCCAGCCTGCATTAGATTCTGATCCAGTGATGACAATTCCCAAATGACCTCATTAGTATGGCTGTGAAAGATGAAAAACATGTGTTATTACCTCTAGTGCTCTCTGCAAGCTTCCGGCGATTCTTCTGGCTGTTTTCCTGATTTTCAGCTATCCTAAGGCCCTGTTCATCCAACAAAACCCTTTCTTTCTCTAGCTCAAAGTCTGCAAACAACAGTATGAAATACAAATGTATCACTTAATAACTTCTTTCCTTTCCTGCAAAGATGAACACAATTGAACACATAGAGTTCCACAATTTTTGTTCTATGAATCAAATGGCTTCACCCAACCAATGAACTGACATAACGGTCATCATTAAGGAGGAGACGAAGAAATACAAATGTAGCAAAAGAAATGAATCAATTCTTTTGACAACCATGTCAAACGCACAATCTTAGTAAACATAACAATTAATACATATTGTAACCTAGAAAATCAGAGACGGTGGCAAAGGTAATACGAAATAAAATCCTATACAAATAATAAAGTTGCACACTTCTCTAGTAGCTGATGAGTTGGTGGTAAATAGTAAAACAATACAATATGGTATTAGAGAATGTAGTGATCTTGTGATAAAAAATCACCACCTACCTAAAAATTATACTCCTAATAGTTAAGCATGTTTGACCTGCTTATGAAGGAGAGACTGGCCACATGTGAAAGCAAGTGTTCAAAATCATAACTTGCCCTCTCTCTAACAACACACTTTAAATAAGTGGGTGGTTACCAATGTTGTAAAAACAAAGGTCTTATAAGATTTCTTATCTCTCCTTTAGGTGTAACTGATAGAGGATGAAGTGGCAGAAGTGAGGCCCTCTGCAAGGATGGGGCACCTGAGATAGTCAAGGTCACCAGAGGTGGAGGAAACGACTGGTGCTAGAAAAGGCTTCCTAAGGTGAGAGAACGGATAGCAGTGGAGAGGTATTATGTGACCAGAGGTGCATCAAGAGAGTGTAGAGATTATTTATCATGCATATGTATCTCCTTACATGGGCAGGCCCAAGGGCCCCGACCATAAATCCACCCCAAAAAGGAAGCTCCCTTGAATTCTATAATCTGAAGGTTTCTCAACTACCTGTTGTGATGTGCCCATGGCAGACCTAACGGATCATGCTGGGATGAATAAAAAGAGGATACGATGGTTCGACGATGGAGGAATACTTGAACAAAGATTCTCTTGAAGAGTGGTCAAAAAGCACAAGTCCCCACGAGGCAGGATGGCAATGTACCTTGAAAAACTCTCACCTACACCTTCAAGTCCCATCCAACAGTGATCACAAGCACGATTCCTTGACCCTACCCTCTATCCTAGGTGGTTTCAGAAACAGTGGAAGCGCCCCCATGGAGACCCAGTTAAAGAGATAGAGTGTCGCTCGGAGGATGCCACAAGTGCAAGGCAAAGTGAACCAAGTGGGTGCCATTGGAAGTTACGCATGAAAAATCGTGTAAGTGTCCCTTAGATTTTGAGGGGATGCATGGGGCATGCTAATGCAGATAAGTACTTCTATGTGCCAAGAGTGTAGTGAGTAATTCAGGTTGCCAAGTCTATGATGCCTGGTATTTAAATTTTAAGGATAGGGCACTGCCCGTCGTCCTTAATTGGCATAGTTTAGCTTTCGAGGAGAATATCTCGAGGGAAAGGATCACCACTCAAGCATGTAAAGATTACCTAAAATGATTTGAGAGGAAGACAGTTTAGAACATTGCCAGGTTGCCACCACTACCACCTCCTTAAGCATGGCAGAGTCACATAGAGGGGGGTGGGTAGGTGCCACCCCCACTTTCAATCACATAAGTTTTTTATACACTAACGTGATTTAGCACAAGTCCCCACGAGGCAGGATGGCAATGTGCCTTGAAAAATTCTCCCCTACACCTTCAAGTCCCGTCCAACAGTGATCACAAGCACGATTTCTTGACCCTACCCTCTATCCTAGGTGGTTTCAGCAACAGTGGAAGCGACCCCATGGAGACCCAGTTAAAGAGATGGAGTGTCGCTCGGAGGATGCCACAAGTGCAAGGCAAAGTGAACCAAGTGGGTGCCATTGGAAGTTACACATGAAAAATCGTGTAAGTGTCCCTTAGATTTTGAGGGGATGCATGGGGCATGCTAATGCAGATAAGTACTTCTATGTGCCAAGAGTGTAGTGAGTAATTCAGGTTGCCAAGTCTATGATGCCTGGTATTTAAATTTTAAGGATAGGGATCTGCCCGTCGTCCTTAATTGGCATAGTTTAGCTTTCGAGGAGAATATCTCGAGGGAAAGGATCACCACTCAAGCATGTAAATATTACCTAAAATGATTTGAGAGGAAGATAGTTTAGAACATTGCCAGGTTGCCACCACTACCACCTCCTTAAGCATGGCAGAGTCACATAGAGGGGGGTGGGTAGGTGCCTCCCCCACTTTCAATCACATAAGTTTTTTATACACTAACGTGATTTGATTATGTATTTACTACTATACAAAAAAAAAAAAAAAAACTTAATATTTTGTACAAATAATGAAATTGGTATCTAGAAAATGACCGGTTCGTATCAGACAAATAGGATTTCAGTGGCTTTCATTTGAATACCACGAGATTTGGAGTCTCGGATCAAGCCTTTCTTTGTTTTTCACAAAAGAATAAAGCCCACGAAAAAGCCTAATTATATATTATATAGCCTTAAACTTAGTGGCGGAGCCACCTTGAGACCAGTTTGAGCATGTGCCCACAATACCCTTTCCTATTTTGTTAGTGGTTTTTTTTTTTTTTTACCGAGCGGTAAGAGGTGTTCGGGCTAGGTTACGCGCACCTTGACTATTCTCCTCTCCGGTCCGGTCAAAAGCAGGTCATCCACGCTCGGACTAGAGGATTCACCTCTCTTGTGGCTTGGCCCCAAGAGGTTCCCAAGTTTTGAAAATGTCAAGGTTCACAGCTCATCCCTGTAGCCACTTGAGCTACCCCTTGGGGTTTCTTATTTCGCTAGTTTTACTTGCTACTTGAATCCATCCACGCCGGGACTAGAGGATTCACCTCTCTTGTGGCTTGGCCCCAAGAGGTTCCAAGTTTAATGTCAAGGTTTATAGCTCATCCCTGTTGCTACATGAGCTACCCCTTAGGGTTTCTTATTTTGCTAGTTTTACTTGCTACTTGAACCCTTAGTCACATAATCCTTCAAAATGGTCTTTGACTCCTGCTCTCAATTCTCGCTCTGCGCTTGCGCTCTCAATTCTCGCACTCAAACACTGAAGTAATATTCATTGGGAGGTTTTTGGAAGACTCTTCCACACTTGCGCTCCTGCTCCCACTCCCGCACCCACACTCGTCCGTGTCTTATGTGAGAACCAAACAATTATCATTATTTTGAAAATTCTTCACTTACGCAAACACTGAAGTAATATTCACCTACTTTTAGGTGGATGAATAATAAAATAAAAAGTAGATGAATAATAAAATAACACTCTACACAAGCCTAAAATTATCATTAATTTCTCACACCGCAAGACGCATGTCACCATCACATTGTCATCAACCATCAACTCGTGGACCTCTAGGTGGTTGTTGAAGCTTGGCTATTCTGGGAGCTCGTGGTTTATTTATAGTGCCCACACTAATGCATAATCCTGACTACGCCAATGCTCAAACTTAACTTTCTTTTTCAAATTTTTCTGCACAACATGCATGATAAGTAGACCCACAGAACCGTGGCACTCCTGTATCCAAATCCTGGCTCTGCCACTACTTATTGATAACAAGAGCCCCAGTGCTCAAATTGGACAAATTGAATAACCAACAAAACAATTCACCAATTCAACCTCACAATTGTAACTGCTATCAGTCATCACTGTATTCAACAAATAGTAGTAACTACCCAAATACAATGAAACACAAGTTTCCTTTCATTAACGAATTAGATCCACAGTCAACCACATATCAAAATTGCAAGTAACTTTCAATGCTACTGAAATGGAACACAAAATCACGAAAATTGCAGTACCTTTCCAGAAATTGGCGACGCCTGAAACAGGTGTAGAAGTCGACGAACTTGACTTATCTCGCTCGGATCCTCCCTGGGAGGACTCCATCGATGAATCAGTACAGATCTGCTGAGAAGAAGCTAGGGCTTGCTTGGCTAATCAAATCTCTCTCCCGATCGATCGACGACGATTGCTCTCGCTAATATGTGTGCGCTGATTTGGGTGTGCATTCGGTACAAGTCGCTAATATGTGTGCGCTGATTTGGGTGTCGCGAAAGATGGGCACAGAAGAGTGTTTCGTGACAGATCTCAGCAAATATATTTTAATTTTTTTGAACGGCACAGATCTCAGCAATATATTGGCACTTTTTGCTTTTTTTACAATTCACAGCATCCTCAGCCTTTATTCCAAAAAAAATAAAAAATAAAAAATAGTAGTAAGTCTAAATTTTTATCTCTCAAGGTTAAAATTGTTAAAAATTTTAGTCTTTATTTGCATTTTTGTATTTACTTATTTACAAATAAAGTTATGTGACCCACAACTTTAATTTTTCCATTGGAAATTACTTTTCTGGAAGATTCATTTTAAGAAAATACACACAGGAAAATAAATTTTATTTTTATTTTACTTGACCTCAGTTCAATTTTCTTAGAATTCATTTCACGCATAACAGTCTCGACAACTATTTATTAATGATACCCAATATATAAGCTCAAATATGTTTTGTATACGAGCCCATTTTAAAACCCAAACAACCTACTCCCTCCATCCAAAATTTTTTGTCCATTTTCACTATTCATGATACCTAAAAAATTATTTATATTTTCGAATGTATAGTGTTATATATATTAAATATGGATATCTTTTGATAGTTCTCAATGAATTTTATTAAATAAATTTTTTAAAATTGTACAAAACATTATAGGTTGAAAAATATTACATAAGCAATTGAAAAATAAGACACATGCATTAAATAGACGAGAAATTTGGACGGAGGGAGTATTTCACAATTAAGAGCCATAGGCCCACCTTTACTTATTGTATCAGTGAGGAACTGAATAATAATGACAAGTGGTTGAGGCATCAACGAGTTCGATGTACTTCAAAGTGTTATTAAATTTTTTAGTTTTTCCCGTGTTGAATGGAGTACATGCATTTGGTTTTGAAACTTTCATTTATCAACTTTATATTTTAGTAATTTACCAAAAAAAAAATTATATTTTACTAGTTTCGATCGTAAATATTTATTAAGGGCCTCATTTTCGATAATCGTTTTTTAACTCTTGAACCCTTGAAATGCTGGTCGGCCTTATAGAAGACGGTGTTGAAGGAAAAAACAATTCAATCGACCAGATGTGAGCGAAGGTGTGAAACACCTCAATGCAGAGGAGAGAAGCTTGTGTGAAGGGGAAAAGAAGGAGAATTAGATGGTTTATTTAGATATAGATACTCTCCTTCCCTTACCTGAAGGTTTGTCCTGTAATTCATAATGGAGAGTGGTCTAGGCCTAGACAACTAAACGAACAAGACCATGTGATTCAACAGCTGCAGAATCCTATTCCTAGCTCTATCCTCCCTCAAATAAATATGTAGGAGTGATGAAGTTGTATGGACAATCGCTCCTACTGGTCTTTACACAATAAAGCATACATGGGGGGCTATTCGCCACAAAGGTGCAAAGGTTCTATGGGCTTCTCTAGTTTAGTTCCCTAAGAATGTCTCAAAATGGGCTTTCGTAACATGGTTTGCCTGTTTGAACCGTTTAGCCACTAAAGAGAGTCTTGGAAGATGGGGTGTGGAGGTTGCACTAGCTTGTGTTCTATGTACCCAGCATGACGAGACTCTGCACATCTGTTGTTTGATTGTTATTTCTCCAGAAACATTTGAGAATCAATGCTTTCCAGATTTCAGATTTAGAAGAGAGCTAAAGCTTGGGACACAGAGATCAATTGGGCCATCATTGCTTTACAAATTGACTTTGGCTATAGGGGTTTATCATATATGGGTGGAACGAAACTCAAGAGTCTTTGGAGGAAGACATAGAAGTTCTAAAGATGTTTTAGCCAATATTGAAAATAATATTCGCTTTCTAATCTGTACATGCAAGCAATTCCTAAATTCTGTTGAGAAACAAAGACTATGCAGTCAATGGAATATCTCAACTAGAGCTCTTGGGTTTGCTAACCCTTAGTTGTGTTTCTTTGTCTTTTTTTTTTTTTTTTTTTGTGTGGTACTTTCTATTGTTAGGGCTTGGTTTTCACTGTGCAGGTCCCCTGTTTTGTGGGATCCTTCCATGTGTGTTTTTTAGTTGTTTTTTTTAAAAAAAAAAAATTTCGGCAACAAAAGTTTTATTAAAGAAGCTCGACGAAGGTTACATCAAGTAAGAGAAACAATATCCACCAAAAATTGGAGCATCCTAAGGGCAAAGCCCGTAGACCCATGGGCCTAAAAGTCCAGATAAGACATTGAAAATATTGGTTGGTTGGTTGGTTGGTTGGATAAAAGTATTTTTGAGTTGGTTGGTTTATAAATACTTCATTTACCAAAAAAAAAAAGAAAAAAAGAACTAAGACGGCTTATACAATGTTAATAACTGTGCTCCTCTTATTTCTAAGTTTTCTCCAAAGATTGATCACTGGTCCACTAGACCTTTACCCTATGAGGGGAGACTTCAACTTATCACTTCAATTCTCTTCAATCCACAAGTTTTTTGGTCCATGCATTTCTTCCCTCTCAAGGTAGTTGGGAAGCATATTGAACTCTTTTTGAGGAACTTTCTTTGGTCAGGTTCTACTAAATGTAACCACTCTCACAAGGTTGCTTGGGAAGCTCTCGTTGTCCTAAAAATGAGGGGGGCCTTGGCATTAGGAGGATTACGGACTGGAATTATGCTACAATAGCTAAACATCTTTTCACTAATGTTCTCATCAAAATTCTTTATAGGTCAGATGGAGTTATCGGTATGTCATCAAGATTTAATGCCTTTGGTCAATGAATATCTCATTCTCTTGCTCATGGACTTGGAGGAAGTTACTCTAGCTCAGGCCCAAAGTGAGACCTTTTATCGAACACATCATTGGTGATGGATGTTCCACTTATTTTTGGAATGATAGCTGGCACCGAGCTGGGCCTCTTCTTGATTACTTTGGCCATCACTTTCTGTAACGACCCGGATTTTCGTAAATAAAAATTTCGCTAATAATTTAATTATTTACTTTTAATTTTCGGTTTATTGGAATATTTTTCTATTTAAATATTATTTAATTCTTTTAATTCAAATAAATAGAATTCTAGCCATGTATATGCGCGTACGAGACCGAGTAACACATCCGTTACACTACCGTAGCACCCGGGGACCGTGTTTAATACCCGAAACCTACCCAACTATACCTTCTTTACTTCACTCAACCAACTTCGGTACGTCATAGTCTAGTCACTTCGCACCTTGGAACTTGGTGTATTGACCAAGTTAGAGTTAGAGAGAGAGAGAGAGAGAGAGAGAGAGAGAGAGAGAGAGAGAGAGAGAGAGAGAGAGTGAGTGGTGTGAGTGTGAGTGTGCATGCATGTTAGTACACAAGCACATGCATGAGTTAATGCAAGTTCACTTGCACAAGTAATGGGTGATTAAGGGAAGTTTTCTAAGCCAAGGTTTTGTACCCAAAACTAGTTAAAATAAGCCTTGCTATTTTAAGAGTAACCTACACATACCCACACAATACATGCATTTGAGCACAAACTAGACTTAGTTATCTTGACCTTGGCTTCCAAGTAACCTAGAGACACACTTCCTTAATTTAAGGAGGGAATATTCCCCCTACTTATAGCTAGTTAGGGCTACCCCTTAGCCATTTAATGGTTTCATATGCCAATTGTTCATATTAGCTCCTAAAAACACCCCGTAACAAAGGTGACCATGCAAAAACCTACACAACGAGGAGCGTATTTTCCCCCCACTATGGATGCCCACGTTGGTTACCTTGTATGTGCCCATATATGTTCATTTTGCAAGAGTAATAGCCTAGATTCCTAGCCTAGGACCTACATCAACTTGTGTACTTGACCATGTGCCATCAAAACACCACATTTATTTTCCCCACATGAAACTTTCGGCCAACATAGAGGGAGGGAGTACCGAAATTTTAGAGAGAAAGAGGGAGAGGTCACTTGCTATAAATAGGCCTACCTTTGTGCATTTGGGACCACTTTTCCCTTTCCTTCTTTGTTTGTCTCCTATATTCCCCACAAATCCACTACTTCTACCACCTTTTAGCCACCCTATTTTAGTTCTAATTAGCTACTTTCTAAGTTAATTAGTGAGTAAGCTAGGTAGATTAAGGAGTTTCTACACCAACGGATTGCTAATCGGCTTCCGGTTTACACCCGGAAACTAAGGTAGTTTACTAAACTACTCTTCTAATTAGTTATTTCTAGTTCTATTAAGATGTTCTAATTAATTTTCCAAGCATGATTTTAGAGTTTGATTTAGTTAATTTATGCACGTATTAAGTTACTAAGCATGATTCTTAGTGATTAAGAAAGAGGATTTCATGTTGAAAAGATTAATAAGAAGGTTTATGAGATTCTAATTAGAGAGTTCTTCATGAAATTAGAAGTGGGATTAGTTGATTAGAAGTAATTAGAAGATGATTAGACGCGATTAGAAGTTAATTAGAAGATATGTATTTTTCTAGACAAGGTTCTAAGTATTATTATGTTTATTTTTCATGAAAGAAATAGTTATTCATTGTTGATTTAATCAATGGTTATTGTTTAAGATGATCTTTCTTAATTAATAGATTTGCTTTACTTAGTGAGAGATTTGTTCTTACTAGAAAGAATATTAATTGTTTTATGGAAATTTTGTGAGAAAATATGGAGTTTTTATGAAGAAGGAGTTTTTCATAAATGTTTCCTAGAAATGTTCTTACTAATTTATTGTGAGTATATTTTATGGATATAGTGAAAAGAAGGAGAGTAAATGGAGTTGATTAAAATTTTCTAGAAAGAAAATTGTAATTTTACTAGATAGAGGAAAAGATATTTTATTTGGAGTTTATTAAAAAGGAAATTTTTCTAGAAATATAAAGAGTATATTTTTGGAGAGATTTAAATATTTTTAGAAAGTTCATAAATTGTGGTGATGGATTTTTGGCAAGAAATTTCTAGAAAAGAGTTTTGTTTAAATTATTTGAGAGAGAGCAAGTTGTTTAGTTTTTTCTCTTTTGGAAAGAAATAAAATAGTTTTGAAAGAGGACAAGGAAGAAATGAGATTTTTGATAAGGAATAAATTGAGAGAATTGGAAATAATATTTTTGGAGAGTTTTAAATGTATGATTTTATGTGAGAAGATTTCTAGAAGGAATATTATTTCGAAGGAAAATTGGTGCATTAAAAGGTATGATTTTATGTGGGAAAGGTTTCTAGAGGAAGCAATATATTTTAGAGAGATGGTATATTTTTGATGTATGATTTTATGTGAGAAATGTTTATTTGGTGAAATATGAATTTTAGAGAGAAATTATGGAATATTGCATGAGCATGATTTTGAGCATGTGACACTGAGCACGTACGCGATACGTTACGTCACCGGACGTGAAATTGAATAACTGTTAATGAGAAAATAGAGATGAGAATGAAAATGAGTTTTCAAATACGAAATGAAATTTTTGAGAAATGAAACGAGATTTTTGGGAAATGAAATGAAATGAGATATGATGAGATGATTTGTTTGCCACCTCAAATTCGCGGAGAGAATTTGGAGGAATGGTTTTGATTGCGGTAGTGCAGCGAAAGCGCCACTTCCAGTTCGCGGAGAGAACTAAGATGTTGGGCTAAGCATGCACAACACACGGTGAACGGGCTTGCAAACAGGCTGTTAAGTTCGGTGATGCAAGCGGCCGGGACTGTGTCGTGTGAGTCGCGGGGTAGACGGACCGTGCAAACAGGCTGTTAAGTTCGGTGATGCACGATAACCGGAACCTCGAGCGGAAAGATTGGTACCGTCAGCTGAAAGGAGGCTTAAACGGACCAATAACTTTCGAGTGACGGGAGATATATGAAATTTGAAGAAGAATGCTGAAAGAGGCACCGAAATGAGAAAACCGATTTTTGGGGAAAACGGATTGATAAATGAGTTAAGTTTGAGAAACTGGTTGAGTATTTATTTTGAGGAAACGACACGTAGCACCGTTTGAGATTCTGAAATGAGATATTGTTTTCTGCGCATGTTTACTCTGATCCGTATAGACACGCATGATGTATTGCATGGTTTACTGTTCACAAGTATTATATATTGTTTATGAACTTATTGTTCTAGAATTGCTACTTAGAAGCTTAGCATAGTGGACTACTGGGCTTTGCTCACGGTGTTGCATTCGTGTAACCCTGGCATAATACCATGATGTTGCTTGTGCGACTCGGACGTATTATGTCAGATTATCCAGATGGACAGGAACAATACTATGGGGACCAGTCCTGCGGAGCAGGAAATGCTGCCGGAGTGGGGAATGACCCGGCGCAGGGATAGACGAAGACCTAGAACCACCCCGGTTATTATTTATATAGTGTTTGAGGACATTATTATTTGTATTAAAGTTTGGGATTAAACTTTATTATGGTTTGTAATAATAATTAACGTGCCCAAATTTTGGGGGCGTTACACTTTCAATCTGTTTCTGGTATCCCTATGGCAGCTAAAGTCTCCTTGCATTATATATAATGAAGTATGGGCTTTGGCCTTTTATTTCTCTCTCTTGCCCTAATTTTATGCCCTATCTCGGCGTTTCTAACTTAGTTATTTGGGCTAGTTCTCCTACATCCAAGTATTAGGCGTCTCATGCTTGGAATGCATTTAAGACTCACATCCTCTAGTCTTCAGAACAAGGTTGTTTGGTTCTCAAAAAATATTCCGAGGCATGGTTTTATTTTGTGTTTGACTGTTAGAGGCAGCTTAAGAACAAATGATAAGCTTCATTTATGGGGGTTCATTTCTGCTCTATGTGATAAATTTCTTGAAACTCTGGATCACCTTCTTTTTTAGTGTTACTTCTTTAGCCAGGTGTCGGGGACCATTGCAAATCTCTGTTGCATTCCCCTTGGTCCTGCCCTTTGGCCTCAAAAGCTTGCCTAGTTCTATTCTCATTTCAAAGGGAAGGGTTTCCCTAATCTTTCAAGGGGGCTTGTTTTTAGGGAAAATTATCCAAATAGTCCCTGTAGTTTCACCCGAGTCTCGATTTAGTCCCTCTAGTTTCAATTGTACTCCAACGAACCCTGTAGTTTCAATTTTGGTTGAATTGAGTTCCCAACGTAAACTTTCGTTAGCGAACTTAACGGAAATTCCAATTTGGGGGTTTTTTGAGGGTCGAACTCGTCTTTTCACCCACCCTTCTTCTTCCCCAATTTGAAAACCTAACCCTAACCCTAAATCGACCCGGTCCATGGCCTCCGTCGCCGGATTTCGCCGCAATGCCGACCTGACCTCCCATCTCTCTCTCTCTATCTTTCTCTCTACTCTCCACCGTAGTCTACCTTTGTAAGCCCTAAACCACCATAACTGAAAATTTGTCTCATCTTTCACATCCCAATTGGCAAACCCATTTTCTTCCCCAACCCGATACCACCAATACCCACACCACCAAGACCTCCATAACCCGACCTCATATCTCTCACAAACTGATCCCCATCTCTCTCTCTCTCAGTTCCACAAAACCCACCAAATACTCCTCTCACCCGAACCAAACCAACCAAAACCCACCCTTTCCAGGACCGATTGGTGAAGATTTTGGTGGTTTGGTTCAGGTGAGAGGAGTATTTGGTGGGTTTTGTGGAACCGAGAGAGAGAGATGAGGATCAGTTTGTGAGAGATAGGAGGTCGGGTTATGGAGGTCTCGGTGGTGTGAGTCTTGGTGGTGTCAGGTTGGGGAAGAGAATAGGTTTGCCGATTGGGATGTGAAAGATGAGATGAATTTTCGGTTATGGTGGTTTAGGGCTTACAAAGGTGGACTACGGTGGAGAGAGAGAGAGAGAGAGAGAGAGAGAGAGAGAGAGAGAGAGAGAGAGAGAGAGAGAGAGAGATGGGAGGTTGGGTCGGCATTGCGGCGGAATCCGGCACCGGAGGCCATGGACAGGGTCGATTTAGGGTTAGGGTTAGGGTTTCAAATTGGGGAAGAAGAAGGGTGGGTGAAAAGACGAGTTCGACCCTCAAAAAACCCCCAAATTGGGATTTCCGTTAAGTTTGCTAACGAAAGTTAATGTCGGGGACTCAATTCGACCAAAATTGAAACTACAGGGTTTGTTGGAGTGCAATTGAAACTAGAGGGCCTAAATCGAGACTCGGGTGAAACTACAGGGACCATTTGGATAATTTTCACTTGTTTTTATTGTTGCAGTTTATTTTGTTTGGTAAGAGAATAATTGTAGATCATCTTTAAAGGCATTCATAGGTCTCCTTCAACAATTATTGGGCAAGTCAAATTTGAAGTAAGGGTCAAAGCTTCCCAAAGCAAGAACATTAAGCCTACCCCTTTATCCACTCAGCTCTATCAGAATTGGCACATTTCTTTCTTAGCTTTTTCTATTGTATAGGTTTTAGTCTCTTTTTGATTCATTTTTTGTACAGGCTCATGCCTTAATTTTTTGTTCCACAGTGAATTCTTCCTTTGTCTTTTAATACAACGGTTAATTACCCAAAAAAAAAAAGGGTGATTTTACACTTGTTAATGCATTTTGAAGGAAAGTCTACCGTCCAAGCTATTTGGTATGCATCTTTGTGAATTTTAGCAGAAAATTAACATTTTTTGTTTATGCAGAAGTATAAGAAGTGTAAGTACGAAAATGTTACAAAACGAAAAGTTTCCTCAATATGATTCACAAAAAACGAAAAGTTTCCTCAATATGATTCAGGAAAGAGAAATCAATAGTTCAGATTGTGATCTGGACATTTCAGAGAAATTTTTCATGTTCCCTACTACTACTCGGTGTAAGTATCTAGAAATGACCTTAGAGGAAGTGTAAAGTTAAATTTCTCAAAGTTCAGGGCTTACCTAAACTTTCTGCCCCGCTAGAGCTCCGCTACAGTGAAAAATCTGTCCCCTGTGGAACTATGGAACCCTTTAAAAAAAAAAACTAAAACCACACACATATGTCAGCAAAGTTGCCCTTCAAAACATGCACGTCGAGCATTCATCATCGCTAAAAATCAGGTTGATCAGATATCGTTTGGTATATATGTTTAATTTCTGTAGAGTATTTATGTTAAAGAGAAAAAATGCTACACTACAGCGAAACTCGTTTTTCTCAACACCGAGAACACATAAAATGTTAAACGATTAACATAATTTTTTACATGATGATGATTCCTGGCAAGTTCTAAAAACTGAATGATCCCAATCATCGAAAATGATTCCGAGAAGAACCAACAAATACGCCCATCACCCATGCATGGAGCGGGATGTAAGTCTAAGAACATGATCAAGAATTGAACACTACATATATTCATTCAATCAGGTTTTTCTTGTACAAGTTGCAAATTTTGGTTGTGGTTGGACATGGCATGGGATTTCACTAACGACTGATCAAGTGTATCTGTTCATATACTTCCGTCTTGGGATTGAAGATCTTGTACATCCAATATCTCCACTCTGCGGTTAGTCTTCTTCCTGAATCTTGATTGCCACATCTTGTGGCTTGAATTTCCCACACACGCTCACCCTGCACTGCTTCTCCTCTATCAAATGCGTTTCCAGCTCTTCAATCATGCATGCAAAACAAACACACAGTATACAGTATTATTGGGCTTTATAATCAGATTTTAGTTTGGTTCCAATAACTTCAAATTCCCCCCCTTTCCTTTCCCCTCTCTCTTTGGCTTTTTCATATATTTTTCCCTTTCCCAAGTTCCGCGTAGCTTTAAATACTGGCCGTTATGTAACGGTTTTTGGGCTCTCAGATACCATTACACTCCAGTATTCCAGCGAGAGTAAAAATCGCATGATTATAAGCTCGGTTCTCATTACGTATCAGTCCGTATGCAATTCATGGACTGGTTTTACAGTCGTTACAGCCGATATTCGATTATGCGTTATTTAAGTAATTTAAAATTATTTTTTGCCAAAAAATGATATTTAAGAATCCACGACTACTACACCCGATTTCTGTTACCTAATGTTCGATACTGCCGATACCATTATACTCAAACCGTTATTGTTACGCATCGCAAAACTATTATTTAAAACCTTCTGCCCCTGAATGTGTGGTTCTGATATGATCTTGAGCACCACGTGGCCGTGCTTCGAGTGGGAAGCGTGTGGGACATCAAACAGCCAATATGTGTTGTTCGTGTGACCGCAACAAGGATATATAGTTATCCCCATGCTCGAGTAATTTTCCACCACTACCATATAGGAGTACCTCGTTGTCCTCCATCATTAAGTGTTAAAACAATACATGTGATCCTCATATTTTCACCTATGTTATTTTCACAGTATTTTCACTTCCATTTCTGTAGTTTTGAAGCCTTGAAGGTGTCTTCTTTCTGTTTAAAATCTATCCGAAACTAAGGACCCGACGTAAATGTGTGTGTGTGAGAGAGAGAGAGAGAGAGAGAGAGAGAGAGAGAGAGAGAGAGAGAGAGAGAGAGAGAGAGAGAGATTGGAGGTTTACCACGCATGCTAAGCAGGGCTCTCCTTACTTTTCTGAAACAACCATTGCAATCCATGTTGATTCTCATCACCATGCAGCAGAACTGTCATTGACACAAGAACCTTTTCACAACTCTCATCAAAGGGCTTTTTCCTAGACTATACAGACTAGAATAGAAAATATTAGGGAACACGAAAAGTTTTCCCGAAATAGTCCAGGAAAGAGAAATCAAACTGGACACATTAATTTCTCTTTCCTGAACCATTTCGGGAAAATTTTTCATGTTACCCATTACTCTACGACTAGAATTCATGCATGATGATCTTTGCAATATGAACTTACCTTCTCTGTCATGAATGGTCCTGTGGTTCGTTTTAATCAACGATTGGTCCTAGGATGAAAAAAAGCGAATATATAACAAAAGGCAACGATGGGATTATAGAGAATATGTAGTATGTACGCAGGATTGCAAAGGTGATTTCTCATGTTTCGAATCTCTTTGTAAATATGTTTGTTTTTGGTGTAGAACCTGATTCTTCAGAGTATAGAAAGAGAAGGAATTCCAGAGAAAATTCTTGTCTTCTTTACACAGTTTTTGTATGCCGCAAAGCATACTTTTCTTGGTTGTAAAGGCCTTTTTTGCTTGACATAAAAGGGGGAGACTTTTTATTCGCTCACCAAACTTAGATGCAGGAATCAAAGTCGAGGCATGCTGAATTATGGGATCGATACTCTCTCCGTCTCAAAATTCAAAATTATAGTGCACAACGAGAAGACGTACATATATATAATTTTTAGTTAAAAAAATAAAAGTATTTGTTTGATTACTTTTGAATTTCTTAATTTAAAGTAGTAATAATTAACATCTTTAACTTGGAGCTAAAAAATTCAAAAAAATTATGCACAAAAGTATTTTATTTTTCGATCAACAAATTACACATCTTTTCGTAACGAACTATAATTTCAACACGATGGGAAGTGTAATTTTTTAGAGGAGGATGATTTTAGAACATATACATTTAGTCGAGTTTTTATGAAGCGATTGTGATGACTTAAAGAATTAATTCTAGTGTCACTATAACCTCATCTAATGGCACGCAAAATCATTATCCAACAGTATCATTCGCTATTATTTAGTGTGCTCGAAGTGAAAAGCCTAAATTACATAGACACCCCTAATCTATCCATAATTGATAAATCACTAACTCTGTTAAAGGTGAAATTGACCATTTAACCCTCTCATGCAATTTTTTGAATATAAAATATAGAGGATACATAACAAATTTAGATTAACTATACTACAAGTACAAGAGTTGCAACTTGCAAGAGTAGTGATAGCCGAATAACACAGATATTTTATTTCCATGGATTGGGTGGTGGTAATTTCATATCCTACCGACCCCATTTCCAATCCTTGCATTGTAGTAGAATATAATTTTCTTGCACTGTAAATCTTTCTTTCTTTCTTTTTTTTCTTTTTTTTGAAAGTTCATCTATGAACCATTAACTGGATTCCGAACTTTTTTCTATTCCATAATTGGAAGCTAGTTCATGCGGTAGAGCTCTTGAATGTCCCACATTGTACCCCGTGATCGAGTTTCATTCCCCCTGCCCCATGTAATATATTAGAAATGACGAATGACCCAAAAAAAAAATTACAGTATATTCCAATTATGAAGCAAATTACGTATTATTCTCTAATAAAATGGCTTATAGACATGGAACAAAAACATGAAAAAACAAATCCCACTTCCAACGATTACGGAATCGGCAAGGCTGGCCCTCAGTTTTTTTGGGCCCACAGAGAACTCTTAAGACCGAGAAATGCTTATGTGCCGGCGCACGTCTCGGCCGTCTAAAAATGTTTCAGACGGTTCGGATTTTAGATAGAGAAAAAGGAGAGAGAAAGAGGGGAGAGAGAGGAGAGAGGAAGGGAGAACTGTAAGCCGTCCAAAACACTTTGAACGACTAAGATGCGCGCTTGGGCGCCACGTCATTCGTACGTACCCTATTTGCACCAACTTTTCCTTAAAAAGACCTCTTTACGTTTTCATATAATAAGACCTAAAAGTCCTTTAAAAAAGCAAAAGAAAAAGAAGACTAAAATAGTAAACGGATTAATTCAAAAGAACAAGGTCTGGTCTGTTGTTATCATCATGCTTATAGTGATTTTCGGCGTAATTCATTCCATAAATAAGTTGATAAAAAAAATTCCATAAACAAGCACATTATTAAACAAATATAAATCATTGACACCATAAGAAATTGAAGTAGTAAACACTTAGAATTATACTTACCGCGTTTTCATTGCAAATAACTTACCAAGGACATACTATGACATTAATTAGCATACGGAAGCTTATACTATCCATTGCAATTTTGTTACAAAAATACTACGTGTACGCAGCCGTGCGTACACAAAACACAAAGACCGTCCAAAAGTATTTTCGACGGTCCACATTTTATTTACTCTTTGCCGGGTAAAAAAGCTGTTTGACCGGTCAAAGACTAATTAAGATCCAAACCATCAATTTGTTGAAATAGACAGTTAAGATGCGTGCATGCGTATGCATTGCGTACGTACTGATAGACGGGTTCAATTTGTTAATTTATACTTGTCCATCTATTTGTTTGTTATAATTAACCAATTGGGTAAGTCCAATATATAACCTTGTACAGTTTTAAGTAAGACGTCAGCAGATCAAACCTTGCCAAAAACAGATGTTTGATTGTTGGAGTACTTTTTATTGACTATGTGCGATTAATGTAATTTTTTTTATTGGGTAGATATACTTGTATTTATATATTAATTCTAATATCGAAAAAGAGAGCATTAGTTTGGTGTCATTCAAGTTCTATTTTTTCTCCATTTAGTCAACACATGTAATTGTAAATGGAGTTGCAGTGATGTTACCTTTGGCTGTGAAGGGTCTCTCTCTCTCTCTCCCTCTCTCTCTCTCTCTCTCAAGTTTGATGAATTGATCTACTTACTTTCGTCACCGCGTGTGCCCGGTCTCTATTACATGTAAATGTTCTTCACTGTGGTTTGATAAAATATAAAGAGCTTTTTAGAGTTTAGTCCTGTTTTATAGGTTTGTCTTTGAGTTAATCCATTGCATATTATTTTTACCCATACTATCATTAATTAAATTAGTCCCTGGCCCATTAGTTCAGACAAAAATACACTCAAGTCACATATACAGTTCACATAGTTCATAAATACAATTAACATAGTTCACATATGCAGTTTACAAAAACAAAGCGAATCGCCGTCGACGCCGTGGGAGGAGGAGTCAGACCCAATAACGATGAAGATGACATGATCTCCTCTCTCCCTGCCGCTTGATTTCGTACTAGTTGATTCAGTGCAAAAAAAACAATATGCAACATAACAAAGCCTACCCAAGTTCGGCAACAATATTTAGGGTTGGGATATCACCGAACCTAAAAAAATGGCTGGGTTCTACTTTTGTAAAATATACTAAATGATATCACTATAATTGACTGAAAAAAAAAAAAGGGATCAATATATACAAATTGTAATTTTGACCTAGGATTCTGTGGGCAAAGATTTATACTCCATCCAACTATTTAGGGGACCACAAGTCACATACATATTGCGTGGCTGGATGGCGTCAAAGCAAGCATCCAAGCAGGAAAAACTAGCTAGTACTGTGAGATGCCGGGCAAGGGCGAGATTCCAGGTTGCGCACAACATGTACTGCACAACACCTTCTCCGGATTCGGTTGCTTTGGAGCACCGCTACAATAGTGCCCAACACTCTGCAATAACTAAACATTCATTTACTCCGTAGCGCTCCCGATCTGATCGTTCATGTAGCATCCCACATCGGAGAGTAAAGGAAAATTCGTGTGGTTGATAACAAATAGGCAGCCAAGACATGTAGTAGAGAAAGAAAATACTCCTAATTAACAAAGTATTTAGTGGTTGTGTTCACAAGACATAATTGGTACAATTTCACAATCATTATTCTCGTAATATTACAGCAGGGGGAAAACAGAGAAAAATATTTACCAGCAATGTTTTCCCCCTGAAAAACAAAGTAATTACATGCAAAACCATACATATAGCTTAATAATAATAATTATAAAAATAAAAAAAAAAGAACACGGAATGCACCAGCGTCAGAAAAGAAGAAAAAAATGGAAAAAAGAAAAAGACTTTTTTGGGTTGATCTAGAAACTGTTACTCTCGGCCTCTGGAAGGGCATTAAGGTCCAAAGCGCCTTTCTTCCGCTCTCCGTCCTCCGCAACCTTAACGCCGGCTAGAACTTCAGCCTCTAACGCCGTTGCCCACCGCCCCGTCAACTTACGGCCGGCTGCGTTACTCTTTTCGAAGTATTTGACAGCCACGTGCATCCTCCTTAAGATAGCAAAGAACTCGTCCACCTCTTCATCTGTCGGTGTAGCTGCGGCGGCTTTGGCTTCGGCTTCCGGTTTCGCCTCTCTCTCCTTCCTCCTCCTCCCGCCGCCGTCTTCCACCCTCTTCCTCTTCTTCTTCTCCCCCTCCATATATACCTTTCGTGAACCAAAACCACAACACACTAATATTCGAAGTCTCTCTCCTTCTTTAAATGACTTTGGTCTTATACTAGTAATATCTTTCTTGTTCTGTGGTTGAAGACACACAGACTCTCTCTCTCTCTCTCTCTCTCTCTCTCCATTCTAATATTACTCCCTCCGTCCGGATTTGTTGATCCGTTTTGGGGATCCTAACTTTTTTTCCATTACCTTTTGAGTTTCTTAATTTCCTATTTTAACCTCAATCCCTCCATTTAATACTCCCTCCTTTCTAATTTGATAATCCACTAGGAAATTACGTGCAATTTTTAAACTAAAAAATAATGTAATTACAAATTTTTTTTTTATCAATATAGATCTTGTTTGATAGATCTCATTGAGAATTTTAATACGGTGTAAAAAAAATTAAAAAATGTTAACACATTATTTTAAAAAATTAGTTTTTGAGTTGTTATTTTAAGTTTTAGAAAAGGGGCAAAAAAGTAAAATTTTCATACTTTATCTTTTGACTTTTGAAAATGGACAAACATTTTAGGACTTGAAAAAGTATGTTTATGAACTAATAAATCCGGACGGTGGGAGTACTATTGGTGATCATCATCTGCCGTTGGATTAAGGCAAATGGATACGTAAAGTAGCAAAAATTATTCTTGGTTTTATTTTTATTTTTTATAACTGGGTGGTCCGGGCCAGTTTGCGCGCACCTCGACTAAAATCAAAATCTATGTACGTCCCATGAGATCTTGTGCAAGTGGCCCAAAGAAATTAAGAAGAGTTGAACCCAAAACTCTTATTCTATAAGAGAAAGTCCTTGCCAACTCATCTATCCCTTAAGGTTAAAATTATTATTATTTTATTATTATTATTAGGTACAATCACGTGGTGTCCCAACACAATTTTCGTCACATATTTTTGTGGGTTTGTAATCCTTTGGAAAATAAATAAACCAGTTTATTTTTTTGTCTTAATTTAAAAAATCGCATTTATTTGTTTTGCGTTGATTTCTTTCTGAAGATTATTGGTTTGTCTTGATAAAAGGAATTTAGAAAGTAAAAAATTATGATCAATGTTCAATAAGGACAAAAATAATTCAAATTTTTGTGGATTACTTTTGTCTTCATTCACAAAAAATTTAGATTGTTCAATAATAGTTCTTTTTAAATTCCTCTTATCGAGTCGAATCAATAATTCAAAAAAAAAAATGGTCGCAAAACTAACAAATAGAATAAAAAAAATTTGGGATAGAGAAAAAAAAAACCAAATTATTTACTTTGCCCATGGACTGGAAACCGGATCCTCTGCCCCCCATTTTTAGCGATCAAGATTTCACTCGGCAATGGACGGTACAGATTAAAAGTGTCGGCATGAAATCCGGACCGTTGGTTGTCGAGATCGACGGTTGAGAAATTGGGGGCAGAGGAGGGGGCAGGGAAAAGGAGCAGAGGATCTTCCATGAATGGACTGTATAAACGTCACAAATATACGTGGTGAACTGGTGATGATGCCCCACGGGCCACCACCGCTTAATTATAGTCGGTAATACTCCTAAGGCCCCGATTGGATGGGGTATTATTTTCAGGGGGATAAGTTTTAGAGTGGGGATAAGATAAGAGGGGGTATTATTTTTGGAGGGTTGGCCCACATTGATGTGATGTTTATGGAAGGGGGATAAAAAAGTAGATGGTTTGGATGAGAGATTAAACAGTGGGATAACTTTTGACTTGGTTTGGATGTTTTATAAATAAGAGGGGGTGGATGAGGTAAAAACTTTCAAATTACTCTTCTGCCCTTTTCTTTTTTTCTTAAAAAAATTGATTTTTTTTACAATTACAATAAATAGGTTAATTGGTGGAAGAATTGGTAAATAGTTGGAGGGGTCCAATGCAATTTCCACATGTATGTTTCTTTTTCCAGATTCAGAGAACACAATAATATGTTTTCTTCTCCTTTTTCGATCGACTCTCTCTCTCTCTCTTTCCCAACCCAAACCCAATCTCATACTTCAAACCCAAAATCGAAGGCAATAACCTCGGATTCGATCCAAGAGCCAGGAGGGAAGATTGTTCTACTCAGCGAGAGCCTCAAATCCATCCGAAAAAAATCACCATCGGAGCATCTTGGATTTTCGTCCTTCCATGAAAGTGGTCTGTGATTTTTGTCCTCCAACAAAACCACCATGGGAGCTTCAATGAAGATGATCACGAAAACACACTGACCAAGATCTGCGGTCTGTAATTTTTTTTTTTTTTTTTTTTGACAGTTACTGAAAATTTTCTTTTGTTTTTAGAAATTGTAGTAGCAAGAATTTTTTGTGTGTGGGGGTTGGGGGAGGGGGATAAGGAGGGGTGAAATGGACAAAATCCTTCCCCTCTAGAGCCGGATAATTTTTGGGGAGGTCCAGGGGTGCCCAAAAATTATCCGGGAGAAGACCCTTGCAGGGGTATAACGGAAGAAGGGGTGAAATTTTATCCGGCTGTTTTGTGGAGTTGCCAAACGGTGGCTTAGCTGTGGGACCCATGGTTTTGAGGGGGTGAAAAATTATCCGGGGGCCATATCCTCCATCCAAGCAAGGCCTAATAGTAAGCCGACGCCATGAACATGACATTTGAATTTCTATTTCGCACTCCCAAAAACTTTAGAAAGGGGCGTGGAGCGTGCCTTGGGTCCATTTAATAATTCAAAACGTTTACTATGTTAGAGCATCTCTGCTAGGGATGCACAAAAAAATCGGTGATCCGCAAATTTGGTTCAGACCAAATTGATTTGTGTTTTTTGAATTTTAACCGTGGATTAATGGTTTGGACACGGATTCAAAAATTAAAAAATCATGACTCGCGGTTCGGACACGAATTTTAATTTTGAAACCGTGGATTAACTGATCCCGACCGGATTTTGATTTTGAAACCGTGGATTAACTGATCTGGACCGTGAGATTTTTATATATATAAAAAAAATTAAAAGTATATATACATATATACAAATATATACGTAAGACAATTAAATTTATCCAAAATTTTAATGTGATTCAGTGTAATGGTGTACCTCTCAATCAAACTCAGGGGATAATTTGTAACATGATAAGGGATGTGTTGAATCGCGTCTTTGTTGAATACGAAAAATGGAACTCAAGAGCTTCGATTTTGTGAACTTGATGATGAACTAGATTATTAGATGGCTCGTGGCTAAACTTTTGCTACCCATTTATTCCTGGGCCGTTTCAATATTTGTTTTAGTTTTTTTTGTGAACTCACTAGATGATGGACTAGATGATGAGTAGATGGCTACTGAATTTATGCTTGTTTTGGACTAGATAATCAGTAGATGGCTACATGTTTGCTTATTTTTTGTTTTAGAGTTGGACATGTTTGCTTGTTTTTTGTGAACTCACTAAATGAATGTATTTGTGAAACCCGTTTATGTATTCCAGGTAGGTACGTTGTTGAGTTTGGGTTTTTGAATAAGTTGATATTTTTTTTAGAATAAGTTGAAAATCTGTGGACAAATCCGGAATCGATCCGCGACTCGCAGATCGGATTGGAACCGAATCGTGAGACTTTTGGATCGGACACGGATTTTATTTTTAAAAAAACCGTGACTCGTAGTTTTGGATTGGATTCATGCCAATCCGATCCGGACCGTGTGCACCCCTAATCTCCACTCTTGACTCAGTTTTTTTACCCAAATTTGAGTAAAAACTTGATTTGATATGGAACACTCCAATGGGCAAAAGCAAATGTAGGCATAAATTTGAGTAAAGGCTTCATGAATGACACAATTGTAAATTTGAGAGGGAAAAAATAGCCTTAAAAAATTTGAGTAAAGATTTAGTTCAAACCAAATTTGGTGAAAATTTTGAGTAAACTCAAATTTGGTAATGAGTTTGGGTAAGGAGTGGAGTGATGTTTTTGTTGATTTTTACTCAAATTTGAGTTTGAGTGTAAAATTGAGTCGAGAGTTGAGATGCTCTTATAAACAATGGTGTATGGTTCAATTCTGCAAAAACTTAAAGTTGATGGGATATTGGTAAATTCGTCATTTCTACTACCTCCGTTCGTATTTGTTGGTCTATTTTTGAAATTCGTAATATTTTTTTTGTGGTTTTTTCTTTCAATAAGAATCTTAAAAATATGCAATATATATCTTGTTTTATACATTTCTATTAGTTCTATTATACAAAGTTCGAAAATCATTAAAACTATTATAAATTAAAAGATATAAGCAATCGAAAATGACAAGAATTTTAAAAATGGACCGACAAAAGCGAACGGATGGAGTATTAAAAAACAAGAAAACGGTTGAATTTTTTAACCGCCCATTATTTTTTTCAAGATAAATCAAGTACCGATATCCGATTAACTTTATTTTTTATGAGAATGATTTACACAGTGTTTTTTTATAAAATAGACGATTTAAATGATTATGTTGAGTTCAAGATGGGTGCCAGACAGTCGTCTTACTATACAATTTTTTTTTGAGTGTCGGTATTGATAGAAGGGAGTTGGTGATCTTGTTAGTGCGGTGTCGCATTACAGAGCTATAGTGTGATATCTGAGTTATTGATCGCGCAATAAACGGCTCGGATCTCATCTCGGCACCTGCACAATCAAAGCCATCTATTGCCAAGATGAAATCTAAGTCGTTGATTACCAATATTAATGGCTCATGTACCGCATAACAGGGTTGTAGTGCGACACCGCACTACACGATCCTCGGATCCCGATAAAAGGCGGAATTTCTCCGTTGTCGTGTCAACTTTGTTAATGGTACGATGATTCGAGATGCACCACCAAAGAAACCAAGGAGGACAGCGGGTCCTTGTTAAATGAGTAACGAAACAACGGGAATACTACAGTGCTGCACTATCCAGGAATATCTTTTATGGTGGGCCGTGTGTGTTAATTAGGGGTCCAAATGAGTTGCATCGATCCAAGATTTGTCGAGCTTGAGCTCGGGTCGTTTACTAAATGAGTCAAAAATTTGATCTCAAGTTCAGCTCAACTATGAACGAGCTTAGCCATGGGCCATGCTTATTTATTAAACAAGTCGAACCAATATAAACGAGCCGAGCTAGCCTTGTCAAGCCGAGCTGAGCTTTATAGTGTTAAACTCGGCTTGTTTAATTACTAAACAAGCTTAAAACTCTACTTCAAGCTCGAGCTCTGTTCAATTACTTCAAACTCTACTTCACTTTAAGGTATGATCATCCGACAAAAAAATGATACTCCTATTTTCATAATTTCTAATATATGCCTTTTATTGAAGCTCATTGTGATTTGTCAGACATAAAAATCTCGAGTAGCTATAAAACTCATTATGAACTAGTACCACTTAGCTTATTTTGGCCTAAAAAGTTAAGCTTGATTTGATTTTTTTGAGTTTTAAAAAGTCATTTGTTTTGGGCTAATAAGTAACTCCTATAGCATTTTAGGCAAAAATAAGTTGAAAACAAAAAGCATGTTTAACTTTTTAAGCCAAAATAATCCTTATTATAAAGAGAATATGATGTACGGGTTTTTTATGTGATGTATTGTGAGAGAATGATCTGTCTTAGTTTTTTGTAAAAAATATTTTTTGTTAGTGGAACACCCCCTAAGGCTTCAAGATAAATTCGAATTTTTTTTTTTTTACAAATTTTCATGATTTTTTCTGAATCCGAAAATCCAAGAATCACTATTGAAAATCTAAAATCAATCAAAATAATTATCACCAAACACTCCTCTCCTCTCTCTCTCTCTCTCGGTTTCATTATTAGATTTTCAGGTCTCTCCCTCCGTGTGAATGACTTGGTTAATTACGTCACATACACTCTCTCTATATAACGTTGATGACATCATCGGCAGTTGGATTAAGGCAACCAGGTGGCGTAAAGGTGTTTTCGTAAGCCGACGTCAGGATGATTCCAGGTGGACCCCTCGAACCACCAAACGAGGACCGCTGGGGTGAACCACCAAAATGAGATAGCGCGTCTCCCGTGAATAACTCTTCACGGGGAATATTACAGTGGCGCACCATCGCATTGTAATCCAAATGGAAAAATAGGTATATCAGATCAATTAGTTGCACATATTCGTTTGAGATGATTTCTCGTGAAGCCACACGCAAAAATATTTTAAATTTTTTTAACGGTTCCGATGATTTCTGCGGGGTCCTAAGTGGATCACAAAGGCCATCTATATCCCATCAGTACAAATGCCATCGGTACCTCTATTAGAGTATTATTATTTTTTTAACTGTAAAAAAGGTGGGAAGGGGCAACCAGCGGACCAACTAACCTTGGGCGTGACTATAAGGTCTTTCAACACTCTGTGGAATGTTCGGTTCTAGCTATAGCTACTGTCTGGAAGGACAGACTGTCATCACATCATCACCTAAATACTAAATGGACAAAGGGCTTTTCAAGCTAATCATACAGTTGGCGGAACTCGAATCTTATCAGATCATATACAGAAGAAAAGAGCATTTTAAGTTCACTCACCTTTGTTATCTAGGTTAAAAGAGCATTTTAAGTTCACTCACCTTTGTTATCTAGGCTATTGGAACTCGAATCTTATCAAATCGTATAGAGAAAAAAGGAGCATTTTAAGTTCACTCACCTTTGTTATCTAGCCTACCGTTGGTGCCTCCAGTAGAGTTGGTATGGAATAATCTTTATGGTGGGCCACGTGTGTCAATTCAAGACAAAGCATAACGAAGTCACGTACTCTGACAATAGTTGTGGATGAGATTTAAATTTGAAGTGCACTAAAATTTCGGTAAACATATGGGTACATAGGGAGGTGTCCAAAAAATGCACCGATCATGTTCGGGGACTCACTTTTGGGTCTCACACGAGTAATTCGAATCGTTCATTGTTCTTAAAATATTTTTCCAAGGGGCTCCACAAAATTTCAGCTTAATCGAACGATTAGAAGTACTCGAACCAAAGTCCCACCATTTCAATACCAAGAAAAATGCATTTTTTAGGTTTTTGTTTCGTGGGCCGGAGATCTTTTGAGATGGAGGGATGGAGCATTTAATACCAAGAAAAATGCATTTGTTATAAGTTTAATCGTACATAATAATTAAAAATACATCTATTTCATATCTTAATCATCCATTAATAATAGTTGTAAAAAAAGCCATTAAGATTGTTGAGAGGTTGTAAAGCAAAACAACTCCAGTGCGTAACAACAGACCTGATTATCTGTACTGAAAAATATCTTTACCTTCGTTTCTGTGCAGTTTAAATCACAGTATTACACAACTATATCAGGATTTGACCTTACGTAAAGGACATGAAATGTATTGCCTACAAAAGTATCAACAAGGATAATATTATCAATTAAGCATATCAAAAGTGAGTTTCGATTTAATATGCTGACATTTATAAAGAAACATTTTTTAAAAGTTAAATGATTGATATAGATCTACAGATGATTTTTGGTATGATTAATGTACTCGAGGAATTCTAAAGATAATGATCTTGTCATTAAATAGATCGAAAAAGCGCTCAAGATAGGCGGTACGAGACCATTCGGTTCCTGGAAAGGATTGTAAAGGATGTTAATCCTTGCATAACAGTAACCGATTTGCTAATATTATAATACTACTCCTTCCTTCCCATATTTTCTTATTCACTTGCAAGATTTACGGCACCCCAAAACATTATTTACATTTTCAAAAGTATATATATTCAATATAGATCTCGTTTAATAGTTCTTGATGAGTAAAAAAATGATTTATATGGAAATTACCAACCAAAAACAACAAATTAACCATCTAAGCTTACAAATGTCCCTTGATTTATATGGAAATTACCATGAAAAACAAACAAATAGCATCCACCCTAAGTAAAAAAAAAAAATGAAAATCAAGGAAGAAGAAGAAGGTCAGCCATATTGTCACTTGATCCAAAAGAGAGAGAGAGAGAGAGAGAGAGAGAGAGAGAGAAGATCTGATGTTGCCAAATCAGGGAGATCAGACACATAAAGTCCACATTTCGCCTCCGTCTCAAACTTCTCACCACCTCCAATCAATCTTCTCATAGATTATTATGGTTGCCTGATTACAAATTCAAACAAAGGTCCAATTGGGGGTAGTCGATGAATTAAATGGTCAATTGGGGAGTTGGAAGGTAATAAATGAGGTGTGACAATTTTTTTTTTTTTTTTGATCAATCAAAAATGCCTTACAGGCTTTCATTAATGTCACTCTCCAAAATCGATACAAGAGATAAGGGAAGGTTAACAACTCAATTACAAGGTACTTTCTGTTTCAAAGCTAAAGAAGCAACTTCATGTGCCAGTCTGTTTGCTGAGCGATGAATCCAGTTGAAGATTGTTTTTCATTTGCTTGCGAAATGGCGAATATCCTGTACCACCGCACTGACCTTCCAGGGAGGCACTAATTCGGAAACACTAAGCGAGATAGCTTGTTTGTTGTCTGATTCTATCTCAACCTCCTTCAAACCCAAACCATTAACCATCGCGCACGCTACACGAATAGCCTGCAATTCTCCATCAAGGCTAGAAACAGCTTAAACAGTCTTCGCCAATCCATCCACAATCCTCCCCTTCCTGTCACGGAGAACCACAGATATCTTGCTGTTGTATCCTGACTTGGGAAAAGCCACATCACGATTAACTTTAATTTTACTCGCGTCAGGAGCCCTCCAAGTGGATTGCTCCTCCTAGTTTTGTGAGTTATCCATGAGGACGTTAGGGATCTTTAGAGACTGAGATTGTTCCTTCTTGGAAAGTAGAATGAGGTTCATGGTATTCAATGGGTTAACCTTACCCTGTTGAAAACGAAATCGTTTATTGTCTTCCAGATTTGCCAACCTATGTTAGCCACATTCCCCATGAAACTTATGGCTTCAAATGTAGTTAACTGGTCCACCATCTCCGTAACCCACTTAGTAATTGACGCATTACCCCCCCAAGCTAGCAAACGGTTTGATATTGCATCCAAACCACACTGATTGTGCCCAGGGGCACCAGAACAACATATGCTCAACTGATTCCGTCTCATTTTCAAAAATAGGGCACATCCTATCATAAGCACATTTCCTCTTGAATAAATTCTCCTTAGTTGCCAAAATATTCTTGCATACCCTCCACCAGAAGTTTTTTATTTTGTTTGGGCCTTTCACATTTTCCACAGAACTTTCCAGATTTTCTTCTTAAGCTTGAAAGACGATTCGGGCTTGTCTTTCTGCTTCTCCATATGTAATTGGTGCGCTACGTGATATCCAGACTTGACTGAATAGCAACCATTAGAGTTGTGGTGCCACACCAATTAATCTGTTCTCTTCACCATAGGGAGTGGGATGGCTACAATTGCTTCAATCACCTCTTGTGGGAGACCATTAGGAAGTCTTTGCAAGTCCTATCTGCTTGACTGACTGTCAATAACGTCATCTACTGTAGTGATAGCGCTGTTTGGGGGTCTTTCCATGTGAAATTTGAAATTTGGGAGAGAGGGGATCCAAGCATCTTCCCAAAAGTCAATACTTTTCCCGTTTTGTACTTGCCACCGTAGGCCTTTGAAGAGCAGGTTCCTCCCATGCAAAAGACTCAGCCATGCCCAAGAGGCCCTTCCTCCCCTAGAAGCATTGAGAAAGCTAGTGCTGGAAAAATAAATCCCCTTGAAAAACCTAGCCCAATATGCTTCTTTATTCATCAACAGTCTCCATCCTTGGCGGGCGAGCATTGCTTCGTTAAAAGCTATGTGGTTCCTAAAACCCATTCCACTTTGTTCCTTAGCCTTACCAAGACTGTTCCAAGAAGCCCATCATATACCTTTGTCATCCGGATTTCCTTTCCACCAGAAATTGCGCGTTAGAGCATCCAGTTTATCACATAGGTTCTTTGGTAAGAGAAAACACGCCATAGCAAAGGTTGGAATACATTGGACTACAGACTTAATTAAAATCTCCTTACCACCCAAAAAGATTATATTGTTCTTCCAACCTTGCATCTTGTTCATTGCTTTCTCCACCAGAAATGTGTAAGCCTCAGCCTTAGATCTACCCCAAAAGGAAAGCATTCCCAAGTATTTAGAATCTCCCTTCATAAGATTGATATTCAAGAAATCGTATAGCAGCTGCTTGTCCATCACATTTAAATTAACAGAGAAAAAGACACCAAATTTTTCCTAATTTATCATCTGCCTAGAGGCTGTCCCATATTTATCCAAAACATCCAGAAGTACACTGCATTCTTGTAACTCAGCCTTCAGAAATAAAATGGCATCATCCGCAAAGAAAATATGCAATAAAATTGGACAGTTTCGATTGATACGCATACCTGCTAGACGACCTTCACTGATCTCCATATGAATAAGCTTGGAGAGGACGTCCTTCACCAAAAGGAAAAGATAGGGTGACAGGGGATCACCCTGTCTAAGGCCACGTTGTGGGAAGACCTTAGCTCGAGCTTCTCCATTTGCACACACCGTGAATTCTACTGATGTAACACTTTCCATAATCGAATGCACCCACTTATTTGCAAAGCCTATCTTCTCCATTAGCGCCCTGAGAAAATCCCACTCCACCCTATCGCAAGCCTTGTTGAAATCCAGTTTAACTGCCATAAAACCTTCATTTCCTTTTTTCTTGCGTTTAAGAAAATGGAAAGCCTCATGAGCAATTAATATACTGTCTTGGATCATTGTATCCGGGACAAAAGCCGATTGATTTGGAGAAATGATAGCTTTTAGAAATTTCTTAAGACGGTTGGCTAGTACCTTGGTAATGATCTTCAGACAAAAATAGCAAAGACTTATGGGTCTCAACTGTGTGAGAGATTCAGGAAAATGCACTTTGAGGATCAGGACCAAGTTGGTGAAATTGAAGTTCTTTAGCAAAACACCTTCATTGAAAAACCCCTTGACTGCCACATTCACATCTGGACCGACGATGTCCCAGAATTATTGGTAAAAAAGCCCATTAAAACCATCAAGTCCTGGTGCTTTTAAAGCTCCAAGTTGAAACACTGCTTCTTTGATCTCCGAATCTGACACTAGCCTTGTTAACTTCTCATTCATCTCATCAGTGATGCATTTTTCCACCTTCTGGAGGACAGGACCAAAATCTCTAGAACCATTAGACTTGAACAAGCTAGAGAAATAGGTTTGTGTGGACGGGGCCACTATTATTTGTGTTTGTTTTGGAAAAGGGCGATCTGGGGAAAAAAAATTAGAGTCGCCACCCGGGGTTTAATTTTGAAAAATGTTAGGTACCCGAGACACTGTTTAGAAAAATAATGACTCTTGTGCCGCTGAAAAAGGGTTTGATTTGCGAAAAATAGAGATTTGGGTTCGGGAGCCAGGTTACCCGCGGAGAAGGTTTTGTATGAAAAATGCACCCCGCGTGCCCGGAATTTTCCGGTCTCTACTAAATCTTTGTGGGATTATTCTTGAAAAGATTTTATTAAAAACTTTATTTCACATAAACAATATAAAGATATAACATGCTTAAGAAAAATGATGTAACGACAATAAATCACGTAACACGTAATCAAATACATAAATGCAAGAAAATCAACCAAGAGGGGATATAAGTGCAAAAACGAAAAGTCAAGGGGGTTAATTGTGATTTAACCCCACTGGTTTTCCAAAAACAGAGCATTGGATTCCAGAAAACAGAGGAAGCAAAATATTTTTCTAGTGACACCGTACGGCGTACAAAATCATACCGCACGTTGCATCATGAATGCCATACGGTGCCTCTATGCATTGTATTTTTCCAAAAACTCTCATTTTGTTCGGTTGAAACCAATCTCTGTTTTTTTTTTTTTGGTATAAAAACCATATTATTTATTAATCAAACTTTTGAAAATGGTTTTGATGAATGAACGTACCTCGTCTTTGGGATGGCATTCCGCGACAATGGATAATATCCCGAAATGCCTACCCGAGAGGCTCAAACTTTACTGAAATATTTCCTTCTGGACTCAAGGAGGAGCTATGGAGCTCTCCTCAAGCCCGATGGAAACCCCCCTCAGAAGATTGCTGTAATTCAGGCACGGATTTTTATACCTTGAAACAGAACCGGATGGATCGAAATGGAACTTGTAGCTTTCTGGGTTTATGGAGCAAAGTGTTTAAATAATTTTGCAGATTGTGGGTGAGTGTGAGCAGAGGGACGGAGCTTTGAAAGAGGAGTGGTTATACTGGGAATTTTTCAGCTGGTTTGTACGGGTTTTTTTCAACTCTTTTAAACCGTTTGACGATGTGGGATTTATATAGAGGAAGATATGATGTACGTTTTCATCATAAGTGAGATTCGTACGCAAAGAAAGTGGGCTACGTCGTAGGCTTACCGTGTTACGTGAACGAACTGAGCTGCTGGGCAACCCAGGAATCCCGTTGATTTAACAGGTGGAGCCGTACGGCGTCCAATATGTACCGTACGGTGCAAAACATAACACCGCACGGTGTACACGGAAATTCAAGCCGTATGCTGGGGGAGATGAGGCTGTACAGTTCAGGTGATTTTTGGGATTTTGGTTCTTTTGATCCATTCGACTCAAGTAACTGTTCCGAGGTATATTTCGCGTGTTCTTTTCATCATCGGGGATGCACGAGTTGTTAAAATTGGGGTGTCTACTGTTGCCCCTCTTCGACGCGACTTAGCCACCATCATGTTGGTGCAAGTCGGGTTGAAGATTCGGACATCCCAATTTGCTTAACCGTGCGAAAAACAGAAAACCTGGTCGAGCTCAGAGCTTCCTACGTACCTCGTTTGCGAGGATCAGACCAATCGTAGTTCGTCGGGGCCGTCATGAAAAAGTTGGCACCTCAGTTTTCAACGAGGGAAAAACAAACGATGTTTGTAAAAATGAAAGAAATAATTCGGAGGCCCTGAAAGCCGTTAAAAATAATTCGGAGGCCCTGATCTCGCAAAATTTCCAACGCTTCTCATCCCTGGTAAGTTTTCCTTCATTACAAATTTCTTTCTAGACGCATGATTCAATATGCATCATATCCCTATAACTTCTCCTTGCTTGCTAATCTAATGAACCCTCAACTACTTTACACTTCCACTCTATTATGTATTCAGCTTTTCAACTCTTTTACCCCAAAATTTTGGGTTAAAACTCTTAGCCTTCGACAGTATAAAATTTCACTTTCATGATCACTTTCCAATTAGATCTTATCTGATGAATAATTCCAGTTACAATCCTGTCCTATAAAAATACACCCATATTTTATTAACAGAAGTAACTTTTATAGGCATTCATACCATGGTCTTAAATGTACCGTTTGTGCGACATGATTACAAAAGAGATCCAACAATTTTAGCTGAGCATGGACGCTCTTATTATATTTTCACAGCTTAAGGTCAAAGAGAAACTGTTGCTCATGTAGCCTACACATAAATAGACCAGATCGTTTACAGAGCTAATATGGATTTTCTTCATGACTATGCTGATAATTTCCTCTTGGAAATATAATTGAGTGGAATCTCCACTCCGGACTGATCAAATGGATAGAATCCATCATCTACTACTCCTTTCTCAGGCATAGTATTGCATGTACCACTTGCTATATTTCACACTCTGAATCAAAACTTATTTCCTAAAACAAAAAAATCCTTTCAAATTCACATCCAATCATTTAATCCACAGGTGTTCCACGCTGTTGGTTCATGAAACGCATATCCTCAATCCATATACCTGAGGTAATTATGTTTTTACAATCATATATTCATTCATTCCATTGTTACATATGCCATTTATGCACCTATAATCATATTCATCTTATAGGCAATACCACTCGGTCTACAATGATACTTCCCAGCTCAAAATATAACACACTGGATAGTCATAAGGCATGGTGATATAGTATGGCCAATTCTCGTTGTTGGACGAAACATGCACAATAACAACTGTCATCACTTCTGTAGAGAACATGGATTAAGAATTGCCTGTCGTGTTGTCTTTGCTTGCGAACGTAGATGGGTATTTAACACTTTCATCTTTAATGAAAATGGCCACCAAATGGCTTATCCCTGGACCGATCCTGCCAACCCGCTACAGCAGATGCATGATATGCCAAGTATTATAATACACAAACTTTATTTTCTCATCATTTTATCACCTTCGCAAATATCTCTTAATCTCTATTCTAACTTATTTTGCTTCTACCTAGATGACCTCCATATCAATGTTTTGAAACCCGGACCGGAGGGCGAACCGGAAAGGGGACTGGGCGGACGGGTCACCGGTTGAACCGCTATCGAACCGTGACGTTATAATTATGTTATTAATATATATTTAATAAGTAAAAAAAGAAATATGAAGCAAAAAAAAAACATTGGAAATGAGAGATGGCATAAGAAAAATGAGAGCTGGAAATCTATATGTGGAGTTATCCCACATCGCCTAAATTGGAGGTTTGAAGACAGCCAACAGCATATATAAAAGGTAAGAAGAGGTAATTCCTTTATCAGTCGTGCGCTGAAAGGCGAAGAGCTTGCTCACGTGGGCAGCTGTCCAAAGGAGTCAAGCTTCAACCTTAAATGCAGCAGTTAGAAGTGGAATTCAAAATTTTTTTGCACCGGTCCGGTCCGACTGACCCGTGTCCGGGTCTAACAGTTTGCCGGTTTAACCGTTATTTCTCACCGGTTTTTTGAAAAGAGGCCGGTTTTGAGAAATTAATGGTTCTTGGGATCATCCGGACCGGAACATGGTCCGGTTGACGGTTCATCCGGCCGGTCCGGTCCGGGTTTTAAAACATTGCTCCATACATCATGTCTTCCATCAATCATTTAAACTCAGGCAGGCATGTCAAGGTTTACATGTAAATATACAACATATATTGCATTCTGTCAGGTCTACATCTCTTCTCCTCATAATATTGTAAGCATTTACAACTACATCTCTACAACCTCATTTTAATGAAAGTATATTTCTCCTCTGCTAGACATTGAACAATCTCCTTCGCAATCTTATCGAAAGCTTCCACCTAGAGGCAGTCATATTTGTACGTAGCTAACAATCAGACTTGGACTATTGAAGTTCTCGACGATGGTACACTCAACAGCCTTCGTTTCCCTAAATTATTCTGCGAAGACCTTTCCCTGGAACCCTTTGACCATGTGACGATAGCAATTTGCTGGGATACCAGAGTCTGCATTGTTATATTCAGCTCCACTGATGGATCAGAGAGAGTGCAAGACTGATTTCGATCAACCTCACTACGCATACATGTTTGGTTGCAATCTCCTTTCGCTGCCCTTTACTTGAGAGACTGCAACACTAAAACTTTCTTTACTTTGTTTAAAAGTTTGTATAATTAAGACATTGCATGCTTTTCAAACTTCGCCATATAACTATGTAATGATACTCTCCCTTTTGATATATCTGCCTATGCATCTCATACATGACAGCCAAAACCAACCAGTTATGGTAAATGAGCAGTCACATATGAGCTACTTGTGAATCCATTATCGTTGCTACCTAGACGCTCTATTATTTTCATCACATCTCTTTGTCTTGTAACTTTACAACTTCTAGATATCACAACTTCTAAGACAAATGTTCTACAATGCATTGCTTTATAATCCAATTTAACATAAATTGCCTATTTGGAAATTTGAACTCTTCTTAGAATCTCGTTATCTTATTTAAATTTCCCAAACAAGCTGAAGTTTGCTACCACTTTAGTGAACCTCCATTTGTCACTTGCATTCACTTGCATTGCAATTATAACTAGACTGATTTCCAAAGCAATCCAACATCACACACTTCGTTGCCTCTCAACACTCAATAATTCTCTATTATTTTCCATTTTCTTAATGAAATTCTACAAAAATGTTGCACCAAACAAAAAAACAATTTCAACCAACTTCTTCACTAAAAAATTAAAAACATTCCCTCTTCTATTGAACAATTAAATCACCCAAACCTATAACACAAAGCCAAAAACTCCACGGGCATCACACTCGTGCAACACACGATGCAATAAACCTAGTACTAAACAATATAAGACAACGAGATTAAATAAGTCGAATTTGTGGAGTTTCCACGAACTAAACTCCGCAATTCCTACAACCTACACTTCTTAGAAAAATTCCTTGCTAAATTTAATTTGACAATTTACTACGACCTAAACTTCCTAGAAAAATTCCTTACTAAATTTATTAATTATACTTACCCATCCATTTTGTTATTCAAAGCAAGAAAAAAAAAAAAGAAAGAAAAAAATATTGCCCATTTATCAACAATTTTTCCCCTTGAAAAAAAAAAAAATTTACTACCATCAATAATGCTAGGGACATACCTCTCCGCCGCCACACTTCAAACTATACCCGTCTGCGCGCAACACTGCATGACTAGTGGTTCAAAATTACGTAGTCTCAAACTGTTTGTTCTCCCATTACTAATCACACAGTGTCACTCAAACAAGTGTGGTTTGAGATGCAATGGCCGAAGAGGTGTGTCTGTAGCATTATTCTTACCACCTTGGGCTTGAGAAAAGAAATACAAGAAATACACACTGTAGCAGTAATTCAGCACAAGTGAAAATCCTTCCTCACACGCAAAAGAAAAGAGAAAAAAAAAAGAGGAAAAGAAAGAATTACAAATAGAAATGATCTTCGCACCTCTTTATTAATCAAACGGTCTATTTTTTTGTCTTTATTTATTTGAACGCACCAAATTTTTTTAGACAAAAAGAGAGTGTTCGGGATTCGGGGTTGCGAAAATCATTTCCTATTACAAACTGTTACTCTCGGCCTCTGGAACAGCGTTTAGGTCCAAAGCACCGTTCTTCCGCACTCCACAAACGCTTTCCTCCGCAGCCTTAACCCCGTTAACTCCGGCTAACACTTCAGCCTCTAACGCCGTTGCCCACCTCCCCGTCAACTTCCGGCCGGCGGCGTTACTACTTCTACCCTTTTCGAAGTATTTGATTGCGACGTACATCCGCCGCAAGATAGCAAAGAACTCGTCCACCTCTTCGTCTGTCGGCGGCACGGCTTCCGCCTCTATCTCCTTCGTCCTCCTCCTCCCGCCACCGCCCACTTCACCGTTCTCCGCCCTCTTCCTCTTCTTCTCCCCCTCCATCCCGCCTTTGGTGAACCAAAGCCACACACTAATATTCGGTTCTCAAGTCTCTCTCCCTCTCTCTTTAAATGACTTTGATTTATATTGAGGCGGTTGTGGCCTTATTGAACTATTGACTGCATAAAATACGGAATGGGGGGAGGTAGGGGTGCACCACCCCGCTGTGCACCGTGCTGTGCAGGCCGGTGCACGGTGCTCCGGCCTCGCTCCGACGATCGGACACGTTCCCCTCGTAGAGCTCACCGAGCAGAACAAGTGTTCAAAAAATCATCTCGATCAGATATGATTAAGTGGCTCATTAAAACATTATTATCTTGAAAAGAATGGATCCGAAACACTAGATCAAATCCACTAGAATCCATTATTGCCAAATTTATGTGTTCCTATTAGACACTTAATGATTTTCAATTGAGCTATTTTTGGAAAACTTTTGCAACTCGGTGAGTTCTACGAGATGAACGTTTTCGATCGTCAGAGCGAGGCCGGAGCACTGTGCGCCGGTGTGCACTTGAGAGTGCACAGTGGGTTAGTGCACATCACCTCCCCCAGTCCATACAATACCAAGCTAACAAATTTAGGGAGGCTGTTGGGAATACTCTAAGTACCTGAATTCATCGGATTCTCTTTCACAAAATTTATGGCAAATATGATTTTAAATTTCAACCACAGATGTTAATGGTTTTCATGTATTTCTTGATATTCAATTAAGCTCAATTTTTCCGAACATGCTATTCTCTACAAGAGCTACGAGATGAACGATTCTAGATTCTAGAGATTATAGAGAGGAGCTTAACAAATATTGATTTGGGGTCCATATACAATAGTACTACCTAATAATTTTTCCTCCTCTCTTTCTCCTAATTTTTCCTCCTCTCTTTCTCCTCATAATGCGGACGATCACCATCGACCGTTGGATTAATTAATGCAAACGGTTGACGTAAAGGGGATTCGGTGAGGCCACGTCATGGGCGTGGCGTGATATGAAATTATGAATGATTCGAGGGAGACCAAAATGAAAGGAGGAAATTAACCGGTCTCCGTCGAACTTAAGAAATAATGAAAATTGGGAAACACTATTATAGTGCTGCACCATATTAGAAGGAAAATGCTATGTACACGGAAAATCTACCCTGAAAAGTGTAATCAATGACTTAGATTCATATGGGAGTGAATCTGGGCTTCTGGTTTGTAGTTTTCTGGGTAAATTTTTTTGTGTATGTGGCAGTGCTCTATCTTTATGGTGGGCCATGTCTGTCAATTCAAACACAAACGATAGGAGTTAAAGAAGTTGAGCACCGGAGAAAATGTTGGGTGTCGATTGGCGGTATCCAGGGCATATTTCGACTATTTAAAAGTGTTTTTGATAGTTCGGATTTTAGAAAAAAGTAGAGGGAGAGAGAGAAAAAAGGAAAGAGGGAGAAATTTGAGTCGTCCGAACTCCAAAACACTTTTGAATAACCGATATGTTCATTTGAACACCACTTATACGGTACTCTATTTACACGGTAACCCAAATGTGTGAATTGTAATGTTAAAAGGGGCAAGGACTTCTCCGAGTCTCCGTCTAAAAGTATTGAACGACTTGGGGCAAGTGCAAAGGGTTGTAAATGAAGATTTTTATCTTGTTGAAAATTGAAAATAAGCCTTTTTGAGAGTCTCAACAAAGGCCCCATGTTAATTCCGATAAAAAAAAATAAAAAAAAATTGCCCATGTAAAATAACTAAATAAATAGTGACTAGAAGTTTTGCCTATGCCACTATTCACCATCTATCCATTATTTTATTAATTTTTTTCTTTCTCTTCTCTCCTCTCTCTTGCTTGCGGGATTCCATTTTGGCCCTTGAAGTCCTGCAATCGATTCATTTTACACGATTTTAGGCTAACGTCTCTATAAGTTAGGCATCCGTTGAGATTCTCAAAGTGACTTTCCCGTTAATAACATTTACATCATCATTCATCAGGCCTAAGAGGAGGGACTTGAACCTTTACAAAGCCAAAATAAATGAGTTCTTAGTACTATGGGGCTTGTTTGGGTTTCATTTTAGAGCGGCAAACTTGGTAGATGTGAGTAGGTAAATGACATTTTTGTAAATAGAGGGTGGATATAGAGAGTGATTAGTTATTGACAAAGGGAGGAAAGGAAACATTTATTCGAGTTCTTTTTTGTTGTAATTTAAGGTGTATATTGTAATGGCGGTGACATGTGGAAATAAGGTTTAAGGAGTATTTTTTTCATGTGCAATGACTGTAATACATGATATCTAAGAGTGTATTTTCTATACCGTGAACATGATGTGGCAATATTTTTTCTATGTTGTGGTGATCAGATGAAATGAAAAGTATAAAGTATGAAAATCTTCGTAATATTATTTCATCATTACCCAAGCATTAAACTTACTACAATTCTATAGATTAATTTTAGTATAATTATTTATATTTTAAGTTCTATATAATGTCTATTAATAGTAATTTTTTAGTATATTATTTGTATTTTAAGATGCATAATTTATTTTTTATACATTCATCCAACACTTTTACAAATTATAATTATGAGTTTTTCAGAATTAAAAAGTCTAAAATTACAATACAGAATCGACTAGAATCTACCAAAACAATCAGCACCAAAACACCCCTACCTACTTTGGAGTCTTTGGACTCAGTCGTTAGATTAGTAGGCCCCATAACCCTTGAACTTTGCGTTAAAGTCACAAATTAAGTTAAAGAAGATTGGTTGCTAAGACCAAATTTCCATAAGTGAAAAGTACAGTGATATTAGGACGTTACCACTGTGAAGTAGAGTGGTAGATACCTAGCTCTTACCATGACTATGACTTGAGGAGGGATGACTTGAGGTGGGATCGAAGACCCAATCGCCGTCTCTTGATGGCCCTGTTGTGAGTTACCTCACTAAAAGGTTTCTGTTTCATAACTCAATTTGTGTTTCGGTGGTGTCAGAATCAGAATTTAAAGAGGAGTCGTTGAAAATTAAAAGTTCAATCAGGAATCTTACGGGTTGTTTAGCAGCCTTGGTTATCTATTTTGCAATATGATTGTTTGGCGGGCCATTGATAGAATACATTTTTGAGAACCATAAAATGAAGGAACAATTTGATTATCGATTTTGGAGGTACTTTTGCCTTCTTATTTTTAGTTCTGGCTTTTTTCTATGGATGTCTTGAGGTGCCCTCAATTTATATTCAACCCTAGCCATTGATGATGGCCTTTTTTACAACTTGTCGAAATTGTAATTGTCATGTCATTGCAGATTTTGTGTCTTTTCGAGTTCATGGCAAAATACCTGTTAAAATAAACATGTCAAATATCTTGACACTAACCCGATCTTTTAAAATCATGTCATGTTCAAGTTGATACTGGTAAGACCATTAGTTATTTTTAATATTTACATAAAATTATACATTTGGCATGTTGCACATGAAGAACTTATTTTCGTCAATAACGAAAATGAGGACATTGTATCATCGTAATCGTAGAAATGATAAATTCAAAAAAAATTATTTAATGAGTAATAACCAAATCATGACATTAAAAAATGCCTTAAGCCACAACTAAACATATGTCTCAAAATTAAATAATTTTTTACTGTTTCCAACGAAATTATAAAAAAAGCACCAACTATAAAATAAGAATTTTCCTGGAGAAGTAACGAGGACATTAGCCTAAATAAATTTAATCAATTTTAGACTTTCTAGCATGAAAACAAAGCGTAGGAAATTCAATTTTCAATTGGTTTTGGTCTTGAATAATGGGTTCTATAATAATAAATTCATGTCTTTTCTTTCCCATAATTACATTGATATTTACGCATAGAAGTAAATCAAACATGATTTTGGAAAATCGAATCTTCTAACTTGTTAATTAGAAAATTTAAAATAATCAAAATTAATCTTTAAGGAAATACGAGTACACGCTATGGGTTGGTAGTCCGGCATCGTGTCGTGTCATGTTCGAGTTGTATTGTTTCAGGTTAAGGAGTCGACATAGAAAATTAAACAGTTATCCGTGTCGTTATTGAACTATGCAAGTCTAGCTCACCCGTATTCATTAACGTATAATTTTAGAGTTGGTGGGTTGTTCCATTTTAGTGTTCATGTCAAAAAGTTGTTTTGTATCGTGTTTGTGCCTAGTTAAAAGATCATGTTCGGAATTTCCACCCTAATTCCGCCCCCTTCGCCCTGTCTTTGGGTGTACTTTCCAAATACTTCGCACATTCTCATATCATAAACATTAAAATCCACCTGAATTTTTTTTTTGAAAAAATTAGAGTGATAAAGTAAAAATACTTGTAAATCATAGATACCAAACAAAGAACAAAAATATAGAAGAAAATAAATAAAACAACCAATAATCAGTGAATAATCCTCCTGCATATGGGCCACACGATTGGACATCAAATCTACCGACAGAAATTTCTGGAGGGTTTGTGAATCTAGCGTAAAAATTGCTACCTCCGTTCAAAATTTCTTGTCCTCTTTTCAATCATGTCATTTTTAATTTACAAATTTGTTTTATAATTATGAAAACTTTATTTAATAGATTATAAATTATGACCCAACGAGGCTAGGGGGTTTGCTTCCACCTTGGAGATGTGAGTTCAATTTTCGGGAGTGGGCCAACTCGTTGGGAGGTGAAAGTCTATGTGGATAGCCTCATGGGTCCGTTGAGCGGTCCACCCTCATAACTACTTCTCACTACTTTTCCACGAGTGCTGGTTCTCTGCAACAAGAGTGAGCTCAAAGATTTCGGGGGCTGGAAAAAAACTCATTAAACAAGACCTTTTTAGTGCACATGAAACGGAAACCCTAACAGGGACTACCCACACGGTGATCAGAACTCTTCCTTCCTTCTCTGCTTCCCATACTATAGGCAATTGATTGGTGCATGAATGAAGTTGTAACAGAGCATGTATGCGACGATCAAACACGGCCAGCTGCCTGTGATAGGAGAAAAAGAAAACTTGATCAGATAGTTCATGTGGTAAACCACCTCGCCTTTGATCATTCTATGTCTTGCATACAAAGGCCGGTCATAGAGAATCTTTATGAAAAACCATTACAAAAGATTTACCATTGCAAATGTAAACGTAGTTATTAAAAACTAAACCATCATTTTAATACTTCACTTTTAATAAAAAACTATATACGTAGGAGTCCTGAACTATCTGGGCCTAATATATATAGGTCTTAAAAATTTGGAAGCCCCTATTTAAACATTTTTTGTGAGCCTGAAGTCTGGGCTTCTTCCTTAAGCTAGCTCTACCTGCGGTCTGCCCTAGGTGGATTAGTCTCATCCTCTTTGGGCATGGGCATGTGAGGATACCTCCTACGTTCTTAAGAAAAAAAAAATGAGGTTATGAATAGGATTGACGCAATAACCAAAGGATGATTAGGTCCACTCCTTTTGGAAAATAAAGGACCCAACCGATGGGAGCACACCATGTGTATTTGATTATTGGAGTGGATTCGTTAGATAATGATCCAGCTTGGCATTGTTTCCTATTTGCTAAAAATGAGTTTTTCCATAAAAGTTTAATTTAGCTTGGTTGTTAAAATCACTTTTATTTCTTTATTAACTAAAAGCTAAGCTGATAAAGTCAATTTTTTCTCACATACTCCTTTTGCTAAAAACAAGTTGCTAAAATCACCTTAGTACTTTTAGCAAATGGAAGTTGGGGGTGCTAAGCTTTTAGCAAACGGTAAACTCACCGATCAGGGGATATTTGGGTGACTGAACTCTAGTCCAGTTTTCCTACCCTCCAGTTCAATTTTGGCTATTTGTGGTCCTCAAGGAAGACAATTCAACTCGCCCTGCCCTAACTGCGGCAAGTATTTGTTAAATTTTTTTGATACAGCGTTAGGGGTGGGGGAGAATTAAAAAATCCGATCGGGTTAGGGTAGACATCATTCCTCCCTGATACACCCCAAAGTTTTTGTCTGCATCAAATTTTATTTTTATTATAATATTTTTTCCCTTACAACTCAAATCCCGTAGTATATACTCCCTCCGTCCCAATTTCTTGGCCCCTTTTGGGGAAATGGGTTTTTAAGGGGTGTGAAAACTTTGTATTGACTTTTCTATTTTGTCCCTAAATCCAATCAATATTACTGTGCCCAAATTTGTGAGGCTAATTTATTATATGAAAGTCAAAACATATTCAATATGGATCTTGTTTGATAGATATCAATTAGTTTTATTATACAAAATTTTCAAAATCATAAAAACCGTTATAAAATAAAAGATAATAGACTAGCCAATTAAGATGGGAAAAGTACTTTTTAAGGGTAAAATTGGAAAGTGACCCAATTTTGATGGATGTTTTTAGAAGTGGGACAAATATTTTGGGACATCCCAAAATGGAAAGAAAGACCAAGAAATTGGGACGGAGGGAGTATCTCTTATTTTCCATTTTCCTTATAGATAATATGTAATAACCCAGATTTGGGGATAGAAATTATTTAGTCCCACATTGGAAGTCTACATGGGTGATCTTAGGCATATAACAAATCATGTAAGAGACTGTTAGTACCTTGGGCTTAAGCATTTTGAGCCATGTGGTGTGGCTAGTGGATCAAATCAGGGCAATTGGTCAGTATTCTATATGGAATGTTACAAATGGTATCAGAACGACCCATGTATACGACCATGTTGATTATGGCACCAGAGAACAGACCCGAGGAGGTCGTGGTGACTTTGGTCAATAGGGAACAGACCCAGAGAGTGGTCACCCTTGTGCTCAACCCCTCACGAAAGGTGGGGAGATTGTAATATCCCAGATTTGGGGGTAGAGATTGTTTAGTCCCACATTAAAAGTCTACGTAAGTGATCTTGGACTATTAGTACCTTGAGCTTAAGCATTTTAGCCATTCGATGTGGCTAGTGGATCAAATCAGGGGTAGTGGTCTACATAGGGCGTTACATAGCAGGTGTTTGTTAAGTTGTACTAATAGTTATTTTGTCTTATTATTTGTGCTCACTAATTTTGGAGTCAAAAACATTTTTTTAATAAGTAAAAATAATAGGAGCGGGGCAGGCTATTATGTTACCCGATGGTGGGTGGGGTAGGGCGTACCCATCCCTTACCCGGTCAGGATAAGGGCGGGGGAAGGGCCGGGGCTAGATTTTTTAGTAGGAGTATGGAAAAACCCACCCCGCCCTGTTGACATTCCTAGTGGCCCTTCTTTGGCCTACAATAATGATGGAACCGTTCACAATTTAGAGCTCGTTCGAGAACTAGGACCACGTTGAAAATCACTTTGATCGGATACCGTTTGATATGCTTTTAAAATGCATTAAGCTTCACAAAATTGTGTCAAATTAGTTGCAATCCTGTGTTGCACAGTCTTTTTTTTAACAAGTTTAATACTTATGTAAATCATATCAAACGATGTTCGATTACCTTAATTTTCGACAAGGTCCATGTTCTTGACGAGCTGTAGAAAGAGAACTATTTTGATCATTGTTGTGGGCCTAGGAAGGGCCCACAAAAGGTCGAAAGTTAATGAGATTGGGCCGAGTTGTATATATATATATAGGAAGATGTTCTATTAAGGACTCCCTCACGGATCTCCTCCGTGAGGACCACCCCTTTTTTTATTTTCTGGACCAAATTTCGACGATCCGAACCGCTCTATGTGTTTAAAACATGTTTTCCATGGCCAACGCGAGGAATCACAAAAAAAAAATATCTGAAAGGGTTTCATCCGAGTAGTTTTTCATAATAACCGTACATATATAGTTTATTGTAAAACACTCGAATGAAGCCCTTCCGGGTATTTTTTTTTGGACAAATCCTCGCGGTGACCCTTAAAAACACGTTTTAAACACATTGAGCGGTTCGGATCGTCAATATTCGACCCCGATCCATGAGGTCCGCAAATTGGGAGTTTGAGGGAGTCCTTAATAGAACGGGATTGTATATATATATATATATATATATATATAGAGAGAGAGAGAGAGAGAGAGAGAGAGAGAGAGAGAGAGAGAGAGAGAGAGAGAGAGAGCGGATCAAGTTAGGACTCCCTGATTTAAAAAAAATATGGACCTCCCCTCTCCCAGCCATCTCCTGGCCAAACGGCCAGGATCCGAACCGTTGGATGTGTCTAAAATGTGTTTTCAAGGGTCTACGCGAGGATTCAGCAAAAAAAAAAAGACCGGGAAAGGCTCCATCCGAGCAGTTTCCCTCACAAAAAAAGTGCGGGAAAACAGTTGTGAGCCGTTGGATCGCCTGAAGGGCATAGGATCTAACGGCCCACAACTGTTTTCCCGCACTTCTTTTGTGAGGGAGCCCTCACGGGAAACTTCTTATATAGGAAGAGCTTCCCATCCAAACCACAAAAATACGGACCCGTCCACACCTCATAGCTTCAGATCAAATTTTGACGATCCGAACCGCTCAATGTGTTTTTAAGGTCCAATGCTGGGATTTGTAAAAAAAAAAAAATATCGGGAAGGGCTTGATTCAAGCAGTTTTTCATAAAACTGCACATATACACGTTTTATGAAAAACTGATCCAATCAAGCCCTTCCCGGTATTTTTTTTAATGAATCCTCGTGTTGGACATTAAAAACACGTTTTAAACACATCTAATGGTTCAGATCGTCAAAATTTGATCCGAAAAGTGGGGTCTGTACGTTAGGTTCGCATTTTTGTGGTTTGGATGGGAAGCTCTACCTACATATATATACTACTCCTTCCGTCCGTGTTTGTTGGTCTATTTTGGGGATTCCAACTTATTAAGGAGACAAAATGATGACATAATTATGGTGCTTTTTGTGAGGCAAATTTCCTTTTAACCCATTCTACAAATGATGGTAACTATTAATTAATATAAAAAAGAAGGGTAAAAGAGTTATCTCACTCTAGTTTGTACTTTGATTTGACTACATGGACAATCTTTATGGGACTGAGAAAAGTATGTTTGTGGACTAACAAACGCGGATAGAGGGAGTACATTTTTTGGCTTTTAGGATTAGGACCAGAATGTATTATGAATTTATAGAGTGTTTGGGGATATGTGTATAATGCATTCTACAATAAGAGTAGTGTTTGATACTGTAGATGTGTGCAGATACATCTCTTTTTTTGTTAACCAAAATAAGAAAAGCAAAAAATGAGAAGTCAAAACCTCTTCTGCCCATACTTTTGGCTTTTGTTCACTAAATTCATAAACCAAAAATGCATTATAATAGTACGTTTTGGCTGATGTAAACCAAACAAATACCACTGAAAAATGTGAAAATAAAAATGAAAAAATATGGGCATCCAGAACACCTCTACAATTTCCAAGAGGGGATTTGATAGGGTCCAGCAAAATTGTACATGAAAAGTTCAAAAAACGACCGTTGATTTAGTTTTCCGGTACTGTTTCTAGGGGCGCACATACCTTGGGCCGGGCCGGGCTTATACTAGATACTAACGAGAATTGTGCATGCCAAAGCCTGGCCCATTAAGAATCGGGCTTCATTTTATATTCCCAAACCCAGTCCAATTAAAGTTTTATTTCTCATACCCGTCCAACAAGCCTATTTATTTTTGTAAAGCGTGATATCACAAGTATAAATAAATCAACTACAACAATCACAAATTAAAATTCAGAACTTTTTTTTTTTTTATCGCAAAAATTTAGAACTTGGAATACTAAAAGTTTTATGTTCTCGCAATACTATTAAAAACAAACCCATAAAATATTATGGTTCAATAATTAAATTGTCTATCAAAAGGCAATAAAAGTGTTCAACAAGTGGAACTCTCCAACATTCATAAAGCTTGACGTGCAAAAAAATTATATTCGGGCCAGGCTGGGCTCGGGTTGGGCCTTGAGGATTTTTCCAAACTCATCCCGTTAACTAATTGGGCATAAAATATCAACCCGGCCCAAGTCTGTAGGCCTAAATATATACCCCAAATCCTAAAAAAATCGGGTTGGTTTGGGAGGGCTGGAAGGGCCACCAGGCTAGTGTGCACCCCTAACTGTTTCATGTGCAGGTTTCTTGTATCCAAACATTTCCCTTCCGCAAGTGGTGGCTAGTTCATGCGGTAGAGCTCTTGAATGCCCCAAATTGCATCTTGGGATCGAGTCTCATTCTTCTCCCCATATAATAGATTAGGAATGAAGAATAAAAAAAAAAGAAAAAGAAAAGAAACATTTCCCTTCCAAGAGGACTGGAAAGTCGAAAGGGTTCTAGCTAATCCTTACATAATGGTAAACCGATTCGCTAATATTACGAATCATTTACGATCATATGCCACTTACTGTATGAAAAAGTAGATGGTAAGCAGAGCATATCTACTATGGGCTCCTTTACTTTCTACGGTGAGAGACTTTTTGTTCGGGATCGAATTTCGACAATCTGAACCGTTAGATGTGTTTAAAACATGTTTTTAAGGTCTATTACAAGGATTCATCAAAAAAAAATTACTCGGAAGAACTTGATCCGAGCAGTTTTCGATAAAAACGTACATATACATTTTTATCGAAAACTGCTCGTATCAAGCCCTTTCGGGTTTTTTTTTTGGACAAATCCTTGCGTTGAACCTTAAAAACACATTTTAAACACATCTAACGGTTCGGATCGTCGAAATTCGATCCCGAGCAAAAAAGTCCCTCACCGTAGAAAGTAAGAGAGCCCTTATTGGATATTTGTTGTGTGTATATATATATATATATATATATATATATAGCCCAATCTTCTTATCCGGACCTCCCAGATTTAAGAAAAACTGTATTTTTTTTTATTTGCAAATTGTTTTTTGAAAATCCGAGCCGTCCAATGTGTTTAGAAGGTGTTTTCAAGGATCCACGCGGGAAATCTCCAAACAAAAATACCGGGAAGGGCTTGATCCAAGCAGTTTTTTCGCAAAAAAATGTAAATTCTGAACACATTGGACGGCTCGGATTGTCAAAAAAATGCTCGGATCACGGAGGTCCGGAGGAGAAGTGGAACCTATATATATATATAGGTTCCACTTCCTATCCGGACTTTTCATTTCCGGACTTTTTATCCAAATTTTTTTTTGACGATCCAAACCGTCCAATGTGTTCAGAAGGTGTTTTCAAGAGTCCTCGCGGAAAATCTTCAAAAAAAAACACCGGGAAGGGCTTGATCCAAGCAGTTTTCGCAAAAATATATAAATTCAGTTTTTGCGAAAAACTGCTTGATCAAGCCCTTCCCGGTATTTTTTTTAAAAGATTTTTCGAGTGGACCCTTGAAAACACCTTCTGAACACATTGGACGGATCGGATTTTCCAAAAAAAAATTTGCAACACAAAAAAACCCCATTTTTTTCTTAAATCCGGGAGTGTGGATAAGAAGTTTGGCCTATATATATATATATACACACAATTTACTTCCAGTCCAAGATCCCGGATTTAAAAAAAATCCACACCTCATAGATCCTGATCGAATTTCGACGATCCGAACTGTTCGATGTGTTTAAAAGGTGTTTCTAAGGGTCCCCACGAGAAATCAGAAAAAAAAAATACCGGGAAGGGCTTGATCCGAGTATATATATATAGGTGGATTTTCTAGTCCACACCTCCCGGAAATAAGAAAAATATGGCTTTTTTTGTGTTGCAAATTATTTTTGGAAAATCCGAGCCGTCCAATGTGTTCAGAAGGTGTTTCCAAGGGTCCATGTGGGAAATCTTAAAAAAAAAATACCGGGAAGGGCTTGATCCAAGCAGTTTTCGCAAAAACTGTAAATATATATTTTTTGCAAAAACTACTTGGATCAAGCCCTTCCCGGTATTTTTTTTTTTAAGATTTTACGCGTGGACCCTTGAAAACACCTTCTGAACACATTGGACGGCTCGGATCATCAAAAAAATGCTCGAATCATGGAGCCCCGGAGTCCCGGATCCCGGACTAGAAGTGTTGCCTATATATATATGTATACAATTTACTCCCAGTCCAAGATCCCGGATTTTAAAAAAATCCACACCTCATAGATCCCGATCGAATTTCGACGATCCGAACCGTCCAATGTGTTTAAAAGGTATTTTTAAGGGCCCCCACGAGAAATCAGCAAAAAAAAAATACCGGGAAGGGGTTGATCGGAACAATTTCCATAAAAACTGTATATGTTCGTTTTTATGTAAAACTGCTTGGATCAAGCCCTTCCCGGTATTTTGTTTTTTTCTGATTTCTCGCGGGGACCCTTAAAAACACATTTAAAACACATTGGACTGTTCGGATCGTTGAAATTCGATTCGGAAAGTGGAGGTTCGGATTTTTTAAAAATCCGGAAGCCCTAACTAGAAGTGGACTGTATGTATATATATATATATATATATATATATATATTGCATAATTTCTTTTGCATTGAGCTTATTTTATTAATTAGCTGATCATCAATTCAAGGAAAACAATTTTACGAAACTCCAAACACAGTTGTGTTCAGAACCGTTGGATGTATACGGTTCAACGTTAATCAAATGGCTCTAAACACAGTAATTTTAAGCATTGTGTTCTCCAATGGCTCTGAACACACAGTCCATGGATCACAACCCTGCATTGTTTCAGCATGAAGTACAAGCCAGCCCCTTCCACCCTTTATTCTTTATCTCTTTCTCTTTTCAGTTTAAGATGTATCCCAATCAAAACTCAACTTCTCTCTCTGATGAATTTTGCTCCACTAACAAAAAAAATAGTTTTTCTCAAAAATTAAGACAAGTCATTCTCTCACAGTACATCACATAAAAAATCATGTGTTAAGGATGATTCTCGAGCATAGGAGAGATTCTAGGAATTGACTTTGATTCTGTAATTCTGTATTATTTTAGTTACCTTTCTGGTACATAATTAGAATAGGAAATAGCCTTGTATAGAGCTATAATTTAGGATCTAAAACTGATCCTCTTCTTGTATAAATTCAGCTTTATGTTTAATGAGAAAGAATATAGTGATCAAAGCCTTTTCTTTTACACCTTTTCTTTTACATGGTATCAGAGCTCTAGGGCTCCTCTTGTAAACCAATCCAAAATTCTATCCGTCACACCTTTCCCCACCAGAATCCATGGCAAAGGATGACGAGCAGCGCTCCGAAAAATCTGGGGCATCCAAGCTTCCTGCAAGCACATATGATGATCCAAGCGATCCCTTCTTCATCCATCATTTGGACCAACCAGGTCTAGTTCTTGTGGCTCAATTGCTGACCCAAGAAAATTATCCCATTTGGAGCCATGCGATGCTCATGGCTCTCACTACCAAAAACAAGGACGGCTTCATCGATGGCACCATCACGAAGCCACTCACAGATTCAGCAGCTGAAACTAAGCAATGGACCCGTTGCAACACTCTTGTCAAAGGATGGATCCTCAATTCCATCTCGCCTGATATTGCACAAAGTGTCATGTATAATGACAGCGCTTACGAGATTTGGACTGAATTGAAGGAGCGATTTTCCCACACCAACAGCGTGCATCTTTTCCACATCGAGCAGGAAATCCATGATTGTGTACAAGGAGACATGGGCGTCGGTGAGTACTACACCAAACTAAAAGGTTTGTGGGATTTGCGTGATGCGCTATGTCCCCTTCCGTCTTGCAGTGGTGATACTGCGAAAGGATTGCACGAGTACCAGCAAAAACAGCGAACTATAAAGTTTCTCATGGGTCTTAATGGGGTCTACACAGCAGCTCGTGGGCAAATCTTGCTTATGGAGCCGCTACCCACAGTGAACAAGGTGTATTCTCTAATCATTCAAGATGAGAAACAGCGAGTTGTATCATCACAGTCCATAGGAAAGGCACCAGAAGCTGCTGCGTTTGCTGTCAAAGTTGGGTCGCGTTATTCAAACCCAAATTATCCGCCCAAGAATCCACACCTCAAATGCGACCGTTGTGATGCCATAGGTCACACTTCTGACACTTGCCGAGCGCATCTCAAGTGTGATTACTGTGGTTGGAAGGGTCACACCATCGACGTTTGTAGAAAACTGAAGAGGGCTACTTCTAATGGCAACAAGGGCAATTATCAGGATAAAAAGAATGCAAGCCCCGGTGTTCCTTCCAAGGCTCACCATGTTGATTCCCAACCGGGCAATTCCGATGCGTCACCGCCATCCTACAAACTTACAGCCGAACAGTACAATAACGTCCTTGCCCTCCTTGATCGCAACAAACCTAGCTCCATGGCCAATCAAGTGAGTACAGCATCAACAATAAGCAATCTCTCAGGTAATGCAATTTGTGCAACTGCCCTTAGTTCAGAAACTTGTTGGATATTTGATACAGGGGCAACTGATCATATGGTCTGTTCTCCAAACCTTATGACCACCAGTACACCAGTTACTAACCGACATGTGCATTTACCTAATCACGCCCTTGCTCATGTGACACATTCGGGCACCATACGGTTTTCTGATGAACTTGTACTCCATAATGTGCTATGTGTTCCCTCATTCAAATTGAATTTAATCTCCGTGGCCAAGCTTACTAAGACTTCTTTTTGCTATGCCGTATTCACTGATGAGGTTTGTTTTCTTCAGGACCAACGTTCGGGGAAGACGATTGGGATGGGAACTGAACGAGAAGGGCTCTACTACTTGGATGTTGCAAAGAAAGCTGGGTGTTACTCTGTTTCAGCCACCAATCCAACCTCCTCTCGTCTTTGGCATCAACGCCTTGGACACCTATCCAATAAGAGCCTGCGTGCCATTTCGTTGTCTACTAAAATTATGCATTTTTGTTCAATTGATGATTGTTCTATTTGTCCCCTTGCTAAACAGACCCGTAATCCTTTTCCCTTGAGTTCTATTAATACAAAAGCACCATTTGAATTGATTCATGTTGACATTTGGGGGGGCTATCATGTACCAACACTTGATGGGGCACAATATTTTCTCACAATTGTTGATGATTTCTCGCGTTGCACATGGGTTTACCTCTTACACAATAAATCTGATGCACGCAGATTTCTCACTACTTTTATCAATCTTGTTGAAACACAATTTGAGTCTCGCATAAAAATCATTCGTAGTGACAATGGGCTAGAATTTGATATGACCCAAATGTTTTCTGACAAAGGCATTTTACATCAAACTAGCTGTGTCTCAACTCCACAACAAAATGGAGTCGCAGAACGCAAACACCGTCATCTCCTCAATGTGGCGCGTGCATTGCTTTTTCAAGCCAAACTTCCAAAACATTTCTGGGGGGATGCCATTCTCACTGCCACATACCTCATCAACCGTACCCCTACACCGGTTCTTAATGGTAAAACGCCATATGATATCCTTTTTCACAAACCACCTGCATATGAACATTTACGTGTGTTTGGTTGCTTATGTTTTGCTTCCACGCATCACAACCGTCCCACTAAGTTTGATGCTCGATCTACCCGCTGCTTATTTCTTGGGTATCCATATGGCACCAAAGGTTATCGGGTTTATAACCTAGACACGGGAAAAACTTTCATATCTCGTGATGTCCTCTTTCATGAGCATGTGTTTCCATACTCCTCTGCCCGTGCTACTACTACACCCGTGCTACCTCCAACCCAACCCACCTCTTATGATGATCCGTCACCATCTCACTCCATCCCATCCCCCGAACTTCCCTTACCAACACCACCTACACCTCCTTCTCCACCCGCCGAGACAGATGAACCTACCCCACCATCCGAAATTATCCCATCTTCTCCTACCACACCCAACCAACAATCTCTGCCACCTCCTGAACCTCGGCTGCGGCGTCCCACTCATGCACCCAGCTACCTCCAGCAATATCATGTTGAAGCCTCATTGCCTTCTCGGGCCCTCCCTTCGTCTAACTCGGCGTTGTCTATTCCTGGAGGTACTTCTCATCCTTTATCTCATGTCCTTACATATGCTCGATTATCTCCTGCACATAGAGCTTTTGCCACCTCTATTTCCATTGCCACAGAACCAAAGACATTTGCCCAAGCAGTTTGTGATCCCAAATGGCGTCATGCCATGGAGCAAGAATTACAGGCCCTTGAAGCCAACGGCACATGGTCCCTCCAGCCACTTCCTCCAGGCAAGAAACCAATTGGCTGTAAATGGGTCTACAAAATCAAGTTTAATTCAGATGGCTCGGTCGAGCGTTACAAAGCTCGCTTAGTTGCCAAGGGCTACAGCCAGATTGAAGGTTTGGACTATCACGAAACTTTTGCTCCGGTGGCTAAGCTTGTCACTGTTCGCCTTCTTCTTGCCGTGGCCGCCACCCAACATTGGCACCTTCACCAACTTGATGTCAATAATGCCTTCCTTCACGGTGATCTTGAGGAGGAGGTCTACATGTCCTTGCCTCCAGGTTTCGGACGAAAGGGGGAGACGCGGGTATGCAAGTTACACAAATCCTTGTATGGGCTTAAGCAAGCCTCCCGACAATGGTTTATCAAGCTATCCACGGCACTTAAACATGCTAGTTTCCATCAATCCGAATCTGACTACTCACTATTCGTCCGAACCCGTGCTAGTACTTTCACTGCTCTTCTTGTTTACGTAGATGACATTATTTTGGCAGGGAACAACCTACAGGAGATTGAAGAGACCAAAACCCACCTCATGCAGCAATTCAAGTTGAAAGATCTCGGCAAATTGAAGTACTTTCTTGGCATAGAAATTGCTCGTTCTAGCAAAGGGATTGTCCTTTCACAACGCAAATATGCACTTGAGATATTAGATGATGCGGGCTACCTTGGGGTCAAACCTGCCAATTCGCCTATGGAGCAAAATTTGTCTCTCGACAAGAATGAAGGTGAATGCATTAGTGATCCTTCTTCTTATCGAAGGCTTGTTGGGAGATTGATTTACTTGACCATCACGCGGCCTGACTTGGTATATGCTGTACATATTCTTAGCCAATACATGGACAAGCCTCGCACTCCACACCTAAAGGCAGCTCACCGAGTATTGCGTTATGTCAAGCACACACCAGGACAAGGTCTTTTCCTTTCCGCAAGCAGTTCAATACAGTTAAATGCCTTTTGTGACGCGGATTGGGCTAGATGCCGAGACACACGACGATCAACCACAGGATATTGCATATTCCTTGGGCACTCATTGATATCTTGGAAAACCAAGAAGCAGAACACGGTTTCACGGTCAAGCGCAGAAGCAGAGTATCGCTCTATGGCGTTAACTTGTTGTGAGGTCACTTGGTTACGGTACATCTTACATGATCTGGGCATTAAACATACACAACCAGTCAAGTTGTACTGTGATAATCAAGCAGCTCTTCATATCGCCTCGAATCCGGTATTTCATGAGCGAACCAAACACATAGAGATTGACTGCCATCTTGTGAGGGAAAAGATTCAAGCCGGCATAATTCGCACATTCCATATCTCTACATCAAAGCAACCAGCAGACATCTTCACCAAATCCTTAGGCTTCCCACAGTTTTCGAATCTACTTGACAAGTTGGGAATAATCAACATCTATTCCAACTTGAGGGGGAGTGTTAAGGATGATTCTCGAGCATAGGAGAGATTCTAGGAATTGACTTTGATTCTGTAATTCTGTATTATTTTAGTTACCTTTCTGGTACATAATTAGAATAGGAAATAGCCTTGTATAGAGCTATTATTTAGGATCTAAAACTGATCCTCTTCTTGTATAAATTCAGCTTTATGTTTAATGAGAAAGAATATAGTGATCAAAGCCTTTTCTTTTACACCTTTTCTTTTACATCATGAAAAACCAGTTTATTTAGAAAACTCCCTTTATGAAATTGAAACACCCCTTAATATTGCTACCCAGTTCACTATCTCGTCTTCTCTATAGATCGACTGAGGGGGAAAGGGATCTGATTTTAATATTGGGTTTATTTTATTTTATTTTTTGTCCAGCAGCCCCAAACCAACGTTGTAAAACTTTGTTGTATGTGTAGTATTTTTGAAACTTAAAACCTAAAATCTTATCTGAGAAGCTCCAAAAGCTATCGAAACACAGCTTTGATAGTTTTAGGCTGAGTTTCTCATTTAATAAAATTACCCCATTTGATGAAATCAACCAAGATTTTAGCAAATGCGGAAATAATTTGCTAAAATCCTGGTTGATTTTATCGAATGGAGTGCTTCTTCAAATGACAAATTCAAACTTACAATTTCCTTCTTTTTTTAGAGTTTCAACATTTGTAGAATCTGAGAATTTGTAATAAATATTACAAACTTGAAAAGCTAAAATCCCAAAAATTGCAAAAAATAATTTTTCATGAACACACGCCCAAAAAAACAAGACATAATAATCAACAAGTACAATATTATCGCTATAAAGCCATAATAAGAAAAATATTACACATTTCTCAGCAATATTTTTTTTCCTTAAAAACATAAGGAATTATTATATGCGAACCCATACGGCTTATAAAACAAAAAATACAGAATGCATCAGGATGAAGCGTAAAACCTTCGTCAAACGCAAAGAAAAGAAATAAAAAAAAGGAAAAAAAAATGATTGATCAGTTGATCTTAATTACAAACTGTTACCCTCGGCCTCTGGAACGGCGTTCAGGTCCAAACCGCCGTTCTTCCGCACTCCGCAACCGGCCTCCTCCGTATTCTTAACGCCTTTAACTCCGCCTAAAACCTCAGCCTCTACCGCCGTTGCCCACCTCCCCGTCAACTTGCGGCCACCGCCGGCGTGAATACTACTGCTACTATTACTACCCTTTTCGAAGTATTTAACTGCCACGTGCATCCTCCGTAGGATGGCAAAGAACTCGTCCACCTCTTCATCTGTCGGCGTAGCTGCTGCGGCTTCGGCTTCCGGTTTCGGCCCTGTCTCCTTCCTCCTCCTCCCCCAGCCAGCTTCGCCGTCTTCCACCCTCTTTCTCTTCTTCTCCCCCTCCATCCCCTCTCTCATCAACCAAAACCACACTCTAATACTCGATTCTCAAGTCTCCCTTTCTTTCTCTCTTTAAATGACTTTGGTCTTGTACTTATATCTCATTCCGTCCTACAGACATGTAATTTTTGAATAAAAAATAAACTTCCTCTCTTAAATGACTTTGGTCTTATACTTCTCTCTTTCTTATAGAAAAACATGTAATTTTCGAAAAAATAAAAAAACCTCCTCACGTGATGTTTCGAGTTACTTGCATGAAATTAAAAATATCCATTATTTCTTTAATTTGAGCGAAAACATTAAAAAAATATGAAATAAGTAATGTATTTTTTATCAAAAAATTACATATTGTGAGCAACTATCAAAATGGGATAGAGTCAGGGCTAACCTTGAGTTAAGGCGCACGAGGCGGGCAACTTAATCCCCAAAATTTTGGCCCAAAATTAGGAGCCCAAAGAGGTATAGCCAGATATATAATATATACTTAATATAACACTTATACAACAAATGGGCAAGCTAGCTTAGCGAAAATTCTTAGTTTTATTATCCAATAGGTACATAATTTAAGTCTTGAGACCTCTCTTTTCCTCTCCAACAAGAATGTATATTTTTTTCCTTACAAATTCGTCTTAGACCCCGAGACTTTCATGGCCGACCCTAGACGGGGTAATATTTTCTTGTTTTATAGTGGACGTCTCTCTCTATCTCTTCGTGATGTGGACGATCATCATGGACCCTTAATCCTGACGTTGGGATGCTTTTGTGAGGAGACGTCATGGTCTTGGACTTGGAGCAGCAAAAAAGTCATCGTCGTGGTCCTCGTGGCATTACCATGTGATGTTTTGGTTCGAGAAAGAACAAAGGAGGAAATTACCAGGTCTCCGTTAAATTAATTTTTATGCACTAACTCACGTGTTCGGCAGCTCCATAAATAGTATTCACGAGAGTGTTCAAGAACTATTTCTACTCTGCCATCTTTATCTGCAGGGTCCCCCCCTCCCCCTTTATTACAACCTCCCAAATTGTTTTGCCTCTTTCATTTTTTGGGATCCGGGGTGAGTGTTGTGCGGTAAAACGACGTAGCTTTTGACACACCTCTAAAACTTCCAAAATTCTTATTTGGAAGAAGGAAAAAGCCACTACAAAGTGCCTAAACTCTAAACCCAAAAGTAGGACTGCTCAAAAAAACCGGTGAACCGTGAATCCGGTCCGGACCGAACCGATCCGTACCTTTTGGATTTTAATCGTGGATTAATGGTCCGGTCACGGATTCAAAAAATAAAAAACCGTGACTTTTGGATCGGACACGGATTTTGATTTTGAAACCGTGGATTAACCGATCTGGACCGTGAGATTTTTATTATATATAATTTATATATATATATATATATAATTTTATCACTTTTATAGTTATATAGATATTGTTAATTTAGCAGACTTACGGTTTGGTTGTACTATTGTAGGAGTTATGGTGAACTGGAAGTATTAATCTGCTAATTATTGCTATTGTCTTTGTGAGTGAATTAGAAGTAACTATTTGTTATCCTTTATGGTAATATAAGTTTGTGTCTTTGTTTGTTCAGTTATATAACTATCTGCCTTACTGGCTTTGTTGTTTTTTATTGGGGTTTCCAATTTGAATTTTCTATTTAGTGCATTTGCTACTTTTTTGTGTGTGGATAATTTGCATTTGCTACTTGCTAGTGTCTTACTGACTTTGTTTGTTGTTTTTTTTCCGAATAAGTTGAAAATCCGTAGATTAATCCGGAACCGATCCGTGACTCGCGGTTCGGATTGGAACCGAACCGTGAGACTTTTGGATCGGACACGGATTATATTTTCAAAAAACCGTGACTCGCGGATTAGGATTGGATTCATGCCAATCCGAACCGATCCGGACCGTGAGCACCCCTACCCAAAAGTGCCTAAAACTACTATATCCTACCCCAAAGAGCCTAAATTTCCTAAAATCGAACCTCAAAATTAACTCTCCAAACAGGGCCTATTGAAGTGTACCAAGAAAATGAACAAAACTACGTCGTTTTGCCGCACAACACCTCCCCCGGATTCCATTTTTTGAAACTCACAAAAATTGTGTACATCTCACAATTCATAATGAGTTTTATGATTTCGAAATCTTTATTTTAAAAATTAATTAGGATCTATTAAACAAGATTCATATTGGTTTATTAACATTCCTTTGTAGGAAACTATGGTGAATAGGTTTGCACTGATTTTTCAGACACATATACTCTTGTTTTTAGAGATGTAATATTGATTGTCGTTCAGATAGAAGTCATAGTACTAGAGATGGGCATGGGGAAAGATAGTATTATCTCCATCTCCGATCCCCGATGGGACTTTGTTTTCATCCTCCATCTCCACTCCGAATGGGGAACTGGGATCCACACCGGGATTCGGGGGAAAAAGTGCGTAGTACCGATAGTATTTTTTGAAAGGATTCTCGAAGGGCGCATTACACAATTTAAAAGTTTCTTAATTTGACATAAAACTTCTAAAAATTGTTGACATTAATAACGATAAGTAATACTGAAGCAAAAAGATTAAATAGAAATATAATGAGAAGCTACCGAGGCATATCATTAGAGCGAAGATGATATTCATAACTTATAAGCATCATATCCAAAAAATATATAGATTTGCTTTGTTGCAGCTGATCACAAAAATAATTGGATTGCTTCTCAACTGTTACATTTTTTGTCCTACAAGTCGAGCATTCTCCAGTTCAGTCATTAAGCCCAAAATGTTGGGAGTTTTTACGATGCATCAATCCCGCAATCGCTTCCGCTGGCCGGCATGCATAAGGCCCAAACTTCTGGGGAGTATCCATGGAGTCTATCACATTCGTTGGGCCCAATATATATTAAATGACCCATATCCACTTAAAAGGCTAAGCCTTGTAAGTGGTGAGTCATCCAATTGTATATTAAGGTCCAACCATTTTTCTATTTTTCCAATGTGGGACTTAATCTTCACACATGTTCTAACAAATCTCCCCCTCATGTGTGAACCGTTCATTGAGCCTTGCCCATTTCTTTGCATTCAAGCTCCCCCTTGATTCTGATCTACTACGTACTCTCAACCCAATCTTCCAAACTAGGTTTATTCTGCACCAACTCCAACGATTCATATACATCCATCGAATTCTCCATTGAGAGCCAACGTGCCCATTCACTGGCACCATGCTCCCTAACGAGAAACTCCATTGAGAGCCAACGTGCCCATTCACTGGCACCATGCTCCCTGACGAGTCAACGTGCAACACGTGTTCCATTCGCTTGCATCACCTTGCAACGGGCACACCACATTACTTGCATTGTTGGATTTTTCTGTTTCCATCACTTGGAGTTCACAATGCAAGCCTATCCATGGCGCGTCGAGAGTCTGCCCATAGATCATCAGCCATTGGCTCTGATACCACTTGTTGGGAGTTTAGAAAGATGCATCGATCCCGCCATCGCTTCCGCTGCGCCGGCGTGTGATAGGCGCGCGGGAAGCTTGCTTTTGAGCGCCTAAGTAGGGTGGTTTAGCGCGTTAGACGTGCGGTTTAATGATCATTTTTCTCTTTAATGCGTGCACGGTAGTGTGTTTGGTGTTTGCATGAGTTTCCCAGGTAAAAGGGGGATTTTGGCGCGCTTGTTGCATGGCTTGAAGTGGAGCTGGACGTGGGAGTCGAAGTTTGAGGCTTGGATGCTGAAAGAGGTTGGCTTAAGGAGTCGGTATCGATACCCCCATAAGCCGTATCGATACCAATTGGTTTCAAAGTGCACAAACCATTCCAGAATGTTTAGTATCGATACCCCTCAAATAGGTATCGACACTGTACGGGGATAAATCCACGTAACCCTGGATCACGTGCTTCCTTGATTCAACCCTAGATCTGCAAGACAGAAAAAGGGTTAGAGCACCTTTGCCTCTCGTTGGCAAAGGCCCTCCGATGCCTAAGTTAGTATCACGTACTTGAGAGCTCAAAACACAATGCGTATGAAAATAGGTTTCACAGCGTACCTTTTGTTATGGTTCTTGCCTTGTATTTATAGGTATAGATGTTCCTTGCATTAGGCATCCCGTGCCCCTGTTTCCTATTCTCTTTAGGAATCCTTTCCCTAATTGGACTTTCCTATTAGGGATGAGTCTCCACGTCCTGCTAGATCTCGTCTAGCAGGGGTCTTCCTTTCCATATAGGATTCTTTCCTATATGAGGTATACTCCTAATCTCATTAGGACTTCCCATATCAGTCCCTTATTTCATGGGATTGTTTCCTTATCACATAAGGATCCGTTATAGAATATTCTGAAATGTCTCACCGCCTTACTCATGGCGGTGCCGTGCTTCCACGTAGCTCGGAATAACCCGTACATAACTCAGCTCATCGCACCGAGCTGATTTATGTATTCCAGAATGCTATTTGAGCTATACACGTAGCTCACCTAGCTCGGCCATACCAGGGGTATCCCTTTATGTCTTATGCCGAGCTATCGCATCCTGATATATTAACTTACTTAAATATCCTGACTTTATTCATGGTCCGCGATCAGATCGGCACAGGGCCCACGGACTCCCTATGTGGTGCCGAGCTATTCACCCTTTCGTGGTGACCGCCATAGGCACGTGCTATGCCTAATAGTAGGGTAATCAGATTTTACCCACTCCAGATACCTACGGTTTATGCGGAAGAAGGGAAGATAAGGGTTCGGTATCGATACCCCTCTTATGGGTATCGATACCGAGAGCTTACGGCTGAGGATTTTAAACTACGTCGTTTTGTTGGTTGGGGAACTAACCCTATAACTATGTTTTTCGGATTTTTCATTAGGTTAACTTAGATTTTCGTTTTTGCTGGCAAATCTCTTGGAGTTTGACGGCTAGGGCTAGTATTTTTCCTTCGGCAACAGAACTTTTGATCGATTCAGTTCCGTTTTTCCTGCAGATTCCGGTATTGCTAATGTTTTCAATTGTCAATTGATTAGTTTCAATTCTCGTTGAACCATAACTACTGATTGTTCTTGTTTCCATGTTTAGATCTAGGAAACGTGTTATTCTTGCTGTCTTTTTAATGATGAGTGAGTAGTCGTATTGAGTGCGGCCGCGGGACGAAGGTGTCTCGTGGCTAGGCTAATTTATGTTCCACCTCGGTGCCGAATCATCTTAATTAATGCGCAATTTTTGAATACGGAAGTTTTTCTAGCAAACAGACCCGGGCATCGCCAATTCTAAATGCGCGCAGCAATTGGTGACAAGTGGTGTGCATTTGTTGGAAACTATTTTTCATATTTTTAAATCTATTAATTGAATAATTGTGGCCCGAGTGAATGTGAATTAGACTAGCTGCGGACACCATAGTGCCCACGGTTGTGCTCTCCTTTTTAAATTCAGAGTTCAGTAGTTAAATCAGTTTAATTTAGTTAATTAATTAAACCATTTGAGCAAGGGGTGGCTACCTGAGAGCCAATTACAAACGTAGAGCCGACATTGTTTGAGTCAAGCACCGTAGACCGTCTCTGTGGTTCGACTCCGGTACTTCCGGATTTATTGTGCTGCACCGGTCGATAGTCCTACGCTTGGGACAAAATTCTAGTTAATTATTAATCACCCGAACGGTCAAGCATTTTTGGCGCTGTTGCCGGGGACGGTGACGTGTGTTCAAACGGTGTTAGTTTAGTGTTTGTTAAATTTTAGTCGAGTCATCATAGGTAGAGATAAGCAAGTTGTACATAAGCCTGATCCTCTATATTACCGTGATCGTACTAATCGCTTGGTTAGGATAGAGAACAGGTCGAGTCAGTCGGAGCTTTCAAATTCTTCGTCAGAGTCAGTAGAGAGTCGGTCGGAGTCCATTCCCATTAGTGGACTCTACATAGATTTACCTGTCGAGTCAGTTGATTTCAATAATCCGCTTTATCAGTCAGAGTCAGAGTCAGTTTCCGAACCAGAATCTTTTGAAATGGGAGACCAGCAGGTAGTTCGACAACCATCGTTGAGGCAGCATTTGAATCCCGAGAGGACCACTCCTCCCGGGCCGATTGTGTTTCCTCGAGAGACACAGGAGGCACGCAATGCCTTCACTGTAAAACCTGGTGTCCTGAATAGCCTCCCTAACTTCTATGAGAGAGAGTCTGATGATCCGTACGAACATGTGCGGACGTTTGAGGGGTTAGTGCGCAACCTGACGTCTACTACCCAATACGACAATGCCTGCCTCAAGCTGTTTGAGGCAACTTTAAAAGATGGCGCACTTAGATGGTTCAGAATGCAAAAGCCTCAGTCCTTCACCACATGGGCGCATGTGCGTGACGCGTTTTACAGAAAATATTTTTCTGAGGCTAAAACTAATAGTTTAAGGCGTCAAATCCAAGGCTTTAGGGAAGATAAGGGTCCGGTATCGATACCGAGAGCTTATGGATGAGGATTTTAAACTACGTCGTTTTGTTGGTTGGGGAACTAACCCTATAACTATGTTTTTCGGATTTTTTCATTAAAAACTTAGATTTTCGTTTTTGCTGGCAAATCTCTTGGAGTTTGACGGCTAGGGCTAGTATTTTTCCTTCGGCAACAGAACTTTTGATCGATTCAGTTCCGTTTTTCCTGCAGATTCCGGTATTGCTAATGTTTTCAATTGTCAATTGATTAGTTTCAATTCTCGTTGAACCATAACTACTGATTGTTCTTGTTTCCATGTTTAGATCTAGGAAACGTGTTATTCTTGCTGTCTTTTTAATGATGAGTGAGTAGTCGTATTGAGTGCGGCCGCGGGACGAAGGTGTCCCGTGGCTAGGCTAATTTATGTTCCACCTCGGTGCCGAATCATCTTAATTAATGCGCAATTTTTGAATACGGAAGTTTTTCTAGCAAACAGACCCGGGCATCGCCAATTCTAAATGCGCGCAGCAATTGGTGACAAGTGGTGTGCATTTGTTGGAAACTATTTTTCATATTTTTAAATCTATTAATTGAATAATTGTGGCTCGAGTGAATGTGAATTAGACTAGCTGCGGACACCGTAGTGCCCACGGTTGTGCTCTCCTTTTTAAATTCAGAGTTCAGTAGTTAAATCAGTTTAATTTAGTTAATTAATTAAATCATTTGAGCAAGGGGCGGCTACCTGAGAGCCAATTACAAACGTAGAGCCGACATTGTTTGAGTTAAGCACCGTAGACCGTCTCTGTGGTTCGACTCCGGTACTTCCGGATTTATTGTGCTGCACCGGTCGATAGTCCTACGCTTGGGACAAAATTCTAGTTAATTATTAATCACCCGAACGGTCAAGCAGCGTGCACAAGGCCCAAACTTCTGGGGAGTATCCATGGAGTCTATCACATTCGTTGGGCCCAATATACATTAAATGACCCATATCCACTTAAAAGGCTAAGCCTCATAAGTGGTGAGTCATCCAATTGTATATTAAGGTCCAATCCTTTTTCTATTTTTCCAATGTGGGACTTAATCTTCACACATGTTCTAACACAAAACATACGTGATCAATAATGTCATAGTGTAAGTTATGTAAATATTTACAGTGAGACCCGTATATGTTTGGAGAAAGTTTAGTGAGATTCCAAAGTTTCACAACTCATGAATAGACCCCTAAGTTAGGGGATTCGGGGCCGGGGCAGGGTAGGGATGGATCAGGGAACGGATTCGGGTGGGGATATATCTATCTCCACCTCCTACCCAATCCCCAAATTTTTTCAAAAAATATCTCCTTATCCTATTTAATCTCCAAACAGATATCCAAATTGCTGATCCATTCGGAGCGGGGATCGAATGAAATGGCCAAGCCTACATAGTACTATTGCTGATCCATTAAGATTGTGTAACTTATTTTTGGCTACTTTATTAGGTGTTCAATTGTAAATTATTTGGATTGACGTGTCTTTATAATATAAGACTTATGTGTTAAAAAAGAAGCCTGAAATAATAATAATTATTTTTAAAATGAAGCCTGGCATAAATTTACTTCATACTATATCATACCCCTTTTTTGCCCCCTTCTAAGATGTTCAATTGACCATCTGAAACTATGTGGAGTCGCCTATAGTCTTCAGGTCAATTTAACCCGAGAGACTCCAATTAAAAATAAAACAAAATTTTGCATAAACTGATTTTAAAGTAGGAAATAGCTCCTTTGAAGTTTCGAACCTAAAATTTTATTAACATGTATCAAAGTAGACCAGTAGTCCAATCCTGTTTTCCTCGTCAACTGGGGAAATACCTAAGTGCTGCACCATCGAAGAATATCTTATTATCTTTACAGAAAATGCTAATTTTAGCTCAAAAAGTGGAGAATAATAAGTAAAAAATGCATAAATATTCAAAAAATGTGTATTCATATCCGTGAAAATATATTGATATCTGTGAAATGTGCATTGATATCCGAAATAATTTGTCATTTTTGATAATCTATTGGGTGGAAGTTATAAAAACTCTATCTTTATCGTGGGTCGCGGGTATCTTTATTTTCCTCTTTTATTTCCTGTACAATTCATACATTTGGCATGCTGTGCTGGAGAAAAAAGAAAAAAAAAATTTGGGGAAAGGTGCGAACATGGGAACAACCAAAATAAAATACTTTCTTACATAACTTTTTTCAATTATTTTGAACCAAGTTAAAGATCTAATTGAGTTTTAAAATTTGGTGCAAAGAAATTGAAAATACTATGCATAGAAGTGCCTTCGTCTTTATTTGAAAATAACACGTCTTTTCATATGGAAAGCTTAAAAGTTGACGGATCGAGTAATTGTTTCTCTTATATTAGAAAACTTTGCCACCGCGTAGTAGAGTAGTAGACAACTATAGTGCGGAATTAGGGTCTGAGTTTGGAGGTGACACCTAAAATGATCCATATACTGCCACAGTCTCAAAAAATAAAATAAAAATGTTCGCTCCGATTAATTTGTTTTCAAAAATTAAAACTACTAGCTAATATTTACTAGTTTCTAATGGAAGGAAAATAAGAAATTCTTTGAATAAAATGCATTTATCTTAGTTGTGGTTTTGTAGACCAGACAATTTTTTTTTTTTTTTTTGGAATTGAGGAGTATTTAATACCCAAGAAGCACGCATACTCGAAAATTAATCATACATAACAGTCCAAAAAATACATTTTTCCAAAAAATACATCTAGTTCTTAAACCGTGACTTGAGGAGGGATCGCAAACCCAATTACGTTCTCTTGAGAAGTTGGTTTCGATATATAGGGTTTTTACTAGTTTTTCTCTACGCGAATATTTTTGGCGATTCTTTCGGTATACTTTGCGCATTGCATCTTAAACCTTAAAATTAATCCACCAGAAACGTATTTTATTTTTGGAAAAAAATAGAATTTTTCTAAGATAAAGAAAAAAAATACATGGAATTGATAGATAACCAAACAAAAACAAGACAAAACGTCGAAGAAAATACTGTAACCAATAATCAGTGAATAATCCTCATCGATATGGGCCACACGATTGAACGTCTGATCTAACCAAAGGAAATTATGCAAAAGAAGGTGGGCCCATCGTTAAAATCAAACTTTTGATGGAGCGTTTGTGAAGCGTAAAGGCTATGAATAAGTATGATTGACGCAATAACCAAAGGGTTATTGGGTCCACTCCTTTGGACAACAAAGGGCCCAACCAATAGGAGCGCGCCATGCATGTGTACTCGATTCCGCGTAGTGATTCGATGCTGAGGATGCGGACGGTGCTGGGCGTACAGAAGCCATGGTACAGAAAATGTACCGATCGCATTCGGGGACCCACTTTTGGGTCTTACACGAGTGATCCGAACCGTTCATTGTTCTTAAAACATTTTTCCGAGGGGCCCCACAAAATTTCAGTTCAATCGGACGGTTGAAAGTGCTCCAACCAAAGTCCCCCGTTCAAACTAAATTTTTTTTGGTTGGAACGGTGGGACTTTGGTTGAAGCACTTCCAACCGTCCGATTGAGCTGAAATTTGGTGGGGCCCTTTGGAAAAATGTTTTAAGAACAATGAACGGTTCGGATCACTAGTGTGGGACCCAAAAGTGGGTCCCCAAAAGCGATCGGTACATTCTCTGTACCCTGGCCTCTGTACCCGTATCTTTATCCGATGCTGAGAGGGGAGTGATGGAAACCAACGCTGCAATTGGTACGGACCACAACGCACCGATCATGTACCGATCAGCTTCGGGGATTTACTTTTGTGTCTCACACGAAAGGATCCGAGCTGTTCATTCATCTTAGAATGATTTTTCGAGGGACCCCGCGAGAAATCAACTTCACCAGACGTGCGTAAGTGATTGATCCAAAATCACCCAATTTCATTAAAAAATTATTCTGAGATGAATGAATGGCTCGGATCGTTCGTGTGGGATCCAAAAGTGGGTCTCCAAAGTCGATCGGTACATGGTGGGCGTATAGGGGTCAGTACCCCTTGAATAATTATCGGATGAAAACGCCTAATTAACCTGTATCCAACCCAATTTCCCATTTTGAAGGATCAAAAGGATGTTTTTTATTTAGAAATTCAAATTGAAGAATGTTACTCCCTCCGTCCGGATTTGTTGGTCCATTTTGGGGATTCCAACTTTTTTTCTATTACCTTTTGAGTTTGTTAATTTCCTATTTTAACCCCAATCCCTACATTTATCCTTTTTAATTTGATAACCCACTACGAAACTACGTGCAATTTTCAAACTAAAAAATAATAGTTACAAAAATTATTTTTTTATCAATATGGATCTTGTTTGATAGATCTCATTGAGAACTTTAATACGGTGCAAAAAAATTTCAAAAATGTAAACACATTATTTAAAAAAAATAGTTTTTGAGTTGTTATTTTAAGTTTCAGAAAAGGGGCAAAAAAGTAAAATTGCCATACTTTATCCTTTGACTTTTGAAAATGGACAAACATTTTAGGATTTGAAAAAGTATGTTTGTGGACTAACAAATCCGGACGGAGAGAGTACTACTATTTACTCATGCTCCAATCATACTTTCAATTTCAATCTTTATTTTTCAAAAAACACAATCAAAACTCAATCATTCCTCATTTTCTTTCCAAACCTTAAAATATCACATTTTTTTAGGAGTACAAAATAATTTCAGGACTGGTCTTATTTTGTACTTAATTTTGTTAACGTAGACAACCGATCTCTGACTTAAACTTGACTAGCTTTGGAGTAATTTGTTTGCTATCCCTAATTGCATGCCGGATCAAAGACCCAATACAAAAGAAAATCCCGAATAGTACTCCTAGTGTTTTGGTTGTGACATCACGAGGGTGAAGCAAATACATGGCCATCATGATGTCATAAATTTTCTCCGTGTAATATTTCTTTAGTGGTTCACAAAGACACCCCACCTTGTTAAAATGAGTTGATTTTAACAAATGAGTTCCTCATTTGCTAAAATTACCCACTTGATTTTATGAAATTCCCATTTTAGCAAATGGGAAACAAGGGTGGTTCCACAAGGGAAACATGCATTTTTTTGAAGTTAGAGGAACAAACTATTTTTTTGTTAATATTACGTACGTGCAATAAGTCAGTGAAATCCAAAGAGCCAACGGAACAAGCTGTTTTTTTTTTTAATGACTTAACAAGTAAAAATTTAATTTAGCTTAAGTCACTTGTTGTGGAACATAAAAAAGTGTAATTGGAGCATGTCACACTTCAATGGTTCAACCACAACTTTTTATTTCTAACTCAATTTTTCAAATACACATTCATTCTTTTTTAAAACACAATTTTTCGTATTTTAATCATTACAATTTTATGGGCTTGTTGTGCCTAGGGGTCAGTAGGCCCTGCCAACTCCAGTTTCGCGCATCAATGGCTCGGAGTGCATTAAAAAATGAAGGTGCAAATACATACACTTAGGCGAAGTGAGATTTGAGCAATTGATGCGCGAAACGGACAACTGGATGGGGTCGGCACCCCCTATCGACTCTAAGGGATGGTAGAGTCTCCCAATTCATTTTATGTACCTGTTAAATAAATTGAACATTGATCTGATTTTAAAGCTACAATACGAGATTTTTTCATTTTAAAGAAATGGAGACCCATTTTCATTTTTTGGAGGGTCTCCATATGGAGAATTCAAAGTGGCTTTCTATTTTAGAGATTTGGAGAGATCTGATTCTCCAGAATAGAGTTTAGGAGTTGGATTGGAGATTCTAGTCTTAAAAAAGTTCAGGCGGTCAGCGGTTGCCACTTGCCACTATAAATACTTGTAACCCCTCAAACATTATATGGTACTAAGATTAGTCCCTAGACTTTATCTACAAAGAGGGATGTAAGTTTATAGTTTCATTCATTGAAAAATCCAAAAAATTAAACTAATTAGGGCTAGCTCAGTTTCTTATATCTCATTAAAAGGTCTGGAGTTCGAATTTCTCCACGTGCGTGTGGGTGGTATTCTCCTTAAAGTATTTGTTTGGACTATTTCTCTCCTTAATGGAGCTATTAGTTGTGTTGGGCTTATAGTAATTGTAGAATTGATTCCAGTTTGATGCAATTCTCATACTTTGTATTATTCTCCTATATCGCTTGTAATAAAAAAAAATCCAAAGAAATATTATTGTAAAGATTGAAAGTGAGATAGTGAAATACTTCAATAACATTTATTTTGATTGGGTTTGTTTTTACATTATTAGGACGATTCTAGCCAATTGAGAAAAAATTATACAATTTAAGGGTGTAAACGGTTTGAGTTGGCCCAGTTTATACATTTGGAAAATGCTACAATACACACCCCTTGTTTGGGTGTGTATCATACACACCCCTACAAAAGTTACGAATTTTTTGTAGATCTAGTTACGAATTTTTTGTAAAAGTTACGAATTTTTTGTAGAAGTTACGATTTTTTTGTAAAAGTTACGAATTTTTTTATAAAAGTTACAAGACACACCAAAATGTTACGAATCATATTGCTGAAAAGTTACGAAAAACTAAAAAATGTTACGATTGCTGATGAGGTGACACAATCTGGACCACACAATAGGTGCATATGGTACACCCAAATAAGGGGTGTGTATTGTAGCCATTTCCTATACATTTTCCAAATCATACCAGACATTTCGGTTTGGACACTTTACAAAACCAAACCAAACCAAACCAAATATGAATGGTTCAGTTTGACCGGTTTTTCGATTTGTTATTCGTACTTCATTTTATAACAAGAAACGGACCAACATAGAATTCCACCATTTTAAGGAGTTGTTCCACAACCATTGTCTTTTCAATTTTTTGGTTTTGTGTCTTTTCATACTCTTTTTTGGATATTTTTCAAAATATTTGAGTAATTCTCACAATTTTTTACTTTTTTGATTCATCAAATCGAAACGAATGAAAATCCACAAAAACTTGATGCAAAACTAACAAGCGCGAAAAAAATTTGAATAGAGAAAAAACAAAAAAATTGAAAAGAATGGATGTGGAGTAACCCCTAATTTCCATTTGAAACTAATCAAAAAAATTTTTTCATAAAGTCAAGTGAAAAATTAACAAAACAACGAAGTATTATAAACTAAACTAGTTCTAATCCGCTTCTTCTATTCTTTAGTACTCCATTCGTCCTCTTTTAAATGATCACTATAGAAATACATGCAATTTCAAGGACAGAGGGGCGCTGCTGTCCCTGGCAAGGGACAACACCTACTGTCCCCGGCGATTCCGGGGCGTTCCGGTCTCGTGTCGATGATCGGAAACGTTTACGTCGAAGAGCACGCTGAGTAGAACAAGTGTACCAAAATTAGCTCAATCGGATATCATTTAGTACCTAATCGAAACAATTTTATCTTGAAGATAATGCATCCAAAACACTAGATCGTACCCACTCAAACCCATTATTGCCGAGTTATATCTGTACCGATCAGGTACTAAATAGTATCTGATTGAGCTAATTTTTGGTACACTTATTCTACTCGGCAAGCTCTTCGACGTGAACGTTTCCGATCATCGACACGAGACCGGAACGCCCCGGAATCGCCTGGGATAGCAGGTGCTGTCCCTGGCAAGGGACAGCAGCGCCCCTCTGTCCCAATTTCAAACATCTAAAAAATATATTTTTTTATATAATTTTTTAAGTTGTTTTATACCGTGTTTTTAATTTGTCATCCTAAACTAATATTTCCATTATGATTCCACCCTAATAGATTTGAATCTTTATGGTTACATCCTGTAAATTGAAATTGGACTATTGTGCCCTTATTATATATTTTGGAAGAGATAATACTACCATTAATGAAAGATCAATTCAAATAGGAAAACAAATCTCTTATAATATTCCACTACTAATCCGGGAAACAAATCTCTTATAACGTTCATCCTAAAATATTCAAATAGGAAAACAGAATTGCACGTGTTCCTTTTTTGTAGCCTATATTACAGGTAAATGGCACTAAATCTCCTCTAAAAATCCTAAAAAATGGTATGAGACTTCTCTCTCTCTTATACGTTCATCCTAAAAAATTCCTTCACCGAGGTAAGAGACTTCTTTCTCACTTTTTTACTGAAGTAAAATTCCTTCATTGATTACTTTAACTTGGCGCCAAAAAAATTAAAAATTAAAAACGTTCTACGGAAGTACAATTTTTAACGTCTAAAAAAATACACGTTTCTCAAAGAGATCATTTAAAAAGGGACGGACGGAGAATTTCTTTTTCTTTCTTTTAGTCTCTTTATATCAATGACGACTTGTCTGATATGTGAGAGTTATGTCTCTCATTTTTTTAGAGAGTTTTAGTTTCGTCTATAGATCAAGTTATTTCAGACGGAGTTGCTTCATAATGATATACATGCCAACAATGTTCTAACCCTACATGATGTTTCTGGTCGGACAACTCGTGGTGAATTGTCAGATCTGTAGCTTTGGGAGTTTATTTGTCTGTTCATATTTGGTTGGAATCCATCCGATCGTATGAATACTTGTTGTCTTTTGTCGATGATTAGTACTTTATTTTTTTGGAGACTACAAATTCAAGATATGAAATTTTGACAAAATGTTTGCCAGGCGAGATGACTAGGTTAGGTTGAAAGACAACGATTTCCTTGTATTTTTCTCGCTTTTCATCAATTATATAAATGATTAGTTTGACTTTGTCCAAAACTTTTTGCTCCCTCCATCACAAAAAGTTTCTCCCATTTTTCTTTTCTATCTATACCAAAATATAGAGCCAATACAAAAATTTCAATAAAGAAAAGTTGGTAAAATTTCATTTCTGTCCTTGAGTTGTTTTTAACAATCAAAACAATGAGACCAAAAGAAGAATAATTGAAAAGTTTAAAGTTTAAGTTGCTCTAAAATTTTGAAATAGTTCTCTGATTACATTGGCGGCAAGCCTTTCTGCTTTCCGGAACAACACTTTAAATTTAAAACTTGATTAACTCCTATGTTATTAGAGCCAACTAATGAAGGAAAAACTTGAAAAGTTTCAAGTTCTGGGTACTATTGTGTATGGTATATAAAATGTTGAAATTTAAAAGAACATTTCAGGACGGAGGGAGTATTAAATTTTTGTTATATAAGTGCCACTAAACTTGTACCAATATGATCTCACTTTTGTTATAAAAAAAAGGGTAAAAAGTTAAATTAATGACGAAGTATCTTACAATCAAGCGGAAGCGGGGGAGGTGGTGTGCACCCCTCGGCCGTTGGATCGAGTTTTGGATGGCTCGGATGCGTTCGGCAATTTTTTTTTAATTTTGATTTTTTTTACCAGTAAAAAATCAAAACACATCCGAACCGTCCAAAACTCGATCCAACGGCCAAGGGGTGCACAGCACCTCCCCCGCTTCCCAATCAAGCACAAAAGTAAATTCAAAATTGAAAATTTATTACGTTGTTCAAGATTTTCCACTTCATCTAGTTGCTGTCTGTAGGAAAGGTCAGCGCGTCGGGTGATATGGCGGTTGACCAGCCTGTAAATGGATAGCCACGTGGCTCGAGTAAAGTTGCAAGAGACACGTCAGATGTCGGTTAAGCTTAAGAACCTGCGAATAAGACACCGCGAAGAACAGCCCTCGCGGTATTACATATCCAAACTACTATTACTTTCAGAAAGGGATGCCCTCAACAAGGGAAACATTACCTTAGAAAAAAGTTCACCCCTCGCGAGACCCTCAGCGAGGAAGATTGACGCGACGGGGAAGAATGAACGCTCACGCGAACACGCGAAGTAGGCTCGCGACGGCACCTGACCAAAAGGCAGGGGAAGGGGAAGGGGAAGGGGAAGTCGATACGGGCTCGAGTTAGGTCTTGGCGCGATCCAAAGGGCTCGCGACCATGACTAGCACCGCGGGAATAGGTGAGATACAAGTGGCTCGGTGGCTTTAAGGGATTAAGGGTCGCTGCGAGGGAAAACGATGCACTGGAATGACCTAATGGAATCTTCCTAACGGCCAGTGACATCACCCACGTCGCCTGGGTATGCGGGAAAAGCACGTGTCACCATATTATTGGGGAAATGTCTGCCGCCCCATGATTGGATGCAGATCCCTATAAATATGGGACATTCCTTCACAAATTCCGAGAGAGATCTTAGGATTCATCCTTGGAGCACAGAAATTCTAGAGAGAGAAAGTGACTCTGAGCTCTGGAAACAAGAGCATTGCTCTTGCTAGCGCTCGCGAGCCCACACTTCATCTAGAACTGTGATTTCGAGGACGATGATGATCTTAAGGGGAATGGATTGAATTCTGCTGTCTTCTTTTTCTGTATACCTGGCTTAATCCTTCACCCCTATACACACCCTCTTATTCCTGTTCAATCGTTAGCTATTGTTTGCCTCTCCAAGTTGATTTTACTTTTCAAGTATTAAACTAAGAACCCGTCCTACATAAGGCGACTCCGCTGGGGAGGCTTTCATAGCTGATGGTTGATACAAGAAGTCGTTTGAATACACAACGCACTGGTAAACAAATACAGAGTTCTTCCTCAAACAATCTTTTAAGTGCAATCGAAACCCTTCACAAAAGAGCGATGGAGAACCAAACACCCCTGATGGAAGAAATCCAAGAAGCTGATACTACTCAACTGCTGACTGCTAACGCTGAAACGCTGCAGGCCATTAGAGATGGTCAGCAGCAGATGCAGCAAGGCCAAACTCAGCTGCTCATGGCTATAACCCAACTCACTCAGGCTGTGTTGGCTGCGATAGCACAAGCGGTTCCACCAGTGCCCCCGCCAAATGTTGCGGAGGGAAACCTGGTGGGCCAGCTCCCACAAGTGGTAAACCCACCTGTCGCGCCACCAGCCCCGTCGCAAAATGGCCATAATCCTAACCAGATGATACCCCCAGTGTTCGCACCGGGAACGCCAGCAGCAGAGGGCGTGGCCCAACAGCCGCAACCCCAAGCATTTCTTACTTTGGCTGATGTCCAAGCTTTGCTGCAACAAGAAAAAGCTAGAGCCACATTACCAACGCTCCCTAGTCCTGAAATACAACCTCCATATCCTGCCGCGATCATGGCTATGCCATACCCAGAAGGGTATATGCCACCCAAGTTCATCAAATTCAATGGTAAAGACGGAAGTGCCCAAGAGCATGTCCATCGTTTCATTGAAACTTTGGGTGTCCATTCACAAGATGCCAGTCTTCGTTTGAGGGAATTTTCCAAGTCCCTCACAGCCCGCGCGTACACTTGGTACGTCAATCTCGAGCCCCACTCTGTAAACACTTGGGAAGAAATGGTGAATATGTTTTACACCAAATTTTTCCAGGTGACAGAGAAAATAACATCATTGAACCTGGTTAACGAGAAGCAGAAGTTGACTGAGGATATCGTTGATTTCATCAAGCGATTCCAAGACAAAGCTGTTCAGTGCCACGAGCCAGTCCCCGAGAAACGCTTGGTGGAAATCTGCCTCCTCGGCATGATTAAGGAATACAAGAAACACTTAATCAATGGCAAGTATCAAACGTTCTCAGCCTTGATGGAAGCAGCGTTTAATATCCGCGGTACTGTCGATGTGGAAATACCAAAACCAATATGGAAAAAGAGTGGGGGGCTAGCCACTGCGGCCTCCGCGCAAGCCTCGCGGAAGCCACAGGGGGGTGATGGCAACCCTAAGAGAAGGAACGGCAAGCCCTTCAAGGATTACAAGGAGCGAGCAAGAGATGCACCTCCATATCCTTGCAGCATAGAAGAGGTTGCGGATCTCGTTAATGCGTGGGTCGCGGACGGATGTCTAAAACTACCAGAGGTTGAAGTTCAACCAACCCCGCATGACCGCGTAAACCCAAGATATTGTATCTTTCACAGGAGGGTCCAGCATCCAACGAGTGACTGTTGGACACTCAAATAAATTTTCAAGAAGAAGCAAGACAATAACGAGTTGAGGATTGGTGTAAATAGAGACGTACGCGACAGGCCCTACCCTCAGCATGGGGAGGGGGTCGCGATGGCAGAATGCCATAATGGTGGATATTATGATTTTATGTACAAAATGGAGGATGAGGATGAAGAGGTGTACATGACCTCCTTCTATGATCACATTGAAGAGATCGCGAGCTATGATCAACCTACTGTGGAAGTGACCGAGGAAGAAAGGCATAGGATCTTGTCTAAGAGCCACAAATTCAGAACGTTCTTCGATGGGTTGGGCTTTTCCTCCAACTCGAGAGTGCAAATGACCAAGGCGATACTGGAGATAGCTGATCAAAGCCAAGAAGCATGTGTGGTGGAAGGAGGCTCTGTCGCGAGGACCATTCGCGAGGACTCTAACACAATATCGTTCTCGGATGCAGATAAGAGGGTGCCATTTTCTCACAACAGGCCTCTGTTTGTCACTGCTTATATCAATGGTGTGGAGTTTAAGCGAGCATTCCTCGACGGTGGGGCATCAATCAACATTATGCCCCTCGAAACGTTAAAGAAGTTAGAAATCCCAGAGCCGCGAATTATTAAGTCGTTGGTAGGGATAGTTGGTTTTGGTGGAGAAAATAAGCCTTCCCTGGGATATATTGTGCTCGATCTCGCTGTTGGGCCCATTCGCGCACCAACAAAGTTCCACATCATTGAAGGGCCAACCAATTACCACGTAATTTTGGGACGGTCCTAGATGCATAAGTACGCGATGGTCCCGTCAAGCTATCACCAATGCCTCAAGGGAATCTGGGCTGGAAAGAAGGTAACTGTACCTGCCACCGAGAGACCCTTCGAGGCCTGTGAAGCCCACTTTTCAGACGCTGTGTACTTTTCTGAGGTGGAGGAAGCTTGCGAAGCCATAACCGCAAGGCCCGTTGGGGTAAAAATTCCAAAATGGGAGGACATCAAAGGTGAATCATCAGAGCCAGACCCCGCGAAGCGACCCACGGTGTTTGACAGATTTACCCCTCGCAAAATCATAAAGACTAGCGAGGGGGGAAAAACTGTGTATCACTTATGACGATCTCAGGGGTCAACGAGCGTTTATGAGGCTTCTGCCCCCGCGACGTAGAAGGGGATGGCAAAGAGCTCGAGATGATTGACAAACCTGAGCCAGCCCCTGAGTATATGCAAGATGAACCTAAACCCCAGTTGGAGGAGCTCGAGGAAGTAAACCTAAAGGATGGAACAGGAGCCGCGAGGCCTGTATTTGTCAGTAAAACCATGGAACCCAGCGCTCGAGCCAATCTGGTCGCGTTGCTTCGCAAGTACAGTGATGTATTTGCTTGGCAATACGACGAGATGCCCGGTTTAGATCCAGAGCTGGTGACTCACCACCTCGACGTATTCCCGAACTCCAAACCAGTGAAGCAGCCATAGAGGAAGTACCATCCAGACTTGGAAGAAAAGATTAAAGAAGAGGTGGAGAAACTCAGAAGTGTAGGGTTCATTCGCCCAATCTAGTACCCTACATGGTTATGTAACATTGTGCCCGTAAAGAAAAAGAACGGCCAAATCAGGGTCTGCGAGGACTTCCGCGACCTCAACAAAGCTTGTCCGAAGGACGAAATGCCATTGCCTCACATTGATACTTTGGTTGACATCACTGCCGGCCATGAAATGTTTTCTTTCATGGACGGATTCAGTGGGTACAATCAAATCAAAATGGCACCTGATGACGCCGAAAAGACTGCTTTTCGGACCCCTTTGGGAAATTTCTACTACACCGTCATGCCATTTGGTCTTAAAAACGCCGGTGCGACGTATCAGAGGGCTATGACAGCAATTTTCCACGATATGATCCATCACTCAGTGGAAATCTACGTTGATGACCTCGTCGCGAAATCGAAGTACAAAGAAGATCATATCCGCGACCTCGAAGGAGTGTTCAAGAGGTGCAGAAGGTTCAATATGCGAATGAATCCCCTCAAGTGTGCCTTTGGGGTCACAGCAGGAAAGTTTTTAGGATTCTTGGTACACAGACATGGCATCGACGTAGATGAATCCAAGATTCGATCTATCTCAAGCATGCCCCCTCCCCATTCCCAGCGATCCCTCAAAGGATTCTTGGGGAAGGTGTCTTACCTCAGAAGGTTTATCCCTGCCCTAGCGGAAATCACTGCACCGTTGGGTGATCTGCTGAAGGGAAAATCCAAATTTGAATGGAAAGATAAACACCAGCTGGCCTTTGAACAGGTAAAAAATGTTTTAGCTTCACCTCAGACGATGGTCTCCCCACAAAAAGGGAAACCATTGATTTTATATCTCACCTCCACCGCGAGGTCAATTGGAGCACTGCTGGCCCAAGAAGTGGGAGGAATTGAAAAGCCTGTGTATTACATCAGTCGAAAAGTGCAAGGAGCAGAAGAACGCTATACACCAATTGAACGCCATTGTTTGGCACTTGTTTTTACAGCGCAGAAGCTTAGGCACTACTTCCTCTCATTCAAAGTACAACTCGTAACCAGAAATGACCCTATGCGATACCTACTCTCTCGCCCTGTACTTAATGGAAGAGCCGCGAAGTGGCTGCTAGCCCTCGCGGAATTCGATATAGAATGCACCGCGCCGCGAGCAATCAAATGCCAGGCCCTCGCAGACTTGTTGGCCCAGTTTCCTAGTGGAGAGTGCGAACCGTTAAATGAATCATTACCAGGAGATGATTTCGAAGCATTAGCAGCCAGCTCTGAACAAGAGAGCTGGACTCTAAGCTTCGATGGGGCAACAGGAGGAAGTTCTGCTGGAGCAGGAGTCACGCTGCAGAGTGATAGCGGCGCGAAGCAGTATCTATCTTACAAGTTAGCATTTCAGTGCTCCAACAACGAAGCGGAATATGAAGCACTTATCTTAGGACTGCTCGCGGCCAGAGAAAAGGGGATTAAAAGACTCAGAATCGTGGGGGACTCAAAGCTGATAATCTTGCAAAGCGAAGGTGTCTACGCCCTAAAAGAAGCTAACCTCGAGCCATACAGGGCAACTGTTCAAAGACTCAAGAAAGATTTTGACGATGTCAGCATTATTCACAAACCCAGGTCCGAAAACAGGTTCCCTGACGCGTTGGCTACTTTGGGGGCCAAGACAGAATTTGAAGGGGACGCGGTGGCCATTAAGATCACAAGAAGGACTGAACCATCATTTGTTGAAGAATATAAGAGTCCCAATGATCAGGACTGGTGCGAACCCATCAAAACGCAGATCGCGACGGGCAGCGGAGGGATCCCCATGATGGCTTTATAACAATTCACCATTTTGAAGGGGGAGCTGTACTTTCGCGGCCCCCAGGGATGGCTCGCGAGGTGTATTAACAGCGCGGAGGCTAAGGAAGTACTGAGCCAGATTCATGAAGAGACATGTGGTGAGAACAACATCACGCTATACAGGAGGGTCCAACAGCAAGGCTATTATTGGCCTACAATGAAAGATGATGCCGCGACCACACTTAAGGAATGCCCTAACTGTTCACTGCACGAAATCGAGCACGAGTGCAACTTTTCAAGTGAAGAAGCAGATTGGAGGCAGAAATACATTGATTATCTGAAGGAAGGGGCCCTGCCCATGGATGGCGCAGGTATTCGAGAAGTGCAGCGCTGCGAGAAGAGATTCTTCATCAAAGATAACCAGCTTTACAGAAGGGCCCTCGATCATATCCCTCTCAAATGCTTGTCAAACGATGAAGCAAAGGAGGTTTTGCATAAGGTACATGAGATGGAGCACCCCGGGGGAAGAAAGCTGTACGAGGAGATCACTCATTTGGGTTATTATTGGCCAAGGATGGAAGGGGATTGCAAAAGCCATGTCCGCAGATGCCACGCATGCCAGAAGTACGGAGATAAAGTTAATGCACCCTCTGTTGAGCTCCATCACATTCGAGCACCCTATCCTTTTCATACATGGGCGATGGACCTGATTGGCCCTATCCACCCCTCCTCGCGAGAAAATCAATGGATTTTAGTGGCAACAGAGATTACCACGAAATGGGTAGAGGCAGTTCCCCTGAAGCGTGCGACGGGCGACGTAGTTGCCAAATTCATCAAAGAGCACATAATCTGCAGATTTGGGATCCCAAAGGTAATCCTCTCTGATAATGGAACCCCCTTTGTAAACAGACAAGTGAAGCAGTTGCTCGCGTCCTATGGCATTAATCAGAAAACTTCAACCCCCCCATTACCCTCAAGGAAATGGACAGGCAGAAGCTACTAACAAGTCCATTGTTAGAATTCTGAGCAAGCACTTGGATGAGAAAGGAGGAACTTGGGCTGAGCACCTCCCAATTGCTCTATGGGCTTATAGAACAGCTAAGAGAAAGTCTACACGTATGAGCCCCTTCAGTTTGGTATACAGAGCGGAAACTGTGTTGCCCGCAGAGATAAGTGTACCTTCTGCACGTCTCGCGTTGTCCACTGAAGTAACTGAAGGGGAAAGAAAGGCAGATCTTGAAGCTTTGGATGAGAGAAGGGAGGTTGCGGCTGAAAATCAAGAGAAGTATTGACAATCTGTGGCCAAGTACTATAACAAGAGTGTACTCGCGAGAGAATTCAAAGTGGGTGACCTAGTGTGGAAATCAGTCCCTGGAGTCATGCAGAACCTGAAGTTGCCGAAGTTCACACCAAAGTGGGAAGGTCCCTACGAAGTGATCAAAGCTGCAGAGAGTGGGCACTACAGACTCGCGAGGGTCAGTGATGGATTTCTCACAGGGCCAATCAACACGAAGTACATCAAGAAGTATTACCCTTAACTTGTGCAAGTTTTAAGTTGTCTTTTAAATTCTTGTCTTTGATTACTTGCTCACAATCAGATGTAACCCTGGGATGATGATTTGACACATCCCTTGGGAAAAACTATATCGATTGAAATTATGAATGAGAAATACTATCCCTTTGTTTCAAAAAATTGTGTTTCATTGTTTATTTGAACACGCTAGAAACAGAGGAAAATGGTAGAACAAAAACGGTGACCTCGCGGCATAAACTTATGTTAGCACAAGAGGAAAATTCACCCTTCGCGAAGAGAAAAAAGGGTACAAAATACTGTACTCACTCACGCTCAAGGCCTTTAAATGTTGCGAAATAAGTGGGGACCAAAAGTGATTCTTCACTTTGTGTAGACACCCCAATTTTGAACCCGAGATACGCTCGTGCATCTCCGATGATGAAACGGATCAATCACGATTACCTGGAACTGGTGAAAATGATTTGAATTTGATCAAAACCAACCAAACACTACCCAAGCAATCAAAATGTGCCAAACCAACCCAAGCATTGTTGAACCAAGCCAAACCATCAATCTGCCATCCATAGCCTTGAGCGCTCAAGCCCATGGCTTTGAGCGCTCAAACCCCTGAGGAGCACCTTGAGCGCTCAAGTCCACAGCTTTGAGCGCTCAACCCCCGTCCAGTCAGCAACTTGCAGAGTATCTCATCATGAGATTTTCTGCATGGGAGCGTCTGTGGTTGATCTTATACGATCCCTATACGTATAATACACCCCACTAAGTCCTAAAATACGCCTGAAATGCTCCCAAATACAAAAACCCACTTCTCTCTCTCTCCTTTCTTCCCTCCCACTCACTCTATAAAACCACCCATTGCCCCTGGTTTTAGAGAGGATTTCGACTACTCCTTACCTTCAGTTTCTACCAGAAAACCACTCCTCTCTCTCTCTCTCTACAAAATCATTCATCTATCATCAAAACTACCAACAATATCATTGATCAAACCCAGAAATTTGACCTTTGATCATCGATCAACCATCCACATTGTTCAATTCGTCCAGAATACAAGCCAAAAACGTCCACAATCAACCCCTCAAAACCCAGAATCAAGCTCAAGTCACAAACCTCTTCCAAAAGGTAGTAAAAATGTGATAAACTCACTGTTTTGATCTTTCTGAGGAAGGCTAGTGAGTTTAAGCAAGTTTTCTATACTTGCATTGAACTCACAAAGGCCTGAAAGTTGCTTAAAAACCTTCTTTAAATTTACAGTTACAGCAGGTTTGAGCGCTCAAGCCTCTGGCCTTGAGCGCTCAAGCCCAGTTCTGAACAGGCCACTGTTTTGCTAACTTCTGAGCTTCCTTTTGATTTTGATCACTATTTAAAAGTTAATTGTGTTCAAGTAGATCTCAAAACAGGTTATTTCTACACCAAAATTGCATGCATGAATGCAAATTAACCATTTTATAGTAATTAAACATCAAAAATTTCAAATTCCTTATATTTGATTGCAAATCAGTGGTTGACAAACCTTTTGAAACTTTATTTTCTGTCTTTGGTGGTCCTGAGGAAGTATGGAAATCAGTTTAAAGGTTAAACAGTGAAAAGCCATGTAATGGCTTGAGCGCTCAAGGTCAGATCTTTGAGCGCTCAAGCTGTTCTTGGCCTATTTGCAGTTTTCCAGCAATTCTGATGATGGCTTATGGTTTAATTCTTTGTTAGTGTATATAAGTTGTCAGTATAGTGTTTGTGATCTGGATCCCTCTCTCTTGCAGAATTGGTTTGAGCGCTCAACCCATGAGCCTTGAGCGCTCAAACTGGTTCTAGAGCAAGTTTGTTTTAAGCATTTTCTGATGATCTCTAAAGGGAGGTGATGCTTGTGTGATGTTTCTGTGGTGTATTTAAGTCTTACAGCTGCATCAAATGTTGAAAATCAGTAAGAAAAATGTTCGGGTGGAATGAGGGTTGAGCGCTCAAGCCACTACCCTTGAGCGCTCAATCCCCATTCTGGAATCCAGGTTGCAAACAGTTTAACAAGTCTCATGTTCATGATTTCTTGGGTTATTGTACGATTTCTGATGTAATTTATTTCTATGAACATTTGTAGTATCATGTTCATCATCCATGTAGATCGCGCGCACAAGCATCCACAGTAAAATCGTATCTCTTGCATGTTTTGTTACTATGTGATTCCCGTCCCCGATTCCCACTTATGTGAATAAATCAAATTTTAAACATTTCCAAAATCCCACAAAATGTTGAGTAGAGACCGGTCCACGGACCGGGCGAGAGGGGTGCCGTAAAACCCTTCCCCTCTCGTAACCAAACCCCCGAATCCGAGAAATCTTTGGTTCCGCCATGATCAGTAAAATCCTTTTTTCTATGGGCAATGAGTCATATTTTTATCGGTTTCTCGGGTTCGGACCTCAAATCCGGGTGGCGACTCTAACAAATCACAATCTTTTTCGGGCAATCTCGGTGGGCAGTCCACAAGCTGGCGACTCTGCTGGGGACATTGGTTAATATATATTTTATTTAATTTCACTTGTGCAATTTTTGTTGCACTTGTGTAATTTTATTGAAATATGTGTTAATCAAAGTGGGTTTAATTCGAAAAATATTTTGTGGGATTTTTCAAATGTTTGAAATTTAATTTTTGCATTGCACTTGCATGGTTCTTAACCCCGCTGGCGTGTTTTGGCAATCCTGCCCGGCTTGCCGGTGACAGGGAATCCCGAAATGCCCAGCAAACCTCGACCGTGATAAATCACATTGTCACTATCGTTTTTAACGGTAGGAGACAGTTTTGATTTTGAGTCCGGGGTACCCTCAGTGACCAAAACCGGCCTTTGCATATAATTAACCATAGAACCCCACGTTTAGTAATCCACCTGTGTGTTAGGTTTACGTGCTCCATTTTGTTACATGCTATGTGTTACCGCTTTTTCTCGCCATGCCATGTTGCATTCATACATTCACATTGTATATAGTCACTGCGAGCGTCGTTGGTATAGGTTTTCTGTGTACATATTCTATTTGGTTTTAATGCCTTTACAGTTAGTAGAAGGTTGCCTTGGCCCAATGATGAATCGTGCATTCCATATGCGCGTTGTTTCTGCGAGATAGCCTTTAGGACGGCCGGACATGGGAAAATTTGGATCATCGAATTCCTAAACACTGATCTAAACAGGTTTAAGGGACCTTGGCCCGAGGAGGGTCAATCGCCCTTAGGCATCTGATCTTAGATCATTGTCGGAAGTTGTATGGACCAGAATTTCCCAAATCCGACCATCCGATATCAAGGACTTATTACTCAAAAAGAAAACTTGAGGATTGAGGCAATCTTCCAAAACTGTCAATTTTTAGTCTAGGAGACTTAAAATCCACGGAGTTTGAGATACCTCCGGTGTTGGTCGTGCCCGAACGGCCACCGTGATTTGGACTAGCCTTAAGATTATTGATATCTGGATTACAACATCCAAATTGCTTTGTCTCGGATGATCAAGAAAAGTGATTGGCTCTGATTCCAACAAAGTTTGGAGTTTAACCTGCCGAGTAATGGTCTACCCGGGGTGTTGGAAAATCTTCTGTGCAATGATCTTAAGTGAGATTCAGATCCGGTAGACTAACCCTAAGATTGTACATGTAGTCTAGGAGACTTAAAATCCACGGAGTTTGAGATACCTCCGGTGTTGGTCGTGCCCGAACGGCCACCCGTGTTTCGGACTAGCCTTAGAATCGATTGTAACTGGATGGCAACATCTCATTGCTTTGTCTCGGATGGTTAAGAAAAGTGCTACGGCGTCAACATCTAGGCTTAGGTTGAAACGCCGTACTCACCGAGTAATGACTTACCCGTGGTGTTGATACAATCTGCTGTGCAAACGATTCTAAGTGAGTTCCGAAACCGGTAGACTAATTCCTAAGGCTAGAAATAAGACTAACTCCGTGAGTTAAGTTGTGGCGAGACGATGGTGAGCATTCATGATTCATTCATTTTGTGCATAGTAGACATATCGAGTACACATCTGAGTCCGGTTTTTGCTTTATAATCAGTTCTTGAATCATTGGGCCTGCAAAGAAGAAGAAGACCTTACCTGTTTGGACTCGACCTCCTGGACAAAGATTGTCTAGATCTTTATCACCAAAGGCCGAGACAAGTATGGCAGAAGAACAGAGACAAAACCCCCCAAATGAGTTTGAGCAACTGAGAAAGGAAATGCATGATGAGAGGGTCCGAAATGATACCCGAATCGCTCAATTGATGGCGATTATGGTAAACATCCAAGGTCGACTTCCCCCACCGCAGCAACGAGTACATGATGATGAAGCTCGGGATCAGGAGATTCTCAATGATGAACATCCGGAACAGCCTCCTCCCCCTGAAAATCCTCAGCTGGCTGAAATGCTAGCTAAAATACTTAAGCTGGAAGAATCTGTGGCTAAAAGTGAAAAGCGAGCCATTACCGGCTTTGACATGAACAAACTCTGCATCTTCCCAGGCGCAAAGCTTCCCAAAAGGTTCAAGCATGTAGACTTCGAGAAGTTTGACGGGACTGGGGACCCGAGAGGACACATTCAGGCATATGTAAGCTCCCTCTCGTTACAAGAAGTTGATGAGCCTGCTATGGCACAGATGTTTCACGAAACCCTCACAGGGCCTGCACTTCAGTGGCTCTTATCCCTTGACATTTCAAAGAGACAAACTTGGGAAGAAATGGTGGCTGCTTTCATTAAGCAGTATGAGTATAATGTTCAACTCAAAGTCACCACTCGAGAGCTTGAGAGCATCAAGATGAAGGAAAGGGAATCTTTCGCAGATTTTGTGAAAAGATGGAGAGCGAAGGCTGCGCAGATGACCGATCGTCCCAGTGATAAGGACCAAATGCGCATCATAACCAAGAACCTTCAACCTGATTTGGCTCAGTACATGGTCATGGCCCAAGCACATAACTTTGAAACCTACTTTGAGATGGGTCTGTCGATTGAAGAAGCTCTACAAAGCGGGATGCTAAAGAAAGGAGACTCATTCCCCAAACCAAAGCGAAACTACATTGGGAACACGTCTTCCCTGTATGCAAACCCCAGTTACACAGCCGGTACCTCATCCAACACCATGAATCACCAATCCCATAAAGCCGAATCCATAAACGCCATCTTATCTCAACCAATCCAATCAATTCAACCGCCGCAAAATCAAAGAGGACGGCGTATCTTCACCCCACTTCCCTTACCTTTACCTGTTGTTTTCGAACGACTCGTACAACAGGGAAAAATCAAACCTCTTCAGCCAACTCCACCTCCACAAAATCCCCCGCCAACATATAACCCTAACACCTTCTGTATATTTCACCAGACACCCGGTCATCCCACTGAAAGATGCCAGCGCCTGCGTCATGAGATTCAAGATCTCATTGACAACAAACAAATCCGAGATCCCACTGAAAAGCCCAATATCCTCACAAACCCTCTGCCAACTCACAAAAGGAGTGCCGACATAGGTCAAATTACCTTTAGCTCCACTCCAAAATCCACTCCGTTTGACCCAAGCCAGTTCATCCTACCCGAAACAGACCCCAAGCCCATTGTGCCAATACCTGTTGAGCACGAGGTATGCTTTCTAGACATCCACTTGGATCCCACTGTGTGGCAAGAATGGGGTGATTTGATAATGGCAATGGAAGCTCGGGAGTATGAGCAGATGGTGGCCAACAATGTGGCAAATGAAGAAGTTTGGCCGCATAATGAACAGCTTAATGAAGGACTTCCATTTGGTGCAATGATTAACCTACTTTGGGATCCGATGTTTGAGGATCCACTGGATGGATTTGCGCTTCCCAATCTATTCGAACCATTGCCTATGCTACAAGATCAACAACCAGTGGAAGAAGGACAAGGACAAAATTGGCAAGAAGAGAATGGGGCACCCGATGGTGCACAAGAAGATGAATGGGACCCCACACCTAATGAATGGCAGCTCATGGACCCTAACGACCCTCTGGATGGATCCACACTTCCAATGTTCTTCGAAGAAGCATATTTTCCAATGCAACCATTATGGGAGGGTCGCCCTGATTTTTCCATGATGAGTGAGTACGCGATAAATCGGATGACGGAAGGGATAGAGTTCACACCTTATGACTACATAGTTGATGAAAACCTTCCGGTACCCCGAGTGCAAGTCCCGGAGGACTGCAACATCATGGTTTTAAATGAAGGCCTACCCGATGTTTGGGGACAGCAAATGGAAGAAAACGTTGTAGCAAATATGTGGGCCAATCAGAATGAGCGCATAGCACCATTGTGGGTCGGAAACAATGAGGTTTGGGCTGTTAACGAGGCTGCCATGGAAGATGGAGATGTTTGGAGTGAAGCGACTGTGGAAGGAATTACCAAGGGTTTGGAAGGAGCCAGTATTGCAAAGGGAAAGAGAAAGGCGGAAGGGGATCTTGTCGATTTTTACACGGACTACACTGATTTATGGGGAGATGATATCGACTCGGTTCTTGATCTTCTTCGGAGTGGTCGGTTTTATCAACCACCTCAGAGGTTCACTGGAAACACTTCTAACCCACCACCAAATACTACAAACCAGCTACCATTTAACCTAGCTCCACAAAACAACCCAGCTCCACAAAACAACCCAGCTCCACAAAATAACCTAGCCACACCAAACAACCTTAGTGACCCAATCGCTAACCCAGCTGATTTCCAAAATCTCTTTAACCCAACAACCAACCAATCCCAAGCTACCTCTACTGCCAACAGTCGTATTCCCCGTCCGAAGCCTCCGCCAACCAACGAAGAAAACCCCATCCAGAAACAACTTGAGAAAACCCCAGCCGCTCTTACCATTTGGGGATTGCTTATGAGCTCCAGTGAGCATCGTCAGAAACTCGCTCAAACATTATCCTGCATGGAAATTGCGCCTGATATCACCCCTGAAGCCATGATGGCCGCCATTGTCACCAAGCCCACCATTGCCACTAAGCCAACCAAACATGTTGTAACCTTTACCGAAGCCGACCTGCCGCTTGAGGGAACTGACCACAATAAGCCTTTGCATGGGGAAATGGATCCCGGTGGTGTTGATAGACAATGGGTCAGCACTCAATGTATGCCCTCTTCGAACGGCTTTATGTTTGGGACTCAAACCAAAGGATTTCACACCATCTAGTCTCACTGTTCGAGCTTATGATAACACCCGTCGCAATGTGCTTGGGACTGTTGAAATGGAAATTGCTGCAGAGGGGTTTAAGTCAACAGTTGAGTTTCATGTGCTTGAGATCCCAGCTTCGTTCAATTTGTTGTTGGGACGTCCCTGGATGCATCGATCTGATATCATGGCAGTTCCATCCACCTTGCATCAAAAGGTTTTGCTCGGTTTGGAAAGTGGGACAGTTGCCCTCTACGGAGATACAGGCATTCGCCCTCATGCTGAAGACAATGCTCCTTTGTTAGAAATTATGCATGATGAGAATGATGTTCAGCTTGGGGGCTTTGCTTTCGATACGTCTGGTGGTGTGTTTACGCTTCGTATTGATGACGATTTTTCAATCAGCACCACAGCCCTCGAGATGATGAGAAGAATGTCTTATCTGCCAGGCACGGGCTTGGGACGAACTCACCAGGGGGTGGCTCAGTTTCCAGAATTCCCTTCTCAGCGAGGCCATTTCGGGTTGGGATACGAACCTACACTGAAAGAGATGCAAAGGGGGAAGATCAATGGAGCAAGTAGCAGTGCAAACCGTCGGATTCGCTTTGTTGGAGAAGGGTCGAATGCACCCTATCACGGCTAGCCTGAGCCGTTTGTAAATGAAATAAGTGGAAAGGTACACCCTGGGTTCGAAATCTTTGCTAACGATGCTTGGGACAGCGAAGATGAACATGAAAAGGTCGAGAAATTGGTGAAAGATCTTAAAGCAGATTGGATGGAGGCTTTGGATGGTGGGGTCTTGATGTCAATGTTCGATGAGGTCAGTCTGACAGGTAAGGATGAAGAAGAGCCAGCTGTGATGATGCTCGGGCAGGAGGCCCTCGATGATCCCAGTGTGCTGATAGTGGATGCAGTCGGTGAATACAAGAATTGCACTTTCACTCCTGTTGTAAAATTTACCAATGCATTCACTAAGTTAGAGTTCGAGTCTGAGTCAGGGTTTGAATTTGGCTGCGAGTCGGAGTTTGTGCCTCTTGGCCCTCCACGTCGTCATTTCTATTTCGAGTTTGAGTCAGATGCCATGTACTGTGCCCCAGAGGGCTTTGCTAATGAAATAAACGGTGATTTCGCTTACTTTGCTGTTCCCGAAATAAATTGTGTTGACCCTGACAATGACGAGACTGAGTTCGAAGGAGAAATACCCAAAGAACTCAAGTCTCTAATTGAAAGGGAAAATGAAAGGCATGCTCAGCCAATAAAAGAAGAAGTTATTTCAGTTAAATTGAGGGATGAGGAGAATCCTCGCATGGTTCAAATCGGTTCCGGGCTATCTACTGAGGAACAAGAATTACTCGTCGATTTACTCAAAGAATTTGAAGATGTCTTTGCTTGGTCCCATGCAGATATGCCCGGAATCGATCCTGAAATTGTGCAACATCGAATTCCCCTGTATCCTGATGCAAAACCGGTAAAACAGAAATTGAGAAAAATCAGGCCAGATTGGGTTGAAAAAGTCAAAGAAGAAGTCACCAAGCAATTCAACGCCGGCTTTTTGATGGTAACTGAATATCCACAGTGGGTTGCAAATATTGTGCCGGTACCCAAGAAGGATGGTAAAGTTAGGGTATGTGTGGATTTCAGAGATCTGAACAAAGCCAGCCCGAAGGATGACTTTCCCTTACCCCACATCGATGTACTAGTGGACAACACGGCGGGGCATGCACTGCTGTCATTTATGGATGGATTCTCGGGATATAACCAGATTTTGATGGCACCAGAGGATCGAGAGAAGACGACCTTCACCACAGAATGGGGGACATTCTGTTATCGGGTTATGCCATTTGGATTAAAGAACGCTGGATCGACTTACCAACGAGCTGCAACAACTTTGTTGCATGATATGATGCATAGAGAAGTTGAGGTATATGTGGATGACATGATTGTAAAAGCCAAGGAAAGGGAAGGACATCTCCCGGCGTTACGCAAGTTCTTTGAAAGGATACGGAAATATCGGATGCGTCTCAATCCACAGAAGTGCACATTTGGAGTCACCGCAGGGAAAATGTTGGGGTTTATGATCACTACCCGAGGGATTGAAGTTGATCCAACGAAAATCAAGGCGATATTAGAAATGGAGCCACCAAAGACGGAAAAAGAGGTTAGGAGTTTTCTTGGGAAAATTCAGTTCATCAGCAGATTCATCGCCAAGTTGACTTCAACTTGCGAGCCGATGTTTCATTTGCTCAAGAAAGGAGTGCTGTTCAAATGGGATGACAGGTGCCAAAAAGCCTTCGAATCAATTCGGCAGTATCTTCAAAGTCCCCCAGTATTGATGCCGCCGACACCTGGAAAGCCGCTGATTTTGTATTTATCAGTAACGCAGTCTGCGATGGGTTGCATGTTGGCACAGGAAGGTGAAGCAGGTATCGAGAAGGCAGTGTATTATCTAAGTAAGAAAATGGTCGGAGCCGAAGAAAGATACACCTCTTTGGAGAAGACTTGTTGGGCTCTTGTATGGGCCTCTAAAAAGCTAAGGCATTACATGTTAGCTTATTCGGTGGTGTTGATTTCTCGAATGGACCCCCTCAAATATCTGTTCGAGAAACCGGCACTCACTGGAAAGTTGGCACGGTGGTTGCTCTTATTGGCCGAGTTTGAACTCAAGTATGTAACGCGAAAATCAGTGAAAGGCAGGGCTGTGGCAGAATTCTTGGCAGATCATCCAATTGAAGGACCAGAAGATACGGAATTCCAATTTCCCGACGAACACGTTATGACAGTAACAGAGGATGTTTGGAAATTGTACTTCGATGGAGCTGCAAATCAGAGAGGATTCGGGATCGGCATACTATTGGTCTCACCAGAAGGGCCGCACATTCCCCTATCTTTCAAATTAAATTTCGAAGTTACCAATAATCAAGCAGAATATGAAGCGTGCATTGTTGGAATGGAGGCTGCTTTTGAAATTGGGGTTAGGAAGTTGGAAGTGGTCGGAGATTCGAATCTGGTAGTTTCTCAAGCCAATGGTGATTGGAAAGTGCGAGAGGAAAAGTTGAAACCATACCACAAAGACCTCGATGACCTGATCCATCGATTCGAGCAAGTTACTTTTACACATATCCCGAGAATGAAAAACCAGTTTGCCGACGCTCTTGCTACCTTGGCATCCATGGTAGAATTGCCCGTGGGAGTGAGAATGAGACCAATCATGATTGAGCAAAGGAATAGGCCGGCATACGAGTATGTGATGAATGTCGGCGAAATTGACGATGGCCTGCCTTGGTACCATGATATCTGGAATTTGGTTGAGAAAGGAGAATATCCAGAAGGAGCAAACAAGAAAGACCGGATAGCATTACAAAGGTTAGCTTCGCAATACATTCTCTGCGGTGGAAGGTTATACAAAAGGTCGTATTGTGGCATGCATAAGTTGTGCATCTATGGTGATGACACGAAAAGGGTGATGGAGGAAATTCACGAAGGAATCTGCGGTCCTCACATGAGTGGATTAATGATGGCAAAGAAGATTCTGAGGCAGGGGTATTATTGGTCGACTTTGGAAACAGACTGCGTGCAGTATGTGCGGAGATGCCATAAGTGTCAGGTCCACGCTAACCTCATGCACGTGCCGCCATCGGAACTTCATACAATGGCCACGCCTTGGCCTTTCTCAGTATGGGGGATAGATGTGATTGGGAAAATCACGCCACCAGCATCGAACGGACACAAGTTTATATTGGTGGCAATTGATTATTTCACGAAGTGGGTAGAGTCGGCCTCTTACGCTACATTGACCGCAGTACAAGTGGCTCATTTCATTAAGCAAAACATCATCTACCGATACGGGGTTCCTAATGCCTTCGTGTCAGACAATGGCGTACATTTCAAAGGAATAGCAGCAGAGGTGCTTGAGGAATTCAATGTTCAAGTTCACAAGTCAACAGTATACAGACCACAAACCAATGGGGCAGTAGAAGCAGCAAACAAGTCAATCAAGAACATCTTGGAGAAAACCATCGAGTCATCCAGAGATTGGCATGAGAAGCTACCATTAGCATTATGGGGGTACCGCACTTCGATCCGAACTCCAACAGGGGCAACGCCCTATTCACTGGTTTATGGAATGGAAGCAGTACTTCCTATTGAGCTTGAAGTACCATCCCTGAGGGTGATGATAGAAAGTGAGATTAACGAAGCCGATTGGTTGAGCGACAGGTTCGCAGAGCTAATGTTGTTTGATGAAAGGAGGTTGCGGGCATTGTATCACATTCAGGGATATCAGAGAAGAATTGCCCGCGCATTCAACAAAAAGGTGAAGTCCAGGGATCTGATCGAAGGGGATATGGTGGTGAAGGAAATTCGGGCACCGATATTCGATCCACGGGGAAAATTCAGGCCAAAATGGGTAGGACCATACATCATCAAGACTATCCTCGACGGTGGAGCAGCAGTGATCCTTGATTTGGATGGTAACGAGTTCAGCAATCTTGTCAACTTGGACCAACTCAAACGATATTACCCCTGAGAGATGCTCGTTGGGTGGAAAATCGCAAGGGCGAACCAACCCAAGCAAAAATTAGAGCAAGCCTGCTAGTCTGAAAACCCACACTGGGCAGTCTAGGCAAAATCTAAGGCGAAAATTTAAAACAAGCTCGCTGGACTGAAAACCTGAAAAGGCGGTACCAGGCAAAACTTAGAGCACAAAAAGGAGAGTGTTAATACCCGAGTGAACCTTTCCCTGAACTACGCCATGACCTGATTCCTTGAAAAAGGATACGTAGGCAACCTTATCTTGGGGTTCGGTCTAAATCTGATGAGTTGGCCCGCAGTTTCGCGATATTCAAAAGAGGTAGCATATGGAGCTAGATGAACCAAGAGGGGGAAACCCTTCATCGTTCAATTTTATTCAAATCACTTCTTCGATTACATAAGCTGAGCATGAAAACCTAAAAAAAAAAAAAAAAAAAAAAAAAAAAAAAAACCATTTATTTTGGGAAACAGCCTAGTGAGTCAGAAAGGAAGTTGTGCTAATTTCTTCAGCGTATGGCCCTTATCTGCATCCTCATCCAATCTCTGTAGTGTCCATTCAAATGAATAGTTGGGTAGGGATCAGGAGCCCAAACAACCCTATGCCTCCAAGAAGTACGATAGCGCTCAAGAACGGAATGTTTAAATGTGGGAAGGATGAAAGTAGCAGGAACTGTATACTCCACTTCTTGGCGAATGCAGTATTGACGAAGAATGCGCTGTGGAAAATAATATGCATAACCTTGCAGACCCGCTAAAATCACCCAGGTGTCTCCCATGTGATTGGCCGTCATATCTGGCAGGGGCAACCAATGGCACCTCCAAGTGATGTGATCCTCTTCCAATGACCTGAAGAAGTCGACCCATTCATCTTCATCAGGCTCGTCATGCACAAATGGCCTACTCACCCAAGTCCGGGGCTCGTAAACCCAATCACCTGCTGGCTCCCTCAAAAGCCCAACCTTGTCACACAACCATATCTACAAAACCAAAACACCCAAGTCAAAATCAAAACCAAAGCCAAAACAACCAAAAATCCCCCAAAATTCCCAAAAAAAAAAAAAAAACCCAAAGCATCCAAACCAAATAAACCAAACCTGAAGCAAAAGTGGACTCCCAGCAAATGTATCTGTTCTCCCAGTTTTAACCGCATCCAAGCCCATGATTGTTTCAGCCAAAACCAAAGGAACCACATCCCGCCGCTGTTCGATTTGAGCAGCGACACCGACAATGGCAGAACTGGAATGGCCATCACCGGGGACCAACAAGTATAATGCCAAGAGGCACATGCAAAGTGCAAACATGCGTCTGCTCTGAACGGTGAAATCTAAAAGATCGCCTGTTGGACTGTAATCCGCAAAAAGACGAAGGATGTTGAGAGTCTCGTTGCGAATCAAAAAGCGCGCAGCACCATTCCCAAGACCAAGCTTCCTGCTGAGAATGTTGGCGTAATTTTGACGGATGGGCGGTATGACGGGATCAGCAAAAGCATTACCGCCAAGATATGCTTGAAATTCTTCGACGATCGGGCAAAGTTCTTGCATGCCGAAACGGAACACATGGAGCTCTGAATCCCAACAGCGGACGGCGGCACATAAGATGTCCTGGCGAATAGGAAAAGTGTGGAGGTGGCGAAGGGCATTAAGGCCAAGACCCCGAAAGTTGAACCAATCGATGTTTTCAAGGCTAGCGATCCAAGTGTTGATAACGGAAGGGTCAAGAGTGGCCATGGAAAAACAATAGAAGATTGATGAGGAAATATGTGGAGTAAGGAATGAGAATTGATGAAATGGTGTGTGGGAAAAGCTTGATCATGAATGGTATTTATAGGGGACTTGTGAGGAACCTTACAAATTTGCCATGCAACATTGTAAATCAAAGATTACATTTTCAAGATGGTCAATTGCATGTTTTCAAAGTATTTGTGTTTGAAAATTTGAAAATGCATTGGAAATGCATGGCATTTGTGGGGAAAATGTGAAAAGACCTTGGGAAGGTGATGTTCAAAGCTTGAAAGGTGTTGTAGCAGAGCAACAAGACATTTGGGACAGAGGAAACCATGCAAAAGAGTCCAAAAATGCATTGGGAAGCAATACCACAAACCAGCCCAGCACAGGCATTGAGCGCTCAAGGCCAGAGAGTTGAGCGCTCAACTTCAGCCAGAACACCTTGAGCGCTCAAGGTGGTGAGCTTGAGCGCTCAATCCCCATTGAGCGCTCAAGGCCTGCAGAAAATGCAGCAGACAGCAGCAGCTGTATTCTTGCCCGTTTGATGCCCGAAACCTTTTCCAAGCTTCTTAAACCTCATTTAACACCCAAGCCAAGTTTCAATAAGCGTTTGTGACTTCACGGAACGTCCCGAACCCCGAGTTATCAAGCCGATATGTATACGGATACGAGATACAAGCTTAAAATGGCCACTCAAATGTTCAAATCCATTTCCAAGCCTTGCTAGCCATATCCAATCATTGAAACACGTGTCGGAAGGCGTGTTTGACTTGTCGGAACAATTCCTGGGGCAATTCTTCAAAGATTCAAGGTTTTAAGGTCCCGACGGCTTATTTAAGCAATGAAACGGCGGCCATCACCATGTCAAAAATGGTTTTAGAAGTTTGACGGATGAAAGGTCATGATCCCAGGGGCATTTATGTCATTGTTGACTTGGTCAAGGTGGTAACATGATAATTCAGTACATGCAAAGAGGCTCATGAAGCATTTTACTTTCAAATTTGCCTTATGAACATCAAATTCCGTTCTAAGGTCACTTTGTATAGATTGTTATTGATTGCTTATATGCGGGAAGTGTGTCAAGTTGTGCGGCATGTAAGTACATCTTCCGGTTGTACATAAATTCAAATAATCATGTTTCGTCCAAATTCTCGAACATGTTAGCTTTTCTTAAAGGTTGAATTTTAAAACTTTGGACTCGGATGTTTGAATTCAAGAGTTTGGTGGATAAATCGCGTACATTCTACAACAGGTTGTTTGTTTGTACAATCAAAACAGCAAGTAATACAACGAACAATGAAAGTGCAAATCATGTGTAAAAACTGAACTAAATCCATGCAAGGCAAAAACATCAAGATTGTACAGGGCACACGACGCCCAATGAAGAAATCCACAACTGGGGCACGCAGGCCCGATCCATCTATCTACTGGGGCACGCAGGCCCAATCAAAAAGAAAAGATATAAAAGCAAAAACAAGACTCTAAGCTACTCTATATCTACTGCGTACTACTCCGTCTCATCCATCGTCTCGTCCGAGCTCTCAGTCTCGGCCTCCTGTCGCTGCTCCAGTCGCTCCTGCCGGGAAGAGGGATAGTTAGCGTCATCAACGCTGTCATCGCTCGAGCTCGTGGTCTCAACTATCCCCCCGGGTGCTACCTCCACCCTCTGACGGGTCGATCTCCGTGGCCTCACCTCCGCGGGCTTTGAACGCCCAAGCCGCACAGTCGTGTCTCCAGGACCACCAGCTCCGTCATGTGTCCTCTTTCTGATCACGGGCGGCTGCATCATCAAGCAAACAAGGAAAGAATCAGAACATGATATAGTCAAGGAATCGAAAGCACAAGGAAGGTAAATTGCATACCGGTGCGACTCTCAGTCGGGACGGACCAGGAGCAGCAGGAGGTACTGGCTCGCCCTCCCGGCGGATAGTAACCTCCTCTCCGGCTATGAGGCGGCGAATCAGGACGCGCAGTCCTCGGTTCTGCTCATACAAAGTCTGTACCGCCTCATGTGAAACCTGCAAGCACATCAAAATTTGAGTCATCAAGTACATTTGGGCATTCATAATTGAAGTTCACAAATTGAAAGAATGAAGTGTTTCTTACCGGTGCTGCAAGCCGCGGGAAGTCCGCTGGAGGCCTTGGGATGTCTATGTCCCCTATCTCGCCCCCGGCAGAGGTGACGCGCACCCACCACCTAGCCCCTGCTATCTCCTGAGATGAGGTACCAGTACCCTCACCTCCTGCTACCCCGCCAGCTGAGGCACGCGCCTTCGCGGCCTTCTCCCTCTCCATCTTCTCCATCCACTCTGCCGCTCTCAGGGGACCGGCCAGATACCTGCTCCGGTAGTCGATATAGCTCAAAGCAGGGCGCAGATACTGGCGCAAGTCCAGGTCGGGCGTCGTGTAGCGCTCTATCTCCGCTAGCGTATACCGGGACGTCATCAGCACCCGGGGAGGAAGGCGTCCCGACACCTGTGGTTTATCGGCCCGTATCGACTGGCGCAGCACCCTGTCGCCAAGGTACCAGAACCAGCCGTACTGGCACTCAAGTAGGACTCTCCCTCTCGTGAGCTCCCTGCTCCGAGCCAGGTAAGGCTCGTCAACGGCATCCCATACTTCCCAGCGAACCTGCAAGAGTTGTTAAGAGCATCAGTAATCAAATGTGAAATAGAACAAAAGCAAATTGAATACATGAGAAAGAGTTCGATATTTACCAGAGAAGCAGCGAGTCGGTCAAGTGAAGCACGGAGAACGTGGATGTTCCCCCGTGCTGTGCCGCCGTAGCGGAAGCCTTCACCCCAGCACAATGCCCGGGGGATGACGTTCGGATCCTGGTGCCGTGTCTCAGGGGGGTGCAACCCCAACACCTCGTAAGCCCAGAGCTGCAATGAAAACAACGAATCAGTCAGTTAGTGTGCATTTTGGTAATCAAGTGCGAGTATCGAAATGCATGCAATTAAATTTGAAACTAAGAGTTTTGAGTTTTTACCTCCCAGACGCTCCATAGTCCTGAAATGCCTGTCCCTTTCCGCCTTGAGACAGCATTCATGAACGCGTAGCAGCTTCCCAGCGCTGCCCCACCCCAGTCATACCTCGCCGCCCTGGCGAAATCTCTCAACCCTCCGAGATAGGAGAGGTGCACCCTGTTACGCCTGTTTGGGTACAGTGATGCCCCAAACAAGTATAACAAGTAGCACCTCGCCTTCCGTGCAGCATCCTCCTCATCGGTCGGCTCGCCCAATCCCTTCGTCTTGAATTGGCCATATGTGGCCGTCTCCCCCTCCTTGTTGGGCACGAAACCCAAGAACCACCTCAGCGCTGCATCATCCCTGCCAATCCCCGAGTCAAACGGGATCGGGTCTCCTCCTACCTGCAGCCCCGTGATCGCCGAGAAGTCTAGCGGCGTCATCGTCGCCTCTCCGAAGGTAAGGTGGAAAGAACTCGTAGAGTCCCTCCACCTCTCGGCCAGTGCTGTCACCACAGCATGGTCGTGCTGTGTGCCCGTGAGAGTCGGGATGAACCTCCCAAACCCAGCCAGATCCACCAGAGCCCTCACAGAGGCATGCAGCTGCTGGTATATCTCCCAACTTGAGCCCATGCCTCCATGAGCCTTCAAGCGCAAGTCACTCTGCACACAATCAAACAGACAGTCAAGCAATCAGATGTTAGTCCAATCTCTTATTCAGATCCAGTCATCAACAAGCAGTAATTCAATCATTCAATGCAAATCAGGATTATTAATTGCTAAAGTGTGTGAAAATAATGAAGCAAGGAAGTAAAAGCAAGTGTACCGTCAGGCAGTCTGTCGAAAGATGGACCTCGGGGTCCAGTAGCACCTCCTCTCCAAAGTACAACTCCCGTTGGGGAGTGTAAGCGTCTGAAGCGGAAGGTACGAAGAGGTGCACCGGTGGAGCGTAGGTCGCCGCATCAAAGGCTGGTCTCCCTCTCCTCAGCCACAGTCTAGCAGCCTGGACCACCGTCACTCTCCGTCCAGCTGCCCTCTCCTCCTCCTCAGCCTGTGTCCTCGCCTCCTCCGCCGCCTCCTCTGTCTCAAACTCCTCGCAGAAGGCTCTCGCCGCCTCGTCCTCAGCGGCGGCCTCCCGTAGCATCGCCACTTCTCTCTCTCTACTCTCAACCACAGCCTCCCTCGCTGCATCTAGGATCCCCGGGGCATCTGCTGCGGCCGCCATCACCACCTCCGGCGGCGCGTGCTCAAGATAGTCCTCCCGAGAAATCCCAACCGGCCCCTGATCCGCCGGTCTACTACTCTGACCCCGAGTCAGTGACTCCCCACCAATCACCACCGCCTTCCCCCTATCTACTCCGCTAGGCTGCTGGCGAGGTCTCGGCTCTATCCTCCAGCGGTCAACCCTAGTCCTGGTGACCCCGCTAGGATCCTCCACTCTATCTCCACCATCGCCACCGCTCGTCCCCCTCTCCTCAACTGTATCCTCACTACCGTCGCTGTCCACGTCATGGACCTCCACCATCTCCATCCCCTCTCCCCTCTCCTCTACCCTCTCCGGTGCCGGGGCACCATCACCACCATCATCACCACCGTCACCACTACCCTCACCACCGGCACCACCACCGTCACCACCATCATCACCACCATCACCACTACCCTCACCACCGGCACCACTACCCTCACCACAGCCACCACCATTACCACCCTCACCGTCACCACCACTTAAACCACTCCCCCCACTGCCGCCCTCTCTCTCCCTCTCTCTTTCTTCATTTCCAACTGACTCCATGGCCGTAGATGGCGGCACAGCCTCTGATGGCCCCTTAACCGCCGGGCCAGGGCCTTGAGCGCTCAAGCTCGGTGGTGGCAAAACCTCAGCACCACCGTTGCCCTCCCTCGACGTCGGCGAGTCCACCGGAAGCCGTGACTCATCGGGATTCTCCATGAAAAACGATCTACACCGTGAATCGAACCTTAATCAAACAGAAATTGGACCGAAACCGTGCGGATAAACCCTAGGAATTGGGGGTTTTTGATTTCGCAAGAAATTCGAGTGAGGAACGAGAGGGTTTTGATCGGAATTGCTAGAGGAGTGAACGGATTTGCTCTCTGAAAATTTTGGAACGTTATGGGAGTGAAATGACGTTAATCGGAGTTAAAACGGACGTTGCAGGTTCTGAACCGTCGTCCCCGATCGGGGGTCTAAGCGCTCAAGCTGGACCTTTTGAGCGCTGGAGGGTCAACTTTTGAAGTTGAGCGCTCAAGGCTTTGGAGTTGAGCGCTCAAGGTAGGGTTGAGCGCTCAAGGGGGAGGACCCTGAGCGCTCAAACCCAATCCTGGCAGGATTCTTGGCTTCTTTTGTAAACTTTGCAGGGGCATTTTGGGCATCCTTTATGATTTGTAGGTATACTTTGGACTTGTTGGACCCAATCAACTGAACGCGCAATGATCCAAGGATCTAAAATCTTGGTAATTGGTCGCGCTAGACCGTGTTAATCAATCAAGATGTGTTGTGTATCATGTTTTCGCGTTAGCGTATGCGCGAAGTGTTTTGACTGTGGTCTGAGAGCTTTATGCTCGTTTAAATCATTTTCTGAGGGCCATGTGCTCGTTTAAATCATAATTCACCAATCATGTTTTCGCGTTAGCGTATGCGCGAAGTGTTTTGACTACGGTCTGAGGGCCACGTGCTCGTTTACATCATCATTTTGAAAGCCACGTGCTCGTCTAAAATCATGTTTAGCAATCATGTTCCAAGTCAATCTCCTTAATCATCCGAGTTTTAGCTGATTACTCAACTGTCGTGCCGCTAAACCATCACATTTATATGTTTGGTTCAATAGCGTATTGATTGCCTTTTTGCTCAGTAAGCAATCACATTTCCTCGATTGTCTCGTTGCTCAGTAGACAATCATCTTATCATTGGTTATCTTGTTGTTCAAGGGATAGCCCCATTAAATTTAGCCTCCCCGTTGTTCAGAGGGTAGCTACACAATCACAATCACAATCACAATCACAACTATTTGCTTCTTTCGCTAAGGCGTCTCACGACCCGGGAAGGCTCGTCGATTTGCGTTGTATCATTTGTCCTGAGGGACCAAACTTTTTGATCAATCGTCCTGAGGGACAGGAGAACCCATTGCATTTGTTTGCATATGCCCCCAGGAACTACGCCGGTCTGATCCCTACAATGGGGTACGTAGGCAGCCTGAATGGCACGACCGATTGATTTTTAATGTTTCCTTTTGGCGGTTTGAGATGTATTACGGATAAAGAGTTGGGTTGTCTATATCTTGGACGTTACTCATACCAAATCAATGGTATCGAGTCTCATCCAAGAGGGGCAACTGTAGACACCCCAATTTTGAACCCGAGATACGCTCGTGCATCTCCGATGATGAAACGGATCAATCACGATTACCTGGAACTGGTGAAAATGATTTGAATTTGATCAAAACCAACCAAACACTACCCAAGCAATCAAAATGTGCCAAACCAACCCAAGCATTGTTGAACCAAGCCAAACCATCAATCTGCCATCCATAGCCTTGAGCGCTCAAGCCCATGGCTTTGAGCGCTCAAACCCCTGAGGAGCACCTTGAGCGCTCAAGTCCACAGCTTTGAGCGCTCAACCCCCGTCCAGTCAGCAACTTGCAGAGTATCTCATCATGAGATTTTCTGCATGGGAGCGTCTGTGGTTGATCTTATACGATCCCTATACGTATAATACACCCCACTAAGTCCTAAAATACGCCTGAAATGCTCCCAAATACAAAAACCCACTTCTCTCTCTCTCCTTTCTTCCTTCCCACTCACTCTATAAAACCACCCATTGCCCCCTGGTTTTAGAGAGGATTTCGACTACTCCTTACCTTCAGTTTCTACCAGAAAACCACTCCTCTCTCTCTCTCTCTACAAAATCATTCATCTATCATCAAAACTACCAACAATATCATTGATCAAACCCAGAAATTTGACCTTTGATCATCGATCAACCATCCACATTGTTCAATTCGTCCAGAATACAAGCCAAAAACGTCCACAATCAACCCCTCAAAACCCAGAATCAAGCTCAAGTCACAAACCTCTTCCAAAAGGTAGTAAAAATGTGATAAACTCACTGTTTTGATCTTTCTGAGGAAGGCTAGTGAGTTTAAGCAAGTTTTCTATACTTGCATTGAACTCACAAAGGCCTGAAAGTTGCTTAAAAACCTTCTTTAAATTTACAGTTACAGCAGGTTTGAGCGCTCAAGCCTCTGGCCTTGAGCGCTCAAGCCCAGTTCTGAACAGGCCACTGTTTTGCTAACTTCTGAGCTTCCTTTTGATTTTGATCACTATTTAAAAGTTAATTGTGTTCAAGTAGATCTCAAAACAGGTTATTTCTACACCAAAATTGCATGCATGAATGCAAATTAACCATTTTATAGTAATTAAACATCAAAAATTTCAAATTCCTTATATTTGATTGCAAATCAGTGGTTGACAAACCTTTTGAAACTTTATTTTCTGTCTTTGGTGGTCCTGAGGAAGTATGGAAATCAGTTTAAAGGTTAAACAGTGAAAAGCCATGTAATGGCTTGAGCGCTCAAGGTCAGATCTTTGAGCGCTCAAGCTGTTCTTGGCCTATTTGCAGTTTTCCAGCAATTCTGATGATGGCTTATGGTTTAATTCTTTGTTAGTGTATATAAGTTGTCAGTATAGTGTTTGTGATCTGGATCCCTCTCTCTTGCAGAATTGGTTTGAGCGCTCAACCCATGAGCCTTGAGCGCTCAAACTGGTTCTAGAGCAAGTTTGTTTTAAGCATTTTCTGATGATCTCTAAAGGGAGGTGATGCTTGTGTGATGTTTCTGTGGTGTATTTAAGTCTTACAGCTGCATCAAATGTTGAAAATCAGTAAGAAAAATGTTCGGGTGGAATGAGGGTTGAGCGCTCAAGCCACTACCCTTGAGCGCTCAATCCCCATTCTGGAATCCAGGTTGCAAACAGTTTAACAAGTCTCATGTTCATGATTTCTTGGGTTATTGTACGATTTCTGATGTAATTTATTTCTATGAACATTTGTAGTATCATGTTCATCATCCATGTAGATCGCGCGCACAAGCATCCATAGTAAAATCGTATCTCTTGCATGTTTTGTTACTATGTGATTCCCGTCCCCGATTCCCACTTATGTGAATAAATCAAATTTTAAACATTTCCAAAATCCCACAAAATGTTGAGTAGAGACCGGTCCACGGACCGGGCGAGAGGGGTGCCGTAAAACCCTTCCCCTCTCGTAACCAAACCCCCGAATCCGAGAAATCTTTGGTTCCGCCATGATCAGTAAAATCCTTTTTTCTATGGGCAATGAGTCATATTTTTATCGGTTTCTCGGGTTCGGACCTCAAATCCGGGTGGCGACTCTAACAAATCACAATCTTTTTCGGGCAATCTCGGTGGGCAGTCCACACTTTGGAATGCTAACTTAACTGTTGGAATACCCTCGCGACGGCCATACGCTTTAGGTCTTAATATGCTGCGAAATAAATAGGGACCGAAGGAGTTACTCCCTTTGGAATGCTAACTTAGATGTTGGAACACCCTCGCGACGGCCATCCCCCGCGAATGAACGGGAACCAAAGTAAAGGGGAATACCCTCTCTTTGGAAGAACTAAATTTAAAGTTGGAAATACCCTCGCGATTTAGTGAAGGGAAGCCCTGGCACAATTAAATGCCAGGGCCCTTAGAGGGAATGAATTCAGTAATGAATTTTGAAACGTCGTGAACAAGAAGAGAAATAAATAAGATTGCCCGTGAGGGAAGAATATCTTTTGCCCTCGCGACGATACAACAGTAAATCGGCTGAGACGGCGTCAGCAGTCCAATCGGCCTGCAACTTCGAAATTTGGAACGGCCACCTTTTGGAGGGAAAGCTAAAACGACGGACTCCGCTGACGTCGCACGCGCGCGATTCAGCGCGTTGAGAGCCATGCGCCGCGAAATCACGCTCGCGCGAGGGGCTTAATGTAGGAAAGGTCAGCGCGTCGGGTGATATGGCGGTTGACCAGCCTGTAAATGGATAGCCACGTGGCTCGAGTAAAGTTGCAAGAGACACGTCAGACGTCGGTTAAGCTTAAGAACCTGCGAATAAGACACCGCGAAGAACAGCCCTCGCGGTATTACATATCCAAACTACTATTACTTTCAGAAAGGGATGCCCTCAACAAGGGAAACATTACCTTAGAAAAAAGTTCACCCCTCACGAGACCCTCAGCGAGGAAGATTGACGCGACGGGGAAGAATGAACGCTCACGCGAACACGCGAAGTAGGCTCGCGACGGCACCTGACCAAAAGGCAGGGGAAGGGGAAGTCAATACGGGCTCGAGTTAGGTCTTGGCGCGATCCAAAGGGCTCGCGACCATGACTAGCACCGCGGGAATAGGGGAGATACAAGTGGCTCGGTGGCTTTAAGGGATTAAGGGTCGCTGCGAGGGAAAACGATGCACTGGAATGACCTAATGGAATCTTCCTAACGGCCAGTGACATCACCCACGTCGCCTGGGTATGCGGGAAAAGCACGTGTCACCATATTATTGGGGAAATGTCTGCCGCCCCATGATTGGATGCAGATCCCTATAAATATGGGACATTCCTTCACAAATTCCGAGAGAGATCTTCGGATTCATCCTTGGAGCACGGAAATTCTAGAGAGAGAAAGTGACTCTGAGCTCTGGAAACAAGAGCATTGCTCTTGCTAGCGCTCGCGAGCCCACACTTCATCTAGAACTGTGATTTCGAGGACGATGATGATCTTAAGGGGAATGGATTGAATTCTGCTGTCTTCTTTTTCTGTATACCTAGCTTAATCCTTCACCCCTATACACACCCTCTTATTCCTGTTCAATCGTTAGCTATTGTTTGCCTCTCCAAGTTGATTTTACTTTTCAAGTATTAAACTAAGAACCCGTCCTACACTGTCTAAGAGAGTTACATTTGAGAAGGGCACCACAACAAATTTACTTTGTGCGCAAATTTATCCCTATCAATATTTTAGTTTTTACATGTATCAGTCCGGTCCGGTTTATTCCGGATTTGAGGGTGAGAAATTGGGCCGAACCAAATTTTTTGGGTTTGACAAAAACTCAAACCAGACCAAATAGCTTAGCTCTAGAAACCAAATTAATCAAATCACCGGTTGGCCCGGTTTACCAATTTTTATTTTCACCCCTAATTCTTACTATGATTTACAATTTTTACGGCTATTTAATCTTTGATGTGGAAAAAACTGGTTTACATTCTTCGACTTATAAAACTGTTCCTAAAGTAGAATTGTATACCTTCAATATTACATTATTGGCTTTGAAGTAAGGCTTACAGCATGTGCTTTTTGTATTAGAGAGAAAAAAGACCAACTTATTTATATGCTCAACACGCACCTCGACTTGTGACCTATCATATTCCAAATTTAATTAGCAGAGGTATAATTTTTCTTTTTTGCCAAAAGTCATTACCAATTTTTTTTTTTTTTTAATCTTCTGGAGCAAGTAAAGGAGCAAGTATTGAAGAAAAAATAACTTTAATGGGAAATGCTAACGGGTGCAACATTGCACCCGTTAAGGTACAAAAAACTACAATTGTGGGTAGGGATGCATATACCTCGGGCCGGGTTTATACTAGATACTAATGAGACTTGTGCATACCCAAGCCCGACCCATTAAGAATCGAGCTTCACTTTATATTCCCAAACCTAGTCCAATTAAAGTTTTATTTCCTATACCTGCCCAACAAGCCCATTTATTTTCCTAAAGCTTGATATCACAAACATAAACAAATCAACTACAACGATCACAAATTAGAATTCACAACTGGGAATATTTAAAGTTTTATGATCTCACAATACTATTAAAAATAAACCCATAAAGCATTATGGTTCTAATAATTAAATTCTCTCTCAAAAGGCAATAAAAGTGTTCAAAAAATGGAACTCTCCAACATTCATAAAGCTTGGACATGCAAAAAAATTATATTCGGGCCAGGCCGGGCTCGGGCTGGGCCTTGAGGATTTTCCCAAATCCATCCCATTAACTAATCAACCTTAAAATATCAACCCGGCCCAACCCTATAGGCCTAAATATATATTCCAAACCCTAAAAAAATCGGGCTGGGTTGGGCGGGCCACCGGGTGGGTGTGCACCCCTAATTGTGGGTCTCACTTTTACTATAAAAGTTTTAAGTGTACTTTAACGTATAAGTGTACTTTAAAATACAAATATGACCTATTAAATGTATTTTTTGTACTCTTAAAAGGTGCAATGGTGCATTTGTTCGCAAGACTCTTCATCAATTAACCACATAAGTTAGGGAATAAATTAAGGAACATGTGGAAGGGAAAGAAAAAGAAGAGAAAATAAAATGAGAGGAAAGTGGAAGGAAAATTTCACTATTCACAACACTTAATTTTTTTATTTTCTCTCTTCTTTCTCTCCAAACCAAACAAGAGGAGGGAAAATTTTAATTTTCCTTCCTTTTCCCTCACCTTCCTCAAGTTCCAAACACACCCTAAAATAACATCATATCATGACTTATTAGATGGTTGAGGGTTTAGCCACCAGGTAAGGACCTTATCAGCTGTTAACTTCTGTTGTCTAATAGCAGTGTAACAGTCCACACCATCATCATGAATTGCTTTTGTTGAGCACCATTCCTTAACAAGTACTGATGTCTAGTGATAATGGAGAATGGGACCTAAATTCAAGATTGGTGGTCTAATGTATCATCAAGATAGGTGAAAGGTGGTGTTTTTGGATATTTTTCTGAGAGCGGCACTGGTGTGCGGCATCAGAGCCGTCCATTGCAGATGTGAAATCCAAGTCATTTTAAACACGTCTAACAACCCTGATACTGCACACCAGGGGTGCTCTCCAGCACCCCCGGGTCCGTGTGTGTGGGGGATTCATAGTTGGGGTATAGGCTTTCGGGTGTAGGTTGTTTTGTTTGTTTGTCTTCTTGTGAGCCCTTCAATCTTTTGGTTCTCAAGAGGCATATATATTTGATGTTTTTTCTCTTGTCCTGTTTAATCTTGTATCTTCGATATTTGATTAATAAACAATTTATTGCCGTTCAAAAAAGATAGGTGAAAGGGACTCAAAATGGTTGGTGTATAATTGGGCATATTAACAATGAGCCCAGGAGAGAGATCATGAAGTTTTTTATTAAATTTTTTTTTTCGCCATTCAAAAAAGATAGGTGAAAGGGACTCAAAACGGTTGGCAGAGAAATCATGAAGTGTTAGAAGAAGAATTCGAGATCTTGTAGTGCGGTACACTAGTACAAGGTTGTGGGATTTAAGTCGTCCAAAAGTATTTTTAATGGTTCATATTTGCTAAAAGTGTCCTACCTAAACCATTGATCCTGAGATGGCCTTGGATTACGCACTACTACCTTGTATTTATTTATTTATTTTTTTTTTCTGGAAAACTTTTGTTGAAAATGACTTGTTTCCTGTGTTTGGATGCGGCAAATTTTTTTTTTTTTCCCCGAAATATTTGTAATGTTTGGCTAGAACAGAAAACTACTGAGACCATCTCAAGCCCCTACTGAAATGTATAAATTTGAGTGTAATCTTGATTTGGTATCATTTACTCTAATCACACATCCATTTTTACTCAAAATTTGGTTTTTAAAAAAATAAATAAAAAACCTTTTTATTCCTGTTTCCTTTGTTCGCACCTCCAAATCCCCCTACCCACTTCTACATGAATCCTTCACCATCGCACCAAAGGGGGCCTCCACCAATGACCACCACCGCACATGCGCTCTGGCTGAGGAGAGATTTGTGATCAAAGGGTTTCGACCAGGAAAGACTGGGAGATCAAGGGTTCCGACTAGGAAAGATTTCTGATCAATGGCTCTCCATCTTGACGTTCATCGATGAGGAAAGATTTCACAAAGCAAGAGTTCCGTCCAATTCCGACAGATCATCGCTAGCAACCACCACCGCCTACCACCAGATATAGTAGTTGCAAATTTGGTTTTGGATTTGGTGGAAAAAAAGTAAAACTTAATTTGATAAGAGTGATTTGGGTGCATCATTAGGAATGGGAAATTTATATGTAATCGTGAATAACTATTGAAATCGAATCGTGACTCACTGATTTATTTGGAACCAAAGCATAGGACTTTTGCTAGACACAAATTACATTTTCCTAGAACTATGACTCACGGTTCGGTCCTTGGATTCCTAAGAATCGGAACCGATCTGGACGGAGCGCTATCCTAGTTTTAGTAATAGAAACATCATTGTCGGTTACTTGAGCACGATAATATTTTATGCGGTCGTTCCTCGTAACAAGCAACAATCAATCTCACAGCTGCTAGGAAAAGTGTATTTCATTGATCACGCGGTATCGCCGCCCTCTTTTTCGCTATGACTAAATGCCTCAATAACATGGCCGTCTAATTGATCACTCATCCATGCTTTGATGATCACATCGCGGGCACTTCACCGTATTACCCTTTCGGTCTTCTAAGTTCCTAAATTTCACATATTAGTCCATTCCTTCGCTCTTAAGGTTTTCTTTGGAATCCGTGGTCCTTCAAAAACATTGTACCTTAGCCTTAGAACTCGCAAACATAAGACAACATATATCACTTTCTCTCTCTCTCTAAAACAGAGTTCTCTTCCTCTCTCTCTAAAATAGAGTAACCTTAGCCAGGTTTTTTTGGTTTTTTTTTTTTGGGGGGGGGGGGGGGGGGTGGAGGGGGCTGTCACCTTTCTCCTCCACTTTCCGTCGTCTCAGCCTCCTCCACCTTTATCTGATCCAGATCTACATGCCCCTCCACCTTCATTCGATCTTGACCTGCATGTCTCCTCCACCATCCTCCGGTCCAGATCTGCTGCCTTACTTTTCCTCCACCGCCAATCCGAACGGGTCAGTTTTGAGGTTGTGGTGTTACATGTATGGGTCGACTCTCTTTCTCTGGCGAATAAGTCATCGGATTCGAGGCAGCGCTTCTGTTGACAGTGTTGAGAGACCGGAGTTTTTTTAATTTTGTTTTTGTTAGTTTTATGTGCTCCGTTTGCGGAGTGTTTATCCCTCCCCTTGTGTGGGAGTTTTGTCCTAGATTTCATCTGCGCCTTCTCATGGCTTGAACTGTGTATCCTTTTGGATTCTCTGCTTCCACGTCTTTGACGTGATCTATTTACCAACCTTGTTGTTGGTCTATTTTTGCAGTATGTGCCATTGAGCCTGCTAGTGTTGTGCTCGGGTCATGTTGGTTGGTAGCTTTGGTTCACTCCATTTTATTATATTGAAATCTGTAATGCCTTCGGGCCTTTGCGATTAGTTCAAAAAAAAAAAAAATTCATCATTATAGTTGTCCGAGGCTAGTGCCGGCTCAAGAGTTTCGGAGGCTTGAAACAGACTCTTTGAATAGGGATGGCAATTTCATCCGATCCATTTGAATCCGATCCGATCCCCGATCCGAATGGATCGGCGTTTTGGAGATCCGTTCGGGGATCGGGTAGGATATGGGGATTTTTTTTTTAAAAATTTGGGGATCGGGTAGGATGCGGGGATAGGTGTATCCCCGCCCCGAATCCGATCCGATCCCCGCCCCGCCCCCTAATCCTACCCGATCCGTCCCCGAATCCCCGTTTTTATTTATATTATTTATATATATATATATATATATATATATAATTATAATAATAATATATTTAGGGTTTGAGGTACCGAAGAAAAGTAACCTAACACTACTACCGAGTTCTCTCATTCTAAATGAATATGCTGGCATTTTTTTTTTGATATAGGATGGTGATATGATGAATTATGGAATATTGGAAATTCCCCGAATCCCCGTTTTGGATCCCCGTTCCCCGTTTGGAGCGGGGATGGAGGGGAGAAAATAATCCCCATTGGGGATCGGGGCGGGGACGGGGATGGGGGAGGGATTCGGGGATCGGGGACGGGGATAGTAGTCTCCGGCCCCGCCCCGTCCCCATTGCCAACCCTATCTTTGAATGAGGCCCTTCATAAATTTTGTGTAAAAAAATAATTCAATACAGGTCTTTATAAAAGACCATTACAAATATACTCCTATATCACTTCAAAATCTGTCATTTGAACATTATTTTTCTCGCACTTTTAGTTCCAAACGTATTAATTAAGTCTTCATAATCAAGCTAAAACTAAAATTTTAAATTTCAATTTATTTTGTTCATAACAGGTTAACGTAAAACTTATTCAAGTCTATATATATGGGGCTCACATATTTGGAGCCCCTATTTTAAACATTTTTTTCGAGATTCAAAACTTGACTCCGTTGGCTTATGCCATGAGCTGGTTCTGTCCGAGACAAAACTTGATCGTCCGCGACAAGACTTAAACCTTTACGAAGTCAAATTCTAATGTCCAGAACCTATGTGTTGACATATTCTTGTAGGTTGTGAAGAGATATGCTTCAACCATAGAGTGCACAGTATATTCCCAGTAAATAGTGGCCTAGGAGTCCAACAAGGCCCAAGAGATTGGCTGTTTTAAAAAAACAAGGCCCAAGTGATTTCTTTGTATTGTATCATCATCATAACTTTGCTCGAGACCAACATAAAAAGCTATGGAGGATTAAGATTTACAATACATACATTTATGGTAGTGTACCTCAAAATTTATAACTTTTGTTTGCAATTTCGTAACATAGGTATGAAAATTCATTACGTTTGCGGGAATCCTGGCTGTCCAATCGTGTTTTGCACGGCTCAGATGTGCTTTGATTTTTTACCGGTAAAAATAAATCAAAATTGCCGAATGCATCCGGGCCGTCCAAAACACGATCGGACGGCCAAGAGGTGCCCAACACGGCTGTGCACAACACCCCCCATTTCCCGTTTGCATATAGAGAAATTAATAATATGAGGACAAAGCTCACAACATAAAATGGAACTCAAAATTAATGTTATGAATTTATGTGTAAATGTTATGAATTTTCATATAAACTTTATTAGTCAAATATTATGAATTTTTGTACAATCTGAGAACGCATATTGTACAAAACCAAAATTGTAGCAATTCAGGGAGCATTTGGATCTTGAATCTTTTAATAAAATCAATTTTACGACTCTGAGGCAATGTAATTTGAGGATTGTCACCATAGTGGAGATTGTTGATTATTGGGATATGGCGGCCCCCATCCTCCACTGGCATCATCATCACCTTTGATAATGGAGAGAGCCAATTACAAAGTCTAATGATCCAGCCTATTTTTCCTATCTACTACAGCTACCAGAATTGAAGATTGTCTGCCCTTTTTCGGCTATAAAAGGAGACCACTTGCTCTGGATTTTGTATCTCAGTGTGAGTGAGATCAGAGAGGTTAAGTAATGTAGAGAACTCATTCCTCAAAGCTTATCTCTATTATAGTACGATTGTTCCGATTCCTTCGTGGATAGAGCCGGCTTTGAGATTTAGGGGGCCTAAAGCGATTTTTTTTCCTTCAAACTGGGCCGTCAACTCTCAATCTATCGTAGTTAAAACTTAAAACTACTTAGGAAAACAAAAAACTTTCATAAATAAGTCATTTAAAAGCATAACTACTACACAAACATATAAAATTGGCGGCCCCAAAAATTAGTCAAATTTTGGGGGCCTAAAGCGGTGGTTTTACGGGCTTTAGCCCAAAGCCGGCTCTGTTCGTGGAGTACCCGAGTTTGAAGAACCATGTAACTATCTGCATTGTGTGTGTTTGGTTTTGATTATTAGGGCATAACAAATGGTATCAGAACCAGGAGGCCGAAACAGAATATTGCACTATTTTTTGTCTCTACGTTCGATATTGCGTGTGATTTTCGAAATTGCTCAATTCAAAATCGGACCAGTCTAGATTGTTTGTCTCATTGAGACGATCATGCCGGTGTCTACCCGACGACAATTCGGCCACCACATAAGCCTTCATTGTTAATCCCATAATACCAGATGCCCACCTTAAATCGATGACTACTTGCCGATGAAGTCTTGTAGCCCAAGAGAAATAGGCTTATACCGTCATAGTCATCCTTCACCATTGTCGCCGCCCTAATAGGATTCACCGCAGCCAAAACCGCCTAGCCTATGTAGAGTTTAAACTTTAAACATAGTACTGTGAAAAACCTTAGCCAACCTAGGTTTATAGATTTGCCATGCATGTTTTGTTATCTGTACCCAATCAACCCACCAATCCAGTTCAAAAAAAAAATAAAAAATCAACCCACCAATCAATAACTAATCAATCACACAAATGAAAAAGAAACCAAACACATGAACACCATATATATAATGAATTATTATCGGCTATCTATCCCAAACTGGATGTGGCAAGTACATCAACCCCGACATTTTAACTGAACGCACAATTCTCTCTGCTCGGAATGAGGATGTGAATGCTATAAATGGTGCTGCACTAGATATTTTTCCGGGAGATGTATATACCTATCTAGCTGCAGACAAGATGTCTGAAGAGGACGGAATTGATAGCAGCATCACTAACCGTTATCCCAATGAGTATCTAAACTCATTAGATCCTGCTGGGCTACCGCTTTTAAGTTGGACTTGAAAGTGGGTTGTCCCATAATATTGTTAAGAAATATTGCACCCAAGGATGGACTATGTAACGGCACAAGGATGATGGTTGTGAGGTGCGCCTCCCGTATTATCGAAGTTAAAATTTTAACAGGTGAGAAATCCGGCAAACTAGCCTTCATCCCACGAATATCCTTATCGCCATCTACTTCGAATTTTCCTTTTCAAATGACGAGGCGTCAATTTTCAGTTCGCTTGGCATATGCTATGACTATTAACAAATCGCAAGGACAATCTGTGAAATTTGTTGGGGTCGATTTGCGTACACCTGTATTTAGTCATGGGCATCTATATGTGTCATTATCGAGGTGCACATCTTTTGATCGTATCACTGTCCTTCTCCCTGAAGAAGAAACAAATTCCACAACTAATATTGTTTACCCTGAAGTTTTATTGTAACCAGGTAAACCACTGTTTACTTCTATTGCCACGTCATTTCTTAATCAAATAACTTGGCGGACTAATTGGGTTTTTATAGGATTGGGATCAAGTAGCCTTGGAGTTCGAAAGGATCAATACAACTAAATTAAGACAGTGGCGGATTAATAAGGTAGCTCTTTATTCTTGCACATTTTCATAAGTTTTTATTCTCATACCTATATTCTAATTCGTTGTTCTCTTACGTAATTAGGTTGTAGTGAATGCTGGTAACTGGTTCATAAAAGTTGATGCGAGGACGTTTCGCACAGTTATGATGAGGAGGTTTGGAGACTTTCATCGTTACTAGGCTCTGGGAATTGACTTTTTTAGGGGTGACTTTCAATATCTTCTTTTCTTTTCTTTTTCTTTTCATGAACATGCCATGCTTTCCTATGTTTGTTAACTTTTGTACATACTTCTTTGTATAGAACATTTCTTATTTTGTTGGTGTTTTGGATGGATAATGATTTCCGTTAATTCCGAATTTATGAGGTTTTATGAGTTTGTTTTGTATGCTTCCATTTTTTTCTACTGCTACTGCAATAGTCTCTATGGGAAGGCCCAATGTTTCCAAGCGCGCTCTCTCTCTCTCTCTCTCTCTCCACCCCAATGGCAGAGTAATGCACTGTCAAGTAGCTTGCAAGGTCTACAGGATGGGTATGTTCTTCTGATTATGGCATTTACATGTAGTTTTGAATTTGATGGAGAATACATAAAGCCTTTCCCATTTGCTTTGTTTTTCATACGAGTGTTCTTTTTCAATTGTAGGAACATGTTTGCATTATGGTGGATTCAGGCGAAACAGGTATGGAGAACTTGCATGTCTACAATTGGAGAGGCGAAACAGGTGTGGACATCTATTTAGCTCATTATGGTGGATTCAGGCGATACAGGTATGGAGAACTTGCGTGTCTACAATTGTTGACAGTTAATTGGCACAATGATTCATCTCATCCTTGCCTACTTGAGTTACTGCTACTGTCTTGCTGTTGCTGCTAAAGTTGAGAATTTTATGTTTCATCTGCTGTTGCTGTTTTTGGATTCTGTCGAGGGTTATGAGGATCACCATCTTTTTGGGTTGGTGAATTCTTTTGATGCTATGCTGTTAGTGACTTCCATTGGTTACTTATACTGCTCTTTTCTATGTTGGTGGTTCCTTGAGCTGCTGTTGCTATCTGCTGTTACTGCCCTTACTTTGTTTGGTCACCTATTTCGAGAGAAGTACAATTTGCTTAAATGGCTTATAAGTCGAAGTAACCAAATTACTCTGCCACTGAACTCGACCTTCTGCTGGAATTGAGTTGCTTACTAATGTAGCATTGATTAGTTGAAATTCTATTCTAACAGCTTACTAGGTTCTAAGGTTTCAAGTTCCCAAGATTGAATTACTAGATGCGTCTAAAAATGCCAAAGGAGGGGTTATCTATTGTGATTAATGGATTCTGATATATGCTCTATTTGGAAGCAATTGTAGCTACACTTCATGAATTGGTTTCTTGACTAATAAAAGTTTAGTAGTTTTTTTTATTCTAAACAATGTTTCCCGTCAAGGGAATCCGGGAATTCTAACTGGACCTCTTTTAAATGGGAAAAGTCCATTGGCTTGGCACTTCACATCTGTTTGTATGATGTTAGCTAATAAGTTGGAACATTTAAAGGAGTTTTAGCATTTTCATTTTAAACAAATGCTCTCTCTCTCTCTCTCTCGCCAATTGGAATGTTTGATTAGCAGATCTTCTAACACATGTGAGAGAGAGTACCGTAGTTGGAGCCTCGCATCTTGGGCACACGGAGGAGGAAGAGAGGAAACTGCTGCTTTCAGCACTGAGATTTTAGTGTGGAAACTAGAATGTGGATACTATATCCTTCACAAGTACTTCTACATCTTTTTCTGTCTCTCTTTGTGCATGTTGCTCAGCAGTTCCGACAATTTTAGCAGTAGGATACGCACAGGAAAATGAATGACTGAAATGTTTATGGGGTTTGTTTAAAATTCAGAGGTAATATTTATTTTTTAGGAATTTGTTCGTGATGGTGATAAGACAATGGTTGAGTTGATGGACCTTGGGAAACAGTTGATAGGAAGGTATGATATCTATTGAATACCTGGAATGCTTTCTAATATAGCTAGCACATTGGCTGGGATTCTTGGAGTTGATGTCACTAGCATATCGTGTTAGTATTTACACTGCATAAAGTCATTTCTTCTATAGTTCCTCACGGATGAAAACTCATGACATTGTGCTACTGCACTGTTTTACGACAACATTTGGGCTTTGAATATGCATTTGAAGTTTTGTTATTGTTGTTGGGCTTCAAGGTGGTAATCCCTATTCAGTTGAGGCATGTTCAGAATCTGCTGTCTAGTAGTCGACTGCACTATTTGTAGGACTCCAGGGGCACTTCAGAATTTCTGCTACAAAGTGGACAAAGACAGAATGCAAAAGGCCTCAGTAATGAGAAAAGCATAGGTGATGCAGACCGGGTTGCGTCAACATGGATGGACAGGTTGCGTCCGCGTAGGCCTAAAAAGGCCTAAGAATCGACAAATGGGCTGTCGGTATCGATACTGCATTTGTGCTGTATCGATACCGGGGCGCTAGTTGGCGAACAGAACGTACCCGTATCGATACAGGATTCTCCCTGTATCGATACCGAGTGTCCTAAATTCGTCCGATTGGCTTACCACGATGTTTTGCTGTTATTTTCGAATTTTTCCCTTTTTGGTAATTTTCGTTTTCTATTGATTTGACTTCCTTTTTCGGAATAAGTCAATTAGGGTTTCTAGTTTCCTATATAATAAGTTGTAAGCCTAAACGGCTAGGGTTGGTTATTATTGAATTACAGAAAACGAGTTTTTACTCATATTGTGATCGTTTAAGGAGGGAGTACCTCCGGGTCGATCTTATTGTTCGTGTCTCTCTTGCACGATCGTTATCGTTTCCATAGGCTGCGCTGCATCAGTTGGTATCAGAGCACACGTTGCAATCCTGTCATGGCGGCGAGACGCGGTGTAGGACGTGCAAGAGGGGGTGGTTGAACCGCTGGTATTGACGAAATCTATGAACGAGATGATGCTGCTCGGGATGCTCGGATGGAGGAGGGTTTTGCGGAACTCAAAGCCATGTTTGGAAATATTGTCCAACGCATGGATGCTTTAGAGATCGTTGACCCAACTCGCCGTCGTCCTGTTAGACCTAATCCTCAGGAGGAGGAGGGTTTTTCGGATGATGAGGGTTCCAACCCTTTTGCTGGTCATTACCATCAACGGGGGAGGGATAGGGAGATCGTGGCTAGAACCCATGACTCTCATTCATGGGAAAAAAGTATCAAGATTGACCTACCAGAATTTCAGGGCAATCTGTCACCGGAGGAATTTCTGGACTGGCTGAACGCTATAGACGAAGTCATGGATTTCAAAGGGGTTCCTGTGGATAGGAGGGTTCCTCTTGTGGCGACAAGATTCAGGGGTAGAGCTTCTGCATGGTGGCAGCAACTGAAAATCAGTAGGAGTCGGAACGGGAAGTCCAAGATTACTGATTGGGAAAAGCTGAAGAAGAAGATGCGGGTGGAGTTCCTTCCCCATAACTATACCCGTATCATGTATCAGAGATTGCAGAATCTTCGCCAGAACACGCGTTCTGTCGACGATTACACCGAAGAGTTCTATCAACTTGTGGCCAGAAACGATTTAGCAGAGTCTACGGAGCAGCAGACTGCAAGGTATGTTGGTGGTTTACGTCAACAAATTCAAGATGAGTTAATGATGTATGATTTGTGTTCTGTTTCGGATGCCCATCAGAGAGCTTTAGTGTTAGAAAAACGGTTCAATAGAAGGTCAGCGGGTAATTGGAACAGTGCTGTGCGAACAACTGCGGGGGCTGCACCACCTGTACGTGCAGTTATTCCTCAACCCGCAGTGCCAACAACTAACAGAACGGCGACTGCTGGCTTTAAATGCTTTAAGTGTGGCGAGCCAGGTCATCGTATGTCGGACTGCAGGAAAGGAGATCGTCCTGGAAAGGCCCTGTTTGTAGAACCTGATGGGGCCATTCATGACTCACCTGAGGGTTATGATCAGGAGCCTTTGTTCGATGATGGTAGTGAGGAGATGGAGGAAATATTAGTTGAGGGGGATACAGGCCCACTGCTGGTGGTTCGAAGGGTATGTTATGCGCCCCGAGAATCTGAAGGGGAGTCGTGGTTGCGCAACAACATATTCCAGTCCACTTGCACAATTGGTGGCAAAGTTTGCCGCTATGTGATTGATTCGGGCAGTTGTGAGAACGTGGTGTCAGAAGAGGCAGTGCAAAAATTGAACTTGAAAACAGAGGCGCATCCCAATCCTTACAAATTGAGTTGGCTGAAGAAAGGTAATGAGGTAAAAGTTTCTAAGCGATGTTTAGTTTCTTTTTCAATGGCCTCTAAATATAAGGACAGTGCATGGTGTGATGTTGTGGCTATGGATGCTTGCCACTTGCTTTTGGGGCGTCCGTGGCAATATGATCGTAAGGTCGCGCATGACGGAGGGTCTAACACTTACAGTTTAATTTACGGTGGTACAAAGATCAAATTGTTACCATCGAGGGAAACAGCCCCCGCGGGGCCTAATCTATTAGCCAGAGCGCAAATGGAGGAGGAGATCGCTGAATCTGGGATTGCTTTTGTTCTGGTTGGGAAGGATATTGGGCAGGATCAATCCAAGGCTGCAGTTCCGGCTTTTATTCAGCCCCTTTTGTCGGAATTTGGGGATGTTTTTCCAGAGGAGTTACCGGAGGGATTGCCACCGCTACGTGACATTCAGCACCAAATTGATTTGGTGCCCGGTGCTAACCTGCCGAACCGGGCCCATTACCGGATGAGTCCGAAGGAACATGAGGAGTTGCGTAGACAGGTGGAAGAGTTGTTGTCCAAGGGTTTCATTCAAGAGAGTCTCAGTCCTTGTGCAGTTCCGGCTTTATTAACTCCAAAGAAGGATGGATCGTGGAGGATGTGCGTGGACAGTCGGGCTATCAATAAAATCACTGTGAGGTACCGATTTCCCATTCCTCGTTTAGATGATTTGTTGGATCAATTATCAGGGGCCAAGGTGTTCAGCAAGCTGGACTTGAGGAGTGGCTATCATCAGATTCGAATCAGACCAGGGGATGAGTGGAAGACTGCCTTTAAGACTCGTGAGGGTTTGTATGAATGGCTGGTTATGCCATTTGGTTTGTCAAATGCGCCTAGTACCTTCATGCGTGTGATGAACCAAGCGCTGCGACCGTTTATTGGTAAGTCTGTTGTAGTATATTTCAATGATATTTTGATTTATAGTGCCACGCCGGACTTACATATGCAGCATTTAAGAGAAGTTCTGGAAGTCCTACGAAGGGAGAAGCTGTTTGGGGGCCTGAAGAAGTGTGCCTTCATGACAGATTCAGTCCTATTTTTGGGGTACATTGTTTCGAAGGATGGACTTGCTGTGGATGAGTCAAAGGTGGAGGCGATCAAACAATGGCCCGGGCCACGGACTTTGTTTGACATTCGGAGCTTTCATGGGTTGGCGTCATTCTATCGCCGATTCATACCACACTTCAGCACTATTATGGCTCCGATCACAGAGTGTATGAAAGGCGGAAGTTTTACATGGACAGACGAGGCAACAATGGCTTTTAGAGAGATCAAGTTGAAGCTAACTAGTGCTCCAGTGCTAATCCTTCCAGATTTTTCGCAGCCATTTGAGTTACATTGTGATGCCTCGAAGGTGGGAATTGGGGCTGTTCTTAGTCAGAATTCGAAGCCGGTTGCTTACTTCAGTGAAAAGCTCAATGGGGGAAAAGTGAATTACAGCACGTATGATGTGGAGTTCTATGCAGTTGTGCGGGCCTTGCACCATTGGTACCACTACCTCATTCACAGTGACTTTGTGCTGTATTCTGATCATGAGGCGCTAAAACATCTGAATAGTCAGGACAAGCTATCCCATCGACATGCTAAGTGGGCTGCTTATGTCCAGCAGTTCACCTTTGTGATTAAGCACAAGGCAGGGACGTTGAATCGAGTTGCTGATGCCCTCAGCCGTCGTTCTTCCTTGCTGACTCTCATGCGTACTGAGGTACTTGGTTTCGATTCTTTTCGTGAACTATTGGCTGTGGATCCCTTTTTCTCGCATGTGTTGGATGTTATTTCAAAGGGTGAACCGAGTGTGTTTCACCTTCATGATGGCTTTCTATTCAAGGGTAATGCATTATGTGTTCCAGAGTCGAGTCTGCGGCTCAAAATTATTACTGACTTGCATAATGGGGGACATGTGGGTCGTGATAAGACCTTTGCTTTGGTGGCTGCATCATATTTTTGGCCTACTTTGAGGCGGGATGTTTATCGGTTCGTGGGAGCTTGTCATATCTGTTGTGTTTCTAAGGGTGGGGCCACTAATGCAGGACTTTATATGCCTCTGCCTATTCTTACACAACCATGGGCGGATGTGAGTATGGATTTTGTCCTTGGTCTTCCTCGTACCCAGCGAGGCAAGGATTCTATTTATGTGGTGGTGGACAGGTTCTCGAAGATGGCTCACTTTATTCCTTGCACGAAGACCACCGATGCTGTTAAGGTAGCACAGTTGTATTTTGACAGTGTTTATCGTTTACATGGGTTGCCTGTATCTATTGTTTCAGACAGGGACACACGTTTCTTGAGCCACTTTTGGCGTTGTTTATGGAGGTTGGCCAACACACAGCTCGATTTTAGTACTTCATATCATCCACAGACTGATGGCCAAACAGAGGTGGTCAATCGTTCTTTGGGCAACATGCTGCGCAGTTTGGTGGGTGAACAACTCGGGTCATGGGATCTGAAACTGGCCCAGGTTGAGTTCGCATACAATCATTCGGTGAATCGGAGTACGGGTCATTCTCCATTTCAGATTGTCTATGGGTGCAATCCGCGGTCCCCTGTCGATCTCGCTCCGGTGCCTGATTTGAAGCGTGTGCATTGGAAGGCCCAAGACTTTATGACACATTTAAAGGAAGTACATGAGGCTACCCGGAAGCAGTTGGAGGTCTCTACCTCCAAGTATAAGGAAGCAGCTGACAAGAAGCGTCGTTTGGTGGAATTTGAGGTGGGTGATTTTGTATATGCCGTGCTGACCAAGGATCGCTTTCCGGAAGGGGAATACAACAAGCTTAAGGCCAGGAAGATTGGGCCTTTGGAGGTCCTTGAGAAGATCAATCCAAATGCGTACCGTTTAAATCTGCCTAGCCACGTGCGTACATCGGATGTGTTCAACGTCAAGCATCTGATTCCGTTTGTGGGCGATAGTTCATCTTCTGATGATTGCAATTCGAGGGCGAATTCTTTTCAAGCAGGGGAGGATGATGCAGACCGGGTTGCGTCAACATGGATGGACAGGTTGCGTCCGCGTAGGCCTAAAAAGGCCTAAGAATCGACAAATGGGCTGTCGGTATCGATACTGCATTTGTGCTGTATCGATACCGGGGCGCTAGTTGGCGAACAGAACGTACCCGTATCGATACAGGATTCTCCCTGTATCGATACCGAGTGTCCTAAATTCGTCCGATTGGCTTACCACGATGTTTTGCTGTTATTTTCGAATTTTTCCCTTTTTGGTAATTTTCGTTTTCTATTGATTTGACTTCCTTTTTCGGAATAAGTCAATTAGGGTTTCTAGTTTCCTATATAATAAGTTGTAAGCCTAAACGGCTAGGGTTGGTTATTATTGAATTACAGAAAACGAGTTTTTACTCATATTGTGATCGTTTAAGGAGGGAGTACCTCCGGGTCGATCTTATTGTTCGTGTCTCTCTTGCACGATCGTTATCGTTTCCATAGGCTGCGCTGCATCAATAGGTCCATTAATAAGAGCAGTTTGGAGCATGGAAATTTGAATAAAAATGGCAAGAGATCAGCTTAGTTATACATTTATCAGTAAAATCTTCATGCAAACATCCGTGCATAATATAATTGTTCAGTGTGTAATGGCAAATTATAGCACTCAATCTATGGAATACTTAAAGTACCAGCATTATTAGGTGTACTAAAGCCAATGGGCCCAACAGAAGTGGAAGGGTGAGGAACTGGAGATGGATTAGCCATCCATTCAGCAAGAGATGTTGGCAGGGGAGTTGGTGCTGGCTGGAATGGCTGAAAAAAAAAAAACACGCATTAACTTAAACTTCTAGACTGAAAAATTAAAACATCATTACGAATTGTAGTAACACCTTTCTATTTCCGCTTACACGATGAGCACCCAGAAGAGGAAAACCCCCAGCTTTAGGAACAGCACCCGTTAGCGGGTGAGTTACCGATGATGGGGCACGAGCACCATTTAGCCCAAACACTTGGTTTTTTTTTTTAAATTAGAGTTTGAGACCATTTTTTTATTGTTTGTTATTTCTTCCAAGGTTAATGCAGCTCTAATATTCACAAAATTGCGTCTTTTTGACATCGAATTGTTATTTCTTCCAAGGTTAGTGCAGCTCTAATATTTTTAGGGAGCACGCCAATTGTTTGAGTGCACGCTAATTATTCGAGGCGTGCCTTCAGGCACGGGTATCCGCTAGTATATATATATGTGGAAAACCTCTAATAGAGAAAAAACCACATAAAGGAATCAAAACATTAAACTCAATATGTCATTAAAAAGCAATCTTATTAAAAGCAATCTTACCTATGAGTAGAATCCTCACAATCGAGCATAAGATCTATTTGTCGAATCCACGTCCACCACACCTAGTACTTTGACCGCCGTTGCAATGAATCCGCAAACCTTATGTTTGCCTACTGGAAATCTACTGAAGGACTTGTAGTTGTTGATCAAATAACTCTTGGAGATCTATATATTAACGCTGAATGATGCAAAGATCGTATCTGTACTCAAAGCACAATCGAAAAAACACTCTCCAATAATCCTAGACATGTTTCTAGGTCTTTTTTGCCATTGAGAGAGTGGGAACAACGCCTTTGTTAGTCCTAACCTAGTCAAAATTGCTTGAGTGGAATTTCCTCCTTCCAAAACTTTCAGGAAAACCAAGTAAAGTTAGAGAGAGAGTCTTCAGCGTCCAAGAGAAGCAACCAACACAACAGCTGTTTGGGTAGGGGAGGGGGCTTTCGCCTCCTCCTCCCGCCGCCCTCCCTTTGCTAGTTAGTCGAATAATCTCCTCCCCCACCTCCTGCCACTATGATCAGCCGTCCGATTGGTGCATCTGGGGTCTCAATCTGCCCGTGTCTATTGCCAATAAGACATGCATGGCTAGCTTTCGTTCAATTGATGTATCTGGGTCTCAATCTGCCTGTTTCTATTGTCAATTGAACATGTTTTGGCTTGAATATCTTCCGTTTGCTGCTGCCCGCCGCCTTTGCCCCGCGTTGTGAACCCTGAAGGTGGGACGGTCCATAGAGTGTTGTCGTTGAGCTTGGCCAGTCTATTTAGAGTTGCGTGGTTGCTAGGCCGGTCCATTTAGAGTTGTATTTGAAGCTTGTCTGAGCTTGCCCCTGATAATGCTTGTCCGAGCCCGCCTTCATTTACGCTTGTCCAAGCCCGTCTGGTTGTGGTTGCAGTTGAGGCCGGTCCATAGTGCTGTGTTGCAGCTTGTCTGAAGCCTGCCCTCGTTGATGCTTGTCCGAAGTCCATTTCCTCGTTGCCGTAGGGCCGGTCCATAAAGCTGTGGGAATGTGCCAGGCTGGTCCGTAGAGCTTTGCATGCCGCTTGTCCAAGCCCGCCCCAGTTATTGCTCGTCCGTGGGTTTTTCTTTTGGTTTGTGCTGGGTTTTCTTTGCAGGTATTGGAGGCTCCTTCCGGTGCTGCAGTGGTGGAGTTGGATGCTTGTGTTGTAACGACCCGGATTTTCGGCCTATATTTTTTTTCGGATAAAATTATGTTATTAAAATTCTACTAAAGTTTATCTTTATTTTATTTTATTATTATTAGACTAATATCTTAATTGTTTTAAATCCTCATGTTTTTTCCTAAATTATATTATTACACTCACGCATATGAGCATATACATATACTGACATATACATCTCCTTCCCTCCTAACTAAATCTAGTCCAATTCCCCTAACTAAACCCTCCTATCATTCCATCAACCCATCATTCAAACCATCACAAATGTTTAACCATTTTTGGTCTTTCTTTTCCCTAGCCAATTAGATCTTTACACACCCCCAAATTACTTTCTCTTAACCCTTGAATAATAAGCCATACTCACACACTCCATTAACCACTAGATTTTGGCCTAACCAATAAATCCCATTCCCATTTCCATTTTTCAGCAGAGAGAGAAGCCATTCCCCATTCATTTTCGGGTAGCCCATGTACCCTTCATAAAACTCCATTTTTCTCCATGAAAGTTTTAGGCTTAGGTTTCTTCATGAAAGTTTTAGATCACTTCGAGAGCTAAGTTTTAGACACAAGAATCGTCCAAAACGGTTGAAGTTTGACTGCGCTATTGCTGTCCGAAGTTCAGTGCGAATTTGCGACTTTCTCCTAGAATTTTTTTCGAAACCAAGCTTATTCTTCCGGACCAAAGGTAGATTACTCTAGACCTTTTAATTCCTAAGTATACTACATGTATCATATACTTGATTTATGTGTTTGGTGTTTGATTGATGCTTGGAACTTGCTTATAACTTCTTAAGTGTTGAAACTGTCTTGGTGCAGGTTAGATCAGTCAACTTCAGAAACTCATATAAAATACTACCAACCTCTTATGGGGTTGATTCTTATGTCAAATTGTAGATACACTTCTTATCTTTAAATGGACGCTGGAATCTCTTAAATCGGACTTATAGAACTCTAGAAAAACTTATTTTAGTAAATGATGGCAAATCTGGACGGTCTAGATTCAAAGACGTTTTTGTATATCTTAAACTCATTTTTATGAAATATGTTCTATATAACAAATGTTGATAACATCCTATTCTATTATCCTGTTAAATATCATAAATTTAGGAGCTGTTTTATATGCTTTTGAAATATATTTCTTAATAACAAAATCTGTCAGACTTGGGTAAAAATTGAAGTTCTAACAATTTATTGGAAGACTTAAACATTTTATTTTTCAAATCTGTTTTTACTGGAAGTTAGACGAGGTGTTGTGAACACGTATGAATTTTTATAGCTCTTCAATCCATATCCTTAAACCCTAAACGATCAAGTTTTCATATAGTGTCAAAACTAGACAGATTTTGTTCAAAGCCGTTTTGGGTTAGCATAACTTCTGTTTTTGAAAATGTGTTCTGCAACATAAATGTTCCTAACACCCTAAATAATTTGGCCATAGAATTTCATAGTAATTGGATTTTTACTGATAGATGATTTTGGCTAAACACTAAAGTGAATGAAATATGTACTTTTCGGTAAATAAGGAGCTAAGCCTTAAAACTCATATTTCTAGATTAATTCAATATTATCGTATGAGTTAACACATAATGATTGTTCATAGTTGTGATTAAACTGTGATGATATTATGAATTGTTATTTATCATTTCAAGTTATGACTTTGTTGATTGAGCGGTAATGTTACCGAGAACATAGAAATCACGTTAGGTTCATTGAATTAGTTGCGGATTTGGAGGGATCACCTAGATGTTTATGTTAATGAAAATTTAAATAAGGATAATGGATGGTTATTGATGAGGTCTGGGGAGGTCATCCCGCAGAGTCTTAGTTTTATGATTGGTGGTCAACCAAAGATAATGGAATTGAAGAATTATGCGGTATTGGATATACCTATGTGTTGTATGTACATCCTGAGGCAATGTGTTGTATGTACAACCTCACATGCTGCATGCACGTCTCAAGGATTTGTGCTGAATGTACATCCTTTTGCGCTGTATGTGCATCTTGAAGAATGCGTTGTATGTACATTCTCAAGGGGGGAAGTGAATCTTGAAATGATGGAAAGCTGAATGTTGTGTTGATTTGGAGATTGATCCATGAGATGGTTAGAATTCAAAGCTGAATGCTGTGTTGATTTGGAGATTGATCCATGAGATGGTTAGAATTCAAAACTTGTGAGATATGAAAATAGAACTCCGTGATAATTAGGGAAACAAAAATGTATCGATCCTAATAGGACAATAATTTGGAAAGAAAGTTGAACAATGAGATGGGTAGAGTGTTGGGATTAATTGAGAGTATGATTGCTCGAGGTAATTTTCACTGTGTTGAAGATTATTCATTGAATCAATTTATTTGATCCTTAATGTTGTACTGCCTTTATATGTCAAATTGTGTATTACTTGTAATGTAAGGGTTAACGGGTAAGAGTATATCTGCTGAGCGTCATTCGCTCATGGTATTCGTGTACCCTGGCTTTTCATGCCAGGTATTGAAGATGGAATTGAAAGACAAGATGAAGATAAGGGTAGAGCCCACTGGAGGACAAAAGATGTCAAGCCCTAGATTCCGTACTAGTTACTGCCCTGTTCCTTTTTTGAAATTAGATTTCAAGTTGTAATCTTGCTTAGTAATTAAACCTATTTTGTCAAGTTGGTGAAATCAAACTTTTCTTCCGCTGTTATTTCAGAAATTGACTTGTTATTTAATGGAATCATTCTAGAAAATATTTTAGTAACGTGTCCGAAAATCGGGGCATTACATGTGTTTTGTTTTTTGTTTAGTTTCACTGTGTTTTGTTTGTGTAGGGCCTGTAGGCTAGATGTGATAGCTTTGCAGGTCTCCCTGCGTTCTGATCAGTTGCATCATTTAGGTCTATGTGTACCGGCATTGCACAGTTATTCATAATACTTTTCTTCCTATTCTCCAATCCAAAAAAAAAAAACTTTCAGGAATTGAACCAATAAAGACTTGATTAACAACCTCGCACCCATTGGAAGGTAAAAATAACATTTGAGATTCATTACAACCCTAAAATCTTAGGGTGCTCTATGAAAATGCCTAAACCACTAAAACCCTATAATAGGAAAGTGCACTCTAAACCTAAACCCTAGGGCACCCCTATGACTAGGATACCCTACAACTAGGGTACCCTATGAAAGTGCCTAAAATCATAGGGTACTCTATGAAAGTGCTTAAACCACTAAAACCCTATAATAGGAAAGTGCACCATAAACCTAAACTCCAAAAATAGTGACTTACCTTAGTGGTAATTAAAAAAAATGACTTACCTTAGTGGTAATTAGACATCTCTTTTCTAGACCTAGAGGTAATAATCCTTAAAATAAATCTTCAATAACATGATACAGGAAAATGTGGGTTTTATTAATGAAATTGCCAACATAAAAGAGTTAAACTTTTTGAAGCTCTGAACACACCTTTGTTTTTAACCATCCCGTGCACACGTATATACACATATGTATTGTACAATTGTAGACATAGGTATTCTCTTTTTGAAAAAGGTCAAGAATTTCATGACAACGCCATCCAGCAACGATTACATCAAGAGACAGGAATGAAACCAAAACTACTAACAACTGAAATGGCATAGCTATTCTCATTTGTGCTCGGATCATGTATTCTAAAATTTTGTTCGTAGACTTTCCCATTCAAATATATTTTGATTGTCACTGCCAAAATTGTATGAATACAAGATTAGTTTAAAGTCCTACAGGTTTGCTACTGTGAAAACAGCAAAAAGACTAAATACGTACTACAATTAGCAATAATAGTTTTATTTATGTAAAAATTAGCTAAATTATGTGTTCTGTCAATCCAAATTCTAATCACGAGTTTACCTAAAACAAATAGGGAATAATTAACGGAAAAATTAGAAATTTTCTTAATCACGAAACATGGAATTTAATTAAGCCATTCCCAAGCCCACAAAGAAGCTTCTTCATGAATGATATTATGAAGAAATATCTTGCCTTGCCCAGAAAATATGACTTAAAAAAAAAAATCTTGCCTAGATATATAATATGAATTTAGCAAAAAAGAACAGTAGTTGGAAAGTTGGCATATTTCTATTCGCTCAACAATTTGCAAGGAGTATCCTGTCTTCCTTTACAATACAATAAAATAATGGGAAAATGACCAATAAATGGTTTTTAAAACTAATAATACCAATTACATGGTAAGGTTTTTCAAAATGACCGAATACATGACAAGGAAAAAAATAATTCCACATACATGGTACCAACAAATTACAGGTCCAAAATACCCTTCTCATTTTTTAAGCTTAGCACACACACCTCCTTCCCATTGTTCCTGGAAATATTAGTTGCCCAGAGTTGCACCGTGCATGTAACAACATTGCACTGTGAATGAAAAACCTTTGCACCTTCCAATAAAAGAATTGCACTCATGTTAGTTCAACTTGTCTTGCCAGTGTGAAATCAAATCAAATCGTTTTGGACAGGCCATCTCAAAATTGCACCGTGCATGCAACAACCTTGCACTGTAAATAAAAACCATTGCACCTTTCAATAAAAGAATTGCACTCGCCTTGAAAGTAAATTGTGCACCTTACGTGGAACAAAATGGCACCATTTGACAATAATATTGCACCGGAACAAGGACTATTAGGTTGCCAATGTTCTTTCTCAACCCACTTTTTGTATTAGGAAAGCAATATTTGCTCCTTGTATTAACAAATTGTGCATCTTACGTGTAAAAAAATGGCACACTTTGACAATAATATTGCACCTGAATAAGGACCACTGGGTTGCCAATGTTTTGTCTCAATTCCACTTTTTGTATTAGGAAAACAACACTTGTTCGTTGAATTAACAAATTGTGCACCTTACGTGAAACAAAAGGACACTTTTTGACAATAATATTACACCGGAATAAGGACCATTGGGTTGCCAATGTTCTTTCTCAATCCCACTTTTTGTATTAGGAAAGCAACACTTGTTCCTTGTATTAACAAATTGTGCACCTTACGTGAAACAAAATGACACTTTTTGACAATAATATTGCACCGGAATAAGGACCATTGGGTTGCCAATGTTCTTTCTCAATCCCACTTTTTGTATTAGGAAAGCAACATTTGCTCCTTGTATTAACAAATTGTGCACCTTACGTGTAAAAAAATGGCACCCTTTGACAATAATATTGCACCTGAATAAGGACCACTGGGTTGCCAATGTTTTGTCTCAATTCCACTTTTTGTATTAGGAAAACAACACTTGTTCGTTGTATTAACAAATTGTGCACCTTACGTGAAACAAAAGGACACTTTTTGACAATAATATTACACCGGAATAAGGACCATTGGGTTGCCAATGTTCTTTCTCAATCCCACTTTTTGTATTAGGAAAGCAACACTTGTTCCTTGTATTAACAAATTGTGCACCTTACGTGAAACAAAATGACACTTTTTGACAATAATATTGCACCGGAATAAGGACCATTGGGTTGCCAATGTTCTTTCTCAATCCCACTTTTTGTATTAGGAAAGCAACATTTGCTCCTTGTATTAACAAATTGTGCACCTTACGTGTGAAAAAATGGCACCCTTTGACAATAATATTGCACCTGAATAAGGACCACTGGGTTGCCAATGTTTTGTCTCAATTCCACTTTTTGTATTAGGAAAACAACACTTGCTCCTTGTATTAACAAATTGTGCACCTTACGTGAAACAAAAGGACACTTTTTGACAATAATATTGCACCGGAATAAGGACCATTGGGTTGCCAATGTTCTTTCTCAATCCCACTTTTTGTATCAAGAAAACAACATTTGCTCCTTGTATTAACAAATTGTGCACCTTACCTGTAAAAAAATGGCACCATTTGACAACAATATAGCACTTGAACTCCTTAGCTTCATAGAAATAAGAAAACCACACAGTAGAAGCAGATGGAGATCAATAGCAGTAGCAACAACAATATCACAGACAAAGGAATATAAGCAGCAACATCACAGGTAGCAACAACAAAGATATTGACAGCATATAATTTCATTTTTGTGTCCACATAGTAACTCAAATAGAAATACAAATGCTATAAAATCAACGCGAGATGTCAAAAACCAAGCTTGTACCTTTGGACGACAGAAACATCAAATAAATGTCTTTAAACCGGGGGAAGAAAATAAAGGAAGAGAGACACCCAAGTGCCAAAATTGTAAACAAACCCATACATGCATATTTTTTTTTCTTTTTAACTCCATTGACCAACGCACATCTCAACCAATCCTGTCACCATCCCAATTGAGCCAAATAGTTGATGGCAGAGGTTTCGAACATGACTCCTAGGGAGTTCCCTTTGATTTTCCAGGACCACCCCCAATCTCTGCCTGGGGTTTCTTATATACCCGTACATGAGAGGGAAAGAGAGAGAAGACCTTGGATTGGATGACGATTTGATTGCGTTCTCAATCATTGCAGTAGATGGTGCGGTGACCGGGGGCCTGAGGCTATATAGGACGACCGAGAGTAATGGTGCGAGTAGGGGCTCCGTCGGATCTAGATTGCGGTACCCTTTCCCATTTGTTCATCTTCTCTGCAATTCGTTCGATCTCCAGACCGAACAACCCAACAACCACCCAATCCCATCGTAGATTTGACTGTAGAGAATATTCCGATCCTCCTCCTCCTCCTTCTTCTTCGTTTTCCTCTTGTCGCCTATTTCAAAAATCCCAACTACTGTACATACATGGGGATGAAGAGAGAGAGAGAGAGAGATGATGGGTATTGTGGGTAGTAGAAGTCTAAAATACCATGTATGTGGAATTTTTTTTTTGCTCGTCATGTTTTGGTCATTTGCCAAACCATGCCCATGTTTTTGGCATAATTTTCCCTAAGCACCATGTTTTGGTCATTTACCCTAAAATAATAGTCGGATCACAAGTAAATATCTTGGTCACTTACCAAAACTAAATATCTTGGGTAGAGGTATGTGATATTTGTATCTGGATTCAACCATCTGCAAGAGAATAATATCTGTTGGTAATTTTTTTATTTTTTATTTTTGGACCACAACTATATACTTGTGCTTTAAAATATGTGATGGCAATGAGTTAATAAAAAAAAATGCTGCAATAAACACTCAATTTACAAGTGTACCATATAAACTCAGTTGCATAGCCACGAATTCATAGCATTTTTCAACTTGGATATTTATGAAGTTAATCTTAAATTCTCAACTATTGCATAGCATTTGGACATAAATTCATAACATTAGATACAGATTCATAACATTTATATTTTATGAGTTTTTGTATTCATATTATGCAGTTTTAGTAGTATTCGGGGGTGCTGGAAATAACCCTGAAAATTGCCCAAAACGATGTCGTTTTGGGCGTTAAGAGGGACAACAAAAAAATCACTCAAAACTACGTCGTTTTGAGTCCTAGGAACATAAGAGAGAAGGCTTTTTTGGAAACTTAATTCCCACTAGGTCAAGGGTTGAAACTTAATTACCACTAGGTTAAGTTTTTTTTTTTTTTTTGAAAACCGAAACAACCACGTGCATTATTCCTAGGTCATTTTTTTTCGGGGTTTAGGCACTTAGGGTATCATACGATTTCATAGGGTTTTAGAAGTTTAGGCACTTTCATGGGATTTTGGGGGTTTAGGCACTTTCATATAGGCACTTTCATACAGTTTGGGGGTTTAGGCATTTTCATACAGTTTTAGAAATCTAGGCACTTTCATACAGTTTGGGAGTTTAGGAACTTTGGGCTTAGGGTTGAGACACTTTAAATTTAGGCACTTTGAAAAAAAAAGAAAAAAACCAACTTGACCCGGTGGGAATTATTTTCTCAAAAGTGGACTTAGTGGTAATCGCCCAAAACGATGTCGTTTTGGGCGATTTCCAGGGTGATTTCTAGCACCCAGGATCCATTTTAGTAAATGTTAGAAATTTCTATGCAAATCTTATGGTTTTTTTTTTTATACTAAATCAAGTTACGAATTTTGGTACAAAGTGATAAAAGAACGTATTCTTCTGAATAGAGGTGTGTACTATAACACTTCCCAGTAGAGAATAAGTTATTTCCGTCGGCAGTGGAAATAAATGTTTCCTCCAAATCAATCACAGTGGTCCGCGTGATTGTGTACTATTACAATGAACTGTGGTAATTAATTTGGAGGAAACATTTATTTCTGCCGGCAGTGGAAAAAATGTTCTCTCTTCCCGGTAATCAAAACTGAAGTACTTTCTATAACTGTGAACAAAATTACCACATCACATAAACATTTTTGTTTTCGAGTGTGTGAGATTGACCTTCCTCAGCATCTTGATTTGAAAATTTGTTATGAGATTCCTTCTGGTGTCGACAATTCCTTGTAGATTCTGAGGAGATACATACTAGAGTCCGCCGTCTTGTTAGATATTTCAAAATAATAAATGGCCTGGGTTTTAGACTTTTAGTTTGGAATTTTTTTGAAAAGATATTGAGAGAGATTTATGTGAAATGTTGCAACACTTTTTCACATAAGTTGTGACTTATTGAAATAGTTAAAACACTCATTAGAATAAGATGTGATAATTTGGGAAGAGATGTGATTGTTAGGAATAGATATGAAACAAGGGGTGCCTCCAAGAGACATAACCCTTCCAAATTAAATTAATGTCTTCTAGAGACATGGTTTTTCACGAAATGGGTGCCTAGAAAGAGTCACGAATTTTCATAGGTTCTTCCTCATTAGTGTCTTTAAAAGACATGACTATACCTAATGTGCGTTTATTAAAGACACAACCCTTAACAAAAAGGTGCCTATAATATATAGATACACCCTTTGTAAAGTCATTCATTACACCAAAAAAATTCCATACTCTATTCGTAGAATTGTAGGCATACTAATATTCTGTTATTTTGCAGAGATAGAATATCCGTTCTTGGTTCTTTTATGTTTACGTAGTGGATATATTCTGTCTTCGTTTATGCAAACATAGACAGAAATGACCTAGAGTTCTGTTTCATTTTATCTTGAAGATGGATTTGCTGTAATCTTGTGCACACCATCTACTAGGCGCAAATACTGTTTTTAGGAAAGCGTTGTTATTACGGGCCTCAAATTATTTTTGCATTCCATAATTCAGAAGAGACGACTCCATCAATACATTTTGAAAACCAGATTTCCAACACATCTCTCACGATCATTTCGACTTCCACAACGAATTGGTTCTATGTAAGTCAACAACTTTCCCGTCTTTGTTTTCAAATGAGAATAGTACCAAAAACTCCACTCATTAGTCTCTCTCTCTCCCCCCCTTTTTTTTTTTTTTTAATTCTAAATTTTAAATTTTGAACCCCCAAATCGTATGAAAGTGTCTAAACCAAAATCCTAGGGTACTCTATGAAAATACCTAAACCATTAAAACCCTATAATAGGAAAGTGCACCATAAACCTAAACCCTCGGGTATCCTATGAAAATGCCTAAATCTTAGGGTACCCTTTAAAAGTGCCTAAACCTAAACCCTAGGGTAACCTATGAAAGTGCCTAAAATCTTAGGGTACCATATGAAAGTGCTAAATTCTAAATTGTAAATGTACGGTCTAAATTCTAAAATGTACATTCTAAATGTATGATCTAAATTCTAAATGTACAATCTAAATTCTAAAATGTACATTTTAAATGTACGTCTAAATTCTAAATGTACAGTCTAAATTCTAAATGTACGGTTTAAATTCTAAATGTACAGTCTAAATTCTTTTGTATAGTGTAAATTTAGGGTACCCTAAACTTTAGGGTACCCTATGAAAGTGCATAAAATACTAGGGTACCCTATGAAAGTGTCTAAACCACTAAAACACTATAACATGAAAGTACATCCTAAATTTAAACCCCAGAAAAAGAGTGATTGACCTTAATGGTAATTAAAAAAAGTGATTGACCTTAATGGTAATAAATATTTATTTTGTGACCTTAATGGTAATAAATATTTATTTTGTGACCTTAATGGTAATAAACTCTATATGTATCTAATTTTTGTTCTACGTATCAAGTAATTTTCAGGTACAAGTCATATAAGTTTCTCTAAATAAGGAGAAAGTTTTGGGTACGAGTAGGGTAGCTCCACGTGGTGCCCAACACCATATCCGAGCCGTCCGAACATGTTTTGGACGGCCCAGATTTGTGGGTGACATTTTTGTTAATTTTGGGGCCAAATTTACCCCCACAAATTTGGGCCATCCAAAACATGTTTGGACGGCTCGGATGTGGTGCCGGGCACCACGTGGATCTACCCTACCCCGTACCCAAAATTTTCTCCTAAGAGAATCTCTAGTCACGATGATGCGGTTGAAAATCACTTTGTACAAAGATACATAAAAAATAATCAAGGAATAACAGGTTAAGAATTTCTCTGCATACTGTATGATTTTTCATAATCAGGTTATGAATTTTGGTACAAATTGCTACGGTTTCAAAGAAACAATTTTGAAATCAGTATTCCTCGAAATAGAGGTGAGTATTAGTTCTCAACTGTAGCTCTCCATCTCTCTCTCAAAACTCTCTCGACCTTCTCTCAAAGAAAAAAGCCGACTAGGCCAGGTTCAGTTTGGGGGGAGGTGGTTGCTAGGATTTTCGAACAATGTGTTTAATCCCACAACACCCCTACGGATCTTGGGAACAATGAATCACAGAATGAAAAAAGCAAACAGTTGTGCGTAATGAAAAATGGAAAGAAAAATACGAGACATGAGATATACAGGGAAAACCACAATGCGAGGAAAAGCCATAGGAGTCACACTTGTTAGGACCATAGGCCACGGTCTGTTTGTATTGGCAAATTCCACGACAAAACACACATTTATTTGTATCCCTATTTATCGAGTTGTATTTTATTTTTCCTTTTATTTTTAGAATGTCTGTTTAGGAAGTGGAAGGAAATCAAGAGGTCATGTAATGCGCGGCCGTGATTGTGTAGTTAAAATGCAAGGGCAATATTCGGAAAGGCTTGGACGGTGATATGGGTCCTCATCACAATGGAAAGATTTTATTTCTATAGAAGATATTTTCCTCAACATGAAAAGACTTTCTACCACGCATTATAAGGAAATCAAGAGTTGCAATATATTTCGTGCATACATCAGCTCTATAAGGAAAGGGAATCACAGAGAGAGAAAAGGGAAACGTTTTTCAATTGGTGGGTGAAATGTATGATGGAGATGAAGTAAAAAGTCCATTTTGGATGATAGCATGATCAAGCTATAAGCAGCAAGTTTGCACGTGGATTATGGTTGATAAAATCCAATTGGCTAGTTCATTGGGTACATTGTGAGTGGTGATCCTAAAAGGAAGTTTTACCCATTCCATTTAATTTGATCATGAATAAGTTCCTGGGATGATCAGGATGATTGAAGACATTTAGAGTCGTCTCTCTCTTGCGGCAAAACTTAGAAAAATACTTAGAGAGCTTTTAGCTTATCTCTTGGAGAAGAACATATGATCCGTTGATCGTCGAGCTTTCAGAATAACTCCAAGAGTTATTTTCAATCTTTGATTCTACAACTTGAATCGTTCTTCCGGTGGATTCTGGAAGTATCTTGGAGGACTTGAGGATTCAAGGCAGCGACAATCAACCACTTGGTGCGGTGTACGTGGATTCGGCAAAACAGTCTTTGGTTAGTCGGTGAGGATTCACGATTATGTTAGTTAAGATTGTTTTGTAACTGCACAATGATAATTTTTAGTGCGTTGATTTCCTCCCGTGGTTTTTACCCTTTTTAAGGGGTTTTCCACGTATATCCTTGTGTTCACTGTTTGTCGCTTTTCGATTCCTTTTAGTTAGCTTACTTCATTATTCGTATCGCTAAATAGGATTTTTCATTTGGTATCAAAGCGGGTCGCTCATTATATTAGGAATTTTTTTCTAGAGCGGATCCTTAGTAACAATGAACACAAACATGACTCATTTATCTAGTCGTATACCAATTTTGGATAGTGAAATTTTTTATTACTGGAAATCTAGAATAAAAACTGTTATGAGATCTGTGGATGAGGAAATTTGGAACTCTTGCGTTAGAGGTTATAGCTATCCCATGAAAACAATAGAGGATAAACAAGTTCCGAAACTTACTTCAGAACTATCGGTTGCGGAAAAGGTTGCACTTCAAGCCAATAATCGTGCTTTAGACATATTATTTAATGTTTTGATGTTAATGAACACCGTAAGATAGCTAATAGCGAAATTGCAAAAGAATCTTGGGATAGTTTAGTAACTTGTCATGAAGGAACAGACGCTGTTAAACAATCAAAATTACAAAGGCTCACTACTGAATTTGAAGTGATTAGAATGCAAGAGGAGGAGACTTTTTTTTTGAACGGTAAACAACTTTATTAATCTTTGAAGAAAACAAAGATTAAAAGGGAATGAAGAGGAGCAACAACAAGACTAGATGAAACAAAGCTCACTAGACAGCCCCACAACAAACCCAGAAAAAAGAAAAAAACGAAGTTAGCAAGCTGCCAACTTAAGAGGAAACAAAAAGCAACAAAACTTCTAGCTCAGGACAAATCCAGAAGCACAAACAAAACCAAACATCTATACCACCTTAACCGAACTCCTTTGATAAATACCAAAGCACTAAAGCCCAAATAAACATAGCCACTGTCCTCTCCATCTGATTCAAGCTAAGCCACAAAGCATCCCTCCTATGGATTTGACCCGAACACCAAAACCAAACACCTTTGAGAAATACCAAAAACAAAACTGCTAACCCTCAGATTCGTGCTAACCTTTTCTTAAGCGTATCCTTCAGATTCATGCTAACCTTTTCTTGAGTGTCTGACCAAGAAACAAATCTGCCAAGTAACGGCAAAACCAAGAGATCCAATTCCTCAATGCAAAGCTTGAAAACACGCATGCCTCAATCACTGATGGAGCAACCTTGAAAACATTAAGGACTCCACCCAAACACCAAGGGCATCAACTCCCACATCTTCACAGACTATCTCTAGCTATAAAAGATATGAAATCCAAATGCATAGCAAAAATCCAAATGCACACCAACCACTTCTAACAAAAGAATCCAATTTTGATTCTTGCAAAGAAATCAAATTAGATTCTAGCAAAAAAGGACATCTAAAATCTGACCCTGAGAATCTATATAAGTTTCCCCCAATTCCTTTAATCCCAGACCCCAAATGAACCAAGATAGAAACTGCATTTTGTTGGGATAACATACCTTACATTGTTGCAACCTCATTTATGGCCATCATTTTGCTCATCACCTCATCATCATCACCCATAAAATCCTCACCCAAAATCTTGGAGACTATCCTGGAAGCCTCTTCCTCATTTAGGATAATACGATTCCTGTTTTTTTTATCCCATTTGTGGATACAGAGAGAGCAACAGCAGCAATCGCAGATCTGAAGATTACATTTTTATTCTTCTTCCTTCCACCTTTTTTGGGTTTAGACAGGCCAATAAGTTCCTCCACTGATTTCTGTCTTCTTTTACATTTCTCAGCCCCTCTTGGTTTTAAATTCCTACTAAAAGGTGACCAACTCCAACTGGATTCTAATTCTGACTCTAAACTAATTTCTATTGTCAATAGTTGTGAGACCCTCGGTGAGCCTATTCCCCCTTTTAGGGTTATCAAGAAAATTTTGAGATCTTTGCCAGAACGTTTCAAAACTAAGGTCACTATTCTTGAAGGCAAACATAAACTTAAGGAAAAATCTGTTGAAGAAGTTGTTGGTCTCCTTCAAACCTATGAGGCAGATATGTTGCAATCTGAATCTGAAAAATTGAAAACAAAATCTTCAACTAAGTCAATTTCTTTCAAAAGTTCTAAAATTAATGAGATAGATTCAGATTCCAATGAGGATGATGAGTATGTGACTGAAGCCATCAATTTATTTCTTTAAAAAGAAGGCCATAAAAAATGATTCCAATAGTAAAAAGAATAATGGTAATGGCAAAGAAGATTTTCCTAGTGAAAAAGAAAAAAAAAACGGGTAAAAGGACCACCAGCGGGGCCAAAGTGTTATGAGTGTCAGGGGTACGGTCACTTAGCGCATGAGTGTATTAATAAATTGAAGAAGAAGACCAATTTCAAGGCTAACATAACTTGGGATGACGATAGTGAATCCGATAACTCTAAGGAAGAACAAGTAGATAACACAAACTTTATCGCTTTTGGGGCACTTTAAAATCAAACTTTAGTGAGCAGGAATCCTCTGATGAGAGTGAGAATGAAGAAAGTGATGAGTGTAGACACCCCAATTTTGAACCCGGGACGCGCTCGAGCATTCCCAATGATGAAACGGACCAATCATGACTACCTGAAAATTGTGAAAATGGCTGGAACTTGATCACAATCAACCAAACACCACCCAAACAACCAAAACAGCCCAAACCAACCCAAGCATTGTTGAACCAAGCCAAACCATCAATCTGCCACCAAGAACCTTGAGCGCTCAAACCCCTGAGAAACACCTTGAGCGCTCAAGCCCACGACTTTGAGCGCTCAACTCTGATCCAGTCAGCAACTTGCAGAGTATCTCATCATGAGATTTTCTGCATGGGAGCGTCTTGGGTGATCTTCTACGATCCTTATGCGTATAATACACTCTAACATAACCCTAAAACTACAGCTAAAACTACTCCTAACCGAAAACCCACTTCCTCTCTCTCCTCTCTTCCCTCCCACTCACTGCCTACTTAAACCACTCACCACCCCCTGGTTTGGGGGTTACCAACTCTCATACTCCAGCTCTCAATCCACCCAGAATTCGTTGTTCTCTCTCTCTCTCTCTACAAAAACCACCTACATTCCATCAAAACCACTCACAAAAACCACTCTTCAAACCCAAAAATTAGATCTTTAATCATCAATTAACCTCACACACTATACCATCCATCCAGAATACTAAGCAAAACACCCATTACTGTCCATTCCCAAAACCACAAACAAGTTCAAGCCTTCAAACAAGTCAAAAGGTAGTTAAACATGTGATTTGCTCACTGTTTGGTCCATCTGAGGAAGATCAATGAGTTCAAGCAAGTTCTTCATACTTGCATTGAACTCACAAAGGTCAAAAAGTTGTTCAAAAACATTTTCAAAATCTGCAGTGACAATAGGGTTTAAGCGCTCAAGCCTCAGACTTTGAGCGCTCAATCCCAGTTCTGAATAGTTTCTGTTTTGCTGAGTGTTGGGCTTTCTCTTGGTTTTGATCGTTATATGTTAATGGTCCTGAGAATCACCCTAAATCTATTTTCAAGTTAGAAATCAGAAAGCCACATTATGGGTTGAGCGCTCAAGGTCACACGTTTGAGCGCTCAAGCTGTTCTTGGCTCAGTTGTTGATTATTGGTGGTTTCAAGGATGGATCATGGCTTCGCTTGTCTCTGATGTGTGTGAGTTTTTTATTCCTGTGTTTGTGATCTGGATCCCTCTCTTTCTTCCATTCCCAAACATTTTCTTCATTAATTTGTGGTGATTCTCTTCTTTTCGTCATTCTTTCGAAGATCAAACTATCTGTTTTCTCCTAATTCTCCATGAAAAATGTTTTATTAATGTTTGATCATGTAAAGAAGTGATGAAAGGGCTTGAATTCACAGAAGTCAGAATATAGTTTGAGCGCTCAATCCATGAGCCTTGAGCGCTCAAACTGGTTTGGAAGGTTGAGCGCTCAAGCCATCACCCTTGAGCGCTCAATCCCTATTCTGGGATCCAGGTTGTAAGTCAGTGTAGTGATTCTCATGTTCATAATTCCTTGGGTTGATTGTACAGTTTTTGTTGTAATTTATTCCTGTAAATATTTGTAGTAATTTATGTTATTTCTATCATCACCATTCATGTAGATCAAGCGCACAAGCATTCACCATAGAATCGCATCTTTTGTGTATATATACTGTTGTTATGTGGTCCCCATTCCCGTATCCCCATTTCATGTTTAAAATCAAATTTGAAATATTTTCAAAATCCCACAAAATGTTGTGTAGAGACCGGTTCATGGACCGGGCGAGAGGGGTGCCGTAAAACCCTTCCTCTCTCGTAACCAAACCCCCGAATCCGAGAAATCTTTGGTTACGCTATGATCAGTGAAATCTTTTTCAATGGGCCAACTTGTCATGTTTTTATCGGTTTCTCGGGTTCGGACCTCAAATCCGGGTGGCGACTCTAACAATCACAATCTTTTCAAACGCGAAAACGCACCGTTTTCCAGTGGGCCGTCCACAATGAGGTTTTGAGTTTTAATGAGTTGAAAGAGTCTTATGATATGCTATATGAAGAGAGTGTTAAGATTAGTGAGACTAATTTGAAATTGACTGAAAAATATAAAACTTCTAAGGTGGAATTAATGATAGTTAAAAAGCACGTTGAAGAGCTGCAAGGGTTGTTGAGCAATGTCACTAATGAGAAAGAAAAGTTGAATAATGAGGTTGAGAGTCTTCAAGAAAAGAACAAGGTCTTAACTGATTTAAACACCACCTCGGAAGAAAAAAATAAAAAAGTTAAATATTGAAATTGATAATGCTAATATTCTATTTGAGCGTTTAAACACAGGGTCAAAGACATTGGATGATATTCTCAGCATACAAAGACGGGCAAGTGACAAAACAGGGCTTGGATTTTATGAAGCTTCACCCTCAAAAGCACTCGAAGGTAAGGCGAATGAGTTGTAATCGAAAAAGGTAATATCGAAATTCCGCACTATAAATACTACCGATAACGTGATTGAAAAGGCTCATGATATTAAGAAGGGTAATTATGTTAAATTTATTCCTACCTGTCATTATTGCCAAGTAAAAGGTCATATTAGACCTAATTGTTTCAAACTTCACGGCTACCATTGTGTTGATCATAACCATGTTCGTCACAGTAAAAGTGTCTCCAAGCATCACAACGCTCATAAATTTTTGGTTAATCATGCAAATTATGATAATGGTAGAAACATAATAGTGAGAAGCTCAAGACCTACATTTAGACCTAACGATCAAATTGAGACATCTCAAGTTAGGACTCGATCCATATGGGTCAAGAAGTGTGATTTGTATTGCTTTGTTGCTCAAACAGCGTCAAATGCTAAGAACTCTCACATTTGGAATTTTAATGGTGATTACTCACATGATATGTCTGGCAGTAAGTTTGGTTGGGGTATGCCTCGTTGATTGAGTCTCTTTGGAGTGCTTTCCTTAGTAGTATGTTGGTTGATTTTTTTTTTGAATATTTTTTTTTGTTGTGTTGATGCTTTTATTTTTGCTCTTAATAAAAAAAATACAAAAAACATTCATTTAATAAAAATTTGGGCTTAGCATGATTTTTGAGGATGAGTAGTCAGTCATGAGACTCACACATATGCACATCTTTGGGAATGCATGTACTTTTCTTATTAATTCCACGCATGAGATGCATTCGGTAATTCGTTGTAGTATGCTTTATGTCTCTGTGATCACCGCTTCTACACATCAAGGTTAGAGAGATTACTTAGAAAGGAAAGTGGATTCTCATGCACCTGGGTATGTCTTGTCCTTTCTCTTGGCGATTGACCATTTTTTTTTTGCATCATTGCTTTTGGATACAATGGTTCATTAAGTGCAGTTGAAAAGAAAAAAAAAAGTAGTATAGTTGAAAAAAAAAATCTATATATATGCTTATCCGGGCGTTCATTGAGTAACCGGGCAATCGGGGTGAGGTACTCTCCCTCTGAGTGTTTACGTCAAAAGATGGATAGACTTTGTGAAAGCATTCATGATTGGACTATTCGCTTAGTAACCGGGCATTGGGTATGAGGTACTCTTACTCCCAATATTCGCGTCAAACAACAATGGGGTAAAAGCGAAAACAGGACTATGAAATTCTATTAAATATTAAAATTCAGTTGAGGGGGAGTTGTTTATTTTTGGTGGCACAAAATTTGTATCAATGAGTGCTTGGTTTGACTTCGTGAGGGGGAGAGTGCTTGACAGTCTTGGTACATGAGAATTTTTGAATAGTTGGATGATGATCTTGATTTCCTATGATGTGTCACACATTCACTTCGTCATAGATTCATAGTGCATGCTGCCACTTATCCCCAAAATTCACTCAAGATGGGTTTAATACAAATTTACTCATGCATTCCTAAATCTTGTCATATTGTATGAGCCTCATCTTTTACTGCTTATTTTTCGGACAAGTATGCTGCCTTGCATCTTTTTTTTAAAGATATCATTGGGCATTAATTTTTAGTTGTGTGTTTAAGTATTTGCTCAACAAGTGCCCGTCCGTTGTTTAGTAGTTGCTTGAGCACTCTCGCGAGCAACTCAACTGTCTCAAAAAGGCATGAGATATACAAAACTTGCTTGAGCATGTTTATAGGCTTATCCCTTGTCTCAAATTTTCTCCTAGCTTCTGAATGTTTTCTTTTGTTGATTATTTTAAATAAAAAAAAAACACTTAAAGACGAGAAACACTCTATATATACATATTTCTGTTGGGGTATTATTTGTTTAATTATTTACATTATTCTTTTTCTTTTCTCATTCACCGCCTCTCTTAGATGGTTATATTAGTGGGCTTATTCATCCCTGTAGAGTTCCTTTGGGGATTATGGTTTCGGCTAACAGGTTTATGCATTCCTTGCTCTTTCTTTGCTTACTTCATTATATTTCTTCCGCTGAATATTTGCTTTGTTAATGGCTCACATTGATTGATGGCTCTACCTATGTCATTCCGTGACAAAAAGGGGGAGTAATATTGCTAATAACAGATTGTGTATTTTTTTAGTGTTTTTGCAGCTTCACATGTCGTGACCACAATTTGTTAGGGATAGATGTTTATTGATAGTATATTTTGTCATGGAAGTGCCAAGGGGGGGGGGGGGGGGGGGGATTGTTAGGACCATAGGCCACGGTCTGTCTGTATTGGCAAATTCCACGATAAAACACACATTTTATTTGTATCCCTAGTTATCGAGTTGTATTTTATTTTTAGAATGTCTATTTAGGAAGTGGAAGGAAATCAATATGTCCTGTAATGCGCGGCCGTGATTGTGTAGTTAAAATGCAAGGGCAATATTCGTAAAGGCTTGGACGGTGATATGGGTTCTCATCACAATGGAAAGATTTTATTTCTATAGAAGATATTTTCCTCAACATGAAAAGACTTTCTACCACGCATTATAAGGAAATCAAGAGTTGCAATATATTTCATGCGGCATAGATCAGCTCTATAAGGAAAGGGAATCACAGAGAGAGAAAAGGGAAATGTTTTTCAATTGGTGGGTGAAATGTATGATGGAGATTGTTGGAATTGTGCCTTGAATTTTCCTTTTTTGGGAGAATTCCAATTGTGTTTAGGATTTCCTATTGTGTTTAGGATTTCCTATTGCATTTAGGATTTCCAATTGTGTTTAGGATTTCCTATTGTGTTTAGGATTTCCTATTGATTGTGCTTCTTATAAATAGAGGCTTTTAGGGATCCTTTGGCTATCTCTCATATTGTGGCCTCTCCAGAGTTACGGATCATAGCCTGCTCTTTGTATCTCTTCTTCACCATTGATAGTGAACTCTCAATCTCCTCGCCCGTGGATGTACCTCAATCTTGAGGGAACCACGTATATCTTTGTGTCGTGTGATTGCTTGTTGTTTTGTTTGCTTTCTCCCAACTTAGTCGCATTCATAGCGTTCGTTACAACAAACTGGTATCAGAGCTTCTGGTTGAAAAACTAGGGTTTCGTTTCCGATTGTGGCTATGGCGGCTAAGTTTGAGATTGCGAAGTTTGATGGGCAGAGCAGCAGCTTCAGTCTTTGGAGGGTTAAGATGAAGGCTTTACTAGTTCAACAGGGATTACACAAGACCTTGCAGGGGCAGGAAAAATTCGGCATCAGCGCGGAAAATTGGGAAGACATGGATGCTAAAGCTCTGAGTTCGATTCAGTTGAGTCTAGCAGACGATGTTCTTCGCGAGGTGGAAGAAGAAACTTCAGCAGCATGAATTTGGCTGAAGTTGGAAGGCATATATATGACGAAATCACTCACGAACAGGTTGTATCTTAAACAACGTCTTTATACGTTTCGAATGCGTGAAGGTACACCTGTTAAGGATCACTTAGACGAGTTTAATCGTATTTTGATGGACCTGAAAAATATTGATTGTAAAATCGAGGAGGAGGACCAAACCCCAATTTTGTTATGTTCTTTACCGCCATCGTATGAACAATTTGTTACAACCTTATTGTATGGGCAAGACACCATATCCATGGAGGATGTTAAGGCCAGTCTTCATTCGAAAGAGTTGAGGAAAAAGGTGTCAGGAGAGGTTGATGATCATGCGGAGGGATTGTTTGTTAGGGGAAGAACGACAGAAAATGGTGGTACGAGTAATAGGGAAAGATCCAAATCAGCAGTTAAAAATAAGAAAAAGGGAAAGTGCAATTATTGCAAGAAACCGGGGCACTAGGCAAGAGACTGTTTAAAACTCAACAAGAAGGAAAAAGAGGACCAGAAAGGGGGTAAAAATATTGCCGGGGTTGCCAAAAGTTCCGATGAGTTAGATACTGTTTTATCAGTTACAGTGGGAGATTCTCGCTGTGATACCGAGTGAATTTTGGATTCTGGGTGTTCATATCACATGTGTCCGCATAAGGAGTGGTTCGCCACTTAAGAGGTCAATGATGGCACAGTTTTAATGGGCAACAACATGCCCTGCAAAACTGTTGGTTGTGGAACGATCCAACTCAAGATGCACGACGGTATTGTGAGGACTTTATCGGATGTTCGGCATGTCCCGGATTTGAAGAAAAATCTTATCTCTTTCGGTGCTCTAGATTCCATTGGTTGTACTTTCACTGGTGAAGGTGAAGTTTTGAAGGTCTCAAGGGGTACTTTGGTGCTGATGAAGGGTCAGAAGCGTAACAATCTCTACTCACTCATGGGTAGTACAGTTACGGGTTCTGTAGCAGCGGTCGCTTCTTCAAAGGTTTCGGGTTCGGATTTGACTCGATTGTGACATATGCGTCTTGGGCATATGAGCGAGAGAGGGATGGCAGTTTTGAGCAATCAGGGTCTACTTTGTGGGCAGAAAATTGAGAAGCTGGATTTTTGCGAGCATTGTGTCTACAGCAAGCAGTGCAAGGTCAAATTTGGTACAGCTGTTCATCGCACCAAAGGCACGGTGGATTATTTTCACTCAGATCTTTGGGGTCCCGCTGAGGTAACTTCTAAAGGTGGTTTTCGATATTTTATGAGTATTATCGATGATTTCTCTCGTAAGGTTTGGGTGTATATGCTAAAACATAAAAGTGATGCTCTAAGTACATTCAAACAGTTTAAAATTTTGATAGAGAATCAGACGGGTAAGAAAATAAAACGTTTGAGAACTGACAATGGTATGGAGTTTTGTCTTGGCGAATTTGATAAGTTTTGCAGTGATGAGGGCATTGTGAGACATCACACAGTGAGGAAAACCCCCCAGCAAAACGGTGTGGTTGAACGAATGAACAGGACTCTTTTGGAGAAGGCGCGTTGTATGTTGTCCAATGCCGGGTTGGGCAAAGAGTTTTGGGTTGAAGCCGTTTCCACAGTATGCTATTTGGTGAACAGATCTCCGTCGACTGCTATTGAGTGTAAGACTCCGTTTGAGGTATGGTCGGGTCATAAGGCTGATTATTCCGTACTGCGTGTGTTTGGGTGTCCAGCTTATGCTCATGTGAATGAGGGTAAGTTGGAGCCACGTGCCAAGAAGTGTATTTTCTTGGGTTATCAGACAGATGTAAAAGGGTACAGATTATGGTGTCCGGAAACCTCTAAGTTTTTAATTAGTAGAGATGTTACTTTTGATGAAAACTTTATGGTTAAGGGGTCTAAGCAGGTTAAAGATGCAGTTGAGGAACCGAGGGTTCCAAAGCAGGTGGAGTTGTTATGTGAATCTTTTGGCTCAGGGAAGAATGACAGTAATCAGCCAATTGAAGAGGAGTTCAAGAGTTCAAACACAGATGATGATGTACCAGCAGAGCAACCACGCACTATTGCTAAAGATAGGCCAAGGAGGGAGATTCGACCTCTTGAAAGATATTCGGCTTATTCTGAGATTGTGGCCTATGCTTTATTAGTTGCTGAAACAGTGGAGTATGATGAGCCTTCTAGCTATGCGGAAGCTATTTCGAGCAATGAGTGTGCACAGTGGTGTGTTGCTATGAATAAGGAGATTGAGTCTCTTCAGAAGAACCAGACATGGGAGTTGGTGGAACCGCTGAAAAATAGGAGGATTGTTGGGTGCAAGTGGGTCTTCAAGCGCAAGCCAGGTATTCTAGGGGTTGAAGAGGCACGGTTCAAAGCTCGGCTAGTGGCGAAAGGATTCAGTCAAAAGGAAGGTGTTGACTACAATGAGGTATTTTCACCAGTTGTAAAGCACAGTTCCATTCGCACTTTACTTGCTATTGTTGCTTGTTATGACCTTGAGTTAGAGCAACTTGATGTCAAAACGGCATTTTTGCATGGGGAGCTTGAGGAACAGATTTATATGCGTCAACCAGAGGGATTTGTTGTTTCTGGTAAGGAAGATCATGTATGCTTGCTTCGTAAGTTTTTATATGCCTTAAAACAGTCTCCTAGGCAGTGGTATAAGCGGTTTGATACATTCATGATAAGCCAATCATATTCTAGGAGTGAATATGACAGTTGTGTGTATTTTTTGAGACTTCCAGATGGTTCATTTATTTATCTACTGTTGTATGTTGATGATATGCTTATTGCTGCCAAAAGTGTATCAGAAATCAACAGGTTGAAGCAGCAGTTGAGAGGTGAATTCGAGATGAAGGATTTGGGTGCAGCAAAATGGATTTTGGGTATGGAGATTAGCAGAAATCGAGTAGATGGCAAGTTGTTCTTGAATCAGAAGTCATATGTTCTCAAAGTGCTTGAGCGCTTTGCCATGCAGAACTCGAAGCCAGTCAGTACCCCTTTGGCAGCACACTTTCGACTTTCAGCAGAATTGTCACCTCAGTCAGAGGATGAGGAGAAATATATGTCTCAGGTTCCATATTCGAGCGCAGTTGGGAGCCTTATGTACGCCATGGTATGTACTCGTCCCGATATTTCACATGCAGTTAGTGTCGTAAGTCGCTATATGGGGCGACCGGGAAAGGCACATTGGGAGGCTGTGAAGTGGATACTTCGGTATTTGAAAGGGACTGCAGATGTGGGTCTTTTGTATGGGTTTCTAATCCGGGTAATCAAGTTGTTGGTTATGTTGATTCGGATTTTGCCGGTGACCATGATAAGAGGAGGTCTCTGACAGGTTACGTGTTCACTCTATCTGGAAGTGCCATTAGTTGGAAAGCAACTTTGCAGGCTACGGTCGCGCTGTCTATAACATAAGCGGAGTATATGACCATTGCCGAAGCTGTAAAGGAGGCATTGTGGATGAGGGGAATTCTTTGCGAGCTTGGTATTGCACAAGGGGTTACTTCAGTACTTTGTGACTCTCAGAGTGCTATACATCTGACTAAAAATCTGATGTATCATGAACGGACCAAGCATATTGATGTCTGGTATCACTTCGTTCGAGAGATCATCTCACAGAAGCAAGTTGAGGTGAAGAAAGTGGGAACGACGGATAACCCAGCGGACATGTTCACTAAACCGGTTTCAGTTGCCAAGTTCAAGCATTGCTTGGGTGTAGACACCCCAATTTTTATCCTCGTGTATCCCCAATGATGAAAACGATGTTCAGTAATACCTTGGAATTTTCTTAGAACAACTACTGTGAACTTCAAAATCTTTGGACGAAAATACCCCTAGCCGTACGGTTCACCATTCAAGCCGTACGTTTCACCATTCAAACCGTGCAGTTTATATTTCAATAGTCCAGCCGTGCGGTTTAATTAAATGAACCGTGCGGCTAATCAGGTAAGCCGTACGGTTAACCTCAAGAAATATTCGTTTTCCTGAGAGAAGAAGCATCTCATCATTTCTTGGCAGCTGTTCGTACTCATTGATATTCCTTTCTTCGCTATATAAACACTCCTCCTCTCTCATTCAAAACACACAACAACACCCTCACTCCGGCAACACGCTGAAAAGTTTCCCGGCCATTTTCCGTCCCAAAGCCCGTCCAAAAGATCTCATCCGAAACCTCCGTTCGAGCCACAATATACCTTCTGTCTCCTTATTAATCCATAACCCATACCAGAACCTCCCATTCGAAGTTTGCGTCCAAAAAATTCGAAGTTCTCAAGTTGTCCGAAGTTCTCTGTAAAGGTATAAACTGTATTTCGATAAGCCGGGTTCTAAACCTTGGCCTTTGAGGGGATCCCCCGAGTCGAGAGTGACTCCGATAGTCATCACTAGGCTCGGGTGGTTGAAGTTTTTATAAAGATCAGATTTTTCAAACAAAACAAGCTGTTGACCAGGAAACGAAATTTTGAAATTTTTTCCAAAACAAGAACCGTGCGGTTTGATTAATGAAACCGTGCGGTATGATTGAGTAAACCGTGCGGTATGATTGAGTAAACCGTACGGCATATTTGAGTAAGCCGTGCGGCTTACCCTTCTAACACAAAATCTCCTTTGTTTTCCCCCTGTTCACGCTCTGTTTTCTTGATTTTCTGCAACCTTGCTTATTGCATTTTCACCCCTTTACTTCTCTATCACTGCTATTAAGTCCTCTTGTTTAATTTTATTTCCGTTATGGTTTTATTTGTTTTTATTTCTCGTTATTTGTCTGTTTAACTGTCAAAGTTTTCAATAAAATGTTTCCTAAAAATCCCACAAAAATTTAGTAGAGACCGGGAATCTCCCGGGCGAGCGGGGTGCTTTTCAATAAAACCTTCCCCGTTCGTAACCTGGCTTCCGAATCCAAGAATCTTTTCGCAGAACAAACCCTTTTCCAAAGCGGCACAAGAGTCATCAATTACTTTCAACGGTTTCTCGGGTACCAAAATCGCTTTCTAAATAAATCCCGGGTGGCGACTCACTTTTTTTTTTTTGTCCGTCTTACCCGAGCCGCGTGGATCTCACCGTCCACAAAATGGCGACTCTGCTGGGGACTTTTTTAAATTAATTCTTGCTTTGAAGTTTTACTCTTGAAAACAGCCCTCGAAAGCTTGACAAAAACGAACACGCCCCGCGTGATCGAGAAAGGAATGGTGCAGTAACAGGGCAACGCCCGACCAATCCGGACTGGAGCTTTCCCGGTTGTTTGCCTGAGAAAAATTTCAAAATAAAAAATTAATTTATTGGTGAGCCAAATTTGAAAAATATTTGTGGGATTTTGAAAACAGTTTTATTGTTAAACTTTTGCATTGCACGTGCATCGATGTTGGATAAGCCCCGCCGCTGCGTCTTGGTTACCCTACCCGGCTTGCCGGTGTTAGGACATCCCAAGATTCTCGGCAACCCCGGACGATGATGAGTCAGCCTGCCGTTCGACCTTTGCCATGCAGTACACTTGGCACTGGGAGGCAAATATTGGCTCTAGTCTAGGGAACCCCCTTTAACCAAAACCCAGCCTTTGCATGTAGTGAACCGTAGTACCTTCCAACCTAGGACAGGGACCCGCAGGGTAGGGTTATCTGCCATATCTTGTTTACCTGTTATCCTGTTTACATGTCATCTGCTTATCTGTACGTCCTATCTGCATGTCAATCATTCATCCATCCTTATATATATCACTTCATGTGTATACTGTGGACGTCCTGCATGCATGCGTAGGGTAATTTAACCGTAAGTCGCTACATCGTATTCACATCCATGAGGATTGCCCCGACGATCACGCATTATGTTGGATAGACGAAAATTCCTCTCAAAAACAAAAATTCAAAAAAAAAAATGCTACGGCTGGCTCTCTTTCCCAAAATGAAATACGCATTTCCTTTGTAGTAGAGAGTCATCATGTCTGGAGGACCATACAAGCGATTCAAGTCCACCCTCACCACCCACCAAGGGGCGCCCGTGTGGATAATCGAAGAAGTTCAGCCCGAACAACCTCCATGCAAGCCAGAGGAGCCTCAGCCAGGAAAACTCAACATAGAAGACCATATGGGGGAGGAACTTGACGAAAAATTCAGTCTGCTGGCTGGAGCCAACTTGCCAGGTGTGTCCCTCCAATGGGATGAGAATGAAGGATGGAAATTTTGCTTTCCAGAAGAGCCAGAACCAATGCCGGAAAAGATCACCCTCATGATGGAACCAGATGATGAGCAATTCGCAGCCATGCCACCTGTGAAATACTTTGATGCCAACGGCCAGCCCGTCTACTACTTTGAAGACCCAGTCACGGGCCACAAGTATTGGGACGAGTGTGAATGTGATGTGTGCCTCGCAGATTGCGTTCTCAACAATGATGGCATGACCCCACAGCAGCTTAGGGATCAGTACAAGCAGGAGGAAAACAAGGACCTCAAAGGAAAAGGAAAAGCTGATGAAACAGAGCCCTCCGTGGGGTCAACATCTCCGAATCATCCTTCCCCTTAAGAACGGCTTCCAAAGTCGAAAGCAATCATGCGACGAACAAGTCAAGCCAACAAGGGTTTCTTTTTGAAGAATCGAGTTAACATGCGGTTCTTAGTTTATTATCAAGTCTGTTGCTGTCAATTATCGAGTCTGTTATCGAGTCTGTTGCCAGATGTGAATGTTCACTGACTTAATCCAGCCCGCAGGGCTTCTTTTGAAGAATCGAGCCAGCTTATGATTCTTGGTACCTTATATTATCGAGTCTGTTGCAGTTTAATTATCGAGTCTGTGGTCGAGCCTGACGTCGGGACGGGTCATGTAAATAGTCCATGCTTTTAATGAAAAGACCTTTTGAGAAAAAGAGCCAAAGTTGTAGTCCTGAACTACGTCACGGCCTGATTCCTCTCTAAGAGGATACGTAGGCAACCTCCGGTCCGGCCGTTGTTTTCATAAACCATAGGAATTTGAATATATCCAACATAATACAAAAAAAATTGGGGCAATCCTTTCATGCATCATGCATCATCTCCTAAGTACATACATCTTACTTTTTCTTTTTCATTTTGTACATACACTGCACATTGCATCCCTAAGTTCTCTTTGTACATATCATCAGTACTAACCATTGGCAAAAAGAAGAGAAACCTCATACCGGGCTGGACTCGAATCCCCGAACAGCGATTGGTTCGAACTGAGTCAGGAACAGAACAGTCAACCAGGGGTTCAGCTATGGCAGAAGAGAAAGATGAAATTCAGCTTCTCAAGGATGCTTTGGAGGAGCAGAAAACCAACAGCGCCAAACAATTGGCCCAGATGATGCTCATGATCCAAAAACTGACTGCTCAACTCCCTCCGCCAGCAGGGGGCTCAAACAGTCAAAACATGGAGTCAGTACTGACCAAGCTAGCTAAGCTTGAGGAATCTGTCCAGAAGCAGGAGAAAATAGCAGCTACAGGAATTGACATGGAAAAGCTGGGCCTTTTTCCAGATGCAAAGCTTCCCGACAAGTTCAAACCAATGGATTGGGACAAGTTTGACGGCAGTGGTGATCCGAAAGCTCATCTGCAAACATACGTGGGTACTCTGTCCATGTATGACGTTGGAAAGGATGCAATGGGCAAGATGTTCCAGCAAACTCTGACTGGGCCTGCACTCCGCTGGTTTCTGAATTTGGACATCTCTAAGAAGAGGACATGGGAAGATATTGGGACAGCCTTTGTCACCCAGTACAATTACAACATTCAGCTTGCAATGACTATCCAGGAGCTGGAGTCAACCAAGATAGGAAAGAATGAGTCCTTCGCTGACTTTGTCAAAAGGTGGAGAGGGAAAGCCTCTCAGATGATGGAACGACCTTCAGAAAAGGAACAGATGAGAATCATCACAAGGAATCTGGAACCGGATTTCGCCAAGCACTTGGTGGTCTTTCAGACTACCGCCGATTTCAAAACTTTCTATGAAGCTGGCCTGGCAGTTGAAGATGCCCTACGAAGCGGCATATTTGAGAAAGGTGAATCCACCCCCAAACCACGACGAGTTTACTCTGGCAACAGCAACACCTTGTTTGGGCCCAGCAACTACAATCAAAACCAAGCCAGCTCTTCCAATCCCAAACTAGCCAAAAGTGAACCTGTTAACCAGATTGTAGCCCAGTCACAATTCCAGCAAACAACTCCCCGGCCAAGAAGAGAATTTCACCCACTCCCTTTTCCCCTTGTTACAGTATACAAAAAACTCCTTGACCGAAAAGCCATCCAGCCTCTCGAGCCTCGAGAATTACCTAAAGAACTTTCCCCAAACCACAATCCAAATACCTACTGTGCCTACCATCAGATGCCTGGCCATCACACCAACAATTGCATGCGTCTCAAACACAAAATCCAAGATCTTGTGGACGATGGAACCATCCCACTTCCTGATCAAAAGCCCAACACCATTTCAAACCCTTTACCAAATCACAAACAAAATACCCAATCTAGCCAAATATCCTTTACCTCCACTACAAAAAGCCTTACCTCCACTACATTTGATCCTAGCCTCTATATCATCACAGCTACCCAGCCAAAACCTGTTGTCCCCCTGCCAGAAGATCTTGGGGTCCAGTTTCTCTCGTGTGCCAGTACAGTTCAAAATCCAAAGTGGAGTGATGTCGTAGAACAAGAAGAGTGGTCCATGAGCGACCAAGATTGGGAAGAATCCCGACAAGCATTGTTTGGTTCTTTGCTAATCTCTGGAGACTCAAGCCAATCCATCATCCCTGAATCTCTTGATAAGCCTATTGTTCACATGCCCGAAGAAATGTTAACCCTGGGCAAACGTCTATCAAGTACTGTGTCACCACTCGCACGCTTCAAAAAGGAATGTTGTTCTATCATGGAGGCCCCCTTCGAAAACAAAGATTGGCTCCCACAAGCATACATTATTAACGGGTCTTTGCCACGGCCGTCGGTACCATTCCCGCCGTCACCCAATGTATCAGTACTAGTCACTGACCCCATGGCTACCCTCTGGGATGAAGAAGCAGTAGTTGATATCCGAGTAAGTAATGACGAGGTGTGGACCGTCAACAAAGCCATGCTGGATCCATCCTTTTGGCAAGACTCTGAAGTGGACAACCTCAAGACAAAAATGGAAGCAGTCGAAATCAAGGAACAAAGGGCCAGAAACGATCTGATAAATTTCTGGACTGAAGATCAAGAAACCATCAGAACTGGAAAACGGAAGGCTGAGGAAGAATACATGAATTTCTGGGGTGAAAATCAGGAGTTATGGGAAGAAACGGTTAATAGAATAACCAGAAGTGGTCGAATCTACCAGCCAGCCCATCTCCAAGGTGGAAATTCCTCCAATCATGCCACAACAGGGAATTTTGCTTGGGATGATCCCGTTTTCGAGGACACAATTCCTGACCATCCAGAAGTAGTCATCCAACGGAACCTAGCTGCTGGGCCACTCTCGAAGAATCCTCCGGTAACAAGTGATCCAATTCAGAAACAGCTCGAAAGAACTCCAGCCTCAGTGTCTATTTGGGGGTTACTCTCTTCATCTCGAGAACATCGTCAGAAACTAATTAAAGCTCTGTCAAACATGGAGGTGCCACCCGACACTCCTCCTGAAACAATGGTAGCTCTGCTTACACCAACCCGGGCGAAACATGTTGTAGTTTTCACTGAAAAGGATTTGCCACCAGAAGGTGCCGGTCACAACAAGCCATTGCACATTACCCTGAAATGCATGGGAAAATGGGTCCCAGTCGTGTTATTGGACAATGGATCTGCCTTGAATGTCTGTCCCTTGCGTACGGCTTACTGTTTGGGTTTTAAGAACAAAGATTTTCAGCCGTCGAACCTTGGAGTACGTGCTTACGACAATACTCGACGAGATGTGGTTGGGACCATTCAAATGGAAATAATAATCGAGGAATTTGAGACTAATGTTGAGTTTCATGTGCTCGACATTCCCTCATCATTCAACCTGCTGCTGGGCAGGCCTTGGCTCCATCGATCAGACATCATGGCTGTCCCTTCCTCTCTACATCAGAAAGTTCAGCTCGGACTAACCACGGGAACCTTAACCATCTATGGGGATTCTGGAATTCGCCCGCATGTTCCTGACAATGCTCCCTTGCTTGAGATCGATCATGGAGAAGAAGACATCACTCTTGGAGGTTTTTCCTTTGATGCTTCCGACGGTATATTTACTATCAAGATGGACGAGGATTTCTCAATAAGATCAACGGCCCTGGACATGATGCTAAAGATGGAGTATTTGCCCGGATTGGGGCTTGGTCGCAACAATCAAGGGGTAGCGGAATTTCCCAAGTTTCTAACAAACAACCACCGTTTTGGTCTCGGTTATGAATCTTGTCGTGCTGGGAAAACACAAACCCGTGCCAAGAAAGGGCCCATCCACTTCACAAAAGCTTCGGAGGCTCCTTATCAAGGGGACCCGGAGCCATTCTGGGACATGGAAACTAGAACCAAGCTGCCGGGGTTTGAAATCTTTGTTGATAACACCTGGGAAAATGATGATGAGGAAGAAAAGTGGGAAGAGCCGGCTAAAATACTCCATGATGACTGGATCGAAGTTCTTGACTCAGGGAATCTTTTATCGCTGTTTGGGGAAGGAAGTCCACTAGGTATGAGAGGGGATGAGCCCGCTGCGACGATTGCTGATCTAAGGCCTGTTGAGGATATGCAGCTGATGATGCTGGGACAGGAAGCTCTGGAGGATGTTGCCACACTCATCATGGATGCCAATGGAATTTATAAAAATTGCACTTTTGTACCTAGAATCATTTACACTGGCACTGATTTTGAATCTAAGTCTGAGTCTAGCACTGCATCTGGTATTGAGTCTAGTTTTGAGTCGGAGCTTGAATCTGTTATCACTCCACGTCATCACTTCTCTTTTGAGTTTGAGTCCACTCTCATGTATCATGCCCCTGGGGCCCCCTCCTTTGAAATGAATGAAATCGACTTTGCTTATCTTGCTGTGTCCGAAATAAATTGTGTCGACCCTGATGATGAGGGGATCGAGTTTGAGGAAGAAATTCCAAAAGAACTCCGATCTCTAATCGAAAGGGAAGATGAAAGGCATGCTCAGCCTATAAAAGAAGAAGTTGTTTCTATAAATTTGAGAGATGAGAGTAATCCGCGCATGGTTCAAATCGGCTCCGGACTGTCTCCAGAAGAGTTCAAAGCTCACTCAGATCTCCTGAAAGAATTCGAAGATGTTTTTGCATGGTCACACGCAGATATGCCCGGTATCGATCCCGAGATAGTGGAGCATCGAATCCCTTTGTATCCCGACACAAAGCCTGTCAAGCAGAAACTGAGGAATATGAGGCCAGATTGGGTGTTGGAAATCAAGAAGGAAGTTCAGAGGCAGATAGACGCAGGGTTTCTAATGGTCACCGAGTATCCTCAATGGGTCGCGAATATTGTACCCGTTCCTAAAAAGAATGGAAAAATCAGGATCTGTGTAGACTTCAGGGATCTGAACAAAGCAAGCCCGAAGGATGATTTTCCTCTGCCACACATAGACGTGTTGGTAGATAACACCGCAGGGCACGCGTTACTATCATTCATGGATGGATTTTCAGGTTACAATCAGATTCTCATGGCTCCCGAAGATCGTGAAAAGACTACCTTTACCACAGAATGGGGTACCTATTGCTACAGGGTTATGCCGTTCGGGCTGAAAAATGCAGGATCTACCTACCAGAGAGCTGCCACAACATTGTTGCATGACATGATCCACAAGGAAGTAGAAGTGTATGTGGATGACATGATTGTCAAAGCCAAAGAAAGAGAAGGACACCTGCCTGCCCTCCGGAAATTCTTCGAGAGAATCCGCAAGTACAGGTTGCGCCTCAATCCCGAGAAATGTACATTCGGAGTCACGGCCGGAAAAATGCTCGGATTCATGATCACTACGCGAGGGATCGAGGTGGACCCATCAAAAATCAAAACCATCCTGGAAATGGAGCCGCCACGGACAGTGAAAGAAATACGGAGTTTCCTCGGAAAAATTCAGTTTATCAGCAGATTCATCGCCAAGTTAACCTCTACTTGCGAGCCGATGTTTCGCCTGCTCAAGAAAGGTGTGACATTCAAATGGGACGATAGGTGTCAACAAGCTTTCAAGACCATCAAGAAGTATCTCCAGAACCCTCCGGTATTAATGCCGCCCATACCAGGACAGCCTCTCATCTTGTACTTATCTGTCACATCTTCGGCCATGGGATGCATGCTGGCCCAAGAAGGAGAAGGAGGAAGTGAAAAAGCTGTTTACTACATCAGCAAGAAAATGATGGGATGTGAAGAGCGATATACACCACTGGAAAAAGTCCGTTGGGCATTAATTTGGGCCTCCAAGAAATTAAGGCATTACATGTTGGCTTACTCTGTGAAGTTGATCTCTCGAATGGATCCACTCAAATACCTATTCGAAAAGCCAGCACTGACAGGCAAACTGGCACGGTGGTTGCTTATGCTAGCAGAATTCGATATCAAATATGTCACTCGGAAGTCTGTAAAAGGAAAAGCAATTGCGGAGTTCCTAGCAGATCATCCTGTGGAAGGGCCGGAGGATGTAGAATTCGAATTCCCTGACGAGAACGTAATGACAACAACCAACGATGTCTGGATGTTGTATTTTGATGGAGCCGCCAATCAGAAAGGATTCGGAATCGGAATATTACTGGTCTCACCAGAAGGGTCACACATCCCTCTTGCTTTCAAGTTGAATTTCGAAGTCACCAACAACCAATCAGAATATGAAGCATGCATAGTAGGGATGGAAGCTGCCTTGGAAATCGGAGTTAAGAGACTGGAGGTAGTCGGAGATTCCAATTTGGTGGTATCACAAGCCAACGGAGATTGGAGGGTAAAAGAAGACAAGCTCAAGCCTTACCACCAAGATCTCGAAGATCTAATCCCACGATTTCAGACAGTCACATTCACTCACGTTCCAAGATTGAAGAACAGATTTGCAGACGCTTTAGCAACTTTGGCCTCAATGGTAGAGATACCGGATGGAATTAAGCTCAGACCAATCGCAATTGAGCAAAGGGACAAACCTGTTTTCGAATATGTCATGATTGTCAATGAACCTGACGACGGCCTGCCATGGTATCACGATATTTGGAACTTCATCGAGAAGGGGGATTATCCGGCGGGAACTGAAAAGAAGGATCAGATTGCTCTTCGAAGAATGGCCTCTCAATACATCATTTGCGGAGGGAAGCTATATCGGCGGTCGCATTGTGGAATGCACAAGTTGTGTGTACATGGTACAGAAGCCACCATGATCATGGAAGAAATTCATGAAGGAGTCTGCGGTCCTCACATGAATGGAATAATGCTTGCAAAGAAGATTCTCCGTCAAGGATATTACTGGTCAACCATGGAAACTGAATGTGTCCAATACGTGAGAAAGTGTCACAAGTGCCAGATTCACGCTAATCTCATGCATGTACCACCGTCAAAATTACACTCCATGACTTCACCTTGGCCTTTCTCTACCTGGGGCATCGATGTCATCGGTAGAATTACACCAGCTGCGTCTAACGGGCATAAGTTCATCTTGGTAGCAATCGATTATTTTACCAAGTGGGTCGAAGCCGCTTCATACACAACTTTGACAGCAGTTCAAGTCTCCCACTTCATCAAGCAGAACATCATTTACCGATATGGTGTCCCTCAGGCTTTTGTGTCAGACAACGGGGTTCATTTCAAGGGTAGAGCCGCAGAAACTCTCGAAGATTTCGGAATCCAGGTTCATAAATCAACTGTTTATCGGCCACAAACCAATGGAGCTGTGGAAGCAGCAAACAAAACCCTCAAGACGATACTAGAAAAGACCACTCAGTCTGCGAGAGATTGGCACGAACAACTACCGTTAGCATTATGGGGATACCGGACGTCCATTCGTACCCCGACAGGGGCAACACCTTATTCCTTGGTATATGGCATGGAGGCTGTTCTCCCGATTGAGCTTGAAGTACCATCTTTGAGGGTCATGATTGAATCAAAAATCGGCGAAGCGGAATGGCAAAGCTCAAGATTCGAGGAGCTTATGTTGTTTGACGAAAGACGGCTCAAGGCTCTGTATCACGTCCAGGGTTATCAGCGTAGAATTGCAAGGGCATTTAACAAGAAAGTAAAATCCAGAAACCTGCAGGAAGGTGACATGGTTTTAAAAGAGATCCGAGCTCCGATCTTTGATCCTCGTGGGAAGTTTCGACCAAAATGGGCAGGTCCGTACATCATCAGGAAGATCTTGTCTGGAGGCGCAACGCAACTCATTGATCTTGACGGCAACGAATTCTCCACTTTGGTTAACATGGATCAGCTCAAGAGATATTACCCCTGAGAGAAGCTCGCTGGACTGAAAACCGCAAGGGCGGGCAGTGCCAGGCAAAATTTAGAGTAAGCCTGCTAGATCGAAAACCCACGTCGGGCGATTTAGGCAAAAGTTAAGGCAAATCAATCAAACGAGCTCGCTAGACCGAAAAACCCGAGAGGGCGGTACTAGGCAAAATTTAGAGCACAAAAGGAGAGTGTCAATACTCGAGTGAACCCTAGCCAAATTTGTACTTTCGAACTACGTCATGACCTGATTCCTGTAAAAAGGATACGTAGGCATCCTCACCTTGAGGACCGGTCGCCATCTTTCAAAACGTCTCTTTGAGCTGATTTCTAATTTTCACGCGCGAATCTAAAATGCAACTCTCATAGTTCATCTTTATTCAAATAAACTTCTTGGATTACATGGCTGAGCATGAAACTTTCAAAACACAAAGCAAACAACAGAGCATGACCTCACACGAAGCATCTCGTGGGTCTAAGCAATTTATTTCAGGCACATTAAGATTGAGTTCAAAAGTCAACTTTGGCTTCCATATTCCCTTGTTTCCATGTCTCTTATTAACCATCTCACATAGCGCTCTGAAAGATTGACACTCGGATACTGATCTCTTGGAATGGTTACACGCTCCCTCCAAGTATTCTGATAAGCTCTGAAAGTAGCAAAGTTGTGGTTAGGCATGACAAAGTTCTCTGGTGGTGGTATAGCCTGACGGACACCAAGCTGACGGAGAATGCGATTTGGAATGTAGAAAGTCCAGCTAGATAGCCCGGCCAAAATCACCCGCTGACACCCCATGTTGCTCACGGTCATAGCAGGATTGTCCAGCCAAGCCAAACACCAAGCAATCACCTCTTCTGTAAGCCGGGAAAGCACTCCGAACCAGCCATGCGCGTCATCAAAGACCTCCAGAAAGTCCCTTTGAACAAATCCCTGTGTTTCATGAATCCGCCTCCGAGGCACGGGTTCCAGCAAGTTAGCCTTGTCACACAGCCATATCTGTATCAGAGAGAAAACAAGTAAGAAACCATAGACAACCTAAACTCGAGCGCCGAGGTAAAACGAGAATGTGGGAAAAACCAGAAAAAGGAGAGCTAAGTGAGAAGCCTACCTGTAAGAGCAAAGCACTGCCTTCAAAAACATCGGTATCCCCGGCACGAACCTTGTCTAATCCCATCAGAGTTTCCGCCAAAACCATCGGGGCCACATCTTTGCGTTCTTCAATTTGCATGGCAACACCAACCAACAATGAACTAGCCTGCCCGTCGGACTGGACAAACAAGAAAGCGGCCAGCAAGCAAAGGCACAGTGCAAAACCTTCTGGGCGAAATTGAGCTATAATTCGCAGGATGTTGATAACACCTCCTTGGAGCATGGATTTCGCTGCTTTATTACTTATCCCAAGCTTAGCAGATAGCACATTGGCGAAGCTTACACCGTGCAGAGGTATGACCGGCATCTCCAGATTAAATCCGCCAAGATATGCATGAAACTCCTCCACAGTGGGGCATAACTCATGAAAGCCAAAACGAAACACGTGTACCTTCGGATCCCAAAATCGAACCGCAGCATGCAAGAGCTCAGGACGTATGGTCACGTCCCGGATGCGGCGCAGCGAAGTCATCCGGTGACCCTGAAAATTGAGCCACCCAATACCGTCAAGTTCATCTAGCCAAGGCCGAACCAAAGTCGAGAAACTCATGGTTGAATGAGAGATATGGAGGAAACAAGAGATTTTGGATTTTCAGAATACAGGGGAGCTACGGAGGAAGGCCTTTTATCGCACGCATGGGTAAGAGAATTTTGAATTAGCTGCCTCGTAAAACGTGCCAACATTGGGAAATGCAGAAATCATCTCAGAAGCTTGAAAGAACTTCAAAAAACAGCAAGGTCGGGTCATCTTTCAGACCACAGAGCAAACAGGGTGACGTACAGAAGCCCAGAGGTCTGTAACAAAACTCAAAGTCTTGGCATTTTCAGAAGTGAACCGTGCGGTTCACAAGGGTTGACCGTACGGCTCATCTCAGTTAGCCGTGTGGCCAACTTTGTGGCATTCATGACCAAATTTTGGCTCAAGCCTCCAGAAATTGTTTCGGGTATATTTTGAGCACCTTTTTGATGATTCACACATGTTGTAAAGGATGTTCTAGAGCTGCGGGATAGTGATAAGTTGAAACATTCGAGGTCCCAGAATGCCCAAGCCTAAAACTGCCCGATATTGCCCGGACGAAAGGCGCCAACAGGTCAAAAATATGTCCGAGTGTCAAAAATAAAGGGGTCTTCATTCCGTTCATTCGAGCAAGATATGGCATACATTTGTGATATGTTAGGAGCATCGTCTGGCAGATGTCATGTGAATTCAAAAGTGTTGGGCACGATAGGTCACATTTTGCCTATGACATTCGAGTCTTTCTTGTAAAAGTGTCAAGTTCATTAAGTCAGTTTGTATATACATGTTTCATCATTCCCTTTCCAATCCAAAGTTACGTGTTTTTATTTTCCCAGGGGCATATATTGCATATTTTCAATACTCAGTCACTCGCAAACCTATCATGTGCAAAACTTGGCTTTTTCTTTCAAAAAGCGCCAGTGTGAATCATTCAAAGCATAACGAACATGTGCAATCTATATAAAAACTAAATGGCATCCATGTCATGAGCATAAATGTACATCTATCTAGGGCAAACTGGCCCAGCATCAAAAGCTACCACGGCTCGCAGGCCGTATCTATGAAAAAGAGAAAAATAGGGCAAACAGGCACCCAAATCAAAACTGAGCACGCAGGCTCGTCCTAAAAACCACTACGTCGCCTCTTCGTAGGCTGGCGACGGCCGAGTGTCAGAAGTGGATCCCCCTCGAGTGTGTCCTCGCTGCTGCTACCATCACCACCACTGCTCTCTGCATCTCCCTCTCGGGGAAGCCACCGCTCTCCACGAGCTGAGCTCTCGGGGACACCCTCCCTCTCAACAGAAGAATGTAGCACTCTGCTGGGCGCAGGAGTCACCAACGGGACTGAAGACAGACCTCCACCAGCATTCTTCATCAAAGGCCTCCTGCGTGGTTGTACAAAGGGAAGTACATCCTGCACAGAAAAAGGAAAATTCATCAATAAAGCAGTCAAAGCATTTAGAATTTTAAAGAATAGAGCACGATGGATACCTGATCTGTCTCACTAACGGGAAAATCTCTACGGGTACGTCGAGACCTACGACGTCCACCCGACTCGCTACCTCCAGTCCCGCGGTCACTGCTAGTACCGCGACCACTACTGCTGCCTCCAGCACTCCGCCCTCCACGGCGACCTCCTGCTCTGTCTCTCGACTCACTACCTCTGCGGCTACCGCGGCTGCCTCCAGTACCTCCGCCACCTCCCGGGCCAGCTCTGCCACCACGGCCACCACCAGCTCCGCCACCAAGGCCACCACCAGCTCCGTCATCCCCGCCATCGTCATCACCACCAGCATGGGGCACAGTGCCCGGCTCTACTCTCGGGTGTACCTCTGCAGCCCCACCAATCGTGAGACTGCGAACCAAGGCCTCCAAGTCTCTCACCAGCCGAACAGCGGACGCAGCCCAGTCTGCCGGGATCTGCAAACAAAATCAAAAACATCAGCAGGTAACATGAATAAATGCTTGAATAAAACATGAAGTTTAATTATTTCTTGTTTTCAAATTTCAGGATTACCTCTGTCGCTGTAAGAGTAACTGGCGGAGTGACCTCGGGGACCACCACATATCCCATACTCCCGTTCGGCAACATCACATCAATCTCTCTCCTCAGAACAGGCAACACTGGACCCTCCACAGGTGCAGGGGCAGCCAGACGGGTCTCCATATCCAGACTATAAGCCAGAGTGCTCACCACATAACCGTCGTAGTCCTCTGAGGGGCTGAAAACCAACTCCGTGTCCAGCACCGTGTACGCCTCTACCTCAGCCAAGGTATACTCCTGCGTCCTCTGAACAAACGGCGGAAGAGGACCCGGCACTCTGAAGTGGTCTAAACCCAGGGACTGGCGCGTCACCCTCTCACCCAAGTACCACTGCCACCCGTATGGAGACTCCAATAGCACTCTCCCTCGCGTCACCGCCCTGCTCCGAGTCAAGTAAAGGGCACTCAACCCGCCCCACGCATCCCAGTTCACCTGCAAGGAGCCATGGGTTACTTTCAAAGTCAACAATAGAATCAAAATGTCTGGGAAAGAAGTCAGAAAGTTTGGTATCATACCGTCTCACCCCTGGACTGGTCCAAGAAGACACGAAAGAATCTCAGCTGCCCCTTTTTCCCACCTTTCCCGACATGCTCCTTGGTCCACTTTGCTGCCCGCGGAAGCACGCGCTTGTCTGCATAAGAGTTCTCTGGGGCCGGCACTCCAAACACCTCATAAGCCCATACCTGCATTGTTCAAAGAAATGTATCAGTAACAGGAATGAAAATAACAGTGCATGGAGTATCTAAGGCAAGAAATGGCTTGACATACCTCCAGGACCCTCCAGTAACCCCCAAGAGTGTTCGCCGCTCCGCGAACCACTAAGCCCAGAAAACAGTAAAGGGTGCCCAAGGCGGCTCCACCCCAGTCAAACCGGCCAGCCGTCCTCAAGTCTGCCAAAGCAGGTAACCAACTCAGGTGCACCGAGTTCTGCCTATTCGGAAATAGAGCAGTACCGAACAAGAAAAGCAAATAGGCTCTCGCCATCTGTGCAGCCTCAGCAGGAGACCCTGGCTCGTGGTCCCATATCGACGGCAGGTGGTCACATCGCACCATCGCCTCGTCTCCAACCTCTCTCCCCAAAAAGTGGCGCACCGCCGCTCTGTCCAAATATAAGCCAGAGTCAAAAGGTATCGGCTCGCCGCCAACTCTCAACCCTGTAGTCGCCGCAAAGTCCAACGGGGTAATCGTCATCTCCCCGAACCGAAAGTGAAAGCTATTGGTGGTGTCCCACCAATGCTCTATCAAGGCCCTCAGCAACTTCCGGTCTGTCCGGGTAGGCAACAGTGTACTGATAAAAATAGCAAAACCAGCTGCATCCACCAACTCCCTCACACTCGGAGGCAACCTCCTGTACTGGGCCAGGCAATCAGACGGCCCGCCATATCCGAGAAGAGAACGATCCGCCTGTTTCAAGAACATTGCACAAATTCATTCAAAGCAGCAAAGGATATGCAATAAAGACACCAATTCAAAAGACAGATACAAATAAAGGGCACGTACCAGGGGTCTGTTTGAAATGTGTGTCGACGGATCGCGCAAGATCAGAGACTCAGGGTAAAACGGCAACATCGGCTCGTATACCTCACACCCCACCGGTACAAAGAAGTGAACTGGAGGGTCGTAAGTCTCAGGGACAAAGGGCTGTCTACTCCTCAGAGCCAGCTGAACCTCCTCAACTATGGTCACACGGACCACCTCCTCTGTCTGTATCTCTACCTGCTCAGGCTCGCCAACCGGTGGCGTCTCTCCTACCAAGACCGCGCCCAACTGAGGGAACTGCTGCAAGTTCCTAGCCAAAGTCTCGTCAGTAACCCCCTCCAAGGTATCTCCCAAAGTAGCTCCCGGAGCTCGTGAAGAACCAACCCGTGAAGGGAACAGAACCGGGTCAGAAGGCTCCCCGGTATCAGCACTCTCCTCTACAGCCCTACCTGTGCCAAGTACCCGAGTCAAGCCCCTGAACACGCGAGCAACGGGTACAACAGGAGTCGCCCCCTCAGCGTGTACTCTCTCAACCTGAACCCTCTCAGTCTCCGCTCGCTCAGCATGTGCCTCCTCAGCACATATCTCCTCACCGCTAACGCCTCCACTATAAGGCATCCCATCACCCATCTCATCATTACTACTATCCCCAGTCTCCCCGAGATCCTCCATAACCACATCCCCAGGCCGCCTAATGGTGATCGGAATCCTAACAGAAGTATCATCACCGCTAACCGGATACTCTCTCACTAAAACAGCACTCGCAACATCAGGAAAAACTACATCACCACCACCTACACCCTCCTCCGCAACCCGCGGGTCGAATAGAACATCAACACCACCAACATTCATCTCAATCTCAGGCAGAGGAACATTTATATCTAAATCAACATGCATGGAACTACTAGAAGCGGTAACAGTACTTACCGGGATATCAGTACTCTCCATAGTCGCCCAAACATCGTCCATTGCACTGTACTGTTCGGCTATTGCTCTAAGAACATCATCACCCGCCACGGGCGTGATCAACTCTGACCCACCATGCTCCGGTATGGGAGCAGCCCCAACATCAACCGTACGGCTGCCCAAGCCAACCGCGCGGGGCGCCTCTGACCCAGACCCAGCCGCATGGGACTCATCTCTGCCCACATCAACCGTACGGGATACCTCGGTGCGGGATTCTACCGCACGGTGCTCCTCAGCCCCAGACGGACCCCCATCTCTCGATTCCAACACAGGTGAACCAACTCCGGCGGCTTGCGTCGCCACCTCTACTTCCACAGGAGCCGACGACGGCTGATCGACGCCGGAAACAACAAGTGGGTTTGGGTTTCCACCAGAATCAGCCATGGCCGGCTAAGAGCTTTTGTTTGCAAACGGATCTCGAACGGGATTCACGAATAAAGGGAGTAATCGGACGAATAAGGAAGAAATACCACTCTCTCGAAGCAACTCGGTAACCGCCTCTCGAAATATTTGAACAAATGATGAGAAAACCAAAAGACCCGACGGTTTTGTGCTAATAACCGCTCTGAGAAACCGCACGGCCGAAAGAAACCCACCGCACGGTTTGATCACCTCAACCGTACGGCCAACCTTTGCCGGTCCAAGCCGCACGTTGCAACCAATTAAGCCGCACGGCTCACTCTTTCGACCATCTCCCCACCGCGCGACGCCTCTCAGGTAGTTTCGTCTAAATATTTTAAAACGCACATGCCTCCTCCAAATGACGCTATTCAAATTTTTAAAATTTGTTTCTGAGCCCTCAATGGCACTATTCAAATTTGCGATGGCATTTGCAAAAAAAAAAAAAAAAAAAAAAAATTACAACTAAGTCCTCTACGGCATTTTCCATTTTCCACTTTCCAAAAAATTACAACTAAATCCTCTACGGCATTTTCCATTTTCCATTTTCCAAAAAAAATTACAACTAAGTCCTCTACGGCATTTTCCATTTTCCACTTTCCAAAAAATTACAACTAAATCCTCTACGGCATTTTCCATTTTCCATTTTCCAAAAAAAATTACAACTAAGTCCTCTACGGCATTTTCCATTTTCCACTTTCCAAAAAATTACAACTAAATCCTCTACGGCATTTTCCATTTTCCAGTTTCCAAAAAATTACAACCAAATCCTCTACGGCATTTTCCATTTTCCACTTTCCAAAAAATTACAACCAAGTCCTCTACGGCATTTTCCAGTTCAAAATTTACACTCCAAGTCCTCAACGGCATTTTTCCAAAATTTCAGAATTATTGCTTGTAAGTCCACAACGGCATTTTTCCAAAATTCAGAATTATTGCTTGTAAGTCCACAACGGCATTTTTCTAAAATTTCAGAATTATCGATTATAAAGTCCACAACGGCATTTTCCAAATTCAAACTTATCGTTTTTAAATCCTTTACGGCATTTTCCAAAATTCAAGATTATCGGTTTTTTTTTTTTTTAAGTCCACAACGGCATTATCACGTTTCAGTCCTCAGTAGCATTTTTCAAATATTTTCCAAGACATTTGTTATGTAAGTCCCTCCGAGGCATTAAAACACTTTCGTAGCCCCGAACTACGATTGGTCTGATCCCTACAAATGGGGTACGTAGAAAGCCCCGTGCTCGACCATATTCTATTTTTCTGTTTTCCTGCACCAAGGAAATCAAAATTGGGACGTCTTTATCTTTGACGCAACTTACATCACAGAATGATGATTAAGTCTCGTCAAAGAGGGGCAACTGTAGACACCCCAATTTTTATCCTCGTGTATCCCCAATGATGAAAACGATGTTCAGTAATACCTTGGAATTTTCTTAGAACAACTACTGTGAACTTCAAAATCTTTGGACGAAAATACCCCTAGCCGTACGGTTCACCATTCAAGCCGTACGTTTCACCATTCAAACCGTGCGGTTTATATTTCAACAGTCCAGCCGTGCGGTTTAATTAAATGAACTGTGCGGCTAATCAGGTAAGCCGTACGGTTAACCTCAAGAAATATTCGTTTTCCTGAGAGAAGAAGCATCTCATCATTTCTTGGCAGCTGTTCGTACTCATTGATATTCCTTTCTTCGCTATATAAACACTCCTCCTCTCTCATTCAAAACACACAACAACACCCTCACTCCGGCAACACGCTGAAAAGTTTCCCGGCCATTTTCCGTCCCAAAGCCCGTCCAAAAGATCTCATCCGAAACCTCCGTTCGAGCCACAATATACCTTCTGTCTCCTTATTAATCCATAACCCATACCAGAACCTCCCATTCGAAGTTTGCGTCCAAAAAATTCGAAGTTCTCAAGTTGTCCGAAGTTCTCTGTAAAGGTATAAACTGTATTTCGATAAGCCGGGTTCTAAACCTTGGCCTTTGAGGGGATCCCCCGAGTCGAGAGTGACTCCGATAGTCATCACTAGGCTCGGGTGGTTGAAGTTTTTATAAAGATCAGATTTTTCAAACAAAACAAGCTGTTGACCAGGAAACGAAATTTTGAAAAATTTTCCAAAACAAGAACCGTGCGGTTTGATTAATGAAACCGTGCGGTATGATTGAGTAAACCGTACGGCATATTTGAGTAAGCCGTGCGGCTTACCCTTCTAACACAAAATCTCCTCTGTTTTCCCCCTGTTCACGCTCTGTTTTCTTGATTTTCTGCAACCTTGCTTATTGCATTTTCACCCCTTTACTTCTCTATCACTGCTATTAAGTCCTCTTGTTTAATTTTATTTCCGTTATGGTTTTATTTGTTTTTATTTCTCGTTATTTGTCTGTTTAACTGTCAAAGTTTTCAATAAAATGTTTCCTAAAAATCCCACAAAAATTTAGTAGAGACCGGGAATCTCCCGGGCGAGCGGGGTGCTTTTCAATAAAACCTTCCCCGTTCGTAACCTGGCTTCCGAATCCAAGAATCTTTTCGCAGAACAAACCCTTTTCCAAAGCGGCACAAGAGTCATCAATTACTTTCAACGGTTTCTCGGGTACCAAAATCGCTTTCTAAATAAATCCCGGGTGGCGACTCACTTTTTTTTTTTTTTCCGTCTTACCCGAGCCGCGTGGATCTCACCGTCCACATTGGGCTTGGTTGGTATTTGCAGTTGATCGCCCCTTGGGGGCATTGTGGCGAGGTAGAGGCAGAAGAGGGTTGCTATAATTAGTGATTTGGGTTCAGGGAAATTCAAGTCAAGGTGGAGAATTGTTGGAATTGTGCCTTGAATTTTCCTTTTTTGGGAGAATTCCAATTGTGTTTAAGATTTCCTATTGTGTTTAGGATTTCCAATTGTGTTTAGGATTTCCTATTGATTGTGCTTCTTATAAATAGAGGTTTTTAGGGATCCTTTGGCTATCTCTCATATTGTGGCCTCTCCAGAGTTACGGATCATAGCCGGCTCTTTGTATCTCTTCTTCACCATTGATAGTGAACTCTCAATCTCCTCGCCCGTGGACGTACCTCAATCTTGAGGGAACCACGTATATCTTTGTGTCGTGTGATTGCTTGTTGTTTTGTTTGCTTTCTCCCAACTTAGTCGCATTCATAGCGTTCGTTACAACAGAGATGAAGTAAAAAGTCCATTTTGGATGATAGCATGATCAAGCTATAAGCAGCAAGTTTGCACGTGGATTATGGTTGATAAAATCCAATTGGCTAGTTCATTGGGTACATTGTGAGTGGTGATCCTAAAAGGAAGTTTTACCCATTCCATTTAATTTGATCATGAATAAGTTCCTGGGATGATATATATATATGGGGCTTATTTTGGTTCAGGATGATTGAAGACATTTAGAGTCATCTCTCTCTTGCTGCAAAACTTAGAAAAATACTTAGAGAGCTTTTAGCTTATCTCTTGGAGAAGAAGATATGATCCGTTGATCATCGAGCTTTCAGAATAACTCCAAGAGTTATTTTCAATCTTTGATTCTACAACTTGAATCGTTCTTCCGGTGGATTCTGGAAGTATCTTAGAGGACTTGAGGATTCAAGGCAACGACAATCAACCACTTGGTGCAGTGTACGTGGATTCGGCAAAACAGTCTTTGGTTAGTCGGTGAGGATTCACGATTATGTTAGTTAAGATTGTTTTGTAACTGCACAATGATAATTTTTAGTGCGTTGATTTCCTCCCGTGGTTTTTACCCTTTTTAAGGGGTTTTCCACGTATATCCTTGTGTTCACTGTTTATCACTTTTCGATTTCTTTTAGTTAGCTTACTTCATTATTCGTATCGCTAAATAGAATTTTTCAACACTAGTCCACTATGAAATCGAATAAAGAGTACAAGTATTTTTGTAATCTCTCTGAGATCTGCGTTTTTTCTCATCTCTATCTGTTTTTCTCTGAAAAACTCGTAACCGTAATTACATGCTAATTGCAATATAAATAGGTCAGGTCTTATGGTCTATTGTTTTCGTGCAGTTCACTTCGTGGGGGCTTCGCCTCCCCCACACCCCCATGCTAAACCACTGCTAAAAGTTGTCCGCACCCAACAACGACGCCTGCCCCCTGCTAAAAGTTGTCTGCACCCAACAACGACGCCTGCCACCCCCCCCCCCCCCCAAAAAAAAAATAAAATAAATAAATAAATAAATAAATAATAAAATAAAATAATAATAATAATAATTTCCCTCACTTTCCTACCCCCCTTTTTCCTCCACATTTCTCTTATTTAAAAGAAAAAAGATAGAAACACTAACACTTATACCAACAATTGCACAAACTTTCTCACACGAGATCTGTGCGACCCACATATGAGTAGTAGGTCCCACATATCCCGTTACAAATGTTAGTGCCTGTAGCAAACTTGTATTTAAAAACCAATCTGCGGTAACTGGTTTGGATGATGCCGGTGGTCTTGGATCTCAGCGTTCATATGCTCCTGATCGTTTCGTTTATGGGGGTCGATTTGGCGATTTCTCGACGATCTATCTCGGGGTTTTGGGCATCCTACGTGGTCGACTCTAGTATGATTATCTTTCCCTCTGTTCTCTTCCTTTCCCCTCCTTTTCTCGACCCCCGGCCATCGGGATTTTGGATAGAATCTTCTTGCAGCAACTCCTCTTGCCCAGCCTCCTCTCGTCAGCTATTCTAGTTTCATCTCTCTGATCAACTTTCTCCTGGGTTTTTCGATTTTGGCCTAAAGGCGTGGAGATCGAATGTTTCTATGGCTTGGTCGGCCTTTGCTCCCGTCATGAGTTTCTATTGGGTCTCACGGTCCTTGCCTAACGATATGGTCAAGCTTCCACAGCTAGTCTGATTTCATCATCCTTCGTTTTAGATGGTCTGTGGTGGCGTAGTGGTTTCAGTGGTGGTGGCCGACTCCGTCTAAAGATGGTGGATGGCGGTGGGTGGTTGTAGCTGTTTTTTGTTCAAAATTTTTAAGGCTAGGGTTTGGGTTTTCTTGGGCTGGTTTGTATTATTAGATCTGGGCTTTTTAGGCCCTTGGTGTTTAAGGATTTCTAGGCTGTATTGTTGTATCTTGGCATGTTTAGCCTTACTAAAATATTACTTTTGCCGATAAAAAAATAGTGGTGTGTATCAATCGGAGTATAACATTTCCCAATAATCTAAGCTGCAGTACTTTTTACAATTGTCAAGGAAATTACCACATCGGACATTATATTTTATATTTTTGTTTTCAAGTGTGTGAGATTGACCATCCTCAACGTCTTGATTAGGACATTGATAATGGGAATACTTCTGGCCGGTGTCGACAATTCCTTGTAGATTCTGAGGAGATTTACTTCAGCTATAAAGAGTCTCTCTCTTGATCATTTCGACGACGACTTGTGTTTTGGAAGCCGATGACTTACCCGTATTCGTTTTCAAATGAGAATATTTCCAGATTTGTCTGAAGTAAACACATAATGAAAGAGGGCCACATATCATCAGTATCTTATTTTAGGTGTACCTATGAATCAAGTAATTATCGGGAACTCTTAAGTGACATATAAAATAGTAATAGAATGGATCCAAAATACCTTTTGACAGCAGACGATTTGTTTGGAGAATTAAGAGGCTTAATTATAAGTTTCGTTTAGAGAAATTAAAGAAAAGAAGGCACTTCACTCGGCCAAAACTGTAGAGGATTTTTATATACAAGATCATATAAGGTTCTCTAATAAGAGAATATCTAGATGCGATTCTGAGAATTGAATGTTACAGTAAAAAATTACTCCCTCCGTCCCATTTTTAATGCTCTATACGTATTTCCGTGTCATTTTCAAACGTCTATATCTTTTTACTGGTAAGGTTTTCAAAGTTTTTAAAAATTTTGTTTAATAGAACTAATTGAGATCTATCAAATAAGATCCATATATATTGCATATAAAATACATTATAGAATGAAAACTATAAGAATTTTAAAAAAACACGTATAACCGTAGGAAACATTTAAATTGGGACGGGGGAGTAAATAATACCAAGGTTTTAAATACTGTATCTCAAAGTATCGTAAAATATGTATTGGTTTCGCACATTTAAAAGTCGTTATATCCCGATATTCTGGTGAAATGGAAAATTACATGCCATCAGCCCGATCCCATTAAATATTGGTCAATTTTCAAATCACTGACTGCGTCGTATCTAATACTCGATCGTTATGGCTAGTTTGACAATTTAAATTTTTTTTATTTTTGTCAGGAAATATTTTAAAAATTCACGAGTACGGATTCTCGCTTCGAGTTATTCGAACTCCCAAAACTGTTGCACTACTACCAATATAATTACATATCCCGGTACGTTATTTAAAACCTTGTGTGGACTCCCTAAAATTTCAATCGGTCATATGAGTGAGTTTATAACGCCCAGAATTCATTATTCACGTCCACAAACACATCAGTGGTTGAACCATCTCCACAAGCCTCGACTGATCAAACATGGGAGAGAGAGAGAGTGATGAAAGCAACCTCTCAGGGGCCCACAAACAAGAAGTTTAAACTTCAAACTGGAATTATTGAACCATTGGGGTGCATAAAACCAACGAACGTCCTATTCACTTTTATGAGAGAGAGAGAGAGAGAGAGAGAGAGAGAGGGAGTCATGACCCATGCATGGCAGCATGGGGCAAGGCCCACTAGTTAGGCCCACAAAGATATCAAAAGAAAAGGCAGGTAACCAATAGCAAGCAAGTTATTTAGATAAACTTAATATAGTCTGCCAATCAGCAGCTAGATCATGCCACCCTCATGGGTCCCACAAAGGGATATCTCAACCTATCACTGTACATATACCCTACAAAAGGGAAAATAGTAGCGTGATACCCAACACTGTTCCAATACACATTTTTGGAGGGTCCATAAGTATATTGACCATAAGAAAATGTGTATTGGAGAAGGGTGATGAGACGTATAAACCTTATAGAATTGTGTGATGAAAAAGAATGTTGGTGCACCACGTGGCGGTACCCAATACAAGTGAATAATTACTCCAAAAGTTCACCATTTCTGTTCACCTCTCAGACCAACCTAAGCATAGAGAGTAAAAGCTCTATCATTGGGTCCCATTCTCTCATCACAATAATTGCACTCCCATCCAAATTTTGTGCCCTAAAAATCCACTTGTACTCTCCTCACTTCCATCCTTACACTTCATTTTTCAGCTTCTGGTTTTGTTCGATCTCCAATTTTCATATCTCCAACAGGCACAAATCCTCTCTCTCTCTCTCTCTCTCTCTCTCTCTCTCTCTCTCTCTCTCTCTCCATGATCACTTCAAAGAAAGCTGCAAACGCTGTGGGAGGCAAAACGGCAAGAGCCTGTGATAGCTGTCTACGAAAACGGGCCCGGTGGTACTGCGCTGCCGACGATGCTTTCCTTTGCCAAGGATGTGATTCGTCGGTCCACTCGGCTAACCAGCTAGCTAGCAGGCACGAAAGACTTCGGCTCGAGAAGGGGGCTCCTAATAAGGCCGCGTTTGGCTCACCCAACACAAAGAGTTCTACGCCGGCTTGGCTGCAAGGGTTTACCCGTAAGGCACGAACCCCACGCCCCACGAAGCCAGCAAAGGCCTTGTTTGGTTCCACAATCACAAACCCAATTGCTCTAGTCCCAGAGATCGGTGCCGAAGAGGGAGATAATTCGCCCTATGAGGAGAGCGAAGAGCAACTGCTTTATCGGGTCCCGGTTTTCGACCCTTTTGCTGCGGAGCTATGTAATGCGTCGAATGACATGGCGGATGCGTTGGCATATGAAAGAGAGGGAACTGCCTCGAGAGGTGACTTCGCGGTTTCAATGAGAGAAAAAGGAGTAGTACTACGCGACGAAGAGTGTGATATTGATTTGCATAATCTCAATGGACTAATTCTTCCATCGGATATGGAACTCGCGGAGTTTGCAGCCGATGTTGAGAGCTTACTAGGGACCGGACTCGATGAAGACTGTTGTGGAATAGAAGGGCTAGGGTTAGGGTTGTTAGAGCGTAATAAGGGAGAAGACGATGAAATGGGTAGTTTTTTTATGGAAAGTAGAAAAGTTAAGGTTGAAGACGATGTTGATGAGGTCGAAGAGATTGTTGATTGCCAAATGGATATGGGGATGGATTTGGAGAGGGAGACCATAGATTGGAACTTTGATTATGAGATAAATGGAGAAGAAGAAAAGGCATTGGTTGGTGTAATGGATGCAAGAAGTGGATTAAAAGAAGAAGAAGTGAAGAGGAAGATGATTTTGAGTCTGAATTATGAAGGAGTAATCAGTTCTTGGGCTAGCCAAGGCTGTCCTTGGACTAACGGAATCCGACCGGAGCTCACTACCGATGACGGCTGGCCGGAGTTCATGGTACGACTCTCCCTCCCATCATGTCTTCTGTGTGTAACCTATAAAGTTACATATACATTATACATATATTTTCAAAACCACTGGGTAAGCTCATGTGCACGTCTAGTAATCCCGGATGGTGAAATTAACGACCAAGCTAACCTCAAGTAGCTCTAGGATTTCTTTGATTGATCAGGGTGAATTTAAAATATGCAAACTCGAGAATATAAGACCCTTACTTGATCTCGTGCTCCCGTTCGACCAATCCCTTGGTCGCCTTTCATGTTTCTACAATATAGTACCCACATGATACATAGTAGAAACTTGCATGGATAATATTCATTGAATTGAATTGCTTCAGTTCGGTTCATTTCCTTTCCTTTATTTCTTGTTTTGAGTTCAAAATTTTCATTCAAACTTTTCTGAAACACCAAAAACATTTCAGGGTTATTCTCATCCATATGGAGCGGTAGGAGGCAGCCATGTGAGAGGCGGCGACGACGGAGGACGAGAAGCTCGAGTGTCGAGGTATAGAGAGAAGAGAAGGAAAAGTACGAAGTCAGGAAACTGAATGCAGAGAAGAGGCCAAGAATGAAAGGCCGCTTTGTTAAGAGGACACCCTTTTCTGGGCCTTCTTTTCCTAGTTACCTCATCAACACTAAGTGACTTTTTCAATTGCCAGAAAAATGCTTGTTGTTGGTTTATATGAAATGATGTTGCCTTGGCTTTTACTACCCTATGATGCAATAATATGGAAGTAAGTTGAACTTGGAATAACATGGAGTACATCTCTCTCACTCTCTCTCTCTCTCTCTCTCTCGTTAGGGTTTCCATTGGGGGGAGACGATTCGTTCATATATCAAATAAAGTCCGATCAAACTTATTTTTGGTGTGAATATATTTATCTTGACAAGTTCTACAAAATAAACGATTTGAATAATTTGTTTGGGTTCAAAATGCATCCAAAAATTGAAAACTGAGGGGCACTGAACAATAATAACACTAGAGGGTTAGGTGTCAACCTAGTTGGGATGTTTCACTCTGATTGTGATGCCGTTTTTTCTGCTCCATTGTATTTGTTGTACCAGTTATTTTGTTAATGAAATTCTCTTTTTCGCCTTGCAAAAAAAAAAACGCTAGAGGGAAGTCAATTTATGGGAACGTTAAGAGTTAGTTCTCTCACTCTCTATAACTTCGTTACGGTTTCCTGGGGGAGGCGGGAGGCGGGAGGCGGCTACCCCCTCCTCCCCTCAAATCTCAGTCACTGAGATATCTCTCTCTTTGTTTTCTCCGTCTTGGGTGTTTCTGTTTCCCACTGGAATTCAAGGGTGTTGGCGACAGTGATTGAAGGGCTACGGTGGTGGTAAGGTGTGGATTTGGTATAGGCGAATGCGAAATAGGGCGGCAGTTGTGTTGAGGTGAAGTGCGAGTATGGCCGCAATGGTGGCTAGATGCGGCAAGCGGTGAAGAAGCTCCTTCATGGCAGACGTGATTTAATGGGTCAAGGCAGAATTGTTCATGGCCGGCTAAGGTGGAGTTGCGTAGGTGCAAGGGTTCTATTTCGGGTTGCTGATGGGTGTTGGAAATGAGCAGCAGTGCTACATGGTACATGCCCAGAAAAGTTGCCAGAAAATTGCAATGAATAGCTCAGATTCATTTGGAAGGAAATCTAAGTCATTCATTGCAATTTTTTGAGTACTTTCTGGACAACATTTATGGACGCTTAGCATTTTCCGTGCACCAATTGATAGGTGTACTTTTCTGTTTTTTGTGTTGTTACTTATGGAGGCATAGAGAGGCTAGAGGCTAGAGGCAGGATGAGATTTCATCGTGAGTAACAGTACTAGAAGAGTCCTTGTTAACCCTTCAAAGTTCTCACTATGCATTTTTTTTTCTTTCTTATTAATGATTTCGTATTTTTCCACTCGTGATATACAAAAATTTCTTCTGGGGATAAAAATAAAAATAAAAAGACTAAGAGTTTTAGTTTTAATTCACTCTTTTCCATTTTGAACAATCACAAAAGGTTGATCACGCCGGGGAGGTAAAACATTTTTGTGGCGATCTGTCTCAAAAGACATGCGTGTGCTAATTTATTTTTGGCTCAAAATTGACCGAAAACCTTGCTGTTGTAAAATCGTACAACGTAGGCACGCAGAAAAATAGGTAAACCATGCTTGTACAAGATTTGTGTTGGTATATATGAAAAATTGAGTCTTGTCAAAGAAATAACTTCCAAAAGAGAGTTACTCATAACTGAATATAAGAGATTAGGATCAGGTGAAAACATTATTTAGATAGGTCATAGGTGTTTATCAATAAAATGTACTATCTTCTGCTATTGCTTGGAAACGTCCAAAGAGGGTACCTTCATTTATATATGTTAAGGAAATACAATTCCACATAGGATTGGCCATTTCCTCTGACCTGTCCGAATCCGATCCGATCCCCGCTCCGAACTGATCGTCAATATATAGATCTGTTTAGAGATTGGATAGGATATGGAGTTTTTTTTTTTTGAAAATGTTTGGGGATCGGGTAGGGGGTGGAGATAGGCATATCCCCGCTCCGAATTCGTTCCCCGATCCATCCCCGCCTCATCCCTTCCCTGAATCTCTGAAACATAGGGGTCTATTCATGAGTTATGAAACTTTGGAGTCTCACTAGTCTACTACTTTGGAATCAGGCAATGGCATTTGAGTGTCTGGGTTGTTTTGTGGGGTTGCCTGCTAAAGTGCTTGTGTTTGTTGGGTGTCTTTGTGTCTTGAGTCTGGGCTTTTGGTGCTTTTGTTTTGGTGTGTGGGCTCTACAACGGTTGATGTTTGACATTTGCTCACATATTCCCCTTGAAAGATTGATGCATAGAAGGAAAATCCCGCTCCATAAAATCTTGTTTGTTGTTAAAAATCAAAACTAATGTGTTTTTTATTTTTAAAAAAAAATTGATTGGATCTACGAATCCCTGTGGGGATAGAGGATGAAAACAAAGCTCCGTTGGGTATCGGGGAGAGGATGGAGGTGGGGAAGGAGTTCAGGGATTGGGGGTTGAGATAGTACTATCTGGCCCCGATTCGCCTCCATGCCCATCCCTAATCCCACAGTATACTATTTATCTTTTTGAGTTGGATACAAAGTTTTCACACTTAACTGTAAATGTAAGAACAATTAACCCAATCGATATTGTAGGTGTGAGGGAGAAAAAAACAAATAAATATGTTGACTAAAATTCTAAGTCAAGGCATTGACGGATCCACAGAAAAAGGAAGAGTCAAAGTAGTTAAAAATAAATTTTTGTATTGTTCAATTACATCAAAACTACATGTATGACTTCGGTAACAAGGCTCGAACACGAACAAACAAACAAACCGTACAATAGAAACACTTCCATTATATAAATCGGCTGTGATTGTGAGCCCCCGAAAGGACAAAAGAAATAACAAAATGACATTAGAAATTCACTCGGGTTGATATCCAGCCGAATCCTCTCTTTTCCTGATCGTTCGAGTTTGACTTGTAAAAAAATTACGAAGTTCGGACTTGACTCGATAGGGCTCGTTAAATTTAAACAAGACGAACTAAGCCGAATCGAGGCTCGAATTGAATTCATCAGTAATTTTTTTTCAAGTATCACACCAATATGCCTTTATATGTGACCAAAAAAATGGAAAAACACAAAAACTCAGCCAGCATGCTTTGCTCCAAAAAAAAAACCCCAAACAAGGAAAGAAATTAAAAATCAAATGTTGAGATATGAAGCACAGTGGACCAACGAGTTTATGTTCAGATCTGTAATGGTTGTATTACTACTAGTACTAGTGGAGGTTCGATCAATGGAGGGTAAATGGAGGTTTCTTCTTTTCTTTTTTTTCTTTTTTTTTATAGATAAATAGAGGGTAAATGGAGGTTCTTGGTGACGTGCCGACAACTTGTCCACCAGGATGACATTCTTAGCTCCCTCGTGGTGGTCAGCGACTGCTTCACATCCATTCTTCAGCTAGATGGAAGAGGTGGAAGAGGCAGAGAGAGGTGGAGAGAAGTGGAGGTTGGCGACTGCTTCACATCCCTCTTCCTTATATTTTTAGCAAAAAAGTGGGAGCTATGTATATATTCATGATTAAATGAGTTGTATAAGATAAATTCATTTTCTTGCACTTTTTATTTTTATAATCAACCGCCAGAAAAGTGTCATTATTATTTCTTTCTTGTATTTTTTTTTATCATTTTCACTCTAATTAAATGGACCCTAACTACAAGAAATGGGAAAAAGACCTGGAAAAAAAAAATCCCAACAACGAAATAAAGCAAAACAAAACAGCTCCACAGCAGCTCTTGCCATATCTTCTGTAACTTGCACTTGAAGCCCGTTGAGGAAGATGAACCGGATCAAAGCGTCACAGGGACTTGTTCTTTAAACTCATTCAATTTTTTTTTTTGCATATCTGAGTATCTTTTAAATACTCCCTGCAAGTGATTAGTCAATTCTCCTGGAGCACAGCCACAGTGCTCCAATCATCTTCTCCAGCCTACAAAAATTTGAATGAGTACTTGTTGGTCTGGTTGGCTTGGTTATAGGCAAAAATACAATTTTCCACAAGTCTTGGGGACCAATCTGTCACTTGTCCCTTTCAAGGTCCACGCTATGAGGCATGTTAGAATATCCTCTATTTGTTGCTAGAATAAGTCAGGTCTCGTTTGAGAATTTCATTTCAAGAGAAATGATATTAAAAATTACCAAATATAAAGATAACAGAATAATAATTACATAGAGATGAGAAGAACATAATTAGAACCAAAACAAATTAATGAAGAACATATATCCAGCAAGAGCTTGCTTCGGACGTCAGATGTATATGATTAATGTACGTTGTCGATTTATTGTTGTCTCGGTAGCTCTTGACGAAGCATCCATGCAGAAACTGTCTGATACAAACTAAGTGACTATTGCACCTATAGTCCTTCCGAGGCATAGTTAGGCGTCATACAACTAGATGGCCGAAGCAAGCTATAAAACTCTAAAATCGGTGGAGAAATTGCTAGAAAGAGACGCAACCGTAGAAAGTAGAAATAATTGCTGCAGAGAATCCCTATTCATCTGTGATGATCTCCCTTAACTTATTGGCACCTAATTCTAGTAAAATAACATCCCCTTCCACATCTTCACCGCCCAAGTAGCCAATCCACTACACCATTCTAGACAAAAAAATCCAAGCCAACCAGACCAACAATGCAACGCCAAGAATTAAGCATCAGAACTCCAAATTGCACCGCTACAGTAAACAATCCATGAATCACCCCTCAAAGAATCAATGTGATGCCCAGTAAACCAGATAACAATGACCACCGCCACCATCGGTTCCAACTAATAGCCGAAGGTTCCATGGACCACGTCATAACACCATCTTAACACCCAGAATAGCAAGAGTTGAGCCGTAAGATAACCCTCAAAGCCATTGAATGGACTGACACAAATCATACAACTTAAAGTTGTGTGCGTGTATTAAAGAAGCTTGTGTGATCAGTGGGCATGCAAATGAGAACACTTCGAATATATCTGAACTTCATCATGCATGTTGTAATGAACGCTATGAATGCGACTAAGTTGGGAGAAAGCAAACAAAACAACAAGCAATCACACGACACAAAGATATACGTGGTTCCCTCAAGATTGAGGTACGTCCACAGGCGAGGAGAGAGAGAATTCACTATCAATGGTGAAGAAGAGATACAAAGAGCAGGCTATGATCCGTAACTCTGGAGAGGCCACAATATGAGAGATAGCCAAAGGATCCCTAAAAGCCTCTATTTATAAGAAGCACAATCAATAGGAAATCCTAAACACAATAGGAAATCCTAAACACAATTGGAAATCCTAAATGCAATAGGAAATCTTAAACACAATAGGAAATCCTAAACACAATTGGAATTCTCCCAAAAAAGGAAAATTCAAGGCACAATTCCAATAATTCTCTACCTTGACTTGAATTTCACTGAACCCAAATCACTAATTATAGCAACCATCTTCTGCCTCTACCTCGCCACAATGCCCCCAAAGGGCGATCAACTGCAAATACCAACCAAGCCCAAGCAATGCTTGAACTTGGCAACCGAAACCGGTTTAGTCAACATGTCCGCTGGGTTATCTGTCGTTCCCACTTTCTTCACCTCAACTTGCTTCTGTGAGATGATCTCTCGAACGAAGTGATACCTGACATCAATATGCTTGGTCCGTTCATGATACATCAAATTTTTAGTCAGATGTATAGCATTCTGAGAGTCACAAAATACTGAAGTAACCCCTTGTGCAATACCAAGCTCGCAAAGAATTCCCTTCATCCACATTGCCTCCTTTACAGCTTCGGCAATGGCCATATACTCCGCTTCTGTTGTAGACAGCGCGACCGTAGCCTGCAAAGTTGATTTCCAACTAATGGCACTTCCGGATAGAGTGAACACATAACCTGTCAGAGACCTCCTCTTATCATGGTCACCGGCAAATTCGAATCAACATAACCAACAACTTGATTACCCGGATTAGAAACCCCATAAAAAAGACCCACATCTGCAGTCTCTTTCAAATACCGAAGTATCCACTTCACAACCTCCCAATGTGCCTTTCCCGGTCGCCCCATATAGCGACTTACGACACTAACTGCATGTGAAATATCAGGACGAGTACATACCATGGCGTACATAAGGCTCCCAACTGCGCTCGAATATGGAACCTGAGACATATATTTCTCCTCATCCTCTGACTGAGGTGACAATTCTGCTTAAAGTCGAAAGTGTGCTGCCAAAGGGGTACTGACTGGCTTCGATTTTTGCATGGCAAAGCGCTCAAGTACTTTGAGAACATATGACTTCTGATTCAAGAACAACTTGCCATCTACTCGATTTCTACTAATCTCCATATCCAAAATCCATTTTGCTGCACCCAAATCCTTCATCTCGAATTCACCTCTCAACTGCTGCTTCAACCTGTTGATTTCTGATACACCTTTGGCAGCAATAAGCATATCATCAACATACAACAGTAGATAAATAAATGAACCATCTGGAAGTCTCCGAAAATACACACAACTGTCATATTCACTCCTAGAATATGATTGGCTTATCATGAATGTATCAAACCATTTATACCACTGCCTATGAGACTGTTTTAAGCCATATAAAGACTTACGAAGCAAGCATACATGATCTTCCTTACCAGAAACAACAAATCCCTCTGGTTGACGCATATAAATCTGTTCCTCAAGCTCCCCATGCAAAAACGCCGTTTTGACATCAAGTTGCTCTAACTCAAGGTCATAACAAGTAACAATAGCAAGTAAAGTGCGAATGGAACTGTGCTTTACAACTGGTGAAAATACCTCATTGTAGTCAACACCTTCCTTTTGACTGAATCCTTTCGCCACTAGCCGAGCTTTGAACCGTGCCTCTTCAACCCCTGGAATACCTGGCTTGCGCTTGAAGACCCACTTGCACCCAACAATCCTCCTATTTTTCAGCGGTTCCACCAACTCCCATGTCTGGTTCTTCTGAAGAGACTCAATCTCCTTATTCATAGCAACACACCACTGTGCACACTCATTACTCGAAATAGCTTCCGCATAGCTAGAAGGCTCATCATATTCCACTGTTTCAGCAACTAATAAAGCATAGGCCACAATATCAGAATAAGCCGAATATCTTTCAGGAGGCCGAATCTCCCTCCTTCTCCTATCTTTAGCAATAGTGCGTGGTTGCTCTGCTGGTACATCATCATCTGTGTCTGAACTCTTGTACTTCTCTTCAATTGGCTGATTACTGTCATTCTTCCCTGAGCCAGAAGATTCACATAACAACTCCACCTGCTTTGGAACCCTCGGTTCCTCAACTGCATCTTTAACCTGTTTAGACCCCTTAACCATAAAGTTTTCATCAAAAGTAACATCTCTACTAATTAAAAACTTAGAGGTTTCCGGACACCATAATCTGTACCCTTTCACACCTGCCTGATAATCCAAGAAAATACACTTCTTGGCACGTGGCTCCAACTTACCCTCATTCACATGAGCATAAGCTGGACACCCAAACACACGCAGTACGGAATAATCAGCCTTATGACCCGACCATACCTCAAACGGAGTCTTACACTCAATAGCAGTCGACGGAGACCTGTTCACCAAATAGCATACTGTGGAAACGGCTTCAGCCCAAAACTCTTTGCCCAACCCGGCATTGGACAACATACAACGCGTCTTCTCCAAAAGAGTCCTGCTCATTCGTTCAGCCACACCGTTCTGCTGGGGGGTTTTCCTCACTGTGTGATGTCTCACAATGCCCTCATCACTGCAAAACTTATCAAATTCGCCAAGACAAAACTCCATACCATTGTCAGTTCTCAAACGTTTTATTTTCTTACCCATCTGATTCTCTATCAAAATTTTAAACTGTTTGAATGTACTTAGAGCATCACTTTTATGTTTTAGCATATACACCCAAACCTTACGAGAGAAATCATCGATAATACTCATAAAATATCGAAAACCACCTTTAGATGTTACCTCAGCGGGACCCCAAAGATCCGAGTGAAAATAATCCACCGTGCCTTTGGTGCGATGAACAGCTGTACTGAATTTGACCCTGCACTGCTTGCCGTAGACACAATGCTCGCAAAAATATAGCTTCTCAGTTTTCTGCCCACAAAGTAGACCCTGATTGCTCAAAATTGTCATCCCTCTCTCGCTCATATGCCCAAGACGCATATGCCACAATCGAGTCAAATCCGAACCCGAAACCTTTGAAGAAGCGACCGCTGCTGTAGAACCCGTAATTGTACTGTCCATGAGTGAATAGAGATTGTTACGCTTCTGACCCTTCATCAGCACCAAAGTACCCCTTGAGACCTTCAAAACTCCACCTTCACCAGTGAAAGTACAACCAATGGAATCTAGAGCACCCAAAGAGATAAGATTTTTCTTCAACTCCGGGACATGCCGAACATCCGATAAAGTCCTCACAATACCATCGTGCATCTTGAGTTGGATCGTTCCACAACCAACAGTTTTGCAGGGCATGTTGTTGCCCATTAAAACTGTGCCACCATTGACCGCCTCATAAGAGGTGAACCACTCCTTATGCGGACACATGTGATATGAACACCCAGAATCCAGAATCCAAAATCCACTTGGTATCACAGCGAGAGTCTTGCAATCTAAAAAAATGACCCGACGAACTTCGATTTTGGTGACAATGACGAGATGTGAAATGCCAACGGTTTAAATCGATGCTTGTAAATATGGAGTTTGTAATTACATTTAAAATATATATGTTAAATGTAATTTATAACAAACTATTAAACCAGATTAAAAAAACTGATTTGTATAGTATAAACAAGATTAAAAAAAGAAAATTTATAAAAAGGCTTATGTTAAAAAATAAAATTTATTAAAAATATGATATTAGTAGGTGTTTGTATAATGGGTGTTCAAATGGGGAGCATAAAACAATGGGAATAAAAAAAAACTTATTTTTATAGTATAAACTGGATTTTAAAAAAAAATTTATTAAAAGGCGTTTGTTAAAAAAGAAAATTTTTTCTTTCAAAAAGAAAAAATATATATTTAAAAATATATTAGTTGGTGTTTGTATAATGGGTGTTCAAATGGGGAGTGTAAAACAATCGGAATAAAAAAAAAATATTTGTATAGTATAAACTCGATTAAAAAATTTATTAAAAGGCTTTTTGTTAAAAAAGAAAATTTTTTGTGTTAAAAAATAAAATAAATTATTAAAGTAGTGATATTAGTAAGTGTTTGTATAAGTATAAAATTTATAAAAGAAATTATATTAGTAGGGGTTTGTATAAGAATAATCCGGTTTTTATAGTATAAATATTAAAAATGTGCCTAAATGGCACAAGTGGTGGCCTAGCTCAGCTAGTTCACGCGCGCGCTCGCTCAAGCGAGGTCTCCGGTTCGATTCCCATGAGGAGCAAAATTCTCAATTTTCAGCTGCCACGCGTACTGACACGCCAGCGCCAGGCGGATGACACGTAGGTGCCACGCAGGTGACACGTAGGCGCCACACGTGCGCCACGTCAGTAGTTTCCTTCATCAATTTCTGTCACGGTTAGTGACGAAAATTTTTGTCACCTTCATCAATTTCTGTCACGGTTAGTGACGAAAATTTGTCACCTAAGTAGTTTCCTTCATCAATTTCTAGTCACGGTTAGTGACGAAACTAGTGAGTGGGTGACAAATAATTTGAAAATTGGTGATGAAAAATTTCGTCACCAAAATTTAGTATAGGTGACGAAACAATAATTTCGTCACCATGTGACTTTCGGAGACAACCTATAGGTAGCAAAACTATCTTTCGTCACCAAGACTATCAGAGACAAAAACCATGCATTCCATGACGATAAAGGTCCCTATCCAAACAGATGCTAGAAATTGAAAAGGAGAGGCAACAAACTATCCAAGGAAACCAAAAGCAAATGAAGGCTCTTGGGATAAAGGTCATGGCAAATTCATTGTTTCCTTCAAATCAGAATGCTAAGGGTAAAAGGACTAAAGATGGAAAAAACAAGGTGGGGCATGGTGTTGATCCTGAGTATGTGCCACCGGAAGATGAAAAAAGTCTAAGTTCCTGTAATGATGACGACATATCTTCTAGGCCTCCCGTGAAAAAGGTGATATTTGTACATGATGAGTCTTATAGGTCAATTCTTTTTAATTTTGTTGATTGAAGTTCAATCAATGGGCTTCGAGACAAGAACGGGGCAGACCACGGGTTCCACGCCCACGGAAATATTTCATAACCCCACCAATATTCCTTAAAATTTTGTTCGTATGTGATTTTCCAAGCTTAACCCCCTGGAAGAATTAGAAAGGCGAATTGTGGTCTATCTTGTGGACTTTCATAGATCGTTGTTTCAGTTGAGCTCCATCAGAACTCACTCTCAATTTAAAACCACAATTCGTTTATACTTTCTAGCTGGACCAGCTGATAAATATCTGAAACACTCGAGTCCACAAGTCATGTGAGCTTTTAAAATTTCTATTAGAGCATCACCAATATATATGCTATAACCAAAACTGGATAATCAAAAGTTGTCACATCAGACTTTGATTATCCATACAAGACATTTATAAAGTAAACAATGTGAAGTGTCACAATGGTATTTTGTGTCCATAATAATAAAAAAAAAATGTACTACTAAACTCTATTTTTATTCATAATGGCCACAACTTTAAATTTGTACATATACTTTTTATAATATTAGTACCATTTAAAAGATATTCACAATACCTTTAAAATTAGACCAATCTTGAACATATTCTGGTAAAGATTAAAAAAATTATAATTTCAAATTTTTTAGAGAAAGTTTGGTAAATATTAAAAAGAAAATAAGTAAATATTAAAAAGACTAACAAAGATTTGGTTATTAAAATATTGGTAAAGATTAAAAAGACTTATAAATAGGGTCTGGTCCCCATAATTTGGTTATTGAGTTTTGGTTATTGAGGAAATATTGTTACTTTTGATTATCCAAATGCCAAAATTTGGTTATTGGCTAAAAGGTTGTCAACTTTGATTATGCTAATGTGAGCCAATTTTTGGACACACATTATAAATAGGGTCTGGTCCCCATAATTTGGTTATTGAGTTTTGGTTATTGAGGAAATATTGTTACTTTTGATTATCCAAATGCCAAAATTTGGTTATTGGCTAAAAGGTTGTCAACTTTGATTATGCTAATGTGAGCCAATTTTTGGACACACATTGTTAATTTTGGTTATTTAGATGCTTTGATTATCCCATTGGAGATGCTCTTAGGACCCCAACAGATAATCCCAATATGAGACAACAGATAAACCTGCTGCTAATGAGCGCTGCCCCTTTTACCATCCTCTGGCCTACAATTACGGTGTCCTAAGACACTCCAAATTTACGTACCCTCCTAACAACAGATAAATATCCACTATCCAACAACAAAGATTACACAAACTAATGTTGGCAAATTCCAGCTGTCCAATTCCTACGTTCAATCCCAATTCCAGTTCAGATGGAGTATTTTATATACATAAGAGTATTTGCATAATTATCTTGAACTTTGGTTACAGTTACGTGCGAAAATGACATGAAACCAAAACCAGAACCGAACTACTACATTGACGGTTTTGTAAGCCATCCAACCGTCACGTAATTCGCTTTTAAACATATACTATGAAATAAGAAGACTTTCCCACAGGATCCAGCAATCAAACGAGCCCAATTTGCCCAAAGGCCTAAAAGGAAGTGGCATGACAGCGTTAATTCTAACAGAAAATGTCAACCAACCCCAGCGAGAGAGAGAGAGAATCAACAATTGCAAATCGGAAAAACAGCGGTAGAAAATCATCAATAAAAAACAAAAATAATAAATAACAGCAGAGAGAGGACAGAGAGAAGAGGAATTAGAGCATCTCCAGCCCTTACTCAAAAGAGTTCAAATTTAAGTAAAAATTTGACGGCAAAATTTGTGATTGCAAAGAGCAAAACAACCTTCCAAAATTGAAGAAAAAGTCCTTTATTTGGTGACAATTTTGAGTAAAAACTCAATCTGGAATGAGTTTGAGTCAAGGAATTTTTACTCAGAATTCTCTCTCTCTCTCTCTCTCTCTCTCTCTCTACAGGAGGAGACGGTCGACCACCAGGTTGTGATTGGGCTTGAGGGACTCGAAGAGTAAAAGGCTGGGTTGAACTTCATCTACGTTTGGATTATAAGCCCAAATGCTAGAGATTCAAAAAAATAAAAAAAGCATTAATTACACTTTGCACCGCAAATCAAAAAAATATGCACTTTGCACCCCTGTATTTTATACTCATGGCCCGTTTGGGCTAATTTTTTTGACCAAGTCTTTTTAGTAGCACTAGTTTTCTCTCAAATTTTAGATTTGGGTCAATTTTTGTGGATAATTGTCAAAAAATATAAAAATATAGACTAAAAGTTAAAATCATATCCTCCAATAAACACAGTCTTAGTAATTCTTATATGAGTTTTTAGAAATAATTTGATATATATATCCCATTTCCCCTTCCTTTGCAATGTCATCCTTCTCCCAAACAAAAAACCATGAGAGTTTGGATGGAAGGCTCTGTGATTGTGGCATCTTTGTTCGCATAACCACCTCTTGGACACCTACAAATCCTGGTATGAGGTTTCTCCACTACCAGAAACTTGGGGTATGAGTGGATTCCTATATCATAATGTTTTTTTTTTTTGGTACAATGGAAGTTTGAATGGATTGATCCTAATAATCTTGTTCAGTTTTTTTTTTTTAAAGCAAATTAGGGCTTATGGGTTTTTTTTTTTTTGGTGAAGGAAAAGCTGAACTAAGCAAAGGCATGAAGAAGGTGGAAGTAGGTTTAGAATGGGTTAGTACTATAGGGTCACAATGGAAGTTAGCAATGTACTTTGTTTTGGTTTTGGTTTTTAGAACATGTGTAAGGCTTATGTATATACCCTGTTTTGTGTGGATGAAAATATGAATGGTTTTTGTATCTTGTTGCAGATGTTAACTATAACATGAACTGCCTTGACAATGCAAATATGACAGTACAAAAAACAGGTCCAATTGCCATGCAATGACACTGAGATAGTTCCAACAAAGCAAAGTCAAAGTAACCATTCATTGATACGAAAACCTACTGCTTAGTGAGCATTCAACAAGCATTATCGAGGAAGTTGGTCAATCATATCCATTACCTAATAACATCTTCAACCCATTTTTTTATGCTTTTCCCAGCCATCACATAATAATAATTTACCATGCCTGTGTACCCTAATTTGTCAACCATATCACAACATTCTATTAATCCAAATTTATTAGGGTGGTAGTCATCTGCATAATCAACAGACGCACCCACATATCTTACTTTAGGCATTTGTAGTAACTTACCTCCATGATAAATTTGCAACGTGAAGAAGTGATCGTCTCCTGCAATTTGAAAATCCCAATAGAGGACCACAATTAGAAAAAAAAATAAAGAAATAAAATAGGAATGCATCGAATGAATACAAAGGGAATAAAAAAATGATATTGTGCGCTTAAGGGAAAAAACATCGCACTAAAGGATTAAACAATGCTACAAGCATTATGCTTCTCGATTAGTGGAAAAATAACAAAACATCAACCCTAAAAGGACAGAAAAATCATTTCTTAGTACGTGAACACCCAACAAAATGACTCACCCAGGGCTCTTCCATCATGCACGACCATGTCTCAACCAGATAATGAGCTTATCCCTCTTGATCGTTGCATTTTTTTGGAGTTGATCGGCGTTGAGATGAGCGTTTTTTTGAAGAAGTTGAGCCACATAAAGAGAGAGTTTTCTAGGTTTTCTGGGGATTTCGATCGACATATACCATGAAAGAAGGGTTTAGAAGGGAATTGGTTGTATTACCCTTGTAAATTGACACGTGTTAGGAACATGTTTGTTTTTTCGTCCAAGAAAGCAACGGAAGTTAGCTAAGGGTTGACATTTCAACCAATTTGCAAATTGAAGGTTTAATGTGTCAAAATTGAAACACGAAGGACCAATCTGAACTTCGGAGTAAAGTCGAAGGGATATAAGAGATTTTCCCCATATTTTATGTCATTTTCCAAATTTGGTATATATTTAATATATTTTCTTATTTTCCTTGTTGAGACAAATGATGCAATATAAAGTTATGAGGAAAAACTTAAAAAAGTAATTAAAATAAAAAAATTCGATTGCTTTCTACTAAAATAATAGTTTAGCCCAAATGATCCATCCGTCCCTAAAAGTTAGACCTTTTTGAGATTGCATGTCATTTTAGATTGCTTATATCTTTCTACTTATAAAGTTTTTTCTGATTTTGAAAACTTTGTTTAATAGAACTAATTAAAATCTATCAAACAAGATCCATATTACCTTTTTTTGATATTCACATTGAAAGATATAGGCATTTGAAAATGACACACTATCCAAAAAAGGTCTAACTTTATGGGACAGAGAGGGAGTATCATTTTTCTTCATATATTTTCACTTTCACTTATTACACCATCATATTTTCGGTTAAATATCAATGTTCCTCTTGCTGTTAGATTGTGCCAGTTTTCATTAGGAAAAAAAGAACAATTTCAATGGTACTAGTATAAATAATTTACTATCATAGAAACTTGAAAATTGATATCAAAATAATTGAGTTTATAATTTAAAGACAAAATTATTCTTGTACCAATCCGGTATTTTTTTCACCTTTTGTTGTTGTTCAGTTCGGTCTGGTTCAGTGGCTTCCAAAAAATATAAAACCGGTTTGAGGGGGTTTTAAGCCAGTTCGGATCGAACCAAACCGTATTTATATGTATACTATATATACACCCTTATAACACAGGCGGCTGTGGCTTCCAAATAAGAAAACCTAACTCTAACTCTCTCTCTCTCTCTCTCTCTGGCAAACGAAACCTTTGCAGACAACAGAGCCTAACCACCATATCCCAACTCCGTCGTTCTCTCTCACTCTCGATCTCCAATCTTCGGCGTTGCTAACACAGAGAGGTGATGCGCTGCCAGCTTTGTCGTTCTCCGTCCCTCTCGATCTCCGTCCACCATCGTCTACTCCGTCCATCATCCTCTCATCGAGGTAATCGTCATCCTAACACTGTGAGTTTTATTCATTTCTTTGTATATCGAGGTGATGCGCTGATGTGTGTGTATCTATATATATATATATATAGAATTGTAGGAGTCCCTGATGGGAATCCCATCAGATATACCTGATTGGATCCGGCCTTATATATATTTATATAAATCTGATATGTGTGTGTAGATCTGGACCAGCTGGTGACTGGTGTATATACGTGTGTGTGTGTGTGTGTGCGTGTGTGTGTGTAGAATCATGATCTAATGAGGACTCCCTTATGAAAATTCTATTAGGACCTCATGAATCGAGGTCGAATCTCAATGATCTGAACCGCTCAAAGTGTATAAAATGTGTTTTAAAGGCTCGCTGCTAGGAATCTCCAAAAAAAAAAAAATCCGAAAGGCTTCATCCGAGCATTTTTCGATAAACTGTATATGTACGGTTATTATGAAAATCTGCTCGGATGAAGCCCTTCCGGGTACTCCCTCCGTCCGGATTTGTTGGTCCGTTTTGGGGATTCCAACTTTTTTTCCATTACTTTTTGTGTTTGTTGTTTTCACATCATCAAAAGTAATTTTGCCCTATTTTATCCTTTGACTTTTGAAAATGGACAAACATTTTCGGACTTGAAAAAGTATGTTTGTAGACCAACAAATCCGGACGGAGGGAGTATTTCTTTTTGGCAATTCCTCGCGTAGGCCTGGTAAACACGTTTTGAACACATTAAGCGGATCGGATCTTCGAAATTTGGTCCGAAAAATTGAAAATAGGGGTGGTCTGCAAGATGGAATCCATGAGGGAGTCCTCAAGAGATCATGACTGTACACACACACACACACACACACACACATATATATATATATATATATATATATATATATATATGTTTTTGCTAACAGTCCTAATCACCTCTCTCTCTCTCTCTCTCTCTCTCTCTCTCTCTCTCTCTCTCTCTCTCTCTTTCTCTCACTCTCCGACAAACCAAACGGACCTCTAAATGGGCCGAACCAGGACTAACCAAACAGACCTCTTAAAAACCGATTTCGGTTCCATGGTTTTTCCTTATCGAGATTACCCAATTCACTCATATATAGGGACAGAACCAGACCAAATCAAACCGATTTCACCCCTACTTGTCCCCAAACTTTTCACCTCCTAATTTGGAGGTTGACAAAATAATAAGGAACGTTTTTCATCCCTTCCACAATTATACAATTAATTAAATTGAAATAACTGCACAAAAGATTGTAGACTCAAACCTAACAAAATCCTGCTTCTCGAGTAATCGTCTCCTAACAAAATCCTGAAGAGCGTGTAACAAGCATCCTACTTTCTATTTCAACTAATTTAACAGGCGGATATTTTCTTTCTATTACCTTAATAGGCTAAATATTCGCGACCATTACACTACCGGTTATTAGACTTGAGACTTGCAATGACTTGTTTTGCTCGTCCAATCGAGATCCTAACAAAATCCTTAGGAGCGAGCAACGAGCATCCTACTTTGTCTTTCAACTAATAAGCAGATATTCTCTTTCGACTACCTTAATAGGCTAAATATTCGCGACCATTACACCATCAGTCTTTAGACTACACCACCGGTCTCTAGACTTTGAGACTTGCAATGACTTGTTTTGCAAGTCCGATCGAGATTCACAGATCAACTATCCGCTTTCTAGCTTCAATAAATTGTATTGTAGGTGCATCTTTATGTATAATGAAAATTATTAGTATCTTTATGTATAATGAAAATTATTAGTGTATCATTTTGGTCTACGACTTATTCACTCCACATTCTTATAGGCCCAATACAATTTATGATGAATAAAGAGGATTGGGACATTATGTGACAGTACATTAGAACACAACGAGGTGGCGCCTAAGATGATTTAATGGAGTAATTACTCATGATAAAATTTGTTGACATAGCTCAACAGTTGGGCTATATATATTACTTCCTCCGTCCCATTTTGTTTGTCATTTTTAGTAGACCGTGTCCGATTTCAATTGCTTTTATCTTTTAATATGAATTTCAAAAAATATTCAATATGGATCTCATTTGATAGTTCTCGATGAGTTTTATTATACGAAGTTTTCAAAATCATAAAAAACATTACGGATTAAAAGTTATAAGTGTTTGACCGATGACACGATCTTTGAAAATTGACAAACAAAATGGGACGGAGGGAGTACTACAAAACACAGTAAAATTTTCTCATCTTATCACTTAGGTAGGATTCTTTTCCAATGCAATTAACTTTTCTGGCAACAGTTAAAGATAAAAGCAAAAAAGAAATTAACAACAACAAATTAAAATCCAAAAAACTAATGACAGGTGGATCGATCTGAGCCGCCAAAACTGGTTTATCTACGGTCTATTACATCGGTCCTTTCCTCCTACTGTTTGGACTGAAGCGCCCATAGTTTGAACAAAAAAGGCACACAGTTTTGGTAAAGCTAAGCTCCTCCCAGAAAATTCAGGCCCAGCTTAACCTCACACGTGGCGCCCGATGAACCGTTCATCTCGTCCCCACCCTTCGAACCTCCTCCAGCTTTCACAATCGGCTCCAAGCCGAGACTCAGCTCCAGCCCCACGTCGGCTCGCTCATCTTTCTTCACCACCAATGACTCCTCCACCGTCTGCACTGACCCACTATCACCCTCCCCGCTATCTCCGCCACGACCAGGCAGACGACTCACCACCGAGTCATGACTCGGTGACCTAACAAGCTCTTTCTTATTCGACCAGCTCCAGATAACCTCAGCCGCCTCTGCTTCAACAGACACAGACGCCGCCGCCTCCACGCCACCAGCTCCAGCCTTCGGCTTCTTAGCGGCGCGCTTGAACTTCCCACGAGTTCTCGGCTTCCCCAGATCTCGAGAAGCAGCGGAGCTCTCGTCCTTCGAGACGTGGCGGATATCGCACGCCTTGAGAGGTGGGCTCATTGTACTCTCGTCCGCTTCTAAAGCAACCTGCACGATCGGCGCGCCAGCGAGCACGGCTTCAACAGCGTCGTGGCAGCGTTGCCAGTTACCCGAACACAGCAAGCCAGCCGAGCCGTAGATCGGGTTCACGATTCGCCCGCATGCCTCGTATAGCAAAGATCTGAAAATCGCTGAAATCAGAAAACAGACAAGCAAAAATTAGTCGGTTTCTATAAATGTTTTGGGAACGCGGAGAGCCGTTCGTGTGATCTTGACCGTTCAAAAATTGGTTTTAATAGTTCGGATTTGTCCCAAGAATCTTTCCAGTTTCCAGATAGATTTTCTTTAAAATCTAAAACATTAAACGCCGAGATGAACGATTGAGATGTAACATGCAAGACTAAGGCCTTGTTTCCATTTGATTTTATGGGAATCCCGTAAAATCAAATGGGTCGTTTTTAGCAAATAAACCAACCCATTTGTTTACACATTTGCTAAAATCAACTCATTTGATTTTACAGGATTCCCATAAAATGGGTAAAATCAAATCGGAAAATTTGCCAAAAAGATAATCGTTTGTTTGAGGAACAAGAAAAGTGGGGTTTGGGAAAAAAAGATTACAGGGGCGGATGTGTTCGGGGCCGGCATTGATGAGGTTCTGGAGGCCGGCGCGGCCGTAGAACTTGGCGAGGAAAACGGTGGCGTTGGATTGGGATTCAGGGGATTCGATCCACTGGAGGCAGGGCCTGATTGTGCAGTCGTCGCTGCAGCCTTTGCGGAGGACTCGGCATCCGTTACAGCTGGCCCGCATGGCATCAATCTGGTTGTCTAGAGAGAGACAGAGATAGAGGAGAGAGAGAGAGAGAGGATTCTTGCGAGGGTTTGTGGGAGCGGAGAAGGGGGGTTATATTGGAGGAAGAGTGGGGACGGTGGGTTTGTGATGCTCCAAGGGGGCGCAGCTGTTTCCAACAGGGGTTTCGAGAAAATTTTGGGTGCAGGTTAGGTATCACTTGTCAGTGTCCAGAGTGCATTTTGGACGGTCGAGATTTTATAAAGAGATGGATGGAAAAATTCGGACCACTTAAAATTATTTTCAAATGATTTAAATGCGCGTTCAGACAACACATGTGGGCACCCAAAAATTTCTCGGTAGAGAGTGGTGGTTTCTTGGAGGCAAGTAGGAGTACTATGCAAGTACCACAATTTGGGAAAGTTTATGGATGCCAGGTGTGAAATGTTTATTTTGCCCTTTTTCCCCGTCTCACTTTTACTTTCTCCAAGAAAAAGAAAATGAGAATTGGTAACTGATAACTGGTAAGTCTGCAAGTTTCTTCGTAACTTGCACAATTTCAAATTCCGGAGGCTGCCCCTTTTTTATAACTTTTTGAAATTGTATTACGGGTGTTTTTAGAATAATTTAATATTTCACGATTTTTTATGTGATGTGTGAGAGAATGACCTGTCACAATTTTTTTTTAAAATTATTTTGTGTTAGTAGAACACGCCCTTAGTTATTGGTTGTAGAGTATTTGTTGAGCTAAATATTTTTCTTGATGAGAAAACTTTAAAAAGTAGAGCTGCAAACAAGTTTAATCGAGCCGAAAATTAGAATGTTCATGTTGGTTAGTTATATTTTTAACTGAATTTGAACCGAGCTCAATGTCAATAAAAATTCGCCAAGCCGAGCCTTTGCCTTACTTTCAATCGAACTCAAACTTGTTTGCGAGCCTTAACGAATAAAAAATATTTAATATTCATGCTCATACAGATGTCCAGAACTTCAAATAAATCTTTTATTTTATGCGAAACTAAGTCCACACAAATTTTTTTTTAGAAGGATGGAGAAATCTCCTCAATCCAAAAAAAGGAAAAACTTTAGTAATCTCCTAGAGGGCAAGGGCTCTATTGTCCAGTCAATTTAGGGTGAGAGTGTTAAAATGGTAATTTGGATTGAAAGGGAAGGGCTGACAAGATGACCCAAAGCCATGCAAATGGGTCCAAAACCATGAACCCTAGATAAGAAACACGTGTAAATCTAATGACAGAGATCAGAGTATTGGCGGCTCGCCACATAATCTGGGGGCACACAGCCCGCAACCACGCGCCTCACATCTCACGCTCTAACGCTGTAGTCGTAGGTCCCACCGAAACGCACGGACCTGTAGGGAGGTGAATAAAGGTGCGCGTGGGGGAAATTTTTCTAGGAGGGGAGGGCCGCCCACATTACCCACTCCCGGTTTTGTGGAGTTTTCCCGATTCTCGTACCCTGGTTTTGAAACAAGCCTGTGGGCGCCCTTTGAACTGATTACTGTCCCATAAGCACGGAGCCGGTCCACTTTCTTCTTTTCTATGATGTTTCGTACCACTCAATTTCTTATCTTTCTATTTGCCTCCCACAAATAATCCTTGGGAATATGTGTAATGATTCTTTCACTTTTTTTACTCAAAACCCTTAAATTTTTATGCTTAATTACAAAAGTAGACAATGTTTTCTTCCAAAGGGTGAAGAAAAAGTTACTTCTAGGGTGAAAAAGGGGACCGTGGGCGCCCTTTGAACTGGCTCTGATTTAGACTACCACTCACTTTGAAGAACCATTTATAAGGACAAAAGAAAGTGTGTGCACTAGCAAAAAAAATGTACCGTGAATTGTATCCTAACAAGAATTGTCATGATCGTTTATCATCAAGTTGTGGGGAGTGTTATGTAATCATTATCATCAAGATAAGAAACCATTTTAGTGCTTAACTGGCCGTACATGGAAGGAAGCACTCCGACTAAATCAATATGAACTCAAGGAAGGAAAAGTAAAGAACTGTAGCAAGATATTAACGAAATATCTATCTTGATTTATTTTGTACCTTATATAGAAAAACGAAAATCCAACAAAATTTGTGCTAAGCACATGCCTCATGACGTCACTCCTAAACACCTCAAGGATTGACTCTCCATGTGGATGTCATCCTCCAAGTGTGACTGACACCAACAATTCCACGGGTTTACGATCACCATCTCCAGGCATTTATGTTATTGGCTATTGACCCAATTGTGACCCGGTTCAACCAGGGACAGAATCAAAATTCTTATACGGAGAGGTCATTATAACAACATAATTTTTTGAAATTTCAAGGTTGAGGATTACAAAAAACTTAAATTGAAATAATACCCAACACCAAGGTGCTTTTAATATAACATAACCATTAATGACAAAGTGGAAAATATAAAAGTTTCTCAAAACGTTTCCTCAACTTATGCATCAAAATGGAATGTGGCGCCTTTTTTAGACCCCATAAGTCATTTATGATCGAATCCACACGAATTTTCACTCTTAGAAAGAGGTTTGGGTTTTTGTTTTGTCCTGAAGAGAGAATTGAATGGTGGTCTCAAATGAGAAAATAAAAAATGTTTGAGAATAAAATGTAGTTCATAATTTTAAAATTTTTTGAAAATAATGTTTTTACATGGTATTATATGGGGACCCGGACATGATAAGTAAAAATATATGTAAAAGAATGCAATAGATAATTTTTGGGTTTTCCAAGTTGGGAGCATAGTTCCGTCTCGGAGTTCAGCCCAACGCGATAAGTACTGTCAAACTGTGCATGTGTAGCATATCCCCACGGCCCAATACTTTCTCCGCTTCGGCCCATTTACGAGTTAAAATAAAAAATGTCACAACATCGTTGAAGGCTAATCTAGTCATAAATGGCCCGACAAGCAACAGTGGAGGCCTTTTCTTTCTACTAAAGGACTCTCGACGATCCGAACTGCTCAATGTGTTTAAAACGTGTATTTAAGGGTCACCGTGAGGATTTCTCCAAAAAAAATATCCGGAAGGGCTTCATTCGAACTTTTTTCGATAAACTATATATGTACGGTTATTATGAAAAACTGCTCGGATGAAGCCCTTTCGGTTTTTTTTTTTTTGTGATTCCTCGCGTTGGCCATGGAAAACATGTTTTAAACACATTGAGCGGTTCGGATCATCAAAATTTGGTCTGAAAAATCAGAAAAGGGATGGTCCTCACGGAGGAGATCCGTGAGGGGGTCCTTAATAGAACATCTTCCTATATCAGAGAAATATTCATTTCATTAAAGATCTCAAACAAATTACAAGGGAGATCCCTAACTACCAAATACAAGACACGAACACAAACCACCACGGGTATACAAGCTCTGGATTATCGTACTGCACGAAGCAGACCAACACTATGTCTCGGCATAGAGTCCTTCTATGAATCAGTAGAAGAGCAACCCAAAATAGGAGCCCAGCTCACCCCATTGACAATACGAACGGATGAGATCTACAAGCCGTCAAAACCACCGGAAAACTGGAAAACAAGCCCGGAAAAAACAGAAAACAAAACAAGCCGAAATAAAACCTAATATATCTAAATCAACCAATCAATACTAAAAACAAATCTACCCAAAGCAGCCTTCACTGAGTTGAGTTAAGTCGTACCGAGTTGAAACTGGGCGAAGGATGAGTTGATTATTACCCACCATCGCAACCCACCGGTTCTAAGAGCCAAGCAAAGCCGCCGACAAAAACTCCTAAATTATAGTCCCTCTTATTGTTCCACCTTCAACCGCCGCACTAGCCCCATCTCATTGCCTCCATCACGCCAACACAGAACCAAGTGCGCCAAATCACACCACCAGCAAATGAAGGCAAGAGGACTGGATTACACTGATCCAAGAGTCGGCATCCATGAAGAAAACAAAACGATAGCTGCAAGAACACACTAAAGGGGAGATGTGAGAGTGATAGAGAGAAAGGGGAAACTAAGGGGGAGGGGGAGGAGCTAAAAAACCAGATCTGGGGAATTAAGGGATTAGGGCCGGCTAGCAATAGATGCTCTCAAACAGAGAGAGTACCTTACAGTGGAGGCCTTGTTACCTACCGAAAGATGAGTCAGGTTGGAAAACGATGTGAAACTTATAGAGTTATATCCCCCATTTATTTGGGCACAAATATGTTTTGTTCCTACAGGTATCGATGTTCAATCAAATTATTTATTTTTTTGGCATATATAAGCTACTCAAGGAACTTTTACAAAATGCATACTAATTTCGATCATTGTGGTGGGCTAACAAGGCCCACTAATGCCAAAACTGGACGGATTGAACAATTACTACACTGATAAGAGCTTGGTCCATAACTACGATGCTAGTGGGAGGTGAAGTAAGGAAAGAATTAACACCCCCTTTGGATGGAGGGTTTTCGAGAGATAAAAAAGGGTTCTGTAAGAAAAGAGGATTCTTACCCGTGTTTGGATGGCACTAGTGGTGAGAGAGGGAAGGAGAGGGTGAGATTCCGGATCCCCTTCAAAGCTCCATTTCCTTTCTCGCCAAAAGTGGCGCGATTGCGTGAGAAAGGAAAAATGAACGCGTCGTCGTCAACTTCTGGCAGCCGTGCGGTCCACCCCCTCGTCAGATCGTCGTCGTATTTATACCGTTGTCTTCGTCTCGTCAATGCGAAGCTAGATTTGTGATCAAAATTGAGTTTTGAAGTCGTTAGAGTTTCGCCGAAGAGAGTTTGGTCACTGGAATAAGAAGGAGAGAGTTCGATTGCTAACTGTTATTTGGATGCTTTGGTGAGAAATCAATCCCCTTTCTTCTCTTTTCTCACTAATAAGGGAGATCTCTCGCCTTTCTTCTCCTTTCTCTTCTCACCAGCTAAAGGGGCTGTAAGAGTGTGTGATTGTATGTGAGAGAGAGAGAGAGAGAGGCCACCCACATTTTCCACTCTTGTTTTTAGGACAAACTTGTGTTTATCACGGACTTGTCTAATCAAGGTTAAAATGTTGCACCGTGTTGCAAAGACTGCTAAATAAACCAAGCGGTTTACTTTTTGTCCTTACTTAAAAGTTTGCATTTGTTATTTTTGTGTCGTCTTTTTTTTTTTTTTTCGTGATTTCTTGGTTCGTCTCAATGAAAGGAATCTAAAAAGTATCAAATTATTAACGAACTTAAATTTTGTGAAAGACAAAAGTAATCTAATAAACCACAAAAATTTGGATTATTTTTGTCTTTAGTGAATTTTTAAAAATTTTGATCATATTTTTAAAATTTTTAGATTTCTCTTGTCGAAATGAACTAAAAAACCACAAAAAATCAACGCAAAATTAACAAATGTAATTTTTTTTTAATAAAACAAAAATGCAAACCCAAAACTAATTTATTTAGCCAAAACAACCCAGTCTGATTTGGTCTTCTAGGGTTATTGCTTGGCCCTATTAAACCTTATGTTCAAATAGAGAGTCCAAGTGTGGGAAAGTCAAAATTATTTGTATTTATTTTTTGGCGAAATTCGAGTCCATTATTTTTCATTTGTTGATGCTAAAAAATGACACTGTCATGTTTGGACCAGATTTGACAACAAAAAAGACAATTGTAATTTGGGCCACTTAGCCAAAAATCCAAAACATTTGGCATTTTTAAAGAGAATGACAAGGAACTTTTGCAATCGAACATAAAAACGAAAAACATTTGCTATTCTTAAAAGGAAGGACAAGGAACTTTTGCAATCGAACATAAAAACGAAAGACATTTGCCATTCTTAAAAGGAAGGACAAAGAACTTTTGCAATCGAACATAAAGACAAAAAAAAAATTAGTGAAGTGTCACTAATTTTTAAAAATTTAAATTTCGAACATAAAATTCTAAAAAATCACCACTCCACCTCCGACCGACCACCACCCCACCTTTGCCTGACTTCCGGCGACCAAAAAACACTAGTGAACTGTCACTAATTTTTAAAAATTCAAAAAAATCACCACCCTACCTCCTGCCGATCACCACCCCACCTCTGGCCGAGCACTTCCGGCGACCAAAAAAACTAGTGAAGTGTCACTAATTTTTAAAAATTCAAATTTCGAACATAAAATTCAAAAAATCACCACCCCACCTCCGGCCGACCATCACCCCACCTCTGGCCGAGCACTTCCGGCGATCAAAAAAACTAGTGAAGTGCCACTAATTTTTAAAAATTCTAATTTCGAACATAAAATTCAAAAAAATCACCACCCCACCTCCGACCGACCACCACCCCCACCTCTAGCCGAACACTTCCGGCGACCAAAAAATTTAGTAACAAATAAAAAAATCAATAACCTTTTTAACCAAATCCCCCCAACAAAAACCGAACTAATACTCCATACCAATAATTGGCCAATCACAAAACATAGATCAATCAGGTGATAGAACATAATCTGCACGCAATGTAGACATTTCAATAATAATTTTACAATAAATAGGTAAGATGCACTCCATCAAAACAAAAAAGGGGAAAAAATAATAAAAATAACCGAGTCAAACAGGAGAGTCGACTCAGAGAGAAGATCAGTAGATTTTGCAACTCGACTGATTGATGTCGATGAATTGCGGAGTACGATCAGAAACTCAGAGAGAAGATCGGCAGATTTTTCAACTCGGCCGATTTTGCAACTCGACCAATTGATGTCAAGAATCATGGAGTACGATCGGAATGCTGTTGATTGTGGCCACGTCGAGTCCTTGGGGTTGAGAAGGCGGCGAGGCGTGGGACGGAGGTGGGGTTGATGCAGCAGATCCAGCGAGCGAAGAGGAGTAGGGAGGTGAGGAGGATTAGGGAGAAGAGGACGACAACGTAGTTGAACGTGTGGCCGCGAATCTGGAAGTTACGATCATCGAAGTAATAAGATAGTGGGTGTGTTTTGTCCTTTTGCTTAATCAATATTTAAAACAATGTTTTTATGTTTGATTGTCAAAGTTCATGGTCCTTCCATTCAGATAGGCAAAATATAATGCATTTATAACTAATTTTTCCTTGTAATATCTCCCACATCATTCAATCATTGGTTCTACATTATAAAATGAGACGAGCCAACCCAGTAATATCCATTTGAGACCATGCCAAAATAACACCCAAGTTGGTGAGTCAGCGTTATAATTTTGACTCAAACCGGTGGATTTCTTGTAATGTGCCAACCACCTGAGGTGTTCATTTAGACTGGACTTGATTCACTTGAACGTACGGGTCCTCCGTAATATTGAACCGGGTTCGTAAGCTCTTATTTGTTTACCTAGCCCAAAAGTGTAAAAATACGTAGAAGGCCACTTTGGGCCAAGTTTGCTAGAATCTAAACTTAGCCCAATGGTGCTACTGGCTGTAGGGTTGGTTAGCGGATAGTGGATGCTATTCGACTACTCATGAGGTGCATTTTTTGTTGTTGTTGTTATTGTCGTCCTCCGAGACATAAGAGTATTCACTGTAACCTAATCAAAAGAAAAAGGTTATTCCTGTTAACATTGATTGCTAAAAAAAAGTGCTCAGATTAAAATAACCAAAATTAACAAACTCTTAGCCACTGACTAAATTTAGGCAACTGAATAACAAAAGCTAGCAATCTTTTGCCAATAATTAAATTTAGTGGATCTCACATTTTCTCAATCAAGTGCACCCATCATTACACAAAAATCTTCTTTTGCCAATAATTAAAAAACACTTTCATAATTTTTTTTAATGAAAACTTAAAAAAAAAAAAACTGTTTTCTATGTTCACGGCTTTTAGTTTTTTATAGTATGAAGAGGTGATTTGATAAATTTTTGTTATCCAATTTTGATTATGTTATTGTGGACCTTCACATTGCTAAGCAATTCTCAAAATAGATAATCAAAAGGAGATATGACAACTTTTGGCTATCCAATTTTGGTAAGGCCATTGTTAGTGCTATAAGAATGTTGATATGTTATTATATATTAGATTACTACGAGTGTCAAGCTCTTGTTTATAAGAAATCGAACCCTAGGCCTCATGTTAAAGGAGAGCTTCTCAACCATTGGGTCATCCAATTAAGAGCAGTGATGGGTGACGAAACCAGTGAATGTAGGCAATACACATCCTAAAGGAAGAAAGAAAATAAACAAGAAGGTTCTGCTGTTGAAGCTTTTGGCGGCCATAGCCTGATCTGTCGACTAACACTTGGACTTGGTCAGCCGTTGTTCCTTGTTTTTCACCAGAAAAAGCAACAATGCGAAGTGTGCAAAAATGACAGTTAAATCAAAGAAAAAGAAATAAAAGAGCTAACCCACGTGGGTTGTTGATGCACAACCTAAAACTTGGATCCCTCGGTTCCTCTTTGCAATTGTGCAAGAGGCGTGATTGCTTGATACTTTTGACGGATTAAGAGCACAAAGCTCTGTTTTTACGGAGTCCGGACAGAAACTCGGTGTTAGGACGAGAGGGGTGGTTTTGATTGCTGAAGACGAGGGTTTTCGAAAGAGGCTACATGAGCGTATTGCGAGAGTTTCGAGGTATATTGGGTGTATACGAGTGTGTATCACAGTGGGTTAAGGTTTTTCAAGGTGTGTCCAAAACAGAGACCAAAGAGGCCTTTAATTAAATAGGTTTCGATTGAATCCGTAAAGGAAACAAACGAAATCTTTTAGCAAATCTTTGTGACTACGCCTATATTAGGTTTAGGGTGAAACCCTAATTGCTAAAAAGACCGCGTTGAATTGATAACGAAAGTTTTCTCCGTGTTCTCCATTTGTAGAATGTTCACTGAAGGATGAACAGCGGCCGACAGACTAGAATGATTGCTGACACTCCACTATTGAACCTATGGTACAGAACCAGACATTGTTGTAGGGGGCAACACACTGAAGTGGCGACTGATAGTGCTTGTAGCAGTCGATACTCCTGGTCAAGGCTTGTTTTCTTGTGTATATTCCAGACACCTCTGGGGTTTAGGTAAGGGTAAGGTATGAGTGACGAGGCAAACCTAGGTTAGTGAAGGGTTGGTAAATGGGAGGTTTTTGTCCAGTTCACGTGTCCAAAGATCATAACACAGAAAACTCTACACTAAACAACCCAAGCAGATAAGGAAATCGTTTCATCATCGGGTCTTCCCCAAGACGGGGGCTTAAATGTTTGGAAAGTGAAATTGGGGTGTCTACATCCCCTAAATATGTTTTTTTTTTTTTTGGTGGCCTATACTATGAAACTTGTTTTCCGCCGCAATGACATTTGGCGTGCAACATTGGGCGACAATTATTATTTTCAAGACTAATTCAGTTCGTCTTAAAAGGCCCAACTTCTTTTAATGCTAAAAATACTTGTCTCATTTGCTAGCACTACAAGAAATTAAACTTTTAGTCACCAATTTTGGTGACCACTCGCGTTTTGGTGACTAAATAGGGCCTTTCAGAGACCAAAATCTTAATCACCAAATGTGTTTTTTCTTGTAGTGTAGGTATGCCAACTCATGTGAACTATGTTATGTGGATTCTTCTATATGTAATGCCCTCATCGAAAGTTAATGGTGTTGGTCAAGTATCCACTTTCAGGCCTTATATCGCCAAATTGTCTCGAAATCGTCAAGCATTCGCCATGTTTGTTTGCAGTATACAGGGGAGGGATAGAAGATTTGGCTGGATATGCATATCCGGGTAGAGTATATCCATTGTTTGTCATATTTTTGTTACCCGGATATATATATGCTTGGATATCCATATACCCCTGTGGGGGGATAAGTTTTAGACACCCCTCCCCTAGATTTTAACATATCCGGCCCTTTTTACAACCCACCCCCTGTGCACTACCCCACCACTGGCAGGAGAGAGAGAGAGAGAGAAAAGTGCAGGCAGCAACAACAAACTAGAGAGAAAAGTGCACTGCCCCACCATTTTTCATTTTCCTGATTTTGTTTATTTAGGACAAAAAAGACATTTTACATTATCCAACCCCTTATATCCCCCTTCCACAACATCAAAACAAACACAATAAATTTTAGTCTTCCCTTCTAAAATAATACCCCTCCAACCATATCCACCTCTATATCCCACTCTTATTATATCCCACTTCCCCCCTCATATACATATCCCTCTAACAAACATGGCTAAGTCTCAACCTACGCTTAAAGTACGAATATCCTTATGTAATAAACTGGGAAAACTACATGCATAGAGTGATCTGTGCAAAATCTCTATTTTGTTCACAATTTGCAAAGTTGCATAAAGAAAATTCACATCAAGGGTCCAAATCTCAACAGTAATTTGCCAGTACTATTGGGCCCTGATTGCCTGTGGTATAAGAAGGGGTACTAAGTTATACCCCCATCCCTTATCCCGGTCCCACCGTTTAATCCATAGTTTGGGAAACAAAATAGAACCCGGATGAGTTAATACCCCCTCCCTTTTAATACCCCTTTGTACCCCTCCCCCCTTATTAATTAATAACACCCCTTGTTACTATTTTATACCCCCTACCAAATTACCTTCGTACCCCCACTTATCCCCCTTCTCTTATTCGATCTCCAGAAGCCCTAGCCACACAAAACAACTGATGTGTTTTCTGTGGCTCTGGCGAGTGGCGATTCAGGCGATTACCCACCGAGGTCGTCGTATTCGTCTTCTCCGTGAACTCCGGCAACCGAAATCTGATTTCTCAGGTAACTCTACTGGTTCATATTCCGCTAGGCCGTCATATTCGTCTTCTCTCTTCTGTGTTTTTTGTGGCTCAGATTTTTCAGTCGATTGAGTTATTTTTTTGTATTTTTGGATCTGTCTGCACAACGAGAGTTCCCATATCTGATAAGTATAGATGAGTTGTAGCTTTTGGATCTGTTTTCTTATCACCTCTTGCTTGATCTGTTTTGTTTAGAACCTGTTCATAGATCTGTTTATTTTCGTTGCTTTGATAATGGAAAGGTATGGCTTGCTTTTCATGTCCTGGAAGGATATGCAGTTTGTAATGGATGAGCAGGCCATAGCTTCCATCTGTGTTTTGGATGCCGAAGCTTCACCTACCAACCAGGGGCTTGCTTTGACTTTGCCTGAATGTGAGGCTTGCTTTGACATTATGGATGACACTGTTTTTACACGGTTGACAAAAGAGTTTCCGTCGTACCAAAGCAAGCACTGCAATTTTTTGGAAGAAATTCATTTCTCTAGGAAAGAAAAAAAGAGCAAAATTAGAGACATTGAAGAAAAGTCGATGAATGTTAATTAGTACCATTGTCAGGATTAGTCAAAATGCATAAATGATAAAAGTCGCACATTTGTCACTATTGACAAATGTTTGAAATAGCTTAGTTAGAGATTCTTGCACTCCACTCCACTAGCTTGCTTAGAATAGTTTCTTTTTTAGAGTAATCCATGGTTGAATGACTGTTTTTTGCGTGTCAATTATTAAAATGTGATTAATAATTTATGTTTGCAACCCAATCTTAGGATGTCAAGATTAAATCGAACACAGTTGAGGAGGATAGAAGAGGAAGAGGCATTTTTGGCTTTTTACGCGTTTATTACTACAGCTTTAGGTGTGTTTCGCTTGTACTTCTTTGTTGCAAGTACGATTGTGGAGCCCCGTCCACACTTGGCTCATAATCCAAACCTTTACCAACGACAAGTGGATAGAATCAATAGCCTTGTCAGAGGCAATGACTTAGATTGCCACGAACAATTGAGAGTAAATAGGCATACATTTTTGAGGTTGTGCTGTTTACTCCGAGGTGTTGGGTTAGGGGACTCACGAAACGTATCTCTTGAGGAGAGAGTAGCCATTTTCTTGTGGATCCTATCCCACCACACAAAGCAGAGGTGCACTAAGTTTGAGTTTTGGAGATCGGGTGAAACATTTAGCAGTCATTTCAATGTTGTGCTTGTAGCTATCAAACATTAATACAGACTTAGGCGAGGCAACATTAGATGGCCACATGACAACTAATTTTGTAGCCTCAAGCTTGTGTCTTATGAAAAGGTGAAAGACACCCAAGTATATGAGCCCAATTAAGTAATACACAGACTAAATTTATTTACATGTACTTCATAAAAGTAGTTGTCCGTTGCTTGTTCTTAGTAGGGATGAGAGGGAACAATAGCTACTACGTTGTATTTGCTGGGAGGACACCGGGAATATATGCAACTTGGCCAGCTTGTAGCCAACAAGTAAATGGATTTTCCGGAGCTATATTTGAGAAACATGCGACATGGGAGGAGGCGAACTCTGCTTGGCGAGCATATTTTCAAAACCTTGGTGGGGAATGTCCTGAGGTTCCAAATGTGCAAGATTACCCGCCACTACTTCTCCCAATGGAAGATGTCGATCATGCTGAGAGAATTGGTGGTAGGAAGCATACGTGCTTTCAAAAATTGCAATGGTTCTTATTTGGTGCAATTGTAGCATCTGGGATCCAGTTTGCTGTCATAAAATTGCTTAGTTTGTAATTTAGTTGGTTCAATGTGTGTAATATGTACAACTTATTTGCAATGCATACAATTCGCATGTGATACTTTGAAATATGTAGAACTTATATAATGTGTTTGGAAGCTCCTATTGATAATTTTGTAATGAATGCAAGTGATGGTTAAAATTTGCATTTATTTGGGAATTCAACAAGTTGTTTCTTTTTATACGTAGGTGATAGGCACGCAATATCATAGATATAAGTGCCTAAAGAGGGTAGTTCTAACACGGTTTTATCTTATTTATTCCCTATTTTCCACTTGATGCGTTGTTTTGGTATGCTTTTGTGTTTTTGTTAATTCTTAGGAAAATAATGCTGTTTTAGCGCCAAAATTGGATTGCAGAGACTTGAAGGCCGTGATAGAGCTTGAGGGCATGGAAGGCTGTTGAGACCAAGTGGTGAAGTTAATTTCTCGAGGGAAGCACTTCGGATCGTTGGGAGCGCTACAAGGATTTTGGTGGAGCGCTCAAAAGTGGCAAAACAGGGCTCAGAAAGTGAACAGAAGCTTGGCGAGCGCTACACCAAAAGAGGTGTAGCGCTACCGAATGATTAGATGGTCAACCGGTCAAAGGGCGGTCAACGGTCAAATTGAGAGTTAATGAGTTAGGTAGCGCTACACCAGTAGGCCATTATTTTTTTTTTAATTTCTCCAAATTTAATTGAAAGTAGAATGAAGTAAATCATTTCAAAAAAAAAATGTTAAATGGTAGCTAACCAATACTATAGATGATCTTTGCATTTAAAAAGAAATTACAAAAATTTAAGTATAAAATACCAATAAAACTACTTCTACGTTGTATTCCAAAAAATATAGCTCCTATTTGTTAACATTCCAATAATAAAAATTATTCTTCATTTCGTAAAAAATAAAAAACAAAATATTTTTTTTATACAATAATTAATTATATAGCTTAATTCGAGACATTTATAATTTATTTATTTATTTTGGTATTTAATTCATTAATTTAATGTATAATCTAAAAAGAATTATGCACAAGGGCAAATAGGTCAATTGACAGGTTTTTATATCATCCACCCAACCTTATACCCCCATATAAACATCAAAACAAACCAAGTACTATTTTATCCCACTTTCCTCCAAACCAAGTACTATTTAATACCCCTCCATAACTATCACATCAATGTGGACCCACCCTTACTAACTAATACCCATTACGCTCTGTTTGGATGAGGGAGTAGCCACCCGGATTTGGCTTCCACCCGGATATGTAATCCCGGACCCACCCTAATCCCCCCGTTTGGGACGCCAAAATTGCTCCCGGATTTGGAAGAAAATTTTTACTGCTGGGATTAGAAATCCGGGAGCATCCGGATTGTGTAACGACAGCCTCCCCCCTATCGTTAGCAAATCAGGGGGGATTTGTGAGTTTTTCGTACCGAGGAGGATCAGGATCGGAGGCTCTGAGCCACCGGCGAAGTCTCTCTCTCTACCCTTGTTTTCTTCTCTTGGGAGCCACCGAAAAGTTTTGGGGAAGATGGAGTACTGTACTCCATTTACTTTGGGAAGTGAACGGGGAACTTTTTAGAAATATGTGTGGATGTGCTGAGAGCACATCATTTTTTCTCAATTTCTTCACTTAAATTTCTTTATTTTAATGCCAAATCTTTTTACACTAACAAAATGGGTTTATTATCTTTTATTAATTTAACAAAATGGCAAATCAACAATTAATTGTCTTTTATTAATTTAACAAATTATTAATTATTAGCCCGGAATTTTTCTTTTGTTGTAATTCGGTTTGACTATTTTTGTGGATTTATTGTGTATTTTTCGTAATTATTATGTATTTATTGTTATTATAATAAAATTAATCCATTTAATTTATTAAAATACAAAACTGGGGGCAAATAGATCATTTGCTCTCTTATTCTATCAAATTCACCTTCCAAATCCCCCCTTCTCAAAATACCATCCAAACACCTCACTAACAAATCCACTCTTCTTATGAGGTGGGGACACCCTCATTACCAAATCCACCCTCATTACCAATCCACCTTCAAATCCACCCTCATTACAAATCCACCTTCAAATCCACCCTCATTACAAATCCACCCAAATCATCTCCGGCATCCAAACGGGGCGTTACTATCTTATCCCCATTACTATTTAATCTCATCAAAACGTATCCCGCATCCAATCGGGGCCTTGGAGTACTAATTTGTCGGGCGATGGCCATGCCTCCCGTCTGACACATGTATCAAGGGTCCAAATCTCAACAGTTATACATATATTCGTTTTTTTTATCGGCAATAAGATTTTATTAAAAACTTAACAGTTATATATGTGTGTGTGTATTTGTTTTTCTAGTAATGCATAGAATTTCAGGTCAATTTGCGCAAATCTCAAACTAATTTCTACAATCTCTCCCAGAACCTTTTCACAAGCATAAGCATGGGGTGAGATGGTCTTAAAAATTGCTAACACTAAGAATCAAACATAATACCTTAGGAAGGAGCAAATCCTAAATTTCGGACCAAGAACACTTGCCCTATCCCTTTGGGGTTAAACCTCGTTGTTTTCTCACTTGTGGAAAAGACCCGCTCCACAGTCCACAATGAAATGAATCAAATGATAAACGTGAAAAACATGGGCATGATAAAAAAGAAAAAAAAAACATGGACACAAACATATAATATGTGAATACAAAAAAAAGTTTAGTAAAGAAAAAAAAAAGTTTACAAAGTACAGTTTCAATATTTTTTATTCGTCTTATATAGATCTTTCTTTTTATTATCTTGGTCTACATTTTTATATTTCTAGTTCTAATTTCTATTATTGACATGAACAATTAATTCTACAAATTTGGGCGAAAAATGATTTTTTTTACAAATACATAAATAACACCGATTGTTTCTAAGAGTAATTAATTAGTCCAAACCCACTCTTAATTAGTTAAAATAAATCTTATTCATCAAAGTTTGAATGCAGAGAAAACTTCAAAAGGAACACTCACACAATCTTTTCTTTTTCTTGTTTATTTTATTTTCTCCTCCTTTTTTTTTGTGTGTGATAAGTCACTGTCTTATAATGCTAGCACACACGTGGAATGACAAGTGTCACCATCTTCCACACAATCTCTGTGATCTGTTTTTTGACGTACTTTTTATTAATTGTTTTGTTTTAATTTGAAGACACCATAGCAAATAATGTACCCAAATTTGGTGAGAAAGGAGTTTCTAGAAGACATGGGGAGGTTTTTGTTAGGATAGAAAATGGGGCACAAACAAAAAGGGGATGATACAAAAATCAATGGCTACAATAGATACAGTCGTGTGGGTTGGTGACCATTTTAACCACTCCGAGGGAAGGAGTCCTAGCTATAGTAATACTTGCCGCCATTAATATAATATAGTATAACCATGATAACCACATGCAAAAGATTGCATGTTTTGGTGCCAAACAATAACACACCTAGCTAGGGTCACTTGACATTTCTCAATTGGAAATATTTATATTTCACCCCCAATATTTGTTATTTTGACTCGACAATAAAAATCCTAGTTTTTTTTTGCCCCCAAATCGAACATGCTTAACATTGTATCATGTGTCCGATGTTGATGGCAAATTGACGGCCTAGATATGACGCCCCCATTTATTCAAAACTTTTATATATAATCGCTATCGCATTTGTATACCATGAAATGTTCCATGTTACGCATATGTAAGCAACATCATGCAATGAAAACTAGATAGTATGTCATATAACAGTAACTTAATAAAGTGTCACCAAAACTACAAGCTACCCCATTTCACTGTGTGTTTGGCTAAGCTAGTTATCTAGATATCAAGGGTTCAACTCTTGACTAGCTAGCCCTAACCCTCTTACGAATAATATAGTTTCAATTTACTACCTCATATGTGTGGTACTTAAATACGATACACAAACGCATTACCAAAAACATGGTGTTCACCCATACCCTGACGATTTATTGTCAATAATTTCTTAGTTGTCACGTGTAATAACCATTCAAAATACCATGCATGTAATGTGTCACAAATGTAATGATGAAATAAACCTCAATTTTTATGTACATTTTCTAGTACCACACATTGTGAAACCCCAAATATGTTGACAGCAAAAGAAGCTTATGACTCAATCCAGCTTAAGGTACGAAAGATATTAGCATATCTTGTCATATCATCTCATCAACCACCATAGAATATTATTCGGTTTTGTAAAGTCAAAAACTACTATTTATCCTTAACTATTTTTGCTCAGATGTGTGAAACAAGATCAATCGAGTACTAAGTGTCAATAGGACACAGGTGGGAATGGTGTTGAGACCATGTTGCCATTGGACCACAATGAGAGTGCACACAAATGGGTTTGGTGGGTAAGAATGGTTGAAGGTTGGTTGGACAAAATGCCCATAAAACAAGGATTATCTTTCATGAGGTGTAACTATGACTCTAAAATCCTTTTTCCCCCAAAATTATTAATTTGCCAAAAAATTAACCTTACTTGACACATCAATCACACTCAATCCCACATTTAGAAAATGATTTAATAGTAAACAACACCAACAACCCTAACACATAGCAGTGGCATTCTCGTAAATACTTCATACATGCACCATCTTTGTCAAAATGTTAGCTGTAATAAAAACCTAAAGAAAGACTAGAAATGGCTGCTTCTTCTTGAAGGGTGAGGGTACAGTGTCACAAGTACCACACCATTAATAAGAAAACTCAGTGCTCCATATTTCTGGTCTAATTGCCACTTTGAGCTCTCAAGAAAATCAAGAACCAGCTTGGGTTTTTGCTTACTTGAGAGTGGACAAGATGGAGGAAAATCTTCCTCCAGGGTTTAGGTTTCATCCAACTGATGAGGAACTCATCACTTATTATCTGAATACCAAGGTTTCTGATTTTAGCTTCACCTCGCGGGCTATTGTCGATGTTGATCTCAACAAGTGTGAACCTTGGGATCTACCAGGTACTCATATATCTAATTGTTTTTCCTTTTCTCATGCTATCTATAAAGCTTTCTATTTAGTCTGTTTGTATACTCATGGAGTATTTGCAGTTTTGATTCACCAAACCAAACCGAGCTTTATGTCAAAATCAATGAGGGTCAGCTATATATGAAATTTTTTCTTCTTTGAGCTCTGTCCAAGAGTATTTGTTCACACGAATACGGTTTTGCTCTGAACATACAATTTGTCAACTGTTGAGTCATTTGTAACTTAAGTTTTAAAGCTCATGTTCTTTTATTAAACGCAAGAAGAAAAAAAAAATTCCCCTACTTTTAGGGCCAGCCCTGAGCACTAACCCACGAAGCAGATTGGAATAATGATTAGTTAATTCTTCCTTGTTTGATAACACTACACAAGCACATTAACTTGCAAATAAGCTGTTCAAAATATGAAGTAATACTCTCTATTCCGGTTTTTAAGCACTCGAATTTTTTGGAGAAAAAAATTCAAATTTGTACTTAACTAGCATCATAGGGAACCATATTACATTGCCGTTTAGAGCTCCAAAATATTCAGGGCCGACACTGTCTACTTTCTGAAGCAAATTCAGGCTTTTAATCGGTTTTCAGTTTGCTTCTCCTTGTGTACCAATGTTGGCCATGTGGTACATTAGTACGTACAAAATGTAATTTGAATGACTTCTCAAAGTTAATTTAGTCAGTTATCGATCTTTTCCTGTCCTGATAATTAACAAATGGTAATAGTTTTTTCTATAAAAAAAAGTCTTTTCAGTTTGGTGTAACCGAAGCTTCATATATATAAGTTGTTTTGGCTAAGTTATAAGCAATTGCTTTATTTTGTCCGCCTGCTTCTCAAAACCTGTTATGATCAGTTCTATAATTGCCCAAAGAATGTGACATTCTCCAAAAATATCGTTTGATTGTCGTACTTGAATTGATTAGGCATTATTCCAATTCCTGATTGAAACTCAAAACTGACTTATTGCAATTTACTAGACAGGTCATTCTCTCACAATCCATCGACTAAAAAATTGACTTAAACCAAGGTCCTTGTAACTTTTTCTTCTGCGGCAACATTGGCAGAACTGGAGAAAAACATAAGCTTAAATCCTAACATGCATACGTAATTTGAAAGTAATATAATCAATACACACCCTTATTTGAGTGTTATGATTTGTATTCTTTTAAATTGCCTTGAATTCATTACTCAATGTATATACAAATTCATAAAAATTGTCAAACTATTTACTTTGAATAAAATTTCATTATCTCTAGAGAAAATGTAACGACTCGCATCCAAGCTGGCCCCTGACAACTCTTTGGCCCAACCACATGGCCTCAAAAGTTATAACTCAAGTTACAAGGGTAGCTTGTGGGGTTTCTTATATACTACTTACATTTCCCACATCTTTCCAACGTGGGACATTTTTCCACATACATGGTGGGTTGTCACAGAAAAATTCAAGATTGATATTATGAATTTATGCGCAAATCTTCTGAAACTTTTATGCTAGAGTGATGAACGGCTTATTTATGACACGATTTTTATACAGCCAAAGCATCGATGGGGGAAAAGGAATGGTACTTCTTTAGCTTGAGAGACCGAAAATACCCAACCGGATTGAGAACCAATCGAGCTACGGAAGCAGGCTACTGGAAAACAACCGGCAAGGACAAGGAGATCTTTCGCGGCGGTGTCTTGGTTGGGATGAAGAAAACCCTGGTTTTCTACAAAGGTAGAGCTCCCAAAGGCGAAAAGACAAACTGGGTTATGCATGAATACAGGCTTGAAACCAAGCTAGGTTTCAAACCGACCAAGGTAAATAAACATTGTAACTTCATGGATACAAATTTAAGGCTGTAGCATGGTTTAATTTTAAATACCGGTCGTTACCTAACGTATCCAGAGCCGGATCAAAAATTTTAGGGGCCAGAAGCGAACTCATTAAACGAGGTCCACTCTACTCTATATTTTACATCCAAAGGTCGGTAAATAGAGAGTCTTTATAAAAACTATTACAAAACGTTAACGTATAGATATCCAAAAATAAACAATCATTACAGTACTTTAAAATCCATCATTTATGCATAAAAGGCTTAGACAAATACTATCTGGTAGTAATACATATAGGGTTATAAAACCCAGGTTTCTTGGGATTTGCCCTTAAGCTAGCTCTGAACATATTGGCCGTTACGCATAGGTTTTTCGCCTCTCCGATATCGTTACACCCCGGTATACCCCTGAGAGGAAAACCTCGCATACATGTCGGCCTGTTCCCACTACAAGCCAGTCTGTAACCGATTGACGAATAGATTCACAACCGTTATGGCCGGTACTCGACCGTTACACCCAATTTCCGAAAATAAGTACTTGTGTTCCACTAATAAAAAATTATTTTTTCCAAAAACTGAGACAGATCATTCTCTTACAATATATCACATAAAAACCCGTAAAAAGCCAATTTATTCAAAAAATAGTTTAGTGGAACACCCCCTTAGTTTCTATAGTATTATTTTTCCCTTTTCTCAATAAATTCGTCTTCGAACATCGGCTGATGTCTGAAGGCTTAGGAGGGAAACAAGAACCTTGTCAATGTCTTATAATTGGAACACAATAATTTGGACACAATACTGAATACAACCCCTCACATTTACATAGGTCTCGCGTAATAAATGTGTGGGACCTACGTGTATGTGAGAGGTTGTGTTCGGTGTTGTGTCGGGATAGTTGTGTTCCTATTATTTTTTGTTTTTCTTATCCGCATGCATGCAAGGTCTTTCTTGTTTATCCCCTAAGAAATAATTTTTTTCCTAAGAATGAGTTTCCCGTTTGCTAAAAGTAAAGCTTTTAACACGTCCAACTCCCATTTGCTAAAAACACTAAGATGATTTTGGCAGCTTGCTTTTAGCAAAAGGAGTATGCGAGAGAAAATTGACTTTTAACAACTTAATTTTTAGTTAATGGTAAACAAAAGTGATTTTAGCAACCAAGCTAAACTCAACTTTTATGAGAAAACTCATTGTAGAAAATGGAAAACAATGCCAAATCATTTAACTATTTGACAAGTTAAATTTTTACACAAAATTTTCTTTATTTTACACTTAAAAATACAAATTTCTACTTTATTATGGCCCTTCTTATATTTCTATCACAGATTGTTCATGTAAAGTCTGAAAGCAGAAGTGTCTGCTCTCTAGCATTAATTGCTACTCCTTATCCATTACAATCTTGGTTCTGCCATTGTCTGCGAATGAATTCGTCGAAAAAACCTAATTGGGACATGGGAGCACTTGTAAATTATTGATTAATGTTTTTCTATTTTATTCAGGAGGAATGGGTGGTATGTAGGGTTTTCCATAAGTGCTCAACAGTGAAGAAACCCCAACAGACACAATCCTCACAACAATCACTCGACTCGCCTTGCGACACAAACACCATCACAAACGAGTTTGGTGATGTCGAGCTACCGAATTTGAATACCATCGCTAACTCATCGAGCGCGATAAGCAACATTTCGCTACATAACTACAACAGTAGCGACATGAATTCCAACATGAACATGAACCTTAACATGAATTGGCCTGCAGCAAGGGAAGCAACAAGTAGCACGATTCAATCACTTTCATGGCCTTCCAGCTTGTTAAACCCGAATCTGTCAATGAATTCCTTGCTTCTTAGGGCATTGCAACTTAGGAGTTACCAGCAAAGAGAAGCGACAAACATTGATTACTCATATATGCCACCGGGGATTTCTCAATTTGGAACTGACTTTAGCTCGAATTTCCCGGTGACTGATTCTTCCTCTAAAGTTTTAGATTCTGTGCAGCAGCAGCAGCAGCAGCCGCCGCAGCCTCCTCAGGAGCAACCATTCAATTTGGACTCAATTTGGTGAATGTTGACATGAAGAGTTCAGAACTAACAGCTTTGTAAACTTGTTTAATTTCCGTATTTTGTCTTTCAATTGGGTAGAAAATAAATTTGAAACTGCTAGGTAATGGGGCAAAGCTCATATCTTGCACATGTAAGTTGTTGTAGTTACCTGTAAAAAGGGAAAAACCCTTCTCTATCCATTGTTTTTCTTTTTTGTTGTTGCTTTTATGCATGCTTTAGATGTAGATACAAATTAAGTTGCAATTAAGGAAAAATTAGATCCCTAGTTTTACAAACCCGCTCGGTTATATTAAAAACGGGTGACTTGTCTTAACTTTACTTGGAAAACTGGACCGTTTTGTTTGCATCATGATTCTAGTTTCATAATATGAAATATAGAAAATAATGGACGAAAAATATGATTCTGAAAATTGACCACCCTTTTATAAAACGAATATGATGAAATCTTCTAGTGACTAAAAATTATGAGATCAAACTAGTATTTTTAAAAAAAAATATTTTACCACTTTGGTGTTGGTAACATGAATGATATGAATCATGAAATAGGACTCCATGAGGCAGATCGAGCATGAACAACTTTGCCTGTAAGTGAAACAGAGATAAGTTGCTCTCAAAAGCATTCACTATTTTGATATTTTAACATAATTCAAAATTTTGATATGCAAAATACTTAATTCAAGTACGAATAAAATTAGCATGTTGTTCTTTGCAACAATTTAGTTATGAGCTCCTTGAGACTGAAAATTTGAAAACTCAAATGTCCGAGCTAGCTTCCTCAAGACTGAAAATTGTTCTAGTCAATTACATGACACGGAACATGTGATACATGCATCAACCTCTTATGCAAATGTCTTATTCATTTTCTGACCTTATGTGGGAAAATAAGGTAAGAAAATGCCTTATCTACTACCCGCCGATCGATAATTGCAAACTATAGCCATTGCATTAGGCGAAGATCCACATATACGCAATTGGATCGAACGTTGATCAGCAAGACAAACGAGTTCAATCCTTCTTTTTTAAAATTAAAAAAAAAAAATCTCCGGATAAGATGTATAAATTGAATGATAGTGTGGACGCTGCCACGGGCTCTCGACTGACGATTCAGAGTCGCCACCCGGGTTTGAGGATTGTCACCTGAGAAACCGGATTTGAAAATGACTTCCGTGCCGTATTTTGAAAAAGGTTTTATTACTGGATGTCATAAATAGGCCTGAAATCGGTTCGTTTTCGGTCGGTTCGGGGTGATTCTATCCCGGACCGATTCGGTTCGGGGTATGCCTTATCAAAACCGATCCCGACCGATTTTATGAAGAAACCGAATTCGGCTCGGGGTGCCTCGGTTTGGTCGGGGATTTCGGTTTTTTCGAGGATTTCGGTTTGGCCGAATGAGTCTACTTGGGCCTATTCAAAAATTTTACTTTTGGGCTCAAAAATTTTCTTTTGGGCTAACATATTTTACTTTTGGGCTAAAATATCTTATTTTGGGCTGTGTGCAGTGTCATAAAAATTTTAACTTGATGGTTGGGCCCAGCTAGCAAAAAATAAGACCAAAATTTTTTGTGAGGAATGACAGAAAATGAAATATACACACACAAGATGAACTAAAAAATAATGAGACCAACCAAGAATGTAAGGATCCAATAAGAAGACCATTCACATAAGCATCAATAGCACTGATTGCTACAATCATCTAAGCAGCATAAAGAGTTTATATCACTTTCACCTATATACGCACACATAATCACTTGCAATAGTTCCAAATGCTACAAACATGCAGACACAAGATTAAGTGAATCAAGACCATAAGTAAAGTTGATTCCATTTTCCATGGAAACAAAACAGAATGAACTCAAAAATAGATAGCCTTTTCCCAAGGCAAACATCACCTAAGCTCAAATTATCTCCACAAAACTACCACTGTTGAGTGTAGTACTAAGCCACTAACGATCATATCTACAAATGCAGCACTAGTTATCTCCACAAACATATCTATTACAAGTGTAGCACTAAGTCACTAACGACTAATTCTCAGAAAGTAAACAATTGAGCAGAACATAGTAATTTCATGCAGCAACATTCCAGTCAAAAACCCCATCTCCAGATCCATCCTTCATCCCTTGCCGTAAAAGAGCCAGTGAAGCCAATCCATCAGCAAAGCAAAATCCTGGTGACAATCTGAAGATGTTTTGAAATTCATGACAAGGGAAAGTGAAAAGCAAGTGTTCGTTATTTCAACACACTGCAACAACATCCAAGAAAACAAATACTAATCATATTTTAAAAGATATTGAAACTTGAACTATGAATAATTCTATCATTTATGACCTCCATCTGCTATGGAAACACATGCAAAAGTTGATCATAGAAATCAGCAGCCCAAGGAGGTCCTGGGAGCAAGAACCTATCTATGCAAAAGTTCATAACTTCTTTGTTTCTTGATCACAGCTCATTCTAACTTCACAGAGCAACTCATTTTCTGAAGCAAATGCATAGATAGGTTTGTTGATCAAATGTGCTCATTTATATGCAAATGCTAGACAATATAAATGAAATTGGTTTCAAATTGCATGGCTACTTAGCTACCATATTGCAGAATACATGTGTTTAACACTAACGAAAATGGAATTTGAATAAGTACTGTCCAGTGTCTACATAGCTATCAGCCAAGAGTCAAGTATGCACCAACTACCAAAATGTAGAACTCCAGAGTCAAACAGCCAGCCAGCAACCCCTTAATCCTTGGTCTTTCCACTTGAGTCCATGATAACTAAATACAATAAAACCAACAGAAAAATATACAAGTAAATTGGACGGTGTTGATCAAATCCCTTTAAAGTATTGACGGTCACAATAAAATCCCAGAGGTTATTAGGTTTTAGTATTCGGTTCGGTTCGGTCTAATTTCGGTTCGGTTTTTTCGGTCCACTTTCAGTTTAGTTCGGTTCGGTCCAAACCAATTTCCAGGAAACCAAGACCGAACCGATAATTTTTCGGTTCGGTTCGGTCCAGACCGAAGTCAGCCAACACATCTTTGCCCCCAACCGAAAAACGAACCGATCGGTCGGTTTTTTTTCGGTTTTTTCGGTTTTTCGGTTTTTCTTTCACCCCTAGTCATAACCGTAATATCTTGGGTTCGGAGCCAGGTTATGAGAAGGGAAGAGTTTTACGGCACCCACTGATCACCCGCTACGAGGATCGGTCTCTACTTTAATGTTCGTGGAAGTTGTGAAAATATTACTATGAAACTTTAATTTGTTCATGTAAAGGGAGGGGGAACAATTAAAGAGGATTAAAGACAGTAAACATGTAAGATGAATACTACATGAATGTAAAATGAATGCCAGATAATGAGAGATGGTTTTTCTAATTCCACTATGGATTGTGTCTCGGCCAATTTAAAAAAGAAAAAACTTCTGAACATTGGAACCGAGGTACCTTGGAACATTTTATTTTGCTCTACTCTTTGGCAAAACTGGAAAGACCACAACCGGAAGAGTTTTGACAATGTAGACTCCAATTTACAAGTTAGTTCCAAGGTTCTACGGTCCTACTCTACCGAGATAGTGGAAGCATTTAAATCATCTCTTATTGCTGGCCCTATGAGACCCAAACTAATTCGTTGGTCTTTCCCTTCAACAGGTAACCTCAAGCTTAACACAGACGGATGCTGGTATGAAAGTACCAGAAAAGCAGGATTTGGCGGTCTCTTCAGGAGTGATCAAGGTGCTTGGATACTAGGGTACTACGGAAAGATGGTGGCTGACTCATGCTTAGAAACGGAGATATGGAGCATCTATAGGGGCCTAACTATTATACTGGAGAAAAGGCTAACCAATGTTCACATTGAATCAGATTCGCAAACGGCAGTCCTTCTCTTCAATGAAGGAGCAAACAACAACCACCCGCAAAGCAATATATTGAACGATGGCAAATACCTCCTAAATCGCACTGGAAGCACTCTATCTCATATATACCGGGGTGCCAATGAATGTGCAGATTTTCTAGCGCGTCTTGGAACAGAACAGGAGGAAGACATTGTGGTGTCATCTACTCCTCCTCTGGCCATTCGGGAATACCTGATAAGGGATAGTCTCAATGTCCATCAGTATCTGGACTAAAATGCCTTTCCTTCTAGCTACTGCCTTTATGCTAGTTCTTGTTAAAACTTGGGTCTGTAATTGTCTAACTGCACTCTTGCTGCAGCATGCTATTTTCGTTTAAGCTCTAAGTAATCTATTTCCGTTTAACCAAAAAAAATAGAATGTAAAATGAATGCGAGATGCAGGGCATTTTTTACATAATTTGAAAAAATGATCATCACAGCAAGCAACCCATGCTCACGGATAGGTACCAAGGCGCGTGGGTACTCAACCTGTGTGCAAGGTGTTTTTCACCCAAGCCTTCCTTTGCAAGCTTTCGGTTTTGAAATGTTTATTCTTGTTCCAATTTTTTGAAGATCAACTTCAGAAGAGCTTTTGATGGTCCGGACAGTGGTGATCAGATCACCCTTTTTTTCTAAAAACAAGGAATTGATTGACTAGAAGTAAAAGCAAATTAAGACTGCAAACCCTTACAAAAACTGGTGTCAAAGATAATTTTTAAAAATTGGTTCCAGGTTAGTACCCTTGCACAAGGGTACTCAACTTGTGCACCCCAGTTGATTCAAAAAGTTAGGCTAGTACCTTTGCGCAAGGCTTGAGACTGGTGCGCAAGGATATACTCAACCATGCACAAGGATTGTTTTGAGAAATTGGGTGTATTTTCAAAATTCAATTTCTATTGTACGTAAATCTTTTAAACCCACCGCCAGTATAAGGAACTGTGATAAGCTTTGAGGGTCCCCTCAAGAGGCCGAAACAATGGCCACAAACCAAATTTATCCAGTATAAGGAACTGTGATAGGGTTTGATGGGCGGTTGGTTGGGGTGATGATTTTGTAGATAGTAGGCTGTTTTAGAATGGTATGAATTAGACCAAAGTTTATGATGGATTTTTGGAGGGTATTTTTATGAGAATTTTGACATTGTAATATTGGAGATGCAGAATTGTGGCGTCGAGATGGGTTCTGGGCAGAATTCTGCATAGACTTGGAGAGAATATGAGTAGGCTGGAAATTTTAGATAGCTCAAGATCCCCTTTTTTGGGGAGGGATGGGGTTTATATAGGCTGGGGGTGTCCAAGAAGTAGACAAAAAGGATCAAAATGAAATGGAAGGTTGATGATGGGATTTGAAAAACAAGTTCAAGGGTTTTGGGGAGAAAAGGGCACCTCGACGATCCTAGGCAGAGAATCAGCATCCTGATAATTGACTGTTAGAGCTCTGAAAAGGGCCAGGCGTGTGTCAGACAACCAGGGTGCAAGGGTTAAGGCCCGTGCGCAACGTTGACAACTGGGGTGTGAGGGTTGATTCCTAGTTTTGGTAATTTTTGGTTATGACGCCGGGGTGCAAGGGTTTCAACATGGGCGCACGGGTTGATTTGAAAGGGGTTTTTAATTTTTTTAGTTCCTAGAGAGCATTGGTCCAAGCTAATCAAGGAATGTTTGGGCTTATTTCATCATCGGGGATGCTAATGGGCCACGGTCCGAGAATTACAAAGGGTCTGAATTAATTAGGGTGTCTACAGATAGGATCGATCGAAAGATAAGCATAAGCCTACCTCCTTGGACAATTAAAGCAGAAGGTGCCGCAAGTTTTAACCGTTAATTTGGTTCATTGTCAGAAGAACAAGCCAATGTATACATGTATTTGTGTAAGAATGTGGGAAAGAGAGAGAATTTCAAATCTTGAGCTTGTAAGTTTGTGTGATTAAAAAAAAAAGGGGTTACCGAATTCCCTTTTGATTTTCACATAACAACTTTATCGGCTTAATTTATAATTTATAGAGACCGCAACCCAACTTATTGAGACCTGGATTTGGCAACTGGTTCAGACACGAAAACTTGAGATTTTGGGGGCCAACCAAAATCCTACTGTTGCCTACATTCCCATGAAATCACTCCAAAAAATATCGCTCCCCTTAAAGAAAGAATAAAATGGAAGACTGATTTTACCATTTTTTTTGTTTGGATGGTACAAATTAAAGATGAATTCATAATGGTGATCAAAATTCCATTCGTTGGTTGTTGGCTGCTTGTTATAAAGGGAAGATCAAAGAGAGAGTTCTAATTTAATGTATGGAGTTAAATATACCCTTAGAGGATATGTTAGGTGTCTTGGGGTATGCCTTAGGCAAAGACAACGGATAGAAGACCCTAAATCCACTTTCCTGCTGGTAATGAGAAATACTAACGGTTTAACTTCACTCAAAAGTTTAGGGTTGTGATTGTCCACTTTTGTAATTGAGGGGATGTCATAGAAAATTACTTAAACTTAGTCTGAGTTTCGATTAAAATTGCCATTCTCTCATTGAAGTAAAAATAGTAAGCTTTGTTTCCACTAAATGCTATGATGTATGTGACGAGATTGACTTGTGAAAAAATATCAAAAATAACGTTGAAAATACGAAAAGTACCATAGTGGAAATTCAGTATTGATCAGGAGTGTAACAATAACTTTCCCTTGTTTTTGTTCTTTATTAGTGAATCCAAAATGTCCAAATTTCATAAGCCCGAAAACTACTGCTTTCATGTGTTAAAATTTCACTTTCCAGTTTAAGCGTTGCAATTCTATCCAAATCGATGGATACCCAATTGATTCGTATCGATCGTGGCAGTGTTTATGCGACTTTTAACCATGATTTTGGTTTTGATTTTTAATTTGGAAAAACTTATGGATTTCACTTGGGGGCAAGGTTATGAATGCCGTACGTACCAGTTTTGTATAAAAACGGTATCAAGGACCCCCAAATACCGTACCGTGTCCAATACCGGCCCATATCGGCCTTACCAGGAAATATTGGGTATATCGGCGGTATTTCAGATACCGAGCGATATTTTGCAAACTTGGTTATTTCGTAATTTTGTTGAAATTAACCCCATTTTTCAAAATTCCTCACATATATATGTGTACCCCAGCTAAACTCTCGGCCAGTTTCAGCCTACTCTCTTCGGCGTCATTTCAGATCTGGAAATAGAGTAATTACCGCCGATAGCCTCTTGTAGACTACCAATGAAAGGTCTCTCTCTCTCTCTCTCTCTCTCCATATATTTACATCTGTATCTGTACATGCAAGTCTCTCTCTCTCTCTCTCTCCATATATTTACATCTGTATCTGTACATGCAAGTCTCTGTGAACAGTTTTGGGTATAAACTTTCTTCAATTATTGTTTGTTTTGGGGCTGCAAGTTGACTGATTGGCAGCCGTCAAAATCTCAATATCGGATTCTTGAAAAGTTGGAATCTTTTTGTTTTAATTACAACCCACAATTGTGTTTCTGTTTTGAAATGATAGATTTCCAGATTTGATATTCTACAATACTTGTGTTTGGTATTTCCTTTATTTTATACATACAATCCCGATCTATTGAGGGATTCCTTATTGTGATTTGGTGTGGACTTCATAGATCGGGATCAAATTTCGATAAGAATTGATCAATGTTTTTAAAACGTGTTTTTAAGAGTCTACGCGAAAAATCACCAAAAATAAATTACCTAGAAGAGCTTGATCGAAACATTTTTTTCTTAAATGTGTATATATGCATTTTAATGAAAAATGCTCCGATCAAGCCTTTCTCGGTCATTTTTTGGGTGATTTCGCTTGAGGACCCTTAAAAATACGTTTTTAAACATATTGAACAATTCGGATCATCGAAATTCGATCCCAATCTATAAGGTCCACTTCAATGCAAGGCGAGGGACCCCTCTATTTCTTTTGGACTTCTTTGATGGTGAATGAGATAATCACGTTTTTTTTGTTCATCCGAAAGGGGCAGTTAGGGAGAAAAAAAAATTAATGCGGTGGAATTCTGATGCTTTTTGTACATTATGTGATAATATTTTGGCTACTCAATCAATGCCTACTAGTGACTAGTCCTTTTTCAGAATTCAGTGCAACAATGGAGTTTTTGTTTGGTTTTGTGTTTTACTTGGAGTAATTATTGCCATTTCACAGTTAAAAGGGTAAAATTGGAAAGTTGTTTTATTTTGGTGGCTAATTATAGAAAGGGAACATTAATTTTGAGACATCTCAAAATAGAAAAAAGAACATTTAAAATCGGACAAAAGGAGGGCCGGTTCCCCTCACACTTAAAAAAACACATAAAAAAACACCACACTCTTCAGGGCCCCACTTTGATGTTCTGAACCGTTGATCTTATTTAAATGAGTAAAATAAAAGATTCTGCAAAATTTCATCTCAATCGGATACCGGTAAGTGCTTTATCCAACAGTTTTAAAAACAATAGTTCCTGTCACAGTTTCTGCAAAACTGTTTGGATCAAGCACTTGCCGAGATCCAATTGAGCTGAATTTTTGCAGGACTTCCTATTTTACTCATTTAAACAATATCAACGGTTCGGAACATCACTTGGTACTGGTATTCAAAACCTTACTTGGGAGTTGGTTTTATACAATTTCTGCACCTAAATTTGAACTCGAACCAAAATATAATAACAAAACAACATTAAAATTGGGTTCTGGAAAAATTGAATAATTGAACCGAACGAAACTTATCCGTCAGGTACGATTACGTCTAGATGATAGAAAACAGAGTATAAATTTGTTCACCCTCACCTAATGAAGTTGAACAAAACCCTTATTCTTATTGGTGAAAAAGGTGTAGGTCCACCACAAAGCATTTTAGGTTCGGTCCGGATTTGATAATAACGCAGACCGAACCAAGGCTTTCAGCCTAACAAGAGAGTTGATCCAGTTTTTCGAATTGGGCCTAATCCGTTTGCCAACTTCAATAATAGCCCACAGCATCGGCCTATCATCGACCAAAACCATGGCGGCAAAGCAGTCCGACGGCGACGGTTCAACGGCGAACCTCGCCGGCATGTCGAAGAACGAGCTTTACGACATTATGTCTCAGATGAAGGCAAGTCAATTTGGATGTTTTCTTGTATTTTGTTGCCCCTTTTAGATTACTGCTACGTAAAGTTTCACGAATTGTATCTCATACGTGCTTCTTGTTTTTCTGTTCTATGTGTAGACGCTGATTGAACAGAACCAGGAACAAGCCAGGGAAATTCTCATCCAGAATCCTCAATTGACTAAAGCCCTTTTCCAGGTCGCTATCTACGATTTTTTAATTTCCTTTCCAGTTTCTTTTTCTTTGATGTGTTGTTTTAAATTTTATGTCTTGTAATTAGGGCTTGAAAAGCCAATGCAATTTTAACGGTGGTTATAGGCATGATGTGTTTAGTTGGTTTTGTATGGGTAGCGGTCACTGTGCAATGTTTATGCAATTCATAGACCCTCTTGTCTCCATATTGGAAACCCAGGTCCTTCTCTTTATCCTGTGTAGCATGTTTAATTATGTGGAGTAAAGACACCCTGCTTGTAGTGCGTAAGGCACAATTTGGTTGGATGTGCGTAAGGTATAAAAGAAGCTCAAACGTAGGTTTGATAGTTTGCGTCTGGGGTTCCATATTGAGTTTGGGGAGTTTTACGATGACAAATTTGAAATGACTGTTTAATGGGAGTGATCTGAATTTTTTTGTGTTTCGTTGCAGCTGTACTACAATGTGCCCTTATATTAATCTGTTCGACCTGTTATTCGCCTTCCACTAATTAAACAAGGCTCCTATAGCTGGCTGAACCTTCAGTTGTTGGTCATATTGAACACATCCCTTCATCTGAATTCACTGGTATCCAAGTGGAGCCTAAAGGTGATATTTAACTTTGCTTTGGGGCAAATGGGATTCTACCTTGATTATTTGAATGCCTCGTAGAAGTATTGATGCACACTGATTGATCTAAGTACACTTCCCAAGTTGGTTGCATCCGAGACTAGAAAACTAAAAGCAGTAATGTGAACTGTGAGACCTCTCTTTTGAGGCTCACAGCAAAGAGCACAACGATCCTGCATTGCTGACCATTCAAGCTTTAGAGAAATTAGAGCTAAAAAGGAACTACAACTAAAACTATCGAGCTGGGCCTAGAACTGAGGAAAAGATTGACACTTTCAAGCAGTCTTACGAAAATCATATTAAAAGCAAGCAAAGGGATGCATATTCTTTTGGGCAACCCCAACCCCAAAATCATATACTTTATTGTTATTAGAAAAGTCGAGTTCATTTGTTAGAAAACAAAGGGATGCATGTTACTTGTAGGAAGATTTTATACTTTCAGGCCAATACATACTGATTAGCATCTGTAGATATATTTTTGTCTATCTTTTGGGATACAACTATATAGGTGAATTCTGTGAGCCGGAGGTGCAGCGGCTTTAAGCCTCCGAAATTTAAGCAAAAACGGGGGCCCGCTTTCCATATAGCATGTCGATATATTATATATAAGTTGTTCCACATGTCACAATATGTTGGGTGTTGTCATCAGTGGAGCATGCGCATTTGTTAAATCTGTAGGTCCTTGGTTCAAATCTTAGGGGTCCCTTTTCGGCAAATGAATTATTTTTTCCTTCTTTTGTTTATTTCAATTTTACATTTAATTTTTAATATTAAATTCACAAATGAAACACTATTAACTCTAAGGAAACCAAAATAATTTATTTTCACTAACAAACTTTGATAAATAAAAAGATTTAAAAGAAATAATTATAAAAATAAATTCTTGCAGTTAAAGTTGATGACATGATTAGTTAGATAAAAAGTAGTGTAAGACCGGTACTTTGCTATCTTTGATTCATTTTTACTAATTATATAATTTTTTTTAAATTTAATTAAATTAAAAAGCTAAAATACCATTTTAGTCTTTTGACCTTACATTAGCAATCTATATTGGATTTTTTTGGGTTAAAAAAGTAGGCCTATTTTGAAATTCGTTTTAAGCCTCCAAAATATCTCGGCCAACCCTACAGGGGCGGTCCCAAAGGGGAACTCTGGCCCCTGCACAACTCCAAATATCCTCGCGTATGATACTAATTATTAGGTTAATTAAGAAAAAGTCTATTAGGTTAATTATTGGGTTAATTTGGAGAAGAAAAAACTAGTCGAATAAAGAGCAGAATTAATACATATAAAGATCAAACTAAAGATATTAAGCCTAATAGACATCTTTTTGGAGATAATTGCATTTTGATTGAGTTATTGATAATTGACATAAGTAAAAACGAAGAAAGTTACCGTAGACCGTCTATGTGGCTTTAGTCTTTTGTTCGTCCATTCTCAACAATCATTGCTTTAATAACTAATATTTATACATGGTCTCAAAGAGAAAGGCCTTTGGCAAAGACAGCTACCTATCCCTGTCTACTCCCTGGAGTGAAGTAGCCAACCTTCTTATTTTCCCTTTATAGGGGATAGGGAGTTAATCAAATCACCAACCTTTTCGTAGCAGAAGTCTTTACAGATGCCCCCCGGAGATTGGCCCCTGCAAGTCCCTTCAGTGTAAAAATTCTTAAAATTTCTATTTGTGTGAGTAAAAATTCCCAAAATTTCAAGTTATATCAATCATTTTTAGGTTGCGTGCATAAAGTAAACGGTGGTTACGCACATGCACACAATTTCGTCTATTCTTCGGACCTCGCAAGCACCGATATATACTTATAAATAAGTATTTTATTATGAAAATGAAAATACACGTGATTTGGCCCTGGCTTGACACAAATCCCGCGTCCTCCACTACAGTCCTATATGTGAACAACTATACGTGCAATGTAATTTTTTTTATTTTTTTTTGCATGGCAAAAAAGATTTCATTAATCATCGAAAGATTGCAATGAGTAATAGGAGCAAGGAGAAAGCATCACAAAGCCTAGTCCAAGACCCAATCCTCGATTGGCAAGAAGCCAATCGATCGAGGCCCACACCTAACGGACTCAAGCCCAAACCCAAAAGACCACAATGCCCATATAGAAAAATACAACACATAAAACCCTAAAGGCATCCCCAAAAACCAGCCAACATACCCTGCCAACACCGTCGCTACTCCATGGCCGCATGTAGCGAGACGAACCACCGTCATCGGAATCTCGAGGATCAGGCCCCTGTTGCTGACCTGGAGAATGACACGACCACCTCACCAAATCCAGCGGCTCAACAACCCCCCACAAACCGCTGCTGCGCTATGCGCCATCCACCGCCAGCACGTCCTAGGGCCAAGATGCCCAGATCAACAATCAGCACATGAAACAAAACGGGTCTAGCCCAAAAGGCCAAACCCAGCCCACCACCCTGCCAAACCCAAAACTCCACGCAAGCCTCCAAACCCCGCCACGCCTCACCAACCCACCACCAGCCTCGAGCCCCCAACGCCGTTAGGCAACACCGAATCCACCCAAGAATAGATTGGATGGGAGACACGAGAACCACACCAACCCCAAACACCAGAACCAAACTCACTATTAAGCCTAACCGATTCCACCAAGATAAGGAGACCGGCGCTTGATCCATGGCTGGAGGAGAAGGGCGAGAGAGCGAGGTAGCCCGGGGGAGGAGGGCAGGAGGCGGTGCCCCCCCCCCCCCCAAGGCCGAAACCTAGATCTAGTTTTGAGAGAGAGAGAGAGAGAGAGGCTTCTTAGCTGTAGAGGCCAACTTGCGTGTATGTGCAATGTAATTTGTAGTTCCTATATGTAGTTCCTAGAGGCAGTTTGTTGCCTTTGTATCATGCTACTATTGTTGTCTAAAATTGTAGAAGTGGAGTTTTGTGATGGAGATTCATGGGAATAGTTGGAGTTGCAGTTATGTTTTCGAGTGCAATAGTTGGTTGAGAGGAATGAGCATGATCACAGATTATTTGAGGTTTTATTACTCATTAGATGCATAGCGCCTGAGTCTCCCAGTTCATGGTATTCACTTACAGTAGCTGTTAGTTAAGTCACAGTAGGAAAAGCTTTTTTCCTTCGTTTTGGTTTCTTCTTTGTTTGTCCTTTGCTTGGGAGCTGTTAATATCAAACAGTAACAATATTCTTTTTATTTGGGGTGAGCTAACAGTGAGTAACTATCACATGGATACAGTAATCAAATTAAAGAAACACGCGTTTTATGCTTACTCTGTATAACTTATTAGAGTCTTGCCATTTTCTATATTCTTTTAATGGAAAAAAGTTAAAACTGTTTTGTACACGTCACTTATCTCTCGAATGTAATTTCCCATGTTGGGAAGTGGTAAACCGCGTAGAATAGGCACACCAATCAACCATGTAACCTGCTGACTGTATATAGTCTTATTGGTTATAGTTTTCAGTTATTAGCCATTGCTGTAAACTGCTAATGATATTTTACCTTATTCTGTTTCATTAGGCACAAATTATGCTTGGAATGGTGCAACCCCCTCAAACGGTATGCCTTTCTCGTTTTCGTCTAACTGTTATTTTAGATTTGTATTGGAGTGTCTTTGCAAGTATTCATTTTCAATCCACCTCACCAAGGAAGGAAAACAATCTAATGGTTTTGGTATTCATTTAGATTCCATCTATCCAGCCTTCAGTTGCAGTGCCTCCTAAACAACCAGTTCAGCAGGCAAATATTCATGCTACTCAAGCATTGCCCGGACAAAGTGGTTCCAAGGATCAAACTAGTTCAGCACCTCAGATATCGTCTCTTACAAGAAGCCAACACCAAAACTCACCTGTGATCCCAATCCCACCTGCTTCTTCTGCTCCTCCATCCAACCTGCCAACCCAGTCCTTCCCACCACATGCCTTACAGCCAGTAGTACAGCAGCCTAAGGGACAACATATTAACAACCAAGCAACACCAATGTCACTTCCACAATCCTTTCAACTTCCTAGCATATCTCCACTTCCACATCATTCTGCTTCACACACTCCCCCGCTTCAACCCCCAGTTTCCATTGGCTCTACGTTGCAACAATCGATACAGACAAGTGGCATTCCCAATCTGCCACTCCAACCCCCGCTGCCTTCACAACCCAGACTACCTTCGATGCCTGCTTTCGCTCATCAGCTTCACTCACAAGTAGGGCAAAATCCAGGTTTCCAGCACCACTCTGGTGCACCTCAGATGCTCCATTCACAGCCCATGTTCCAGGTAAAGCTTGTTCACAAAAAGTTAAGAAACTGTCTCCTATTTTTACTTAACAAGTTGGGATTTGACTCTTTCAATCATGCAGTTTGGTAACAAACCTCCATCTGGCATGGGGCCTTCATTTCAACAGGGACAGCCGCAACTTCCAAGCCAGCCACCACCTCAGTCACTTTATCAGGTATGACATCAGTACATTTCTTCTTTTGTGGTGGTCAACATGTGATCGGGTTATGTGTATCGTTCAGAGCTGGTTAGTCTGTTGGTTGCCTATGTTTGTTGGTTTTTGAATGAACATTCCCTTTTTTTACTTTGTTACTTGATAGTAGCTTGAGTTTGGTCTTATCATAATGGTTCATATTTCAGCCTATACAGAGTTCTTGCTATCCAATTTTTGTTTGCAGGGTAAAAAGCTTAAGAACTAATTACAATTACATTTATGGGGAAACATATTTTTCGACATGGTGGACCTCCAATCGATGTGTTGTCATCCTAATTGATTTAGTTTTGATCTTCTGATTGTATACCCTGTAGCAGAATTTTTAGCTGGTCAACTATTATTTTTTACCATAAATACTCTCATAGAGTAGCTTTCGCCCTTTGATATTAGACATGTAAAGTAGAAACTGTGACATCTTTTGTTGACTTAGCATTGCCAGACTATATGAATTAGATACTTTTAGAACCAGCACTACAAGCTGAGAATATGTTCAATGGTGTGAACGGTATTTTTATTAAGGGTTCGGCTGCTGCCTTAGGTAATTTAAGGTCAGAGAATCCAGTTTTGGAGATATTTTGTAATGTTTGAACTTTGAAGTCAGTATTTATTTCTGGTGTGAGTACGATGTTTCGCTAGTTACATCTGCATGGATGCTTTTGAACGTTTGAAGTATTGGGGTTGTGGGCCGAGCCCAAGGCCCTAAAAAAAACAAGGGAAAAATTGGGCCCATGATATTATTTGGGCTTATGCTTGGTAGGGGTAAAAGAGACCCAAATTCATTAAAGCTCAGTTGGGTATCTAAAGCCCTCAGTGGGTAGTCTAATAGTTCAAACTTAAAAGGGTAAATTACAATGGTCTTCCTGAGTTTTCTGATAACTACCCTTTTTCCCTTCTAGTTCTGAAAATTACTGTCACCTCCTTTACTTTACAGCAATTGATAATTCCCCTTTTCCGGCATAATAGGCTGGACGGTGTTAACCTTAACAAGTAAAGGGCTGAAACACCCTCAATACCAGTGTTTTAGTTTACAATACTACCTACTGTATATTAATGCAAAACATTGTCGTATTAGCATGTAGGGGTGTAAATGATCCAGTTTTTGGCATTTTCACACGCTGCACCTAACTTTTCAGTTTCTGAATGACTATCCCGAAACCGATCCATTTGATATTCGGTGTACTTCGGTTCAGCCTGTTTTTCGGTTTTTCTGGTTTGGGACGAAACGATAAAATAGGACTTGAAAATTTAGGGTTTTCATCTCAGAAACCATAAAACACAATTTCATCAATAATACAAAATGATAACAAGAAGTCAGCAATATCACTAAATCCCAAGCAGAAAAATATTAGGGTTTTAAAAAATGATGTATATATACGTTCAACACATATATTTATGTGCATAGTGTTATGTATAGTAGAAGACAACAAAATAAAATTATTTTAAAGAAGTGGAAACCAAAATAGAGAGATTGCTGGAGACAGGGTATACCATGGTATTTTCTTTTTGACATTTAACTATGTGAAAGACGTAAAAATATTTACAATTTTAATAAATGTTTCCTAAACGCTCCCTACGACGCTCCCACACTTCTTATGGTTGTATTGAATTGAGTTTGTAGCCCTCAAAGCTGATGTCAGATTTACATTTATGCGGACTTTCAGAGGATAGTCTGAATGATGATTGACTGAGAATTCTTTCTGTCAGATTGAGATCACCCGTTAGAACTAGGTTTACGTTGCCCAATGCTTCTTTTTTATTTTAATAAGTTCTTGGTTAAAGATGGAGCCAGGTTGTATAAGATTGATGACATTCTGTGGAACTGTATTGATGTCTTACAAACCAGAGCATGGCCTGGCTCCTGCCTTGTTTTTTTAACTCTCTACCTTGTGTTGCCCGTTGATATCAAGTGCAATTGTATGGTAAACTTCCAGTCTGATTGACCCTCTTATATTCATTTGACAACCGGAACTGCCAACTAGAAGTTGGTCTTTTGACATATTCTTCGAGTTTAGTTGTCTACTTAGTTTTATGATTTTAGAATGAATAAAGGACATTTGCAGCCGACACATGAACTCTGACAGTCTTACTATCAGCATAACATAGTTTATTTGACATGTCTTGGTTTATTTGTGGGCAGAGACACGAGTCTCATGTGTCTCTGCAGAGTCCAACCTAAAAATGTTGAGAGAAAATAGGAAACTTTGGATTTTTGTGTCAGACACTTGTCCGAAGAGTGTCCGGCAAGTATCTGCCACTGGTACGTGACATCTGATGAAGTGTCCGTGCTAACGTAGCATAGAAGTAAAAATGCTTGATAAAAGGTTGTGCATAAACTGAATTTGTATATTTGTAATTGTAGAAAGGACGTCATGATTATGTTGCGGCCGTAACCTTGCTAGAGTATAATTTTATCTCCTCCCTTTTTACTTTGAGGTTTTTAAGTAATTTGTCAATGATTCTCACGAAACCTTTACTCAAGGTAATCAAGTCAAATTGTCATGGAAAGCTATCCTACCCTTTTGGTGTTTTCGGGTTACTCAACTGCTTGCCTCATGAGATAGCACAGGCATTTGGACGTAGAATTTGTACTTAGTGGGGCCCCGAATCACATGTGTTTTTTACAATGTTAATAAAATTATTACGATGTTTAATTTCATACACGCAGTTAATAAATAATTGATCACTTAGAATTATAGGAGGTTTTTCCTCACATATAGGAATTTTAGGAATTTTTTTAACTCAAGGGACTTTCAGGGACTTATAATCAAGGGTATATCTGGAGTTGTCCGGTGGCCCGGGCACCCCTCGGGATGCCCTTGTATCCACCCCTGGGAATTTGGGAGAACCATTGCTAGTCTGAGGATCGAACGACATTGCTGATTAGAGAATGGCAATGGCTGATATATCAACTACACTACAGGACAGCAATGGCTTTTTATTTATTTTCCTTTGAATGCAAAATTGCCACTTTTTATGCTACTGATAGTGATAAATGATTATGACTGCAATCTGATGTATCTATCTCTCTAAACTCATGTAATTATGTCATATCTCTCTCCTACTCTTGTCAACCTTGTGGTCTTAGAATTTGACCTGGTGTGCACATCTTCCAGGTTGGAGGTTCACATTTAGGTAGAGAATTTAACAGTCAAGTAGGAAGCTCCATGCTGCCTGAAAGAGGACCTGTTTGGATGCCCGGTCTTTCAGATAATGCTATGGGAAGACAGCTTCCAGGACCACCGCCATTAGTCCCCAGTCAGATGGGCCAGGGCAGTCAGCCTTCACAGCCCCCACCTGTAATTCATCCATTTTCTTCTTTAATTTTTGTGGCTACTCCATTAAATTTATTACAGTTTCAGTTTTCCTTGCTCGGTGTTTTAGTTTGTGAATGTGTGGATGGTGCAGTTTACCCCAGAGGTGGAGCAGGCGCTAATGCAGCAGGTCTTGAACATCACTCAAGAACAGATGAATAACCTCCCTCCGGACCAAAGAACTCAAATACTCCAGTTGCAGCAGATGATGCGGCAAAGAGGAATGAATTGATTTCAAAATGCATGGGAGGCATTTACCTCTCTTCAATCAGCCCTGGTCAACCTGCTCCAACGGAATTGGCACATGCACTTAAATTTTTTTTTTTTTTTTTTTTTTTGCGGCTGCTCCACCGTTGGGGCAATTTTCAGTTTAGCAGTTTCGGCAGTTGAGGTTATTGTTAATCACTTTCTATTGGAACTCTATTAACGCCTTGGGATATGTTTAGCAGTTCATTATTTATCGTTGAATTGTGTTAAATTGGTTTTTTCGCTCGATGTTGGTTATAAGGGGTGGTTGGACTGTGACATGTATGGGTCATTTATCACTCTCAAGGATGCTCTCTCAAGTATGCTTGGTTGGTCAAATTTTTGCTTCTTCATAGGTAAGGGCTTACCTGCTTTGGAAGAACAATTCCAGCATAAATGAATCACAATTACAGTTTTCAGCTGAAACTATACCTCAGTCTAGCATGCGGTGAAGTAGTTTTGGAATCTCCAATAAATCATTGCAGCAAAAATTTGTGTCGAAACACACATTCAAATATACATAACAGCCCGGCCCATTCGAACACGAGAAACACTTCCGCAAATACATGCTTCTATGAATAAAGCCTCTGAACGAACTTGACATTACATCTTTTGAAGCTTCAATCCCGGCACTACCCAAGCTATTTCCCTTTTTTGCAGTACTCTTGATTCAAGATATTTGATCTTCCGTCATTTCCAGTAGATTGACAAACAAGAAATGCGATATTACTTTAGTCCGATAGTAAGTTTCGAGTTTGGCAAAGGAAAGGATGCATGGTTCATTTTCTTTAGTAGATGGTTACACTTTCATTGGCCATCTTTGATCATTCTCATAAGAATCTGATAATCTGGAATCTATCATCAACCCTTGCAGTTGGATTCCCAGGCAGAATCCAACTCCCCTTCGCGTTATGGGTTCGCTCTGATCAGCTAGTCATTGAAGGAAAGCGTTTATGGAGCTGAGTTGAAGCATATTTGCAAACCTCATGTCCGTATCCTGCCTCTGGGGTTATGACTACTGAACTACATTAATAACTCTTAAACGGGATGTGATAATGAAAATTTAGCCTAAATGGAATTCCCTTCAACCTTTAAATTCAACCAAACCCGACGGCTCATTAACCGTTTTATGTTTTTTTTTTACAACTTTATTGCTTAAAACGCGTGTTTTTAAACTTTATTCCCAAACTACGTTAAAACGTTATTGCAAAACACATTTTCTAGAAACCAACACGCTTTTGTGGTTGGTTAAGCCGCATTAAGCAAAAAAATTAATTAATCACAGAAGATCTCAAAAGCGTGGGTAGTAACCACGCTTTATAAAAACGTGTTCTGGAAACACGCCTCTGGGACGAGCTGAAACAACACCTTCGACTTTGTCAGCAAAGGAGCAGACGCCCAGTAACAATAATCCCAAACCTTCTCACTATGCTTAGCTTCTCTCTCTCTCTCTCTCTCTCTGGTCCAAACCCAGACACCAACGTACAGGCAATGACTCCAATGGATTAAAATGGTCCTTGAAATCGGATGAGTTGGGTTGATTCAATTTAAGGGGAAATTGATGATTTAGGCTTCTATCTTTCTTGGATGTGCAGATAGATAGTGTATATATCAGTTTTGTGTATATATATATATATACATATACGTATATATGACACTGGTAGAGAGAGAGAGAGAGAGAGAGAGAGAGAGAGAGAGAGAGAGAGATGGTGAGGGTTTTCAATCTAAGGACAAATGGTGGGCGAAGAAAGAAAAGAAAGGGTGGGTGGCCTTCCCCAGTAACCATGGCTAATTGAGCTCCGGTCGGGGAAAATTCACTGTAAAAGCGTGGTCCCCAACCACGATTTCTAAAAGCGTGTCTTGTAACAACGGTTTTGTATTAAGTTTTGATTGGGTTAATCCTCTGGCTAACTAACAACAAAAGCGTGTTTCACAAACACACCTTTTAGAAAACGTGATTGCTAAACACGATTTAACGTATTATGAGAATAAAGTTTTAAAACACACGTTTTAATTAATAAAGTTGTAAAAAAAAATGTAAAACGATTAATCGGCCAAACCCGACAAGCCACAACTATAAGGATTTATCATCAATTGTCTCTATTGTAGTATATGCTTTCTATCAAATATGGATTTTGTCCAACTACAATCACATGAAGAAAAATGGCAATTGATGATTTGATGTTGAAGCCTTCCATCAAGTCTCAAATCAATTGCTGCAAGATCCTCTGCTCAGGGTAGGCGTTGCGTTGAAGATTTCCAGCTGGCCGAGCTCATTTATCCACAGAAATGGCGACGGGACAAGGACACACAAACAGTATTACTAATACTCAAGCAACTTAGCATATGTATGACGAATCCGGGGAGGTGTTGTGCGGTACATGTTATGCGCCGTGTTGTACGGCAAAACGACGTAGTTTTGTTCATTTTCTTGGTACACTTCAATAGGCCTTGTTTGGAGAGTTAATTTTGAAGTTCAATTTTAGGGTTCAATTTTAGGGAATTTACAAACACCGCTAAAAAAAAGACAAGAAAAAATAAAAAACATAAAAAGTCCTTTGATGCATTAGTAAAACACCAGTGAATAGTACTCACCAAACTAGCAGATTAATTATTCGCTATTGCAATTTAGCTCACAACTCAATTCTATACGTGCAAACGCTTAACATGTTTTATCCTCAACATGTGAGTTGACACGAATATGGACACAGGACACGTGTTTTATGTTCCATTGACTATTTCTTATACAAGTACTGCTACACTAACTGAAAAACTGTAATATACTAGATTTTTGCTCTCTATTTTTGTAAGAAAATTTGCAGCAAAAAATGTTTGATGCGACTATTTGTGGTTTTTTCAATTTGTGACAATATTCACAACCATTGCTGGGTTCAAGCACTTTCCAGTTTTTTTTTTTTTTTTTTTTTTTTTTTTTTTTGTGATTTCTCGCGTGGACTCTTAAAAACACGTTTTAACCATATTAAGTGGTTTGGATCATCAAAATTTGATATCTGGCCCTTTACTGGTTTCCCTTTTGTGTTTCAGAGTTTATGCCCCGGTGTTCGTTGCTCCAAGATCACCGAGAAAACACACGTTTTCCGACTTATTGATCTGCCTCGTTAGGTCGAAAAAGCAGTTGATAGAAATTCCATCTATATGAAATGAATTCTAGAGTGGTATCTCACTGATGGCTCAGGCGCCCCCGGAGAGGGGCCTTCTTTTGGCTAATGAATTAAGTCGATCTTTATCGTACTATATCCGTAATAGTTCACCTGGCAAAAAAGAACAAAAACAAAACAAGGAACCCTAATCTGCCAAATTACACCAGAAATGTAACTTCATTGGAGAGTTGCCAAGAAACCCTGAAAGAAAATCACCTTCAACTATCTTAGACACTTGATATAACGTTCGCAATGTTCTATGCTGGTAATTGCAAAATCCTTAGCAATGGCTTTCTTGTTCCGAGGGTGTTAACTGGAAATCGTTCACGAGAAAACAAAATAAAACATGAATTCACTTCCATATCCATGTATGTCCAATGGCAAATGAACGTCTTCCACACACCTTACCTATTTGCGTGTCACACAGCGACAAACCGTATCCTTTGCAACACAGTTTCTTTACAAGTATATTTATACAAATCTCGTATTCTTTTTCTATGTTTCTTCTCTTGAATAGCAGGAGTAATATGCTGTCAATAGAAACAAGTTCTGCTATGCGAGAAGAATCCACTTTGACGAAATAAAATTCTGGTTGGCGTAACTTGCTCATCAGAACCAGCTTCCAGCGCTCGTGCCAGTGACCATCAGTATGCATTTTCATAATGTGTTCATCCATACAATCTTCATAATTGTATTCCACCACCTTTACACTCCGTAACAGTATACCTGGTGAGCTCAAACAGTAAAACTGAATCAGCATTTCTCCATAAGTTTCATATTGCCAATTCATAATGTAATCGACGGAAACTTCAGTTGTACGAACAGCTAACTTTGCCTCTCTGTAGACCAGAGTGAGTACTTAATTATGAAGAATTGTCTAAAGGACGGCATGTATTATTTAGGTTTAGTGATCCTCCATTTAGTTTTTTGTTCAATTTTTTTAGAATTATCAACCGCCTCGACAAGAGGAATAAAAAAAAGTATAAATATATAAACCGAAGTTGAAAACAATTTAGACAAGATGACGCTGAAGACAGTTGTTTCAAAAAAAAATTTGTCATTGGTGAACTCTTTTTGCTTTTGATGGTAATTTTTCCTTTTTAGACTGTCATCGAGACGGATCATTAATCCAAATATTTAAAGTGAATCCAACAAAAATGGAGAAAAGACTAACAAACATACCGAAATAATAATCTAGGCCAAGGTGCCTCCAAAATCAATGTCTTACGAGGAACATCCGGGCAAGTTTTTAGGAGTATTTCAAAAGAAAAAACCTTTTCAACAAAATTAGTGTCCAGTAAATTTTTTTCCATCCAACAAGGCCCAAGTCATTCAGGGAAGTAATACAGACCCTCTATTGGCCGTCCTACTTCTTTTGTCATTCCTTTGCAAGAAATTACCTTAATAGTAGACAACCATATTGGAGGATTTTTTTAAGGCCGTGTTTGGATATGCATTTGTGGAGGGAATCGTCGATGAAACCCACAACTCTATGATCCAAACACAACCTACAAGATAACATCAAACTAACTTGTATGAAAGGCCTGTTGCCGATCCATAAGTTTTAATCGCTAAACCCATATGAAAAAAAGTCTGATGTACCTTGGTTACTCTATCAGCTTGTCCAACGAAAAGCTTTCCTTGCCAGTATAAGAGAGCCGTTGTGACAGAGTTACAGGAAATAGAACCAAGATCCATGGCATCTATTTGAAACTCATCTGAGTCATCCCCAATTAGTTCCTGAAATCTACACATGTTAACTTCACCAAGCGAAACAAGCATAAGGAATCTTGACTCAAATTGAAGAATATCAAATTCAATGGAGTACAAAAATGGAAGTTACAGTGATTTACAGCAGGAATTCTTCTCAATAAAACACGGGAAGTTACAAAGTTAACCAGAGCAAGCCAAACAACTCAAAAAGCTCAGGGCAATAAATGGTGACGGCAAAAGAATCTATGCAAAATATACTACAAAATTACCTGCACATTAACCACCCTGTCCCAACCCCCTGTAAAAAGCCACTTCCCCTCCATGCCAACAGCAAAAATGGCACCTTTGTGAGATTGTTTGGTTTTTATAAGCACATCATTCCTCCAAATCTGAAAGAAAGGAAAGAACTAAACAAATGTGAAGAGAACTAAGCTTAACAAGTAAACTCAAGTGCTTAAATTTCCAATTTTTACCTCATCGGTAGCGAATGCCCTGGGATGCCCAAAGTTGGATAATAAATTCATCAAGTGAATCATACTTCCATGTCATTTTACAACTCTGTTCACACACAGGGGCGGTCCTAGGGGGTGAAAGGTGGGATCCAGGCCCCTGCACACCACCTATCTTATAATTTTTAGTATATTTTATTTAGGTTTTGTTCGTAAAAATTACGAAAAAAGGTCCCCGCAAAATCCTATTGGCTATTACTAATACATGAGGATAAGATTTTGCTGTTATAAATACATAGATTTTGGTCCCCTCGCATCAAGAATCATGCGTCCACCACTATCCACACATATTGGAATATGACATATCAGATGATATACGACAGAAATGTCATTCTCTCTTCTTTTTTCCTTAATATGTAATTTAAGCAAACTTGAACTTGAGTCTCTTTAAGAACAACCAGTTGGTGCGGTTGCTTCTTCACTCTCCCATTGAAGAGAGAGGTCTTGAGTTCGAGTCCTCATGGAGGAGGTGCTCCGCTCCTGTGGTTACTACTAACTCTCTAACTCCCCTCTAACCCCCCACTGATGGATACAATATTGGCAAAAAAAAAAAAGAACTCGAGTCTCTTTACTTGAGAAATGGGGGGCAAAGTTGACGGAAGTTGTCTTATTATATAGCTGTTGCAGTTTGCAAGTGCCAATAACGAAATGACCAACGTAAAACCCCACTTAACTATAGTTGAAAGATACTAAACCTTCACACACCCATTCTCATGAGCCGCAACCAGAGCATTGCCATCGGCAGCAAGGGACAAAACAGAAGCCGACTTTCCAGGTGTATCTTCTCCCAATACTGTCAAAGGGCTGTGATCACTTAGAGACCATAACCGGACGGTTCCATCCCAGCTTCCACTATAAAGAACCCCATTACAAACTGCTAGGGTAGAGACAACTGATTTATGACCATTCATAATACTTGACAATGTGTAATCCTGAAGAAAGACAATATAAATTAAAACTTTCAGATCTATAGCAATGGGTTTACTGTAAAACCACAGTGATCATAAAATAAGAAATTACCTGCAAGGACCATGCTTTTATTGACTTATCTCCACTCCCTGTGTAGAGGTATCCAGTTCCAGAAATGGCAAGGGCATGAATACCACTGTAGCGCCAATCTTTTTCCTCAAACAATTTCTTTATTGGTTCTTGACCAAATGGATTACAAATACCCCAGATGTAAATGCCACCTCCATTATCACCACTTATGCACAATGGTAGTTCATCATCTACAAAAACTACAGCCATAACTTTGTGCTCGTGACCCACGAATGTATGAACATGAGTAAAATCCTGCAAGGGGTAGATTCGCAAATAGACTATTGATATCAATAAGGAAATCACAAGACTTAACAAAGTGAAACGAGTCCACAACCTATCAAAGAATAATTCTATATAGTCATTTTGCAAGAGTTGATGTTTTTTAACTGAATTTAAAATTAAGCCTTTTAATTCCAATATCCTAATCTTAGTAAGATTCTCTCTCACTAAGCCTTCTTATATCTTTTGAGATTATTTTGTATACGATGGAAGAGAATTTCCTTGAGTGCCATACAAGTGTCTTCAAACCTAACTGAGGCATTTAGAACCTAACTCAGTCCTTCCCGTTCCCTTAAATATGGCTATTAAGTATGCTTACAAATCAAGATGCGTATTGTGTATCGTTTTTCTCATTTGGTGAATCGTATTGGGATATGTATTGTGTATGGTAAGATACGTTATCAATTAAAAGTTAGTTATACCTAATTACAACCTAAAAATATGTCGTATAAACCGACAAATATAGTAGTATATATGACAAATAGGTTTTTAGGATTAAATATTCCAAGTCTCCCAAGTGGGTTCTATCACATTGAGGCTTTGTGGTGCCTTGGTCAAGGGAAGAGGAGAAGAGCCCTTATCTGATTCATGCATCAAAATATGTTTTTCCTTCTATTTGAGCTCTAATGGATTGATTTTGGTTTTCTTTAAATGGTTTGAACATCGCCATATATGGATCAAAGGATTTGACACATGTTTGGTGTTCCGCATCTTAAAACATGGGATGATTATTTTTAATAGGTAATTGTAGGATAGTACCGTATCGGGATACGCAAAAATATCATGGGATATGTCATTTTCGTAAGATTTCTATAAAAAAAATGATGCGGAGTGGGATACGTATAGTTTTTGGAGGAGACACATGAACCGTATGATACGTACCCTGTATCGTAAGTTTTTGACAACCATTCTCTTAACTATAAGATTTCTAAATTGTAAGTGGTTTCATGGGAATCTAACCGAACCTAGAAATTCAATCTCTTTCAAGAACTATTCTGCAGGGAAAAATCCATGCAGTGTTCGTAACTTCCCTCTGGAAACTTGATGCACGTGCTACGTTGCCGGAAACCTAACGCTGTAAAAGAAACACAGGTGAGTGCACCTTTGCCTCTCGTTTGCAAAGGCCTTCCGACGATCAAGTTAGTATAATTGCACTAAGTGTGATAGGAATAAGTGTAATGCTCATGATAACGATCACAGCATACCTTTTCCATGGGTTATTACCTCGTATTTATAGAGATGTCATGGGCTCATGGCTTGTTCTCCAGGTATTGCCCTTCATGCATATTTCCTTGTCACGTTGGGAAAACTTGTCCTTTTAGGACACTACTACGGGTATTTCCATGTTCACGGACTTTGTACCTATCTCTTATTTCATGAGATATGCATTCCTTATTCGATAAGGGAATGTTTCCTAAAATCTCTCCACCGCTCGGGAGATTCGCTGCCGGTAAGGCAGCTCTACATCAATCCCTTATTTCACGGCAATATGGCTTATCACGCAAGCCCCCGCCTCTGGATCCTTCTAGAACATTCCAGAAGATTCCCCTTATTATGTTTCGGTGCTTGGCACCACAATATTCGCACTCGACGCAAGCTCATAGTACCCTCTCGTGATACCTCCGATCACAGAATACTCGCTCTGGTCGACAGAGTTGTGCACCATTAACAGTGTAAGCTACGTGCTACAGGATTGAAAGTTGATCAATTATTTCATGTTAGTTGAATAAACTGAACAATCTTCAACAAACATGACTTTAAGTTGTATACCTGCAGAGACCATACGCGGACTGTTTTATCGAAGGAGCTGCTGAAAAGGAAACCCCCTACAAGAGAAAAATGAAAAGACATGAATGGTATAAATTTAAAAGTTGAATGTTGGTGCAGCACGTAGTAACAGTAATGAATAGTTTACCATGAGAAAAGAGAAAATATCAACCAAAAAAAAAAAAAACTACAAAAGAGGAGAGCCTTCTGGACAAAGGAGAAGACAAGTTGAAACAGAACCACCTGTGGCAACTTCAGAAGTCAGACCTGCAATTTGATCAAGGGTTAACATGGGATATAATCCCGTTGGTGATCCTTGTGATAAGAAGTAACCATTTATAATTGGACAGATAAAAGTGAAGACAGAGAAACATTTTAATGGCTTGCAAAATGCAAAGTTGTTCATCAAATCTACTTAAGTTTCATAATCCTTGACATATCATATACCAAATGGCTGATAACCAGCATCAATACATACTTAAGAAAACCAGAAAATTGTCAGTAGACTCAATACTATGAGGTTGGGTTCACAAAATTCTCAATCTCATGAAATTGCAACTGAAAATTGATGTATTTCTGACTTATGAACTAACAAACTTTCCCCATATTTTTCCACCACATCAACAGAACTGCCACTCTGCACTGCAAGTTTTGCACAGATAAATGGCAAGCCAAAGGAAACTTCCAGATTAAAGGGACTGATAATTGGAAAACCAGAAAAATATGAAACTTCCAGTGTTGGAAAGAAGGCATACGGATAACATCTGAATTACTGGAATTGATTAAGATGGAACCATGGACACCAACTAAAAGCACAATGTCAGATCCATACCTCCAACTGTTAATCCTGTAATACAATCAAGATGGCCCTTTAAATCAATACATTTAACATGACCCCCGCAGAGGCCTTCAACAAGATCTCTCTCCACTCTCACTTCCCCAACCTGATCAAAATTTCCTCTGCTGTCGTTTTTCTCCTGCAAGCCATTCACTATCTGTCTTTCCGACATTGTATCACTTCCCTTTTGAAACTGGCACAGTTCTCCAAGAAACAAGCAATGCCCTTTGTTCTTGTTAATGACCTGAACTCTACTGACCATGACATCCATCTTAGGTTCAATAATCAACTCCCTAATGCATTTCCACAAGTCAATCACAGATGGTCTGCTTCCTGGATCAGTACTCAAACATCCGCATAGCATCTCCTGCAACGGTACAAACTCTGAAACCAATTTAGTTTCTAATGAAGCCTTAACTTTATCTATCCAACTCGTATATAACACTGAGTCACAATCCTTTCGATCAATTGGCATTGGTACAAAACACTGTAAATAGTTCCACATCAGTTCAGTAAATGGTTCTCCCATAAGAAGCCAAAGCAGTACACAAGCCAAGGACCAAACATCTGAGGCATAGCCAACCTCAAATTTTGACCCACATGCTAAGTCGGTGGCATTCTTCTGTTGTAACTCAAACAGTAGCTCTGGACTAACAAATGCAAGGCTGTCTAAGGCATCAGTTCTCAAACTTAATTCCAATTCTTCCCCTTTTCGTACACCCAGAATAGCCTCTGCAATCAACCTACGGATTCTCCTACTCGTCACCACAGCTTCGTTCAAGTCAATATGAACATGGCCGAAATCATCAAAACTAAAGCACGTCATAGCCAAACAACCACTAAATAATCCTTCTGCATGAAGAGAACTCAATGCTTCACATATCTCCATACCGACCATTGCAAAACTCTTGATATATAACAACCCATCACTTCCCTTTTCACCAACGAACCCACTTCTCCAATTACCACACCTCTCCCGAAAACTCCCACCGTACCTCTCACACACTATATACACACCCTGATCATCCAAATTATACCACAATCCGTAAACCTTCCCGATCCGACAACGTTTCAAACATGACGTCCTCAAGATCATACCCAACTCATTCCTTTCCCCATCCCTCATCTCATACAAAACCCGCAAAATTCTCGCCATATAACTGTACTTAAACTTAGAATCAGTCTCAAAACAACCACCACCAACTCTGACAAGGCTCACCTCTTCACCCCCTTTCATCAAACACCTTATAGGCGAAACACATGAATCCGAACACAGATCCTCACCAAAACTGAACCCAAGAACCACTTCACCCTCCGCTATAACCCACTCCTTCCATTTCACATAAAACTCGTAAGAACACAAATTGGGCACGAAATTGACATATGAGGGTTTACTTTTAATTGGATTTTGAGGGTTCGGGGGGTTTTGGGGATGTGGGTATTGGAGGAGAGAGGCGGAGAGGCGGAGGAGATCGATGTTTTTAGGTAGAGAGGAGGGATTGGTGAATTTGACGAGTTGGGTACAAGAAGGGCAGCGGATGGTGTGGGAGAAGGGTTGGGGGAGGAGAGGGAGGCACGTTTGGCAAGCGGAGTGGCCGCAGGAGAGGACGCGAGGGGTGGTGGTGGAGCCGTCGTAGGGTTGGAGACATACAGGGCACTCAGGTGGCTCCGGCGGATCCATCGCCGGTGGGACTTTCTGGCTTTGTGTTGGCGGTGGCTTTAAGGCGCGTAAGGTCGTTGGTAGTTGATACCTGTTAAAACGACGTAGCAGGCTGGTACATGCTCGGCGGGCGAGTATAGTCAAAAGTCAACTGTCAACCCAAGATGTGGAGTGTTATCTACTCTATCCATTACTACTCCCTCCGTCCCATCCCAAATTACTCTTACATTCTGATTTGTTTATCCATCGTTCTAAATTAGCAAGTAATTATATATTCAATATTGATCTTATTTGATAGATATTGATTAGTTTTATAAGACAATATTTTTTAAATTACATAAAATTATAAATGTTAAGATATAATCATTTGAAAAGTGGCACAAACTCCAAAAATGGACTAACAAATCCGAACGGAGGGAATACCAATTTCACTATTGGGACGTTTCAAAATATCTTCTATATTTTTTTACAATTTGAATTTGTAGATTTCCACTATTGTCCATTGAATTTGATGAGATAGAGAAGCCATAAGTCTTATTTGAAAAATGTTACAATAAAAAATTACAGGTGGGTACGGAAGATTGTATCGGGAAGTAGTGTCATGATTGATAACATCTAAAGTACAATCCTTCATGTAAATTTTTTTATCAAGTGATGTGTCGTCATATACATGTAATACCGAAGTAGTAACTTAACCCAAATTGTTTAGGTCATTTTAACTTTATCCAAAGAAATAATCACTTTGTTTACTTCACATTTCTAAAAAAAAATTCAAAAAGTTTTTTTCCCCATTTCTCATCTCTCCAATCATTAATCACATTTCTCTCTCTACTCATACCCCTCTGTCCAATCATTATTCTCATTTCTCTCTCTATCTCTCTCCAATTATTACACCTCTCTCTAATTATTACTCTTTCAAAAAACCTATCCAAACACTATCTCAAAAATATTTCTCAAAATATTCTTCTCAAAACTCTCAACCAAACAAAGTGAATATTCTTTTGATTTCTCAATAAATTTTACGAGAACTTTGTCGTTGAGCGGATCGAAAATCTTTGTTAATATATCCTCTGTCGATAGCATGTTTACCGGACTGATTGATCCTTGTTAAGACTCTTGCACTTACCATTTCACCCAATAACCTAAATAAGGCCACACAAGTTAAAACGGTTAGCTAGAGAAGTTTGAGCAGGAAGGTTTGACATTTTTGTTTTTCTGTAAATGCACCATCTTATAACCGAACAACCTAACAAACAAGAGTGCAAGGAAAGGGCAATACAGAGGGTTGATACTGTTGTTAAATTAGAAGTACTGGGATTGATCTGAAAACAGTACAATTACGGGGAGTAATTTGTGATACGGATCAAGTTCCAGCCTAGTAGGTAATTACTGCAAGAAATATACGCATCTGTCTGTACCCCAGGTTTCTTTACGATCGGAACCAGAACCTGAACAAAAGCTTGAATCGAACCGGTAACTCTCTCTCTCTCTCTCTCTCTGGTCATCTATCTCTGTCTGTTTTGTTGTTTTTTCTATTACAGGCAATTGAGAAGTTTAATTGGAATATGTTTGGGGTCTAGTAAATGAACACACTGAGTAAGAAATGGCCGATTCACGCACCAGAAGTAAATTCATTGCAGATTCAACTCAGATGTAGAAGCACTATACATTTGGGGCCCTTTCTTTGTACTACATCCGTTCCAAAAAGATTGTTCCGTCCGCAAAACTAAAACTTTAAAATCATACATTTTATTGGAAAAACCCAACTTTTTGCATCTTGGTTACTAAATAGTATGGGTTCTTTGAATTTTCTAAAAAAAATTAGCGTTTTTTTTTTGTTTGATAAAAATGTATTTTTTAAGTCCTCGTTTTGCCGACCGGACAATCATTTAACATTTTTTCAGGGTCCCGAAGCGATGGCTTTCCAGGCTTTTGTGCACGATCCTGCCCTGTGTTTTAAGGGTTTTGTTATTTTGCTGGAGCACATCTAATGCAGCTCTTCATCATCTTGACGCATCTTAAAAAGAAGTGAACACACAATTGTGGTACTTTTGGCCTGCAATTTTGTCTAATGGAAGGTGCAATATCTGTAATGCTATGTTTGGATGAAGGATTTTGGTAAGGAAATGGAGAAGTTGAAGAATTTAACCATTTGGGCCATTAGATCCTTTAATTGTTATATTTCCAACCTTTTTCCATTGTCAAAATCCTTTGACCTAAATACACCGCCGCGGCGCCGCCACTAGAACATCATTTTTTGGTCTCAAAAGCCTTTAGTCAAACAAGCCATGCTGACTGGTATTGTTGTCCTTACAATTTTATTCTTACAGGTGTCCATGTGTTGTGAATAGGATTGCTATGATTAGTGATTACTTATCCTTCTACTTGGTGTTGTTCTTAGTTAGTAAACGTTGGATCTAATGATAGTCTTTTTCTTTTTTGGTATCCTGAAGTCCATGGCAGGAACTGGGAGTTCCATGTTATATTCTCTTCTGCTATTTATCATCATTCTCTCTCTCCAAGAGATGTACAGAGGGAAGTTAGCCTCATCGGAGTTATTCACTATACTTGGAGGGTTCACCAGTTCTCTCCTATTTGTTATGTTGCTGACGGTGAGTTAAAATGCTTATCATGTGGTAATTTAAGATGGTTTTAATCATTGGTTTGTTCTCAAGTGTGCTTATAAGTTGAAACATAAGGGTTGCTGTGCTGATAATACCAATTTCACTTTCTATTGTCCTTTTGTTGGGAATATAATCTTCTTCGACCATCTGAATACTTCTTTCCCTCACCCCCTGCCAATTGGATGCTGGCATCACTATATCTTTTTATTTGCCTGCAAACCTTTGAAATATCCGTTTGATTGTCTATGTTTCATTGTTCAATAATTTATCTGTCTCCTACCATTCAAACATTTTCTACCTGCACCCCTGTTCCAAAGCACTGGTGGCATCAAATAGTAGTTTATTTGCTCTCAAACTTTGTTTGTTGGAACTTGGGATAACGTAACATGTTTTGGTCTCTGTGTGTCATCATCTTTACTGTTTCTGACTGCATGACAAGCTTTTGCTGTGGTAATTTTCATTTACACATCTGAAATTGAAAGCTTCTTCTTGCTGTTGTGAACCACTCCCCTGCACTAGTGCATTGGCATCAGGGTGGGTCTGACTAGAAGTTTGATCCATTCATTCTCTAGTTTCAAGGGTATAGACTCAACAAAATGGATTATCTCTTTTATGTTCAATTTGTCTTAAATAGATTGGTGCTTTATGAAACATAGAGTGTCACAAAAGTGTAGCAATTGTATAGTACAATATACATGCATAACAGCTTTGCTACTTTTCTTCAAAGAGTTACAAGTGTCTGACTACTTGATTTAAATGGAACTCTACAGCCAAGCGGTTCATAATTTTCAACGAGAATATATACGGTGTTGTGATGATTAGGATACAAAAAATAGCAGAAGTGTACAGTTGATATTTTTCTTTTGCTATACTATTGTATACGGTGTTTTAATGATTAGGGTTCGGATTATTGAAAAGCCCCAGCGAAGGATACAGTTGATAAGTCCACTTGTGTCGAGATAATAAATGTGTCTCATAGCTGTCCAGACGATGGACACCAAGTCCTCACATGTTGGGTGTTTAGGTATTTTGAAAAGTAGTACATATTTGGACACATTTGACGTCTAGTGTTCATGTGACACATGCTACATTTGTACTTCTGCACTCAATGGCTGTTATTGGCTGGGTACTAAGGGACCAGCAAGGGCCCTGGTGTCTGCGTATGAGTAGAAGTTCGTTATATTCTTTTAATTTTGTCACCTACCCAGAAAAATTACGTAAAATTTGGTTCATGAATGAAGATATTTTGAACCATTTTACTCTTATTACACCAAGTTTTGTAGAACTTTCTTTGCCGTTTACACACATGGTAGTTTGCTGTTGCATTGTGTTACCACATGCCATGGATACATAGTATCAATTTCGAGATATAATTCTTTTATTTTTCAAATATGTTCTGTAAGAACTGGAAGAGCAATAGTTAATTTTCAAATATCACCTTACCAAAGATTTTCCTTCCTAATTGGCCCCCCTCGAGTGGAAATCATGGCTCCGCCCCTGAGGGCTGTTGGATGCTAATCAACACAATTCATTAGTGTAACGATGAACCAATTTAGGTACTCTATTTTCTACCTTAAGTTTCCCTGACACAATCAACCATTAGTGTTCTGTTTTCATAGTCTTACGTTATGAGCTATCAGTATGATTTAATCCTCAACATAGTAACTAACATATATTGTAGCAGTATTTGGTACTCATTTGTGTATATTTCTTGCAGTTCATTGGGAATTACCAGGAAACTATTGGCGTCAAGACAGGGTGGGGTGATGGTAAGGGGAAATTTTCCCTCTCTTGGTTTCTATATCTTATGAAATTTTGTAGTGAAGAGTAAATGACAAAAAAGAGGGATGCTACATGCTTGAATGTTTGTGTTGAGTCCTGACCTTGAATTCTAACATTATGGCTATGACTTTTTTAGGTCTAACTGGTACAAGGAAACTAGACACTCAAGTGATAAATAAATGGACAAATTGTGCACTGTGCATTGGCTATTCCATAAAGGCTTGAAGCATGGAGATAAGATATTGATCATTATTGTCTTGTTTTTTCTTTTGCAGTTATATTTGCCGAGGCAGTTGCTCTTATTGCTGCTAGTACTGTTCATCGAGTTTGTATCACGACATGGTAATCCTCGTTCTTCATGCTTGAATTTTTTTCATGGCAATTTTACTTTTGAGGTGAAGCATGAAGAGATGTGGTATACGTATATCTATAGGAAAAAAAAACAGTTACCTTTGTCAGTAACTGCTATGGGTTCCCTCGTAATTGATGTGGCTTCCCTTTCCTTTTTGTTTTCAATGGAAAAGAAAAGGGTAATTTACCAGGAGACCCCCTACAAGATATCGCGTTTTCACGAACACCCCCTATAAGAATGTTGCCTACGAGGAGACCCCCTAAGCCATGTAAAAGTATGACCCCCCTATAATTCCGTGACGAAACGTAGTGAAGACCCTATTTTGGCTGTCATGGAAATTTGTTGAACAGCATCCAAGGAATTACGCCCCTTGTCTCTCTTCTCTCTCTTCCTTGACTGGTGATTATCAATGCTACCCATTTAATTGCCCCAATCTCCATTTAAAAGTAGCCAATTGAAAACGGGTCAGATGCTAGCGATAAGAATTTTCTAATAATACCGGAGTTGGAGAATCGATCACTGACCTGAAGCACACGTCAGAATCGCACAAATTGGAGAGCTTAGAGATGGAGGAGAATCTGATGTTGCGATCGACAGCCAAGATCTTGGTGTTGCCGCCAACGTAGGTGAGTTGGTTGTCGTGAGGCCTGGGGTGGATTTTGCTGCCGTAACTGCACATCAACTTGACCTTGTATGTGGAGGAGGAGGAAGAAAGCGGCTGGTCGTCCCATGAGGCGTTTTCGCAGTCGATTTCTTGACAGTTGACACCGAGGGGACAAGTTTCAGGAATCTGAATAGGAATTAGAGTGATAAATTCTCCATTTTGGGGGGTTTGAGGATTTTGTTGTGGGAATTAGGGTTTTACAAAAGCGCAACAAAGCATCAAGTTTGTGCTTTGGGAGTGGGGGGATATGAATGGATGTTGAGGGGGCACCTGAAAAAATGGTGGAGGGAGAGAGAGAGAGAGAGAGAGAGAGAGAGATATGCTTTATGAGCTGGAACAGAGTTATAGGTTAGGTTGTGAAAAAATTATTCCATGCCTCTGAGAGAGAGAGAGATCCCAGCCAATCACGGGTGATTTTCCGTTATTGGTGATTTCCAGCCAAACAAGGTATAAGGTGATGGAGATGAGCTGGAGGGACGGGGAATGGAGTTAGGGGCAATATTGGAACAAAAATCATTTTTTTTGACGGAATATTGACGGATTGGTGATGGAAGGGGTCTAAAAGATAGATGTAGATAATGGAGGGGTCTCCTCGTAGGCAAAATTCTTATAGGGGGTGTTCGTGAAAACGTGATATCTTGTAGGGGGTCTCTCGGTAAATTACCCAAAAGAAAAATTGTTAAGCCACAATCTATAATGAGAGCCATAGCATGTAGCACACTGCATTGTTAATCTTGAAACATATACACGTATTGCTGTATATGAAGCATGACGAGTATTAAGTTTGCTGGTATAATTTGGATACAATGTACTTGATGGTGGTGCAAATGTAGGATGTTATCTAGCAACACAATCACGTTCATTTTAAAAAAAACCACCTAGCCCTAGTAAGGTCTGTTTAGATACATTATAGTTTTTTTTTTTTTTTTTTGATAACTGAGTGGTCCGGGCCAGCTTATGTGCACCTGGACTAATCCCAGGGTCTATGTTAGATACATTATAGTTAAACACTTACAGTCTTAAACTATAGCAGCTTGAAAAAATATCATACAATTCAACCTGTCAGGGCTCTATCCTCAAAAACTAAAACTTTTACTGACCATCCCTATTATTTGTGTGGGTGTTGTTTAGATATTAGCTGATAGTTCCAGATTTTCAGGTAAATGTTCTTCAAGATCTCCCTGTTACAGATTTTGTGGAAATAGGAGTTATATGTTCTCTGGGTACTATAATGGTACGATATTCTGGACCACTGGGGCCAAAGAGGGAAGCAATTTGGGAAATGAAAAGGGGAAACGAGTTCCAAAATTATCATCGAAACAGGAAATGTGATGATGTACCATTGAAGAGGATATTTGTGAGTGATCTTATTATGAACCTTCAAGTAGCAACCAAAAGTATTGAAAAACTTTCATGAACATTTTAAAATACAAATGCTGAAGAACTTTTGTGGAAACATGTTGGAGCATTTTTCACTATTGAAACAATACTACACGGAAGTTAGTAGAAACTATAGGAATCCTTTTTCTGGGAGTGTCCACACTCCACAACTTATTGCAGGGGTTTTTTTAGACATCTTGGAAACGTGACCTTGCATCCTAATAATTTCCCTTTAATTTTGCTACAGTATTGTCTTGATATCCAAATGAGTTTCCTCCGAAAAAAGTTTCTGCCGAAAGAGAGTTTGTTGAAAAGGACAGAGGGCTGAGGTCATAATGATTAATCTTCTGAAAGCACCTAGCTCCAAAGAAGGAGAAACTGTGAAAATCAGAAGCTGCTAAAAGATATATATTCTCGGGATCTGATGAAGCTACAGTCAAGGAACTGGTGATTGAGTTTTCCTAACATAGCCCTGGGTTCCTTCTTCTTTTTCTTCCCCAGCCACGTAGCCCTAGGTTCTAAGGATAGCCAATATTAATGGTATAGGCCTATAGGGGACCACTGAAAATGAGAGTAGCCACTTCGTGCATTTATTGCCAAAGGTTAGGTCTGTCTCTAATTCTTCCCCTGCCCATACCCTCAATTATTGAGGACTAAAATGGTTAGGTCGATAGATATACATCCCCGGGGGATCCCAATTGTTGGTCCATTTTTTCATTTTGGGATGCCCCAAATTGTTAGTTCTTTCTTATAGTGATGACTGATGGTATTGAGATTTAATCTCCAAAATCATCATTTCCTCGTGCTTTTAGCAATGCAATGTTGAAAGTAATGCCTTTCGTAATTACTACTTCTGAATACGTTTGTTACTTGTCTCCTTAATAAGTAGACTTCCTCAAAAGGAAAAAGATTTTGGGACGGAGGAAGTAATGTTTTTAATTTTTATGAAGAAAAATAACACGCTGAGCTTATTGGGCATCTACAGGTGGTTAATACAAGGAACCCAGATGTGGCTTTCCAACATCCATGTTGTGGAGGATATAGGAGTTTGTTGCGATTTTTATTTAGAAATACATCTGAAGCATATCTTATGCATGCATTCATGATTTTGCTTATAGGATAAACTCTGTTTTTTTTAGCGAACAGCTACATAGATTGGTTTAACTCAGAATGGAGAAAATAACATCTGAATGTTCTGTTATACTAGTTGGTTCGGAAAGGTGAAAAAAGAGGTCTAGAAGTGAACAATGGGCTGAACGCATGACATTTGGAACTGTTAACCCTAGAAAGGAAGTTGGTTACTGTATGTTTTTCTCTAATCTGTTTCAAGATATGTGCTTGCATTCGTTGTTGCTTTATGCCCTACCATATAGCAAGGGGATTGCTCTATGGTCTGTGATAGAAAAAAATAAGAAAGAGAACAACCAGAAGAAGAAAAGAAATGGAAAATTCTCATGTGTTTTTTTACTTACTATGCAGCTTCTTGTTCTCTGCTGGACTACTGTACGAGATTAACAAGCTTTCAGGGATGATGCTCTCCAAAAGCGAATCTAAAACGAGAAGGCACTGAGGAACATGTTGCGCTTTGGGAGATTTTGTTGCATTTTCCCCAGATTTGAGTTCGAACCTTTGAAACATTGAATGCAAGTTGTATTAGGTAATGACGAACTAGAACATCTTCAGAACTCATGCGACAGACGATTAGTCATAAGTTTATTCATGGCGAATGTTGATAAATTAGAGTGTGCGACTTGAAGCGATGGAAAGTTGTCTGCAACTAGTGTTGTAGATGCTGATCGGATTCGCTTGGGCAATTGGTGCCTCGTTTAAGCTCGGTTATGCAAAATATATTTACCCATTTGCGTATTACCTACCCAACGTGGGATCATTGTGTGCGTGCTCCCGATGACCATGACAGTATGACATTGGAGTGTGTTTGGATCAAGGATTTGTTGAGGGATTTATGGATTGGAAAGAACAAAGTTACATTTCCCACGCGTTGTCAATCCCACCATAGATTCTTGATCCAAAGATAGTCCAAGGAAATATTTGGATGTTCCTTTTAGATGTTTGGCCAGTCCTCTACCAAAGGGAATTGGCAACTACTCAGTTTGAACGGGGTCTTGGCAAAGTTAAGTGTCCCATGCGTAGCAATTGGATGACAGTTTGAAGAATTTCTGCATGGTTATGTAATGTTTCTGCCTATCAATCTTGGTGGTCTGTGGTCTAAAATTGAAGATTTTGGTTTTGACAGGTTCAAGTCAAACCAATCTAGAGACATGGATAGCTTATTTGTCTTTCTTTTTGTGGGTCGGCAAAAAAACTGTAACATATAATTCTCCTCACGTTAAGCTGCCAGAAGGATGAAGCTGCCAGAAGGAAGATTTTAAGGGGATATGGTTTTTTCGACATGTCCTCCCATATAAAAAACTGGAAAGATTGAAAAGCACAGTTAAAATATCAAAAATGAAGCCAAAAGAACATGGTGCAGCAGTAAAATTACCCCATTGTGGCTTGAAGATCACTGGGTTGAATTCTCGAAAATAGCCTCTTTTTCAGGGGTAAGGTAGTGAACATCAACGAACTTGGCATATGCGAGTTTTATATTAGGGTTGCAAATTGAATTCAAACCCAATAATCAACCCAAACCCACCAACTAACTAGGAGAACAAACCCAACTCTTTTACCAGTTGGATTAGAAAGAATCTAAACCCTTTCTATAGACCAAGTAAAAATAAAATGTACAACTCTGGGAATTTCCACTTTGATACAATGGCCTTTGGCATCAGGAAAAAAGGAAAAAAGGAAAAAAAAAAAACCCCAGATAACATTTTGGGACATGGGTGCAACTGAGGAAATGGCCAGCATCATTCTATTGTAGTTTGTTATCTTGCACCATTACCAATACTAGTTTTGAGCTGTGATGTAGGCCAATAGTTAGTAAGTTGTCACAAACTGGAGATTCCGGGAATAGAAAGTTAACGAACCCACTATTAAATGCAAATACAAATTTAGATGTGTTCAAAATCATTTTATTTGAATGCAAACTCCATAAATAATACTCAGAGAATAGAGCACTAATCTAACTCTGACTTTATTCTTGGTCTCAGGCCCGCTAAACCATAGTTATAAACATGATTACAATTCTTAGTCTCTCATAGACATCTTTATTCTCAGTCTGCATCCGCTAACCTACCTTTGGTGTCCCACGCCCTCCATTGCTTGACACGGTCCAGCTGAACCGCTTCCCAAAACCCCTTTAACCCCGTTACTGTCCCCTCTTGCTTAACCTGCTTCCCATATTTAAAAAAAGGAAGAAAAAAATCCCATTGGTGTTTTTTGCACGAGCAATTCCTTTTGCAAGGAAACTTATGCTCCTCGCAGAACCAAATTCGCACACAAAAAGAACTCCTTGCTAAATGCCTGTCATGGATGGTTTCCTGGGTAAACAATAACAATGATCTGCTAAGCATAATTCACCAAACTCGAAGGTTAACAGTTAAAACCATTTCATATATTTCAAACCATGGTATCTACATCTTAATAGTCTGAAGTACCACCAACCCATGAATAGAATATCAAGTCTCTCTAGTATCAAAGTCAAAAAACACAAACTCCAGGGAACATAATATCTACGACTATGAAGTGCCAAAAAGGCATATCCTTCAAAATCCTTCTGCTGCTGTCTAGAAGTACCCAAAAACGAAAGGCAAACAAGTGGCTTTGTCCTCTAAAACATCATCCTTGCAGAATTACCATCAATGTCCAGAACGTATAAATACGTTAACGGAAAAAATTAGTAAGCTCGACATGAAGAGCATGAAGTTCCGAAAATAACTAGCACCCTTTTCAACTTGTATCAATAAAGAAAGAACCCATAAACTATTCTATTAATAAGAAAATACGCCAAACAGGTTTGTCCTGACCACTATAGAGGGTTTCCAATTCGATAAATAATACTAAACCTGTTCATATAATCTCAAACACAAAGTTTGTGGAATTGGATAAATAGGTATCAATTGTGTTAAAAAGATAGCAACAGGGTACCATCGAAAAGGAAAAAACTAAAACAAGAATGCCTTCCACATTTCTATTTCCCTCTATCTGGTGGTGTTACTGTGCCCACAAATTGGGCAATACTTGTACAAGTTCAACGAATAATTCATTTCTACTTATTTCTATGAAGGCTAAAAAGGGAAACAAACTATGCCCATTAGTCCTTCATTTCCCACGTCCTAGCACCCACAGGAAAACACAATAGGAATAGAAAGAAAGAGAACATGCACATATGAGGCTAGGCTTGGCATATGCTAGTTTTATATTGGGTGGCAAACTGAATTCAAACCAAATAATCAACCCTAACCCACCAACTAACTGGGAGAACAAACCCAACTCTTTACTAGTTGGGTTAGAAAGAATATAAACCCTTTCTGTAAACCAAGAAAAAATAAAATTTACAATTCTGGGAATTTCGGCTGTGATACAAAGGCTTTTGGCATCAGGAAAAAAAGCCCCACATAACATTTTGGTTCATGGGTGCAACAGAGGAAATGGCCAGCCTCATTCAAGCTGGAACATATTACCTTCATATTGTTGTTTGTTATCTTGCATCAGTACAAATACTAGTTTTGAGCTGTGATGTAGGCCAATAGCTAGTGAGCTGTCACAAACCAGAGAGATTCAGGGAACCGAAAGTTAACGCACCCATGATTAAATGCAAATACAACTATAGATGCGTTCAAAATCATTTTATTTGCAATGTAAACTCCGTAAATAACACTCGAGAAAAGAGCGATAATCTAACTAACATAAACTCTGACTTTATTCTCAGTCTCGGGCCCGCTAAACCATAGTTTTAAACATGATTACCATTCTTAGTCTCTCATAGACATAATTCAACAAACTCGAAGGTTAAACAATTAAAACCATTTCACATATTTCAAACCATGGTATCTAAATCTTAATAATCTGAAGTACCACAAACCCATGAACAGAATATCAAGTCTCAACTCAACACTCCAATATCAAAGTAAAAAATCACAACTCCAAGTACCATAATATCTACTACTATTAAGTGCTTTGTATCGTAATTTTTTTTTGTGGTAATCTTGCTTGCACTGTAGAGAGAATAGTGAAGAAGAGGGATCGCATGCATCTCAAAACGATAAGAGTCTCATTTAATTACTTGACCAACTCTTTTTACATTAAAAAAAAGGGACAAGAAAATTAACTAACCTCTAAACACTTGTTTGTGGTTCAAATGAACCACGGAACTGGAATTCCTTGCTAACACTTCATCCATAACATCCAAGCAGTGCTGGATTGGTATCACTACGCCAGTTTCTCCAACTCCTCCCATCAGCATCCCTATAACCTTGCCGTCCTCGTCCACAAGAGGACCGTCGGACATACCAATCACCAGGGGAGGGAAGTCAGAAAATCGATTCTTGACTTTAACACGAATTATTGGGAAGGTTTTGCTCATATACCAATGGAATGGAAACAATGATTCCAGATCATTCCGGTCAAACCGACCCAGGGAAAAATCTCAATTCCTCCAAACCCCCAACCTCCACCACCAGCAACCGGACGACATCGATGACAACTCTGGCGGCGACAACACCCCCAACGCTGGCTCCAACGGTGTCAGAATCGTCCATAAATCTGGATACCCCCGGAGCCAACCCTTTGGTGTCAACGTGGAAATGTACGGAAGTGGCACATGGGAACGCAAGGCACTGGATCCACGCCTAACCCAGGCGGCTGACAACACCCCAGGCACCTTCGATCCGGTGCCTAACCCTACCCACCCCGCGCTTCTATTTTCTTACCCGCACCTTACCCTACCCGACCTTCTATATAAACCCCTAAACCCTATTTTCTGCTGCCGTTTTTTCCCATCATCCCTAAAAAATCAAAACCCTAAAGATTCAAAATCCCAAAATGTCGATTTCTTTCCTC